>CM029374.1:7701846-8447733 GCA_017165825.1 Hepsetus odoe | reverse complement strand
TGGTGGGGGAGGATGCCGGTCAGACCTGGTAGGCCCAAACGTATCGTGAGGGTCTGCTGGGAACGTCTGGCAGAGTTCCCTGTCAGGACAAGCTTCAACTCCCACCTCCGTCAAAGCTTTAACCACGTCCCGGGGGAGGTGGGGGATATTGAGTCTGAATGGACCTTGTTCCGCACCTCCATTGTCAAGGCGGCTGACCGGAGCTGTGGCCGGGAGGTGGTCGGTGCCTGTCGCGGTGGCAACCCTAGAACCCGTTGGTGGACACCAGCGGTGAGGGATGCCATCAAGCTGAAGAAGGAGTCCTACCGGGCCTTTTTGACCAGTGGGGCTCCGGAGGCAGCTGATAGGTACCGACAGGCCAAGCGGAATGCGGCTCTGGTGGTTGCTGAGGCAAAAACTCGGGCATGGGAGGAGTTTGGAGAGGCCATGGAGAAGGACTTCCAGACGGCTTCGAGGAAATTCTGGTCCACCATCCGGCGTCTCAGGAGGGGAAAGCAGTGCACGGTCAACGCAGTGTATAGTGGGGATGGTGCGCTGCTGACCTCGACTCGGGACGTTGTGGGTCGGTGGGGGGAGTACTTCGAAGACCTCCTTAATTCCACCAACATGCCTTCCGAGGAGGAAGCAGAGCCTGGGGACATCGAGGTGGACTCTTCCATCTCTGGGGTCGAGGTTGCCAAGGTGGTCAAAAAGCTCCTTGGTGGCAGGGCTCCGGGAGTGGATGAGATCCGCCCAGAGTTCCTCAAGGCTCTGGATGTTGTAGGACTGTCATGGCTGACACGCCTTTGCAACATCGCATGGACATCGGGGACGGTGCCTCTGGATTGGCAAACCGGGGTGGTGGTCCCCCTCTTTAAGAAAGGGGACCGGAGGGTGTGTTCCAATTATCGAGGGATCACACTTCTCAGCCTCCCGGGGAAAGTCTATTCAGGGGTCCTGGAAAGGAGGGTCCGTCGGATAGTCGAACCTCAGATCCAGGAGGAGCAATGTGGTTTTCGTCCAGGTTGCGGAACAGTGGACCAGCTCTACACCCTTAGCAGGGTCCTGGAGGGTGCATGGGAGTTTGCCCAACCAGTTTACATGTGCTTTGTGGACTTGGAGAAGGCATTCGACCGTGTCCCTCGGGGGCTCCTGTGGGGGGTACTCCGGGAGTATGGGGTATCGGATTCCCTGTTAAGGGCTGTCCGGTCCCTGTACAACCGGTGTCAGAGCTTGGTCCGCATTGCCGGCAGTAAGTCGGACCTGTTCCCGGTGAGGGTTGGACTCCGCCAGGGCTGCCCTTTGTCACCGATCCTGTTCATAACTTTTATGGACAGGATTTCTAGGCGCAGCCAGGGCGTTGAGGGGGTCCGGTTTGGTGGGCTCAGGATTGGGTCTCTGCTTTTTGCAGATGACGTTGTCCTGTTGGCCTCATCATGCCGTGACCTTCAGCACTCTCTGGATCGGTTCGCAGCCGAGTGTGAAGCGGCTGGGATGAGAATCAGCACCTCTAAATCTGAGGCCATGGTCCTCAGTCGGAAAAGGGTGAAATGCCCTCTCAGGATTGGGAGTGAGACCTTGCCCCAAGTGGAGGAGTTTAAGTATCTTGGGATCTTGTTCACGAGTGAGGGTAAAATGGAGCGGGAGATCGACAGGCGGATCGGGGCAGCTTCTGCAGTAATGCGGGCTCTGCATCGGTCCGTCATGGTGAAGAAGGAGCTGAGCCAGAAGGCAAAGCTCTCAATTTACCAGTCGATCTACGTTCCCACCCTCACCTATGGTCACGAGCTGTGGGTAGTGACCGAAAGAACGAGATCGCGAATACAAGCGGCCGAAATGAGTTTCCTCCGCAGGGTGTCTGGACTCTCCCTTAGAGATAGGGTGAGAAGCTCAGCCATCCGGGAGGGGCTCAAAGTAGAGCCGCTGCTCCTCCGCATCGAGAGGAGTCAGATGAGGTGGCTCGGGCATCTGATTAGGATGCCCCCTGGACGCCTCCCTGGTGAGGTGTTCCGGGCACGTCCCACCGGAAAGAGACCCTGGGGAAGACCCAGGACACGCTGGAGAGACTATGTCTCTCGGCTGGCCTGGGAACGCCTTGGGATCCGCCCGGAGGAGCTGGAAGAAGTGGCCGGAGAGAGGGAAGTCTGGGCATCCCTGCTGGAGCTGCTGCCCCCGCGACCCGACCTCGGATAAGCGGAAGAAAATGGATGGATGGATGGATGAAAATAAATGATTAACACTTCCATTTTTGAAAGAATTCTTTGTTTACAGCATTTTTTCCACACCTGCCTAAAACTTTTGCACAGTACTGTGTGTGTGTATGTATATATGTATATACACAAACAAACAGTGGACAAATTTGTTTCTTCTATGATAGAAAAGAAGCTTTGTGACATCTTGAAAAAAGCTATAGTCTGAAATTGTTTTTGTGGCCAATTGTGGTTTGACCATCTGAAGGATATGTCTGAAGATGGACTGGAAAGTCACTGTTTTGCTCAAAAGTCACCTCAAAGCAGTCAACTGTGTTTAGCAAAAAGCAAGAACATCCCTTTTTCTCAGAAGCATCCTTTATTTATTGTTTCTGAGTCACTGTGTTAGACATACCGCCTCTGCGTTCATACCATTTCATTTTGTTATGTGTGTTTGTTTCTACTTATCCTGCTATATCAAGAAATTTCAGCTAGTATTTACCACTGCAATTTATAGTCCCTGTTAATTTAATCACCTGCTAGTAGTTATGAGTTACTGAGAACTGAAATAAATCTACCCAAGCTTTATAGCTTTTTATCTCACTTCTTCTTTTTCTTTCGGCTGCTCCCGTTTAGGGGTCGCCACAGCGGATCAACTGTCTCCATTTCTTCCTGTATTTTGCATCTTCCTGCTTCAAACCGACCACCTGCATGTCCTCTCTCACCACATCCATAAACCTCCTCTTTGGTCTTCCTCTTCTCCTCTTTCCTGGCAGCTCCATCTTCAACATCCTCCTTCCAATATATTCCTCATCTCTTCTCTGGACATGTCCAAACCAACGCAACCTTGCTTCTCTAACCTTGTCTCCAAGACGTCTAACCTGAGCTGTCCCTCTAATATACTCATTTCTAATCCTGTCCATCCTCGTCACACCCAATGAAAATCTCAGCATCTTTAACTCTGACACCTCCAGCTCCGCCTCCTGCCTTTTCGTCAGTGCCACTGTCTCCAACCCATACAACATAGCTGGTCTCACTACTGTCCTGTAAACCTTCCCTTTTACTCTAGCTGGTACGCATCTGTCACAAATCACTCCAGCCACTCTTCTCCACCCATTCCAACAGAGCCTGCACTCTCTTCTTCACCTCTCTTCCACACTCGCCATTACTCTGAACTGTTGATCCCAAGTATTTTAACTCCTCCACCTTTGTTACCTCCACTCCCTGCATCCTAACCACGCCACTTTCCTCCCTTTCATTCACACTCATGTATTCTGTCTTTGCCCTACTCACTTTCATTCCTCTCCTCTCAAGAGCATATCTCCATCTCTCCAGGTTCTCCTCAAGCTGCTCCCTACTCTCACTACAGATCACAATATCATCAGCAAACATCATCGTCCATGGAGACTCCTGTCTAACCTCGTCCGTCAACCTGTCCATTACTATTGCAAACAAGAATGGGCTCAGCGCTGATCCTTGATGTAATCCAACATCTACCTTAAATGCATCCGTCACTCCCACTGCAGATCTCACCACTGTTACACTGTCATCATACATATCCTGAACTACTCTCACATACTTCTCTGTAACACCAGACTTCCTCATACAAAACCACAACTCCTCTCTAGGCACCCTGTCATATGCTTTCTCCAAATCCACAAAGGCACAATGCAGCTCCTTCTGACCTTCTCTGTACTTCTCCATCAACACCCTCAGAGCAAACATTGCATCTGTGGTGCACTTTCTCGGCATAAAACCATACTGCTGTTCACTGATCCTCACCTCTTTTCTTAACCGAGCTTCCACTACTCTTTCCCATAACTTCATGGTGTGGCTGATCAACTTTATCCCTCTATAGTTACTACAGCTCTGTGCATCACCCTTATTCTTGAAGATCGGTACCAGTACACTTCGTCTCCACTCCTCAGGCATCTTCTCACTTGCCAAGATTGTGTTAAACAATCTGGTCAGAAACTCAACTGCCATCTCCCCTAAACATCTCCATGCTTCCACTGGTATGTCATCCGGTCCAACAGCCTTTCCATTCTTCATCCTCTTCATCGCTGCCCTTACTTCCATCTGGTTTATTTGCTGCACTTCCTGGTTAACTCTTCTCACATCATCCAGTCTTCTCTCTCTCTCATTTTCTTCATTCATCAGCTCCTCAAAGTATTCCTTCCATCTGCTCAACACACTCTGTTCACCTGTGAGTACGTTACCATTTCTATCTTTAATCGCCCTGACCTGTAGCACATCTTTCCCAGATCTGTCTCTCTGTCTAGCCAATCGGTAAAGGTCCTTTTCTCCCTCTTTACTGTCCAACCTCTCATACAATTCACCAAACACCTTATCTTTGGCCTTCACCACTGCTTTCTTCGCCCTGCGGTTCATCTCCTTGTACACCTGTCTACTTTCTTCATCTCTCTGACTGTCCCATGTTTTCTTTGCCTCCCTCTTCTTTTGAATACACTCCTGGACTTCTTGGTTCCACCACCAGGTTTCCTTATCCTCTTTCTTCCTTCCAGATGTCACACCAAGTACATTTCTAGCCGTCTGCCTTATCACTTCTGCAGTAGTTTCCCAGCAATCTGGTAGCTCTTCAACACCTCCCAGTGCCCGTGTTAACTCCTGCCTGAATTCCACCTTACAGTCCTCCTCCTTCAGCTTCCACCACTTGATCCTCGACTCTGCCCTCACTTTCCTCCTCTTCTTGACCTCCAAGGTCATCCTACAGACCACCATCCTATGCTGTTTAGCTACACTCTCCCCTGTCACTACTTTGCAGTCTCTGATCTCTTTCAAACTGACCCTCCTGCAAAGAATATAATCCACCTGTGAGCATCTTCCTCCACTCTTATACGTCACCCTGTGCTCCTCCCTCTTCTTAAAATAAGTATTAACTACAGCCATTTCCATCCTTTTTGCAAAATCTACAACCATCTGACCTTCAGCATTCCTCTCCTTGACACCATGCCTACCCATCACCTCCTCATCACCTCTGTTCCCTTCACCAACATGACCATTAAAATCTGCACCAATCACCACTCTCTCTCCCCTGGGTACACTCTCTATCACTTCATCTAACTCACTCCAGAATTTTTCCTTCTCTTTCATCTTACAACCAACTTGCGGAGCATAAGCACTAACAACATTCATTATCACACCTTCAACTTCCAGCTTCAAACTCATCACCCTCCCTGACACCCTCTTCACTTCCAAAACACTCTCCACATACTCTTCCTTCAGGATAACACCTACTCCATTCCTCCTTCTATCCACACCATGGTTGAACAGTTTAAACCCCCCTCCAATACACCTGGCCTTACTACCCTTCCATCTAGTCTCTTGCACACACAAAATGTCAACCTTCCTTCTCTCCATCATATCAGCTAATTCTCTACCTTTACCAGTCATGCTGCCAACATTCAAAGTCCCTACCCTCACTTCCACTCTCCTCTCCTTCTTTCTCTCCTTCTCCATCTGGACATGCCTTCCTCCTCTTCTTCTTCTTCTTCTTTGGCCAACAGTAGTCCAATTTCCACCAGCACCCTGTAGGCTAACAGCACTGATGGCGGTCGTTGTTAACCCGGGCCTCGACCGATCCGGTATGGAATTCTGTATCGTTGTCCGCATATTGACTTGGCAAAGTTTTACACCGGATGCCCTTCCTGACGTAAGCCTCCCCATTTACCCGGGCTTGGGACCGGCACGAAGAAATACACTGGCTTGTGCATCCCTAGTGGATGGGTTAGCTTTTTATCTCACTACTGTACTATATTTTATGAAAAATAATCTTTCAAGAATTTTAGTAATTTAGTTATTTAGTAATTTAAAGGCAAAAATAATTTCACAAGTTAGTTTTCTAGAATATGTAAATCATTGTTAATTGATTAATTTCTTATTTCTTCCTGAATGTTTCAGTAGTACTGGTAGCCGCAATGTTCTAAATGAGTCACATTATAACACTAACTGACTGCAGTCAGAACATTTTGCTCCAAAATTCAAGTAATGCCAGGTATTAGAAATAAAAACCAAAAACTAAACTTTGTCATTCAAAGAAAGAATATTTCAAGAATGACTGTAATTAAGAAATAAGTTTTTCAAATCTGTGACATTTGAAAGATTTTAACAGAATTTTAAGAGAACTGAATTTCTTTGCTCAATACACAGAAGTCACCTACATCTGTGTTAAGTGGCATGAGTTTAGGAAAGTAAATCTAATTGACAAATGGAATAGTTTATAAACGTCGGCCACCTAGCCTGCATTAAACAGAACTTTCCCTGTATTAAATACAAAAAAAACCCTCTTTTTCAAATATAGTAGTTTCATCAAATGGAATATGTGTGCACTGTTTGAGGGAACAGGGCAACAAGAAATCCATAGTGCCCACCTAAACTCATAAATGCTCCAATCTGCTATTAAGCCAAAAGGTCAATATGTGATCTGTAGAAAGCTAACAATATATAGAGATTAACATTTCATTGTGTATTCTTTTCAGTGTGTGATCTTCATTTACATTTTCCCAGACAAGTAATATAAGCTTAAACTTTCTCACTTTCACCAGTGTCTGAAATCTTCCTTTCATTACAAAGAATATAACACATTAACAAAACCTCATGACAATAGTATAAGCATATCCCTCTGTGTGTGTGTGTGAGACCAATCTATCAAATCCATAGTCCAATTTACCTCCACTCAGAATGAAATTCCACCCACAAAGTACTATTAGAGGCTTGATTACAAAACATATTTAATAAAAATGAATAATTTACAAAGAGGTTTATACACAAGTATGAATGAAAACATTTACACAGATCACGTCTGTTTCCTCGTCGTATTAAAAAATATCAGTGTCGGTTTTCTGGCCAGGAATCCGTTTAAAAACCGAACTTCACAGCAATACGATGAGAAAAACAGCTGAGTATAACTCATCCAAGTGTTCCGTGCCACACAAACACATACACATTCATCATCACACAGTAGGATGTTGAGTTCTAAACTAGCCACAAACACACCACAGGAGACCAAGGAAAACGAAAACACACACACACACTGGAAAACATATCCTTGTTTTGAGACATGGCCCTTTTGACAGAGGTGTGTGTTTCCTCCTTTAGAAATAATTAGCAGCTTTTTGGTCCTTGACTCGATAATTTCTCTAGATAATTTTCTCAAATGGGACTAGCTTCACGTCCTCGCCCAAGAGCTACACGTGAACCACAGTTTCCCTCTTCTCGCGCACACGCCTCCTGTGCCCGTCCAACCAGTCCCTGAGCTCGGAGATGCGGTAACCCTCAGGACCCCGGCCGCCCTGGTACACCACCTTGCCGTCCTGCACAATGTAGAGGCGGTCGAAGAAGGCGCCGTACGCAGCATTAGCCGCATTCTCCATGCCGTCCGCCACCACGGGGCAACCGGGCGGCGCCTCGCGCTCCATGACCCGCGCGGCGCGCAAGCGCTCCTCCAGGCTGCGGTGCCGCGGAATCTGGTAGGGCGCATCTGAGCTCGCCCAGCCGTCGGACGGGTGCGCTTCCTCGATGTAAACCAGCAGCGTGTCGGCCACGTCGGCGTAACGACGCACAATGCGGCCAAAGGCGCGGAGGCGCATCATAAACGGCGGTCAGGTGCAGCTGCCGAAGTTGAGCACAAGCGGCCGCGCGCCGCGCGCATACTCCATGATACGACTGCGGCGCGCGTCCGTCAGCCGCACTACCTCGCTGTTGGGCGCCGTGTGGCCCACGCGCGCCGCTTTCAGCGCGTCCAGCTTGTGGCCATGCCACACTGCGCGAAGCGACGCCGCGCTGAACATACGGTCCGAGTCGGACACGCAGAGCGGAGGGTCATCGTCGTCTTCGTTCCGTCCCGCCTCTTGGTCCTCCTGCTCCTCTTCGTCGCGCGCCCTCGCCCGCACCAGCACGAGTTTCCGCACGCACAGGAAGTCGAGGAGCCACAGTGCGAGCGCCGCGAACAAGAAGCGCGGCAGCAGCGCGAGAAAAGCGAGCGCGCTCCGCAGCGCCTCCGTCGTGTTCATGACTCGCCGTTAAACGGAGGAGGAACGCAAACCGACGGGCGTTTATATAACTCTCTCTCTCTCTCTCTCTCTCTCTCTCTCTCTCTCTCTCTCTCATAGTGAAGATTACTTCCACGCCTCTCACCTCCGGCTGCAAAGTTTTACTTTCAACGAACTGCGCTGAGATTTCACTGAGATTGGGGTCAGTCTTAAAGCGGCAGCTCCACAGTGAAGTGGCTTTGTTTAACGCTGAAGAGGTCACACCTGTTGCTAGCCTTCCAGGAAAAAGGAATATTCCCTTAAATTCGCACTGATAAAAACTTTGCACGTCTAGGAGAACATGAACTCCCAATAAAGACCAAACATCAGCCGGGGATGTCTGGCTGGATAAACTCCTAACACACACCCAGCAAACTGATGCTCATCCATCATTTCAGTCCAATTTAAATAGCATAGGTGTGCATGTTTCTGCCATCATTAAAAATGTAGTTACCATAACGTAGACTTGTGAGCTACCCATAAACGTAGCTAAAATCGTAGAGTCCAACGGGTTTGCTTTTTTCCTGTATTAAAACTGTGCAGCGCATGGCTAACATTTCGCCACTAAGCGGCGCTGTCTAGCCTGTCAATTCCAAAACAAGCTTGCCTGGTTTTTGCTTGAGGCAAAAAACCCCAAAAAAACATACATAAAACAAAAGGTTGATGAGTAACCAAAGAAAGCACCTGCTTTTTTTTTTTAAAGAAGAACGACAAAGGCTTCATATGTATTTAATGATACTTAATCTCATATAGCTTTTTGTGGGCAGTGGTGGCCTAGTGGTTAGGGAGTTGGCCCCGCATCGGAAGATTGTGGGTTCGATTCCCTCACAAGTAGGTTGCCCTGAGGTACCCCTGAGCAAGGTACCATCCCCGTCACTGCTCCCTGGGCACTTTCAATAGCTGCACGGTGTTTGTGTGCATGCGTTAAAAGCAGAGGTCCAATTTCGTTGTGGTTCACGCTTGCTCTCCTGTGACCTTGCAATGACAATGGTTGTCATTTTCACTTTCACTTATTTTTAAATGTATTTTTAATACATTTAATTTTAATACATGTTTAATACAAAATGTTTTTTTTAATTTTATTTATATTCTATTGGTGTGATGTGTCCAGATGCTAAACCACCCATTTTGACAGATGACCGAATGGTGATTTGATGCAAACTTTAAACTTTACACTTAAAAAAAAAAAAAAAAAGAATGTTGCTTAAAACACTTACGTTTTTGGAATTGGGCATCGAAATAGAACAGTAGATCACTGCAGCATGCCAGGACTTTCCTATTTTGTCAAGTTTAGTCAACTTTATTTATATAGCGCTTTTAACTGGGTCTGAGCCCCAACTGGGTAAGCAGAGGGCAACAGAGGCAAGGAAAAACATACAACAGGAGGAAGAAACCTTGGGAGGAACCAAGACCCAAAAGGGGAACCTATCCTCCACTGATCGAAACCGAAAACAAAGAAGGAAAGAAATGGAAAGTGCATTTCATAATTGATCAATTAAGAGATGACCTGCAGTAAGCATGAGTCACAAAAAAAAAAAAAAAAAATGTTATTTTTGTGTAGATATGAGCACAATTGCTGGGCAACAGCTTTCTCCAGAATCTTTTATACAAATGGCAAATTAGATATTGGTCGAAATTTGTTAACTTGAGTGGATCAAGATTATGGTTCTTTAATAGTTAACTTCTATTTTTAATGCTTTTGGCAAGTTGTGGGGGGTCACAGGTTGAGAGACTAGTTTATTATTTCTAATAAAGGCCTGATTGTTACTGGCATAACCTTTTTTAAATATCCAGGTAGTGACTGAATCGAGGAAGCAATTTGAAGATTTGGAAGAGGAAATAGCGGGGATGAGGTTGATCTGCGGAACTGGATTGAAGTAAGCTAACCTCTCTGTTTGCATTAGGTTATGATCTTAATCTAAATCTGTCTCAGGCAACAGACATGTATTTGTTATTTGGCTTTGGATTTCTTGCTGAATGATTTAAATCTTATTGTTAAAAAAATCCATAAAATTATGACTATTGTACATTGCAGGTATCTGACTTTCAGCTCCTCCAAGGTTCTTCACAAGTGTAGATATTGTGTTGAATAAAAGTCAAGTATTATTTTCATTAGACTCTATTAATTTGGATAGGTAGGCTGAGCATGCTAATGTAAGTGCCCTCTTTTATTTTAAGAATCTCTCAGTCCAGGCAGATTGAAATGGAACAAGCTTTTTTTTTGTCTAGTTCTTTAATGTTTTAATGTTTTTAACATTATCTAATTTGGAACGAAAGGTGTTCTCTAAACATTCAGTGAGAGTATCCAGCTCTTCTGGAGCAGATGGCGAACTAATAAGTGTTGATGGGTCTGGAAGGTTTTCGATAAAACTAAAGGCTTTGGAGGACATTATTGTACGGTTAACACGATCACGAATTGAAGTACATAAATTATAGCATTTGTGGATCTCATATGTGATAAGATGGTGATCTGATTTCAGTGTTGACTGTGGAATAATGGCTATATTGTCAACTTGGACACCAAGTGTATGGATTAAGTCTAAAGTATGATTTTGAGAATGAGTGGGCCCCATTACGTTCTGGATAAAACCCATAGTATTAAGTCTTGTTCAAGTCTTGTTCTTTCTCTACATGAATATTAAAGTCACCAACAATGAATACTTTATTTTTATACACTGCCAGGCTTAAGGAACTGTCTTTTTTGTATCTGGGAAAGTTATATTGAGAGAAAAAGGGTTTCAAAAGAAGAGAAATTTAAACCTGTTCTCTGACTGAACACTATGGTGTTTTTATGTATAACTTCTATACCTCCCCCTCTGCCACTTAAATGAGGATTGTGTACATAACTATAACCTGTTGGGGTGCTTTCATTTAATGTAATAAACTCATCAGGTTTTACCCAGGTTTCCGTGAGACATAGAACATCTAAGGTAAGGAAGGCTGAAACCTAACCACCACTGAACAAGACACATAAGTTGAAATGTCAAGACTGGGCCAAGAAATGTCAAAAACATATTCTAAAGGTTTTATGGATGGATGAGATGAGAGTGAATTGTGATGGACCAGATGGATGGGCCCGTGGCAGGATCAGTAATGGGCACAGAGCTCCACTTCGACTCAGACAGTGAGTAGGAGTTGGAGTACTGGTATGGGCTTTTATTTTTAATAGATGAGATAAGCTAGTTGGACCTTATCTGGTTGAAGATGAACCGAAACCTACTGTCAGTTTTTAGAACACACTTTCTTCAAGCAGAAGTACAGGGAAAAAACTCTCCTACACTTCCCTCTTTCCTCCTGCCTCTGGATATACCTTCCTCCTCTTCTTCTTCTCTTGCGGAAATCTCTCGTCCGCATATTGATTTAGCAAAAGTTTTATACCGGATGCCCTTCCGGACGTCACCCTCTCCATTTATCTGGGATTGGGACAGGCACAAAAAAATACAATGGCTTATGCATTCCAAGTGGCTGGGTTCCCATCCCAGCTCTCACAGGGTGAAATTCAGAAGAGGAAAAGGCCAGCTTCAATCATTTTAATAGCTTAATAGTTCTAACACACACAGAGATCCATCACTGTTTTAAACTTGGGATAAAATCATTAATGTTCAAGAAGAATTATTGTGAAGTATGCTATGACTGTTTTCACACCTCTTCAGCAAAAACGGATGATTTGCCAGAATTCCAAGAGCCTTACAGGTCAGGATCACATGGGACACAGCTGACTTTAATCAGCATGGTCTATTTAAAGTTCTCAAATGCTCAAACAGACTTTGCAAAGTCTCTTGTGATCCTATCTTATCCTTTCTGTTGGTGTTTCTTTTGCCTGATAATTTTTTTTTTTTTTTTTAAACAGGATTTTGGTATTTTCTGGTTTTGCTTCTTAAAATTTCTTTGGCATCACTTTTATTATTACCTGTATCTGTAATATAACTTTAGAGCACTAAGAGAAAGGATCAACTGCAGCTTTTGTAAAGAAGCAATTGAAATTGATGTACATTGAAAGAAATCAGTAGTGATGATATTAAATAATATTAAAAAATATTAAGAAAAAGTAATGCATTTTTAGTTCAAATAATGCTTCTTTAGCTTAGAATAGGTCATAAGCAGCAAATGTGGCTAAGACATCTCAATAGCTAATGGGTTTTTATTTTAGTAATAATAAATCACCAAATAAACTCTCATTGTGCTCAGATAATTTCCAGTGCTTTGTTGATGGGGAGCAGATTGGGGGTGCAGACTATAAAAAATTAACAAAGAAAAAGAAACAGATGTGAGACCATGTTACAATTCCAGTGATACTGCCTTTTACAACCTCTTAGAATTTGTAATCATACACAAAATTCTGTATTTCTTTATTTTTATTTAACCTCTAAATAAACTTAGGGTTGAGGGTTTTGGAATTGAACCTGACTTTTTGGTTAATAGGTGAGCATACTACCACAAGATCATCAAACAAATAAATATATACATACATAAATAGTTATTTTGGTAAATTTGAACATTTAAATTTACAGCATTTAACAGACACTCTTATCCAGAGCGACTTCCATGTCTGAATTACAGGGACAGTCCCCCTGGAGCAACTCAAGTTTAAGGGTCTTGCTCAGGGACCCAGTGGTGGTAGTGCTAGAGGTGGGATTTGAACCTGGGACCTCTTGAGCCATAGGTTTATAGGTCCCGTACATTAGGGTGGAGGTGGTCATTAGTTTTAATTAAAACATTAGTTTTGCATTATTAATAACAAAGATTTTGCTTTGATCAGCACTTTTCAGGTCTGCATTCCTTCCAGTGTTTTTCAACTCCATTGCTCTGTCCATCTGCATTGTGCCTTGTCTCCATGCAACTGCGCAAATAAGCAACAAGACCTAGAATTCACCCAGAATTTCAGCAAAGCACATACTGCCTTGTATCTTATTTGGTAGTGACATTTCAGCTCCTGTCAAAACACTTCACCATTTTAATTATGACTATTTTCAATTTAAAAAAGTGATCAAGTGCATAGTAAAAGACATACTTTATACCAATTTGCTGCCTTTCAAAGTGCTGTGCTGTAATCCCTCCATTTTTTTTGTTGCCTAATATACTGTTCTCCTGCTTTGTACCTTCCTTCTTACTCTACTTTTCCACAAAATATGTTAAATGTGAAAGAAATTTGCTTACCTTTCTTTGATTATTTCCTTTTTCTGGTTGCTGAAATTCAACATTGGCTTGCAACAAAGTTATCTGTGCCTGGTTCTTAGCAATAGATATGGTTCATCTAAGGACAATGCAGGTGTGTGTGTGTGTGTGTGTGTGTGTGTCCTAATGTCTCCCGCATACTTATTAAGATGGCTGAGATTCAAAAGGCACTACTGCTGTAAGATCATAAAGGCTGTCACGTATTTTGCAATATTCACCACTGTATGCTTCTACCCACAGATTCTTCCCCAACTGTGCTCCCTCATACAATATTAAATAAAAAAACACTTTGATTTTTTCAATCCCCCAGCTCTACTTTGAATCAACGCCTTGCACAGTTCATGTTGAACTCTGGTGAACTCCGCAGTGGGCTCACCACTAAGCCACACAAAAGACAAACATTATTTTTCCTCACATTCCTCTTCCTCGTCTGACAAAGTAACAGTCAGAGATTGAAGTGATGAATGAAAAATAATATCATAATTCTTACCATGGTATGCATTCCACACAATTGCAGACATTGTCATTTGCATTTTATGACAGTGATGGGAGGTCTTAAAATATGGTGGAATATACAACAGACATAATATGTGGGAGGTCCTAGCATACATTTACAATGAAGATAAGCTATTAGGTATTGTCCAGTATCATTAAAAAGCTGACTTTTGCACAGCTGGTGTAGAATGGTGTATTCACTTGGCACAAAAGTTAGTTATGGCTCTGTCCTTGGTCCTTCTACTGTTCATATTATACATGCTCCCTCTGGGTTCAGTAATCCAGAAACTTGGAATCAGCTTCCACTGTTATGCTGAAGACATTCAATTAAATATTTCTGCTAAACCAGAAGATAAACTGCAATAAAAAAAACTGAGGATTGTATAAGAGAAAAAAAATAAGAGGGGATGTCACTCAATTTTCTGATGTTAAATTCTGAAAAGACAAAGTTCTTTTGCTAGGTCCTAAAATTGCTAAACAAAATTTTAAGGTTTAATGCTAGACTTTTCTAATTTTACAGTTAATCTTAAACCCACTGTCAGAGGCCTAGGAGTGACAATTGACTGGGATCTATCTCTAGATACACACATTGGAAATATTACTAAAATAGCTTTCCTTCACCTTAGAAACATTGCTAAACTTAGAAGCGCACTCACAGTACATGATGCAGAAATATTGATACATTTATCAAGTAGTCAAGTAGGATTTTATTGTCATTTCAACCATATGCACAGTACATAGTGAAACTAAATAAAGTTCACCCAGGACCTTGGTGCTACACATAAGACGACATAAGACATGACATAACACACAGGACAAGACAGACAGACAAGACAATAGAGAGAACATGGAGTACATTCATCCGACGCTGCTTTGTTCTTGCGGTATTGCAGAACAAAGCAGCCCATGTTACTGGCAGTATGATGGAGCAGCAGTGTTTTTGTTAAAGTGCAGGTGCAAAAATTAAATACTAGTAATAATTAGTAAAGTATTGCAGTGTTCAAGTGATCGGCTAGCGTTAGCTTGCGGAACCTGGGAAATTCCGCATTGACTATAAAATCTTACGACTAACTTAAACGGCCTCATTCCCAAGTATGTCTCAGGTTATGAACCTTCATGCTCACTTAGATCACAAGGTGTTGGTTTTCTAACAGGTCCCAGAATTTTGAAAACAACAACAAGGGAAGAGCTTTTTCATTCAAAGCCCCCCATCTCTGGAACAATCTTCCAGCTACTGTCCAGGGCTCAAACACCCTCTCAGTATTTAAGTCCAAGTTAAAGACTTACTTGTTTAGTCAGGCTTTTAGCAATTAATATCAGTGCATAGCTAAATACTGGAAAATGTATTGCCCATGAGAGGGAGAGTGTGACTTATTTTCTTAGCTGAACTTGCTATATTCTGTTTTAAGACCGAATACATGAGTGCAAATTAAAGGGAGGACAGTAGAATGATTAGGATACAGGTGGCAAAGCAGTTTGGAATAATGGGCAGTGCAAAAGAGAGGTGAAGAAGGCAGGTTGCACAGCAAAAGTTAAAGAAAGCTATTTAAAAGTGGAACACTTTCAAAATACAGGAAACTTTGCTTCAATCAGCCTTTTAGGTACAAAGATAGACCTCTTTTTGAAGTCCTTGGATGAAAGTATATTTGTGTTATCTAAGTGTTAGGATTAAAAATTGTGTAGTGTCCCTTAGCTGTGTATATTGACCTCTCTTTAACCTTTTTATGACATTAAGCTATAACCCAGGTTTGATATTTTCTTTTCCTCAAGTGCCTTTGTGTCTTATTTCTCTTGGATTCTGTGAAATCGAACCAGAGTGGCTGACAGAACGAAGAGGCCGCCTCACGGCCGACTAGGAACCTATCAAATTCTTACATTTGGTGTCAGAAGTGGGATCAGTTCTTTAGAGGTATTTTTATTTCTCCTCGAGACATTGATTGCCCAAACTCGTCAATGCACAAGTTACCTCTTTATATATTGAAAGAAAGGGAAGACATGGTCGGAGACCTTCTTCTATTATATTTTGTTCAGGGACCTGACTCCAGCTGGTTTGCGTGTTTTTTGTGGGATCTATTGTTTCACCTGATCAAGAGTCTGAGGTCCTGGATGAATTGAAACGGCCTAGATCCATAAACCTCATTATGGTTCAAACTTTCCCTAGAAATGGGTCATTTTGTAATACGAATATGTTCCTTGCTGCCACATGCAAACCTGTGCAGTACCTTTTTTTTTTTTTTTTTTTTTTTTTTTTCTTCTTCTTTCTTTCTCTCTCTCTCAAGGCCAACAAAAACTATTATAGTATAGACTGGAAGTTATCAGTCATTTTTCACCTACTAAAACTAAGAAAGGAATGCTCTCTTCATGGATCAGATCCTGGATCCCTGACTGTTTGTTTTATGACCGGATCCTATGACAGGCCTGGAAAATCAACAGTCCTTAGCATATACTATGGATTTCTGAAATGATGGAAGCTTTTTCCCATCTTAAAACAGCCCTGCGCTCTGCACCTGTGCAGGGCCTCCCAGACTATTCTGAACCATTTCATTTTTATTCACACAACTATAGAGAGGTGGTGGCTGATGTGCTGATGTTCTGGCACAGCGTCATGTGGACAGTCTACGTCCTGTTGCTTTTTTGCTGGATGCAGAAAAAAATCGTGCTAGCACACTCTCTGATATTATATACATCTCATCAAGTCGTTTCTCTTTCATAAACATTCTTGACACAGCATATGACTGCTCCGTGCAGTTATTGGAATGAAAAAATTCAAAAATGCATTGACAATTTGACCATTTAATCCTGTCCTTTATCATCAGCTTTCCTCCAGCATAAGTTGTAGTCTGTACCAGATTCTGACTTTGTTCCTGACTTACATAACTGCCCTAAGGGTATTGTCTATGAATCTGCATGTCATCCTGATTTAGTTACTCATCCTTTGGAGCATGGTTTTAAACATTTTTATTGATGGATCCTGCTCTAAACCTCAGGACAGTATTTTTTATGCAGATATGCTGTTTGTGATTCCCCCATTCATGAGGCGTATTCTTACATTTTTTGCTCTGCCCAGGCATTTGCATTAGTGGTTTTAATTAGACACTCTCTCTCAAGATAAGTATGTTACCATATACACAGATAGCAAATATGCATTCTCTGTTTGCTTTGATTGTGGCAGTATTTGGTCTCAGTGAGGGTTCCACTGTGCTGACAGTAAACCCATTTCTCAATACTCTCTCATCTCCTCCTTGTTGCATACTTGCACTCCTCCCTTAAAACTAGTCATGGCCAAAGCCAGAGGCTTGATCTAACCTCATCCATGGCTGGTATCCTGACATACAGCCATCTACATCATGTCCATAGGACCCGATTCCAACCAACCCCCTCAAGGCTATGATTCCAGCAATTGTGCCTTCATTCACTAAGGTGATTAATGCGTCCTAGCCTTGGGAGTGTTTACAACCACATTCAAAGAGGCTCAAGTAACACCCTTATACACTTATATACTAAAAACACCCTCCCGCAACCCTTGTTGACCCAACTCTCTGAAATGGACATCTCAGGCAAAGAACATTTATGGTTTAGATCCAACCTAACTGGGCATTCTTTTTTAAAGGTGACACGGCAAGGACATCCAGACTACATCACCACTCCAGGGGGGTACCTCAAGGCTCTGTGCTCATTTTCATTCCAATCAGATGTCTCTGTGATATTGGCACATATCTCAGCCTGCCTCTCCAACATCTCAAGTTGAAGGAACACCACCCCAGCATATTCTCTCTAAGACTAAGCTGTCTGGTCAGCCCAGCCCAGCAGTCACTCTGTTTCAATTAAAAAAAAAAAAAATTCCTGGGTGTCAATCGATGACCAGTTGTCTTTTTCTGACAATGTTCCATCCTTCATTCATTCTTCAACATGAGGAAAATAAGGCCTTAACTGTCTCAGTATGCCTCCTAACTCCTGGTGCAGCCCATGGTTATGTCTCTCCTCAATTACTCTAATGCACTCTGCTGGCAGTTTTCTTGACATGCAAAATGAAACCCCTCTAGATGATTCAGAAAGCAATGTCACTCTACTACTCAATGACCTCCCCTCCCCTCCCACTGACCCATGACAAATTAAAATCTCTAACACTTGCATCCAGATCTGCTCCGAGCTATTTAAACTCAATCATCCATCTTACACTCATTTGCGGCACTTAACAGACACTCTTATCCAGAGCGACTTACATGTCTTGATTACAGGGACAGTCCCCCTGGTAAAGGGTCTTCCTCAGGGACCCAGTGGTGGTAGTGCTAGAGGCAGGATTTGAACCTGGAACCTCTTGAGCCATAGGTTCGCAAGCAAGTACCCTCCCTAATGTCATCCTTGCCATCTCAGTCCTGAATGTACTCATTCTTGGTTCCCTTATGATGGAATGAGCTACCAAATACTGTCAATGGGGTGTCCCCCTCTACCATCAAGAGGCTCTTGTCTGAAGACTCTTCTCTTCAGACAACACCTCCAACAATTTAACATATCTAACTTATCTTGCTCAACTTATGTACTGTACTTTTAATACTTTAATTCAAATGTATAATATTTTATGCTAAACTAAGCAGTTCAATACTCAGGCGCATGAGACTGGGTTGGCTTGAAATGTGAAAATGACCATTTGTGAAACACAGCACAGCACTTGGTGAACCAAAGTAAAATGCAACGCATGCTTTTAGCCCATTCACACCAAGGTGCAGGCAGTAGCTATATCCAGCACCAACCAAATGCCAGGTGTGCCCAGTTAGGGTAGTGTGATGCAAACCATGATAGAGATTAAAGAGGGTGATAAATGGCAAAATGTTCTTGCTCTTCTTCTTTTGGCTGCTCCCATTAGGATCAGCCATCTCCATCTCTTCCAGTCCTCTGCATCTTCTTTCTTCAAACCAAATGCCTGCATGTCTTCTCAACAACATCCATAAACCTCCTCTCCATCAGTGCTAATATCTTTCATTCACAGTCATGTATTGTCTTTGTGCTAATCACTTTTCATTCATGCATACTTCTACCCCTCCTGGGTCTCCTCAGACTGATCCCTAATCTCTACTGCCATCTCTCCTAAACACCTCCATGCTTCCACAGGTATATCAACTGGACAAACAGCCTTTCCATTCATCATCCTCTTCATTGCTGCCCTTACTTCCTTCTTACTAATTCACTGCACTTCCTAGTTCACCATCCTCACATCATCCAATCCTCTCCCTCTCTCTCTCTCTCTCATTCATTAGACCTTCAAATTAGACTTTCCATCTACTCAACATGCTCTGCTTCTTGGGGAGTATATTTCCATTTCTATCCTTTATTACCCTGACCTGTTGCACCTGCATTTCAAGCTCTGTCTCTCTCTGTATAGGTCCTTTTGTCTCTCCTTGCTGCTCACTCTCTCATACAATTCACCATACACCTTGTATGGTGAATTGTAGCGGTGGCGGCCTAGTGGTTAGGGAGTTGGCCACAAGATCGGAAGATTGTGGGTTCAAACCCCTTACCAGTAGGTTGCCCTGAGGGTCCCTTGAGCAAGGTACTGTCCCCGTCACTGCTCCCCGGGTGCTTTCAATAGCTGCCCCCTGCTGCACAGTGTTTGAGTGCATGGGTTAAATCCAATTTCGTTCATGCTTTGCCGTGACCTTGCAATGACAAGGGCTTTCACTTTTTCACCTTATCTTGCCACCACTTTCTTTGCCCTGTGCTTCATCTCCCTGTACTCCTGTATACTCTCTTCATCACCCTGACCATCCCATTTATTCTTTGCTAGCCTCCTCTTCTGTATACTCTTGAATTCCTGGGTTACACTATGAGGTTTCCTTATCCTCCTTTTTCTGTCCAGATGTGTCACGGGTGAGGTGTGTTTTGGGCACGATAGAGGGCGCTCTGTTCTGATTGAGCACATCTGAGCTCATGAAGGCACAGATGTGCCTCATTGGGGCTGACTATTTAAGCCCTGATGAGTCAGAACAGAGCGCAGCTCATTAGTTAGGCTCTGCCTACACACTTTGTGGTGGTTTTTGTATTTGGTAACTTGGTATCTTGGATTAAGCTGCAGTTCCTTGATTTTAGTTAGAACTGCAGTCCTTGGTTTTTTTTGTTTATATAGTTAATAAAACTATAATCCGAACTCCTGGCTCAGCATTGGCATCCTCCCTGCACCCCGCCACCTTTACAGAAATGAGCCGCCAGTACCTGGACGTCGCAAGCCATGAGGGCGAGCAGGAGCGCGTGTTGTGGGCGGCAGCGGACGTTGTCGAGCAGACGCTGCAGCTGATAAAGACCTGGGAGACAGAGGCGACTTCTCTGGACCTCCTCAAGCATCTGGACGGTGAGGAGTGGGTGCGACGGACGCCGACGGCCACGGCCAAGGAGCTCGAGCGCCGTCTGAAGAATGCGACGTCACTGCTCCCACTCGATATCATCCCGGATCCCGAGCTTCGCAGGGATCGGTTCTCGCTTTGTCTCCGGATGCTGGTCTCCATGGCTGCAAGAGCACAGCTCTACCTCGACAAGCTGAACCATGTTTTTTTCCACACGCGACATGGAAGGCGGGGCTTCGTTGACAGCGAGAGTCACGCAACGCGGAAGGACGACAGTCAACGAGCCCTATGTCATTCAAAGCGGAACGTTGATAGTGGAGCCGCCCTAGGCTGTTCAATGTGGAGGTTCAGTGCTGAAAGAACCGCGCGCCTATCACCGCGATCCGCCAGTGGAGAAAGCGCCACGCGCAGCTGATAGAGGACCAACGGTAAAGAATTCACGCTGCGCGGCTAATGGAGGCGTTACGGTAAACACAGCATACAGCGCAGCTCAACCTGAGAACACAGCTGTGAACACAGCCAGCGCGAATAACAGCAAAACAGTGGAAATAAACGCTCCCTGCAACCTTAAACACGAAAGGAAGGCAAAGAAGGCCGCCCACAACAAAAGAAGCGAGGCAGTGGCAAATTCCAGGTGTTAAGAAGGTCTGTGATATGCATCCAGGCAGCTTTTAGGGGTTATTCTGTTCATTATTGTTCATCTGTTCAGAATTGCTGCAATGCACAAAGCTGCTACCATTATTCAGGCTGCAGTAAGAATGCACCAGCAAAGATTGGTTTTCAAGAAGCAATGCTGGGCAGCAAGCGTTCTTCAGAGGAGGTTCAGAAGGTGGAAGCTTGGGCATCAACAAAGACAGAGGTATCAGCTGTTCAGACATGCTGCAATTTGCTTGCAAAAGTCATTCAGAGGAAAGCGGGCAAGGGATCTGGCCAAACGGATCAGAGCTGCAAGGACAATCCAATCTCACCTCGGAGATGAACAGATCAGCTGCATGAATGTTCAGTTCACTGAACAGGAGGAGTTGCTGACAGAGCTCTACCAGCAGCTGATGGAGAAAGAAGCCTCGATGCTACAGGTGAATGCCTCAGTCACGAACGAAGGGTTGAAACTCAAGGAAAGGATCACCTATCTGCTTCCTCAGCTGGAGAGGACCAAAAGACTTTTGTCCAGTTGCCAAAGGGAGATAGACGCCATGGAAACAGAAAGAAAAGCTCTGGCTCAAGACAAAGGTGAGCTTCACGGAAAGAGCGCGAAAGTCAGAGAAGAGAGAGAGAGATCTCTAGAATAAAGCTGCAAGCTGTGATGGCTGTCCAAAGAGAAAGGCTGGAGAGAACGGATGAACAGAGGGACCAAACTGTATGCCAGACAACGAGGAGAGTTGAGACTCCAACCATTCAGGAGAAGCTGGAAGCTAAAATAGCCACTACGGAAGAACAGCTGAATCAGACCAGAGTAGAGTTGAGATGGGTGCAGGACCACAACGTTGCTCTGCAGGCTGAACTGAGAGAAGCCCGAAGTGAGGCCAGTAAGCTCAGCGAGCTGGAGAAGCAGGTCAGAGGTATGGAAGCAAAATTGGCGATCTTCGAATCTCAACTCACTCCACAGACACCAGTGCATGCTGGGACCCTGGTGGTTAACGCCAGAGCGGAGCAGCTGAAGAACAGTCTGATGGAGAAGCAGGGAAAGATTCCAGAGGTTGAACAGCTGCATGATGACTCCCTACCTTTAGTTCACCCTCACAGTTCAGCAGACTCAGAACAAGGTGGTTCGTGGAGAAGTCCAAGTGGAACTTCTCATAGTGGAACCAGGAGCTGGGATGCTGCCTCACTGAGCTCTAAGCAGCAGGGAAGTATGAGCAAGAAGAGGAAGGAGCCAAAAGACATCAGCAATGACCTGTCTCAGTTCAAGAAAGCGAACGACAGCTTCTGCACTGTGGATTCTGTGATGAGAGACGTGAAGAACAAAGATGGCAAGGGTTGGAAGCGGAGTTCAGACTGTGTGGAAAAAGACTTCCTCTTTGAACCTTGTAAAATCTGTGTTTAGCTCTCTTTCAGGTTCCGTCAAGGCAAGGTGTTCCGCTGAGTCTGGCGATTCCTCCAGTGACTCCAGGGTCGAGTCCAGGCAACAGTTAAAGAAGTGGACAGAACGTCTAGGATTCCCCTCACCACCACCTTCTGCCTGGACATGGCTGGTCAGAGGTCCTTTTGTGCTGAAGTGTTTTATGGACCTGACCATATGCCTCAAAAAGAGACTTGTTTGTAGAGCGTTTTTTGTTCTTGACCTCCTCCCAGAGGTTTGGCTATGTTTTGGCGCTTCGGGAGCCGCGCCTTTTTGGGGGGGGATTCTGTCACGGGTGAGGTGTGTTTTGGGCACGATAGAGGGCGCTCTGTTCTGATTGAGCACACCTGAGCTCATGAAGGCACAGGTGTGCCTCATTGGGGCTGACTATTTAAGCCCCGATGAGTCAGAACAGAGCACGGCTCATTAGTTAGGCTCTGCCTGTGGTGGTTTTTGTATTTGGTAACTTGGTATCTTGGTTTAGGCTGCAGTTCCTTGATTTTAGTTAGAACTGCAGTCCTTGGTTTTGTTTTGTTTATATAGTTAATAAAACTATAATCCGAACTCCTGGCTCAGCATTGGCGTCCTCCGTGCACCCCGCCACCGTTACAAGATGTCACACCAAGTAACTTTCTAGCTGTCTTACCATACTTGCAAAAGTGGTAAGGGAATTTTTCACAACCACCCAGGGCACATGTTATCTCCTGCCTGAATTCCACCTTACAGGCTTCCTTCTTCAGCTTTCACCATTTGATCCCTGAATCTGACCTCACTTTCCTCATGTTCTTGACTGCCAAGCTCTTCCTATAGACCACCATCCTATGCTGTTTAGCTATGCACTCCCTTCACTACTTTGCAGTCTCCAATCTCTCTTCAAGTCAAGTCAAGTAGGATTTTATTGTCATTTCAGCTATGTACACAGTGAAACGAAATAACGTTCCTCCAGGACCCTGGTGCTACACACAAGACAGGACAACATAAGACACAAGACAACATAAGACACAAGACGGGGCAACAAGTGCAAGACAAGACAGACAACAACAGACGGCACGACAGACAGTACAATCATCCGTAGAGGGCTGCAGTGTTGTGGAACAAAGCAGCCCCGATAGATCAGTGTGGCAGTGTGGTGGAGCAGTGTTACTGATAAAGTGCAGGAGTGCAACATGAGATAAATAAATAAATACAGGGTGACAAAGTGGACTGGGTTTAAGAGTTCAAGATATTGGTTGTTTAGGAGTTCAACAGTCTGATGGCCAGGGGGAAGAAGCTATTTCCCATCCTGGAAGTGGAGGCCCGTATGCTGCGGAACCTTTTTCCGGATGGCAGGAGGGAGAAGAGAGTGTGGGACGGGTGGGAGGGATCATCCACAATGCTGGTTGCTTTGCGGATGCAGCGAGTGGTGAAAATGTCCTGTACAGAGGGCAGAGAGATCCCGATGATCTTCTCAGCTGTTCTCACTACCCGTTGTAGGGACTTGCGGTCTAAGACATTGCAGTTCCCGTACCAGGCAGTAATGCAGCTGCTCAGGATGCTCTCAATGGTTCCTCTGTAAAAGATAGTGAGGATGGAAGGTGGGAGATGGGCTTTCCTCAGTCTGCGCAGAAAGTAGAGGCGCTGCTGGGCTTTCTTTGTGATGGAGCTGGTGTTGAGGGACCACGTGAGGTTGTCAGTGATGTGAACACCAAGAAACTTGGTGCTCTGGACCATCTCCACAGGTGAGGTGTTGATGATAAGTGGAGTGTGGTCCCGACGTGATCTCCTGAAGTCAACAACCATCTCTTTAGTCTTGTCGACGTTCAGAGACAGGTTGTTGGTTCTGCACCAGTCCATCAGCTCTTGTATCTCCTCTCTGTAAGCTGCCTCGTCTCCACCGCTGATCAGACCCACCACGGTTGTATCATCAGCAAATTTGATGATGTGGTTCGAGCTGTGCTTGGCTGCACAGTCGTGGGTCATCAGTGTGAACAGCAGTGGGCTGAGCACACAGCCCTGGGGGGCTCCTGTGCTCAGTGTGATGGTGTTGGAGGTGCTGCTGCTGATCCTGACTGACTGGGGTCTCCCAGTAAGGAAGTCTAGGATCCAGTTACAGAGGGAGGTGTTCAGGCCCAACAGCCTCAGCTTCTCACTCAGGTGCTGAGGGATGATGGTGTTGAATGCTGAACTGTAGTCGATGAACAGCATTCTAACGTAACTGTCCTTTCTGTCCAGATGAGAAAGGGCCAGATGGAGGGTGGTGGAGATTGCATCGTCCGTTGAGCGGTTGGGACGATACGCAAACTGCAGGGGGTCTAGTGAGGAGGGGATCTGGGACTTGATGTGCCTCATGACCAGCCTCTCGAAGCACTTCATGATGATGGGTGTGAGTGCTACGGGACGATAGTCGTTGAGGCAGGAGATAGATGGTTTCTTTGGCACTGGAATGATGCTGGTGGTCTTGAAGCACCTTGGAACAACAAGATGTCAGTGAAAACATCTGCCAGCTGTTCTGCACATCCTCTGAGCACACGACCTTGGATATTGTCTGGACCGGCAGCTTTCCGTGGGTTGACTCTGAGAAGAGATCTTCTCACCTCGGCTGTGGTCAGACGGAGAATCTGGTCGTTCGGAGGAGGGGTGGTCTTCCTCATTCTCATGTCGTTCACTGCATCAAACCGTGCGTAGAAGTGGTTCAGCGCATCTGGGAGGGAGGGGTCACCGTCACAGGCAGGTGGAGATGTCCTGTAGTTGGTGAGGGCCTGGATGCCCTGCCACATGTGCCGCGTGTCACCGGTGTTTTTGAAGTGGCCATGGATTCTCTCTGCGTGAGCTCGCTGGTTCTCAGGAGTCTGCGCAGCTCTGCAGTCATCCATGGCTTCTGGTTGGGTCGTGATGTGATGAACTTGGAGACAGTAACATCCTCAATGCACTTGCTGATGTAGCCAGTCACTGAAGCTGTGTACTCCTCCAGGTTGATGGAGTCACCGTAGGTTGCAGCTTCCCTAAACATGTCCCAGTCGGTGCGTTCAAAGCAGTCCTGAAGAGCAGAGATGGCTCCTGTGGGCCAGGTCTTTAATTGCTTCAGGGTGGGCCTCACGCGCCTGACGATGGGTCTGTACGCTGGGATCAGCAGCACAGAGATGTGGTCTGAGTGTCCGAGGTGGGGGCGGGGCTCCGCTCTGTACGCGCCGGCCATGTTTGTGTAAACACAGTCCAGCGTGTTTTCCCCCCTCGTCGCAAAGTTCACATGTTGATGGAATTTAGGGAAAACTGACCTGAGATTTGCATGGTTGAAATCTCCGGCAACAATAAATAATCTCTTGAGACTAACTCTCCTGAAAATTATATTTTCCACCTGTGTGCATCTTCCTCCACTCTTGTATGTCACCCTATGCTCCTCCTGCTTCTGAAAATAAGTATTTAGTATTGCCATTTTCATCCTATTAGCAAAATCTGCTACCATCTGACCCTCTGCATTTCTCTCCTTTACCACATACTTACTCATCACCTCCTCATCACCTCTGTTGCCTTCACCAGCATGTCCATTATAGTATGCACAAATCATCACCATCTCCCCTTGGTACACTCTCTATCCCTTTATCTCATTCACAGAATACTTCTTTCTCTTCCATCTCACAGCAAACATATGGGTCATAAGCACAAACAACATTATCTCACCTGCTTCCAAACTCATCACCTTATTTTCTTTATCTACAAAACACTTTCGACATACTCTTCCTTCAGGATAACACCTACCCCTTTTCTCCTTCCATGGTATCATGTTAAAATAATTTAAACCGTCCTCCAACACACCTGCTCTAACTACACTTCCATATGAAATAAAGTAATATGTGTAAAATACCATGCTGAAGGTAAAAGCAAATGTGTGCTACCCCTAGTACCAGTCTTACATGGAAACTAGGAAATGATAAAAAAGAGAAAAGAGCAGCTTGTATCAGTGAGCTCTCTGCAGTAATCCAAATCTCTGCCAGAGCCAGGAAGTGAGTGGTCAAAGCTGATATGATGTCTGAAGTTCACCATCTGGACAGCATATTGGCACTTTCGGAGCCAACCTGCCAATACTGTTTGAGATTTTGACAATTTATCATAGATTAAATTTATGTCATCATGGCAAATCTGTGACAGAGGTTTCCATCTAAATATTTATGAGATTAGGGGAGATAAATTGAAAAGAAACTGAAAACAACTGAAATATACATGTAGATATTCAAAGGAGCATAAATAACTAGGGGGTATCCACTCTAAATTAGTCTTTTGCCATTGTGGCTGTGTAAAATGCAAGCTTGAGAGAGGGTGGTGGTGGTCTAGTGGTCATGGGTACTTGCCTATGACTTGAGAGGTCCCTGGTTCGAATCCCACCTCTAGCACTACCATCACTGGGTCACTGAACAAGACCCTGAGTTGCTCCAGGGGGACTGTCCCTGTAATTAGGACATGGAAGTCGCTCTGGATAAGAGCGTCTGCTAAATGCCGCAAATATAAATGTAAAATGGGTTGAAAAAAATGCAGAAGTCTGACGCTCATCTGACTGCTACAATACACACCTTATCATCAACTAATGAGGATATAAACTAGATAAACTAAGACAACAACAGGTGAGGCAGATGAGCTTGAACTCTCCTCAATCACTCCTTTCTTCCACAGTGCAGAGATTTGTTCTCTAATCTCCCGGTATTGATTTGGTGGAGTACGACAATAGGGCTTGGAGACGGGAGTCTCATCTATTACATGGACTTTGTGTTTCATCAAGTCTATTTACCTCAAATCCTTGTTATTCACTGCAAACACATCGGCATAATTTATTAGAAGCACTCCTATATCTGCCTGTTGCTCTGGGGTACCTCCTATATCCAGTCTCTCTATCAAGTTCTCTTGGTCACAGTCAGACTCTCTACTGTTCTTTGATTAATAGCCACTTCTTCATGTTCAGCAGAAATGTGCTGAAACTTCACCTTAAATGGGTCAACGTTAATATAATGACAATATAATAACATAATATAATGTTAATATAATGCCCTAAAGTACTCTAGCCTAGCCTCAGGAGACAACTAGACATCCTCTGATGACAGGTTAACCACTTGGACTGGAAACAAATGACTGTTCCATGTCATGGTTGGAACAACCACTAACCCACCCGGCAGGGGAAAATTCCCTGGCTCAAGCAATACAGCAGTTTGGCCATCAGAGAGTCTCATGTGACCTGTAACATAGACATTGACCAAGCAGGTAATTGTACTTTGTGTCTACTTGTCACTCTAACTGAGGACACCCTTTCCATAAGCTCAGATTCCTGTACATACTGGAAAGCTTCTTTCCGCACAGGACTTAATTCACACTCACTTTCTTAGTCATCAAACTAAAAGCGCCAACGGTCTACATTGTTTAAAGATGTTAATTCTGATAATGCCAAGAGGAGATACAACCCAACCTGAACATTAAATTCAAAATAGTCTACGTAAGGTAGCGGTAACTTGTTAGCTACTTTTATCTTCAATTACTTAGCTGTACAGTGCATGTCTTTTTCTCCTCCATGGAGGTTTCTAAAAGAACCTTCTGTCAATGTACATACATTACTTCCCGTGTCAAAGAGGCACCTAAGGGTGACACCACCCATCTGGATATCTACTTCAGGACACTTCCCAACAGCATTTTCCAGAAAACCCTTTACTCTTCACTCTTTGAATGATCTGCCTTGCCCAGTTCATAACAATGGGTTCTTGCTTTCCCTGTGATGCAATACTTTGAGTGGAGGCAAGTGTACTTCCTGACTGATGTGGTGAAGTACATTGTCTGGCCATAAGCCCAACCCCTTCACATCACGAATAGATGGGTTGACCATAATCTGTATACTGTATACAAATTTGCACCATCTATCTGTATACGGGTAACAACTGTGGAGTCTTACTTTTTCTCTGAAGGCCCCCATTAAGTATAAGCCTAAATCACAAGGCTGCTTAGCTTGTCCTCCCATACATAGCTTAACCTCCACTAATGCTAAACCTTCTAGAAGTGGGAGGATGAAATCTATCCGATCCTCTCCACGTAGACAGATTGCTCTCATGACCCATCCTACCTCTTCCATGAACTTGTGAACAGCTTTCCCTGGCTTCCCACTACATGGTACAATCTGTTTCTCTCTGGGAATGTACACGATGGACCTCACTTGAACTTGACCTAAATTAGCAATACTTGACATTACTGCATCATGTTTCCTACTGAGTTCCAAAATTTGTGATCTTAACTGGACAAAAGGGTCACCATCATACAAGGAAGTAGCACTGTCTTCATCCTGATTGTTTAAACATCATGTAAAGCACCTTTTAACAGCATGTAAGATCTCTTGCCCACAGGAAGATAATTGATGATTGTAATTGTCCAGCAGTCTGTAGGAGAACAAAATCAGATGGTTCCCTCTTCCAGACATCCCACAATGTACTGCATGCCGGCTATGGCTTTAACGTATTCACTTTTGGAATGAGCGGTTACTCCCTCTCGAACAGGGTCCTCTTTGCCGCTACTGTTGTCTATGCTTACTGTCCCTATCCAATCTAAAACCTCAAAACTAACAGGATCCCACATCTGACACCAAAAATTTTGTTAGCGTGCTGTCTTTATGGCATCACACTGTTGTGACATTTATTCCCCTACTGCACTCAATAGTGCACAGCATTAACCAGTTAGTTTTTTGGAATTTAGAATGATCAACTATAACAAAATAAAAGGCACTTTTAACCTCTCAACACGTGATATGAATTAACCAAAACAAAACTGCATGCCCATATCATGGCAGATGGTGCTCTACTCTGACTGAGCACACCTTGGCACAGGTGTGCTTCATTTGGGGCTGGCTATTTAAGCTCCAAAGTGTCAGAGCAGGGCGTCAGTCACTGACATGGGTGATCTCTGTTGCAGCGTTGGTGTTTTAGTTCTTTGTCATATTCAGTTCTGTTTATAAAGTTCAGTCACAGATCCCTAGCTCAGTGTTTACGTTCTACCCACACCACCCCAGCGTTACAGCCCATACACTTCTTCCCATGCAACTGATTCCCTTTAAGCAGCTTTTCACTTTTGATACATATAAACAACACTAATGGCTTATTCTAAATGGGATCAAAAAACAGCAATTCCTTTCAAGTTATCAAATTATCAACCAATTTCTAACTTGCCATTTATTTAAAAGATTCTGGAGAAAGCTGTGGCCCAGCAGTTGTGTTCATACCTGCATAAGTATGATATTTTTGATATTATATATTTGATTTGATTTGGAATTTCAATCTGGTTTTCAGCCATACCACAGCACCAAAACAGTGCTAGTGAAAATTGTAAACAATCTCCTAATGCATTTTACAATGTTCCTTACTAGTCCTCCTTGACCTTAATGCAGCGTTTGACACTACAGACAATATCTTACTGCATAGACTAAAAAAACCTTTCCTGGTTTAATTCATACATGCACCTTCTGGGTTCGCTTATGCGTAAACATGGTGTCATGGAATGTATGGTAGGCAGGTTATCCATTTCCTGAAAGAAAGTGCTCCCAGCCAACTCATCAATTACCATGAACTCCAGACCACCTAGTCCACTATCCTAGCAGATTGTCTTCTTGAATTAACTGACCCTCATCAGATTCCTCTCCCCACCTGGACTTCAGGTCAGCTACATCATACTGGATCATCTGCATGTGCTGCTGCCACTAAGATTAACAAAACTCCACTGACTCAACAGAACTACCATTATTAGCTGATTGAACTTCCAATTATAGACTCTAATGGATATCTTTTATAGTAATTCGTACTTTAACTCACCGCAAAATCAATCAGCATAATAATTTATATAATGCATTTTCTTTTCTCTTTCTTGATTATCCTGCATCAACCAGAGGAGTTGGGCTGATGATGGCATTTCATACATGCTCTCAATATCTACCAAAATCAGCAAATGAACAAGTCATCCATGGCTGAACTTACTCCCTGGGGTTATTTACACTCCCAGTAACTAAAACCATTTTTGGCTCATTATCCCCATAATTGCTAATATTTAGCCCAGAATCTAGCCTCACATTTTCTAACTCCTCATTCTCTTTTGCTGCTACCCTTGCACTGCCTCATGAGACACTGCAAAAACTCTTTACTCTTGCAGGCCCTGCCCCTAAACAGCTCTTAACAGGTTCTGCACCAGTTCATCAGCTGTAACTCCAAACTGTACATCGCTTCGTCATCACCACTGATCAGACCCACCATAGTGGTAACATAAGCAAATGTGGTTGTTGATGTGGTTAGTGTTGTGCGTAGCTGCATATGATGCATTATGGTGCTTGAGGTACTGCTCCCGATCCTGACTCTCTGGGGTCTCCCAGTCAGGAAGTCCAGGATCCAGTTACAGTGGGAGGTGTTTAGGTCAAAAAGTCTCAGCTTTTTACTCACAATAGCTCAGATCTATATACATCACTTTGTGATCGTGTTAGTCATACAGTAACATCCTCCACAGCCTATAGTTTTATCGAAAATCTTCCAGACCTATCAACACTGTCTAGAGAACATGTTTCGGTCCACGCTAGACAATGTAGCATCATTAACACGTAAAAGATTTAGACAAAAAAGCCTGTTCCATTGTGCACTAACCAAATAAATGCTCTAAAGCTAAATACGTAACTAGAACGTAAACGGCACCTGACAAAATTAGAATCATTTCACTCTGCCTGGACTGAGAGTTTCTTACAATATAAGAGGGTACTTATATTTGCACACTCTGCCTACCTATACACATTAATGAGGCCAGTGAAAATAATCCTAGATTTCTATTCAGCGCAATCTACACTCATGAAGAACCGCAGGAGCTGAAAGTCAGATACCTGCAATGTACAATAGCAATTTTGTGGATTTCCTTAACATCCATCCATCCATTTTCTCCCGCTTATCCGAGGTCGGGTCGCGGGGGCAGCAGCTCCAGCAGGGATGCCCAGACTTCCCTCTCTCCGGCCACTTCTTCCAGCTCCTCCGGGCGGATCCCAAGGCGTTCCCAGGCCAGCCGAGAGACATAGTCTCTCCAGCGTGTCCTGGGTCTTCCCCGGGGTCTCTTTCCGGTGGGACGTGCCCGGAACACCTCACCAGGGAGGCGTCCAGGGGGCATCCTAATCAGATGCCCGAGCCACCTCATCTGACTCCTCTCGATGCGGAGGAGCAGCGGCTCTACTTTGAGCCCCTCCCGGATGGCTGAGCTTCTCACCCTATCTCTAAGGGAGAGTCCAGACACCCTGCGGAGGAAACTCATTTCGGCCGCTTGTATTCGCGATCTCGTTCTTTCGGTCACTACCCACAGCTCGTGACCATAGGTGAGGGTGGGAACGTAGATCGACTGGTAAATTGAGAGCTTTGCCTTCTGGCTCAGCTCCTTCTTCACCATGACGGACCGATGCAGAGCCCGCATTACTGCAGAAGCTGCCCCGATCCGCCTGTCGATCTCCCGCTCCATTTTACCCTCACTCGTGAACAAGATCCCAAGATACTTAAACTCCTCCACTTGGGGCAAGGTCTCACTCCCAATCCTGAGAGGGCATTTCACCCTTTTCCGACTGAGGACCATGGCCTCAGATTTAGAGGTGCTGATTCTCATCCCAGCCGCTTCACACTCGGCTGCGAACCGATCCAGAGAGTGCTGAAGGTCACGGCATGATGAGGCCAACAGGACAACGTCATCTGCAAAAAGCAGAGACCCAATCCTGAGCCCACCAAACCGGACCCCCTCAACGCCCTGGCTGCGCCTAGAAATCCTGTCCATAAAAGTTATGAACAGGATCGGTGACAAAGGGCAGCCCTGGCGGAGTCCAACCCTCACCGGGAACAGGTCCGACTTACTGCCGGCAATGCGGACCAAGCTCTGACACCGGTTGTACAGGGACCGGACAGCCCTTAACAGGGAATCCGATACCCCATACTCCCGGAGTACCCCCCACAGGAGCCCCCGAGGGACACGGTCGAATGCCTTCTCCAAGTCCACAAAGCACATGTAAACTGGTTGGGCAAACTCCCATGCACCCTCCAGGACCCTGCTAAGGGTGTAGAGCTGGTCCACTGTTCCGCAACCTGGACGAAAACCACATTGCTCCTCCTGGATCTGAGGTTCGACTATCCGACGGACCCTCCTTTCCAGGACCCCTGAATAGACTTTCCCCGGGAGGCTGAGAAGTGTGATCCCTCGATAATTGGAACACACCCTCCGGTCCCCTTTCTTAAAGAGGGGGACCACCACCCCGGTTTGCCAATCCAGAGGCACCGTCCCCGATGTCCATGCGATGTTGCAGAGGCGTGTCAGCCATGACAGTCCTACAACATCCAGAGCCTTGAGGAACTCTGGGCGGATCTCATCCACTCCCGGAGCCCTGCCACCAAGGAGCTTTTTGACCACCTTGGCAACCTCGACCCCAGAGATGGAAGAGTCCACCTCGATGTCCCCAGGCTCTGCTTCCTCCTCGGAAGGCATGTTGGTGGAATTAAGGAGGTCTTCGAAGTACTCCCCCCACCGACCCACAACGTCCCGAGTCGAGGTCAGCAGCGCACCATCCCCACTATACACTGCGTTGACCGTGCACTGCTTTCCCCTCCTGAGACGCCGGATGGTGGACCAGAATTTCCTCAAAGCCGTCTGGAAGTCCTTCTCCATGGCCTCTCCAAACTCCTCCCATGCCCGAGTTTTTGCCTCAGCAACCACCAGAGCCGCATTCCGCTTGGCCTGTCGGTACCTATCAGCTGCCTCCGGAGCCCCACTGGTCAAAAAGGCCCGGTAGGACTCCTTCTTCAGCTTGATGGCATCCCTCACTGCTGGTGTCCACCAACGGGTTCTAGGGTTGCCACCGCGACAGGCATCGACCACCTCCCGGCCACAGCTCCGGTCAGCCGCCTTGACAATGGAGGTGCGGAACAAGGTCCATTCAGACTCAATATCCCCCACCTCCCCCGGGACGTGGTTAAAGCTTTGACGGAGGTGGGAGTTGAAGCTTGTCCTGACAGGGGACTCTGCCAGACGTTCCCAGCAGACCCTCACGATACGTTTGGGCCTACCAGGTCTGACCGGCATCCTCCCCCACCAGCGAAGCCAACTCACCACCAGGTGATGGTCGGTTGACAGCTCCGCCCCTCTCTTTACCCGAGTGTCCAAGACATGGGGCCGCAAGTCCGATGACACGACCACAAAGTCGATCATTGAACTGCGGCCTAGGGTGTCCTGGTGCCAGGTGCACATGTGGACATCCTTATGCCTGAACATGGTGTTCGTTATGGACAATCCGTGACGAGCACAAAAGTCCAATAACCAAACACCGCTCTGGTTCAGATCGGGGGGGCCATTCCTCCCAATTACGCCCTTCCAGGTGTCACTGTCATTACCCACGTGAGCATTGAAGTCCCCCAGCAGAACGATAGAGTCACCAGGAGGGACGCTCTCTAGCGCCCCCTCCAGGGACCCCAGAAAGGGTGGGTAGTCCAGAATGCTGTTTGGCGCATAAGCGCAGACAACACTAAGGACCCGTCCCCCGACCCGAAGGCGGAGGGCCGCCACCCTCTCATCTACAGGGGTAAACCCCAATGTACTGGCGCCAAGCCGTGGGGCAATAAGTATGCCCACACCTGCTCGGCGCCTCTCACCGGTGGCAACTCCAGAGTGGAAAAGAGTCCAGCCCCTCTCAAGGAGACTGGTTCCAGAGTCCAAGCTGTGCGTCGAGGTGAGTCCAACTATATCTAGCTGGAACTGCTCAACCTCGCGCACTAGCTCAGGCTCCTTCCCCACCAGAGAGGTGACATTCCACGTCCCTAGAGCCAGCTTCTGCAGCCGAGGATCGGACCGCCAAGGCCCCCGTTTTCGGCCACCGCCCAGCTCACAATGCACCCGACCTCTTTGGCCCCTCCCACAGGTGGTGAGCCCATGGGAAGGGGGACCCACGTTGCCTCTTCGGGCTAAGCCCGGCCGGGCCCCATGGGTGAAGGCCCGACCACCAGGCGCTCGCCAGCAGGCCCCACCTCCAGGCCTGGCTCCAGAGGGAGGCCCCGGTGACCCACGTCCGGGCGAGGGAGAACGTCTTCCAAGGTTTTTATGCATCATCAGAGGTCCTCTGAACCGCTCTTTGTCTCTTCCCTCACCTAGGACCTGTTTGCCTTGGGTGCCCCTACCAGGGGCATAAAGCCCCGGACAACATAGCCCCCAGGATCATTGGGACACACAAACCCCTCCACCACGATAAGGTGGCGGTTCAAGGAGGAGTTTCCTTAACAATAGGAGTGAAATCTTTCAGCAAGAAATCCAAAACCAAATAACAAACCCAGCACATCTGCTGCCCAGGACAGGTATAAATACAAATCAAAACCTAATACCAACAGAGAGGTTAGCCTACTTTAATCCAGTTCTGCAGACTGACCTCATCTCAGCTATTTCCACTTCCAGATCTTCTACTTCCATCCTGGATGCAGTCCCTACCTGACTACTTAAAGAGGTCATGCCAGTAATAATCAGGCCTTTATTAGAAATAGTAAACTTGTCTCTCAAAAAGGGCTATGTGCCAAAAGTATACAAAATAGCAGTTATTAAACCTCTACTCAAAAAACCTAATCTTGATCCATTTAATAACCAATTAGTGACCAATTTCTAATTTACCTTTTATGTCAAAGATTCTGTGACCTAGCAGTTGTGCTCATATATACACAAAAATAGCTTATTTGAGAAGTTTTCGACCACACCATAGCACTGAAACAGCACTAGTGAAAATAGTAAACTATCTTTTAATGGCATCTGACAAAGGGTCAGATAACTTATTAGTCCTCCTCGATCTTAGTGCAGCATTTGACACCATAAACCGCAATATCTTACTGCACAGACTAGAAAACCTGGTTGGTATAACAAGAACATCCTGGTTTAAAACATACTTGACTAACCTAATTTACAGATTGGTAAACAGACTGGCCCAGACAGATTGGTAAATTCATGTTTGTTGAGGGTGGTGTGGGGGACACCAGTGTCACAGGGTGCTCTCATGTTTGTAAAATCCCTGGATCTGTCTTTCTTAGTCAGAATCAGTCCTTTTTATCAGGTTGCAATTGCAAGTTTGCCGGAGTCACATATACTGCGTTCTTTAAACTCTTGGTCTGTACAATGAGTTCAAAACCGATCTAATTCTTTTTTCTTTGTTTGAGATGGGTGGCTGTCCACTACATGTGTGGTGGACAGTTTAGGTATTTCCGGAAGCAAGTCAATCAATCTCTGTGAGGGTCTCCTGAATTCCATACCAGCTACTCCACCAAGTTCGCGAAACTACTTTCATCATATTTCTCTCCTGACCTGAACTTCAGATCAACAACATCAGAATGGCTCTTCTGCAGGAGCTGTTGCCACGAATATTAAAGAGCTACAACCATTAGCTCACCTCCATTTACAGTTACCAATGGACTCTTTTACTTTTACTGTAACTCATGCTTACTGTAAGTCATCACTAAACAGGGTTTTCTCTTTCTTTCTTTCCTTTTTTTTTCTGGTGCCGACCTGAGGAGGATGGGTTCCACTTTTGGGTCGTTGATTTCTCCCAAGGTTTCTTCCTCATGTTTGGGGGAAATTTTTCTTGCCTCTGCCACCCTTGGCTTACCCAATTGGGCCTCGGACCCGGATTCTGTAAGGCTGCTTTGTGACAACAACAGTTTTAAAAAGCACTATATAAATAAAGTTGACTTGACTTGAAAGCTGAACTGAAGCTATCTTCATATGTTCTATGAAGAACATTCTCACATAACTGTCCTTTCTATCCAGATGGGATAGGGCCAGATGGAGGGTGGTGGTGATGGAATTGTCCATTGACGGTTGTGAAAATACGATTTGATCCAAGATGGTGGCGCGGTAACAAGCAACAGCCGCTCCGGGGTCCAAACTTTGGTGCTAAAGTCTGTAAAAAAGTCTTTCATCCGACTACTTTTCATCAGTAGACTTGCACATGAGCATCACAACTCTGAATGCTCTTAATTATAACCACCAAACACTGCTGGAGCTCAGGAATCAGCCAGGATACAGTCTTCCAGCGTCTCAGACCGCAAGTCCCTACAACGGGTAGTGAGAACTGCTGAGAAGATCATCGGGGTCTCTCTGCCCTCTGTACAGGACATCTTCACCACTCACTGCATCCACAAAGCAACCAGCATAGTGGATGATCCCTCCCACCCATCCCACACTCTCTTCTCCCTCCTGCCATCCGGGAAAAGGTTCCGCAGCATATGGGCCTCTACTTCCAGGATGGGAAATAGTTTCTTTCCCCTGGCAATCAGACTTTTAAACCTTCTCCTCATTCCATCACTTCTTGTTGCACTCTGCACTCTGCAACGATAACACTGCTCTGCCACACTGTTACACTGCCAATCAACCTGGGCTGCTTTGTTCTATAATACTGCGGCCCTCTAACAGAGGAATGTACTGTCTGCTGTGCGGTCTGTTGTTGTCTGTTGCCTGCACTTGTTGCCTTGTTTTGTGTATTATGTTGTGTCTTCTGTTGTCTTGTGTCTTGTGTGTAGCACCAGGGTCCTGGAGGAACGTTATTTCGTTTCACTATGTACTATGTATATGGCTGAAATGACAATAAAATTCTACTTGACTTACTTGATTTGACGCAAACTGCAGTCCAATGAGGTTGGAAGTTGAGTCTTAATGTGCCTCATTACCAGCCCTTTCAAAGCACTTCATGATGACAGGTGTGAGTGCAACGGGGCCATAGTCATTGAAGCAGGACACAAATGGCTCCTTCAGCAGGGGGATGATGATGGTGGTCTTGAAGGTGGTCTTGGAACAACAGTGGTGCTCAGAGAAGATGTCTGTGAGAACACCTGCCAGCTCTTTTAGACATCCTCTGAGCACACAGCAAGGTATGTTGTATGTTGGACCAGCAGCTTTCCATAGGTTGACTCTCAATAGAGAACCTCTCACCTCAGTCATGACCAGGCAGAGAACCCAGAGGAGGGACTTCCTCATGGCCGTATTGTTCCCCACATCAAACTGTGCTGAGAACTGGTTCAGCACATCTATAGGGGAGGCCTTATCATCACAGGCAGGTGGAGATGTCCTGTAAATAGTGAGTGCCTGGACACTGGTTTCTATCAGTTCCCAGAATTTTGAAAACAACAACAGGGGGAAGAGCTTTTCATTCAAAGCCTGGTCATTGAGAGGAGGGATGGACTTCCTCATCACAGTATTGTTCCCCATGTCAAACTGTGCTGAGAACTGGTTCAGCACATCTGTACAGGAGGCCTCATCATCACAGGCAGGTGGAAATGTCCTGTAAATGTAGAGGTGGTGGTCTAGTGGTAGGGTACTTGCCTACGGACCTATGGCTCAAGAATCACCACCTCAAGCACTACCACCACTGGGTCCCTGAGCAAGACCCTTAACCCTGCATTGTTCCAGGCGGACTGTCCCTGTAATTAGGACATGGAAGTCACTCTGGATAATAGAGTCTGCTGAATACAGCAAATGTAAATGTAAACAGTGAGTGCCTGGATGCCCCACCATATGTGCTGTGTCTCCCCAGTGCTTTGAAGTGGCCATGGATTCTCTGGGTTTGTGCATGCTTTGTTGGCTCAGGTTTGCCCTTGTTGTTTTTAGGGTGGTCTCATCCCCTGACTTGAAGGCCTTTTCACAGGTTCTCTGGAGCAAAGCACACTTGGGCAGTCATCCGTGGCTTCTGGTCGGGGCATATGGTGATGGTGTTAGAAACAGTAACATCATCAATGGACTTGCTGATGTAGCCAGTCACTGATATCGTGTACTCCACCTGGTTGGTGGAGCAACCATAGGCCACAGCCTTCCTAAAAATGTCTCACCAGAAGTTACAGTGCTCATATGAAATACTCTCCATACTCTCTAAGAATCCAAGATGACAGCAGATACTAGGTCAGCAATAGTTGAAAATTAGAGTGTTGGCTTATTACTATTTATAATTTTTGAAAAATATTGCTTTATATCATTATTAATATTGTTATAAATTAATATAAATCTCATATTAATTATTAATTATTAGTGCAGTATTAATTTACTTTTCTCCCACAATCTTTTTGCATTCTTACATTTCCTTTTGGGTTGCTGGACTTTTTTTCATAACATTTGTTTTTCTGACACTTGACAAGGATCAAAAAGAAGATCAAATATGGCAGGGCAAGAACCAAAGACCGAAACTAGGTCAGGAGAGATGGATATCATGGCATAGGGTAGGTGAGATACAAGATTATTAGAGCCTGCTGGATCTGGATCAGATCCTGGTGATGTCACAGGAGTGGCTTCAAGAGCTGGCACAAGGCTTGCTCTGGGGCTGGGACTGGAATGACATGAGGAGATGGCACAAAACTAGGTGAAGAGGCTGGGAAAGCAGCCACTTGAAGAGTTGGCACAAGTACAGGGAACTAATGAGATGGCTCTGCAGCAAAAGCCAGTTGAGCCGGATGATGGGAAGACGGCATGTTACTGTATTCGGAAGATTGGATACGGGAAGGCTGTTTAGGAAACTCAAGGGTCGGGCTATCAGGAAAATCAACAGCCAGCTGGTCAGGAAACTCACAGGTTGGCTTGTCAGCAGTAGCTCCTTCCTTGCCCCCTTTAATTTTCATAGAGGCAAACCTTCTAGATGGACTGTTGGCCTAACTGTCAGCATAAACTAGAGAGAAAGCCCTTCCTTCAAAAAGGCTATACATATACAGTACTGTTCAAAGGTTTTAGGCAGGTGTGAAAAAATGCTGTAAACAAAGAATGCTTTCAGAAGTATAAATAGTGATTGTTTATGTTTATCAATTTACAAAATGCAAAGTGAGCGAACAAAAGAAAAATCTAAATCAAATCAATATTTGCTGTTACTACCTTTTGCCTTCAAACCAGCATCAATTCTTATGGCCCCCACAGAGCCCTGATCTCAACATCATCGAGTGTGTCTGGGATTACATGAAGAGACAAAAGGATGTGAGGAAGCCTACATCAAGTGTACCTAGAAGAATTGATGTTGTTTTTAAAGGCAAAGGGTGGTCACACCTAACATTGACTTGATTTAGATTTCTCTTTTGTTCATTCACTGCATTTTGTTGATTGATGAAAATAAATGATGAACACTTCAGTTTTTGAAAGCATTCTTTGTTTACAGCATTTTTTCCACACCTGCCTAAAACTTTTGCACAGTACTGTAGAGGTGAAGCCTGGTTACAAATATCATCATCATCATCATCATCATCATCAAATTTCAACCTTGTGGTGGAGGGGTTTGCTTGCCCCCATGAACCTGGGAGCTGTACTGTTGGGAGCATGCAGCAGTGCCCCTATGAATAATTTGGAAACATTAGACACCTTGCTCGGGACCCACTCCTGGAGCCAGGCCTGGGAGGGGAGCTGGCAGGCAAGTGCCTGAGGGTCAAACCCTTGCAGAATGGAAACACAGTTCAGAAACTGGCTTTTGGTACATGAAACATAAGCTCACTGGGAGGGAAGGATGAAGGAAGGAAGATGAGTGTTATAGACATGGAGTTACTTACAACAGACATGCCCTCCATGGAGGAGGCAGGGCTGGAGGATTTGGAGGTGTCATCACCCATTTCACTGGCAGAGGTCACTGAGGCAGATGGAAAAATTCTTATTGCAACCGGGGCCTGAAAGTGCTGAAGGTTCTGGATATGGTTGGGCTGTCATGGCTGATACACATCTTCAATGTGGTATGGATATCTGGGACAGTAACTTTGGGTTCCCATTTTTAAAAAGGTGGACTGGAGTGTGTGCGCCTGTTATTGGGGTATCACACTACTCATACTACTCTGTACCATACCTTTATGGTGAAAAGGGAGTTGAGCCAAAAGGCAAGGCTCTCAATTCAGCAATCAGTCTTTGTTCCACCCCTCACCTATGGTCATGAGCTCTGGGTTTTGACCGAAAGAATGAGAAATGAAATAAATCACTTGCATGTCCTCTCTAGCCACATCCATAAACCTCCTCTTTGGTTTTCCTCTTTTCCTCTTTCCTGGCAGCTCCATCTTTAACATCCTCCTCCCAGTATAATCCTCATCTCCCAGTGAGCGGTAATGGGGACGGTACCTTGCTCAAAGGTACCTCAGGGCAACCTACTGGTAAGGGGTTTGAACCCCTTTCTTCTTTCTTCTCCACCATCTTACAACCAACTTGTGGGGTATAAACACTAACAACATTCATTATTACACCTTCAGCTTCCAGCTTCAAACTCATCACCCTATCTAACACCCTCTTCACTTCCAATAATAAAACAATTTAAAGCCATCTCCAATACACCTTGCCTTATTACCCTCCCATCTTGTCTCTTGCACACACAATATATCAACCTTCTTTCTCTTCATCATATCAGCTAATTCTCTACCTTTACCAGTCATGCTGCCAACATTCAAAGTTCCTACTTTCTTTTTCTTCTTCTCATTTGCCAATAGTAGTCCAATTTCCACCAGCACCCTGTAGACTCACAGCACTAGTGGCGGTCGTTGTCAACCTGGGCCTCGACCGATCTGGTATCGAAGTCAGTTTCGAAGTCTGCATCTTATTTGCAAAAGTTTTACACTGGATGCCCTTCCTGAAGTATCCCTCCCCATTTATCCAGGCTTGGGACCAACACGAAGAAAAGCACTGGCTTGCGCATCCCTTGCGCTGGGTTGAAAGAATAAGATATGAATAAGTGATTTAAATGAATTTTCTTCTGCAGGGTGGGTGGGCATAACATTAGGGTGAAGAGCTCAGACAGCTGGGAGGAGCTTGGGAAGAAGAACACAGGACAGATCCAACACATGCTGGGAAGATTATATATCTGGCTGGCCTGGTAGTGCCTTGGGATCCCCCAGGAGGAGCTAGTGGAAGTGGCCAGGGAAAGGAATATGAAAGGAAGTGTCCCTGATATGCAGTTTGGAAAATGGATGGTTAAAAAATATAATTTTTATTATTAGGTTTATTTATACAGCACCTTTCTCAGGTTACTTGGGTACAAAAAAGAAACCGTATTGATGAAACAGTTAACAGACAACAATGGCAAAGACAAAACACAAACAGCAGCATCTTAGACACCAGGCAGGAAAAACAAAGTACAAGATAGAATCAAGAATGGGGAGAAGCATAGTACTGACTAAAGAGATGGGTTTTTAAAATGTGTTTTGAATAGATACAGAGAGGATGTTGGATGCAGATTTTGAGGCTATGACACCAAGTAATGTACTGTAGTACATAGTAGTTAATCTGTGTTTAGGGATTATAAGTAAACAGGTTTTGGAGGGGGGCAGCGGTGGCCTAGTGGTTAGGGTGTCGGCCACGTGATCGGAGGATCGGGGGTTCAAACCCCTTCCCAATGGGTTACCCTGAGGTACCCTTGAGCAAGGTGCCGTCCCCGTCCCGCTCCTCCCTGCGATAGGCTGGCGACCTGTCCAGGGTGCGTCCCCCGTCCTCGCCCTGTGTGCGCTGGGTTGGACACCAGCGCTCCCCCGCGACCCCGTTTGGGACAAGCGGCAGATAATGGATAATGGATGGGTTTTGGAGGAATGTAGAGTGTATGATTGAAGTATTTCATTGAAATTGGAAGGGGCAGATACACAGGGAGGTTTAAATGTAATGAGTAGCATTTTGTACTGAATATGGTATGATATAGGCAGCCAGTGTAGTTTAAGGAAAATGGGGGTGATATTTTCTGACCTTTTTGATAGCATAAGCTGCAGAGTTCTGTATGTATTATAGCTTGGATATTGTATTAAATGGGAGACCAAAAAAACAGAGCATCACAGTATTCAAAGCAGGAAGTTGTAAAAGCATGAAAAAGTGTTTCTGCCTCCTTCATGGAAAGTGATGAGCAGAGATGTGAGATATTTTGGAGGTGAAAGAATGCAATTTTGACAAGTGTGTTGATGTGTTAGTCAAAGGAAAGTGAGGGTTCAAATAAAAATCGTAGATAGAACATTGTCAATTGATACACTGAAACCTGAGAATTTGGAAATGAGAACTTTGGGAAAAAGTTCTGTTTTGTTTTCATTTAGTTTAAAAAAGTTTAGTTACAACTTCTTGTTTTCTTAACTTTATGAAAATTCAGAAAATAACTTTATACTGTATACTGTTTATAACTTTATTACTGTATATTAAAATTAATAGTTTTATTTGTTATATTACCAGTTGCCAGGCAAAACTCAAATATAATCACTACAGAATAAAAAAATTTAACTGCTGTTCCCAATATCTCACCATACAATGAAACTGATTTGTGCACTGCATGATCATCATAATATCACATGCTCTTTTGTCAGGGTGTATATGGATGGGCTGTGATTATTTTAATTTTAATCCAGTTATATTGTTTATACATACAAGAGGGTAACATGCAGCTTTTTACATAACATGGCAACTACAAGTAAATTATAAAATGGCAAAAAAACTAGCCTTGGGAAACACTTCTGAAGCAGCAGTAATAAACATTCTTTTAAATAGTGGTAACTGGGGGAACAAAATCTACTTACACAATAACAAAGTTTGAGCATTAAACATTGTAAGAGGACATGCATGTTTGACACATGCTCATGACTTTATGACTGAATTTGTCTCTTAGTGTAAACAGACCTAATACTTGAATGAAAATGTTGTGAGAATGCACTCACTATACTGTACTGCTCACAACCATAACCCACATCCTTTAGAATTGCATTTAAAGCAGCTGTAACTACTACAAAAGCCCACACACAAAAAAGGAACACATCATATGTCAGATTTAAATTGTTCTTTTTGGTTCTCTTTGCAGTTTAACCATGTTAAATGAGGTTAAGTAATGCCATGCTTTGCTGGACAGTAGCATTTTGTCCTCTTTTGTTTACCCATGAGAAAATTATTAACTCACCTGGTTGTGAAAGTCAGCAGTGATGGTGTCAAACCCACCACCTGCATTCCTATGAGGTTAAAGGTTGCTAAAAAGGCTAAAAACATTAAGTGTATTAAACTGTGAATGTAACACAACAGTGCCAGTGAGAGTTCATGGTGCAGTTTAATTTAAACAAGTGCTCCAGTGGCACACAGGACAGCACATCCAACTCAAGTGAGTGTGAGGTAACACAGAGCAGGCGGATAAAGGGCAATAGGTGACATATGTTTTTTTCACTCTGTACTATTTATCTTAACTCTTTCACACAACAGAATAAAAAAAAACCTGGAGCCATGTGTGTGAAAGTCTTCTGTACAGGTGTAAAAAAAAATAATAATACTAAAAAAATAAAATAAAAACATACCTGTTTCATGTCATGAATGAGTGTTGACATTCATGTTCCATTCCTGTATTTAAACATAAAAAGTCTTTAACCCATTACCTGCCCTATTTATGTCCATGGGCATCTTCATTGAGCTGAACATTACAAAATCAAAAGCAAAATAGAATTTTAATGCTCAAAAAAGTAAGCACACTTTAAAACCTAAGCAGGGCATTAAGGGAAAAAAAAGTAAGTGAAGAGTGGTAGAGGGTCGCTAGTATGGTCCTCAGGACTTCAAAATAAACAGAGAAAAAAAAATAGTTTTAGGAATCTGAAAAATAACACCAAAACAAAATGCAAATGTCAATGCTTAGCCATTGCAGAGCAAAAAGAACCCTGCTCAACTACATCATCCAGTGATTTGTTTAAAAATAATTTTACTGACTATAAGACACCATAAAACACAAATGAACACTGACCAGCAAAACAACCAACACCAAATAAAAAAACTACCAAATTTGGCAGTTCTTTAGCCACAATTTAGCCACAAAAATCTTTCTGTTTGCAGCATCACTGGCACTGCTGGATTCCCATAGACACGAACACCTGACAAAATGGCACTGCCATCTCTAAAAAAGGCAAAACCCAACCCCTTCTGACTCCCTCACTGGTCGTCCACCTATTTGCCAGGCTTGATGAAATCTTAAAGATGATTGTTGGAAGGAAATTTCTCAGGAGCTCCTCCAATTAACAGGACAAACATCACAAACACTCTCTCAATCACTCCTTTTCATTGCCACTTCAGGGTATAAGGCAAGGAAACACCCTGAACAGGTCGCCAGCTCATCACAGGTCAGACGCACAGACAAACACACTCACACCTACGCCTCCAATATACCTGACATGCATGTCTTTGGACGGTGTCTGCATGAGAAGAACATGCAAACTCCACAAAGAAAAGTACCCAAAGCGTCCTGCCTTAGAATGAAACCCAGGACCTTCTTGCTGTGAGGCGACAGGGCTACTGACTGCCTTTCACATAAACATCATAGCAAACAAGAAATTGCTTGGCACTGACCCTTGATGTAATCCTAAGGTGCAGCGGTGCCACCATCTACTACTTCTTTCACTACTAAAGACCTCACCACTATCACATAGCTGTCATACATATTACCATAGTACCACTTTGACAGACTGACTAATCCTGACTTTCTTTTACAATAACACTCTGTCATATGCTTTCTCTATGTCCACAGCCTACACTTTCCCTACTGTCTATAGGCATTGATTGTTTTTCATAACATTGACATGATAACATTATATAAAAAAATAAATATAATGTAGTCAATGTACAATGTAATCACAACAAAAATGAGTGCAAAACTCAAATAAAAAATTATAAATCTACATCACTGTACCATAACTGAAACTTGAACACTTTTTTGGCATGTTTTAACCACTATCTTCTGAGACAATGCTCCATTCTTCAGTAAAACAAACAAACCCTTCTGTTTACCTGTTGGGAACAGGAAATGTGGACTGAAGGTATGTATGTGCATGAGAAAGATTTAATACAGTCCAGATGTAGAAGAAAAAGTCCTCACCACCAAGTTGTGCACTCTTATGGGTTGGCTCTGGTTACTAATTCATTACAAATGGCAGCTCAATTCTGTTCCTCAAGCCTATGCTGAGCAGCTTTTTGAGGAATATATTCATTGGTCATAATCAGTTTGCATATATTTTAATATGACATTTAACTAGGTGACAAAAATATTTAAAATACTAGTTTTAGGATTAAGAGCTTGCCTTAGGTAAATACTTCAAACATCTGTAAATAGAGAAATGCTTTACAAATTCTGCTAAGACACATGCAAGTGATTTATGAAAGCATATAATATAAAATATACTTTTCAAGAGACTTATAAAATCTACTGACAAATAGTAACAGCGGTGGCCTAGTGGTTAGGGCGTCAGCCACATGATCGGGGGTTCGAACCCCTTCCCAGTAGGTTGCCCTGAGGTACCCTTGAGCAAGGTGCCGTCCCCATCACTGCTCCCCGGGCGCTTTCAATAACAGCCCACTGCTGCACATGTGTGTATGGGTGAAATGCAGAGAGCGAATTTCCCATTCGTGGGATTATAAATAAAGGATTATTATCATTATTATTAACCTTCACCTCATATGTTACTCAGAGAATCAGGTAAACTCATTGTAGTGTCAGATTATCTTATGTAATGCAAAGATAAAGAAATGAAGAGTACGCAAAAATTCAGGCACCACTGTATGTAGTGCAATAATGGGGTACATGTTCATGTAAGCTTACTAGGCAACCACTCTGATTCCACTTGAGTGAATGTAGCAAAATGGAACAAATTATTCAAATCAAAGAAGAACTTCATGCATCAATTTACCAAGATCTCCATCTGAGTGGTATGTTAAAGGTCAGTCGTTGTTCAGGTTGCCTACAACTCCACCCCCAACTACTTCCTCACAGCTTTGGTTTAAAGTCTGTAAATGCTACCAGGTTACAGGCTATGGAGGAAGTGTCAGTGCTCGCACTGAGTACTATTCAAAACTTATTGAAAACAACAAGCATAACCCCCGCTATTTATTTCAGACACTAGCTCAGCTAACAGACAAAACTGATAAAAGGCCAGCGTGTAGTATTACTAACGATAGGTTTCTTAAGTTTTTTAATGATAAAATTAACAACATTAAGCTCCAAATGTGCCCTATTAGCCCTTTAAAACAGCAGTGGTTAGACCACAGCTTAAAAAACCTAACTTGGACCCTCGCTCACCAAGTAATTATAGACATATCTCTAATGTCCCGTTTCTCTCTAAGATTCTAGAAAAACTAGTTGCGAGACAACTGCAGTCATATCTAGACACGCATAACCTCTTAGATAAATTCCAATCAGGCTTCCGGCTTGGCCATAGCACAGAAACTGCTCTAACTAGAGTGGTAAATGATATAATGGTCTCAAATGATGCAGGAAACATTACTGTTCTTGTTCTCTTAGATCTTAGTGCTGCGTTCGACACAGTGGATCACTCCATTTTAGTAAATAGGCTTCACTCCACCGTTGGCATTAGCGGAACAGCCCTTAAATGGTTCAACTCCTATCACACAAACCGTTACTACTTCATCCAAATGGATGATTATGGCACCCCCTCACCTATGTCACTAGTTAACTATGGAGTCCCACAAGGGTCGGTGTTAGGCCCAGTGCTCTTCTCCCTCTACATGCTCCCACTAAGCACTATTATACGGAAGCATAATGCCTACGCTTTATTACCACTCCTACGCTGATGACACTCAGCTATACCTATCTGTTAAATCATGTGATAAAGCATCAACCGGCACTTTAATTAGCTGATAGTGATATTAGGGATTGGATGAATAACAACTTCCTCTCACTAAACCCCGAAAAAACTGAGCTGCTCTTGTTTTGTAGTAGCGATGTAGACAGGGCCAACTTCATTTCGCATTTCCGGGATGCAGGGTTGAAGTTTTCAGTTAGTACTCTGGCACGTAACCTTGGTGTTATTTTTGATTCAAATCTTTCATTTAATCCCCATGTCAATGCAGTTGCGAAGACATGCTTCCTGCACCTTCGGAACATTGCCAAACTACGGCGTTTTCTGTCAATGGAAGACACGGCGAAAGTAGTACATGCATTTGTATACAGTAGATTAGATTACTGTAATGCCTTACTTTCTGGAAGCTCTCAGGGCACATTAAACACCCTACAGCGCATTCAGAACACAGCCGCTAGGATTGTTAGCAGGAGCAGGAAGTACGACCACATAACTCCCATACTCTCCTCGCTTCACTGGCTTCCTGTTAGGTACAGGGCTGACTTCAAGGTCCTCCTCTTAACCTACAAGGCACTTAAAGGTCTTGCCCCAATATACCTAACCGAACTGCTTAATACCTATACACCTAATCGCCCACTTAGATCCCAGAATAAAGATCTCCTAATTGTCCCTCACATAAATAAATGTATAGGAGCACGAGCTTTCAGTTACAGGGCCCCTAGATTGTGGAACAGCTTGCCTGCTTCTGTACGGGATGCCGATTCAGTCTCAGTCTTTAAATCACGGCTGAAGACTTACTTCTTTAGTTTAGCTTACCCGCACCAATCACCATAGTGCACCATTACTAATGTCGCTGGTGCTGCTGTACATGCCATCGCACTGTTGTTTCATGTCTGTGTCTGTCACTACTGGATCCTGCTCACTACTGACCCCCTCATTCCATTTCTCACAGATTTAGCAAGTCTGATGTAGGCTACAATGTTTAGTTAAACATTACATATATTGGATCAGGTATTATGTACAGGCATGCACAGCTTATCTGTAATTTGCTGCTTTTTTCAGCATGCAAGATCCTGGTTTTCAGATTGGTTAATTTCTTTCTCCCCTGCAAACAATCAGTGTAAAGAGGATGTTTATCCCAAACAAACAGCTGAAGGACTCTTTGTGATTTTGAAATGGTTTAAAATAGCTTCTGTGCATACTAAGTGTCTTAAAACAGTGTTCGGTTCAGTTGCTTGCCTTCAGAACTGCCTTGTAATGGCCTGATTTTTATTTGCTTAAGCTGCCATTGATACATTTGTATCTGAGATCCCGAGCACTCTGGACAAGGTTTTTATAAAGGATTGCTCTATAGTTTTCTTCATGGTATACTCTATCCAGAGCAAATTGTAGAAAATTGTAAATCAATTCATAGAAAAACATCCCCACAGCATGATGCCAACTACACTGTGTTCAATTGTTAGGATAGTGTTAATGAAGTAATGACCAGTGCCTGGTTTTCTACACACATATCTGTCACGTGGCGGGGCTTCGCACACAGGATGACCAGCGCATTACAGATGCCCCTCCCTAAAGGCGCCTACTCCGGGGCGCCAGATCCTGCCTCATCCAAAGCAGGATCCCCCGAACCCAAAAAGCACAAAAAACCCAAAAAACCCAAAGGACCCAAAAAGCCCAAGAGACTCGAAAAAGCCCAAGAGACTCGAAAAGCCCAAGAGACCCAAAAAACCCAAAAAGACCCCGAGAAAACTCCACCGCACTCCCCGCGGTCCTCTCGAAACTCCGCCGCCGGAACCCCATGAGTCCCTCCCAGAGCAGACACGTGAGCCGGAATCGCAGGCCCGCATCCGCATCCTTAGGGACCGTGAGTTCCTTAGGGACCCCTTTCGGAGGACGGCTCCGTAATCATCCGTGTCATTCTGTCACGTGGCGGGGCGGGGCTTCGCACACAGGATGACCAGCGACCTCGCTGGCACCGGCGCGTTACACATATCGTTGGAAATTGTCACTAATTTAGTCAGACTTAGTAACTCCCAGCAGTCATGGGCCTTTTAATGAGTTTAATGGCTTCTGTTTGGCCACACTACCTTTGCAATTACTCAGTTTTTGTGTGTGACATAAAAAAAGGTTTCAAATCTGTTCCATTTGAGAATGATGAAGTCAAATTCAGTGCTGCAGAAACATTCTATCCTGTATACCAGATCCTTGTTTTGACACAGTTCTGTCTCATGGATCAGTGGACAGTTCTCTCACCCTCAAGGCTTGGTTTTCACTGGTGTATGTCAATACAACTTGAACTGTGAGACATTTGTACTTATGTCCAACAGGTTAGCTGCAATCAAGTTCTTCTTCTTTTGGCTGCTCCTGTTGGTCCTCGTCTGTCACAGATCTCCACCTGTTACAACCTGCCTGCACTATCATCTGCACTCTGAATGTGAAGTGAAGTGAAAATGAAAGTGTCTGTTTGTCATTGTGAAACACAGCACATCATACAGAGAACCACAGCAAAATGTATTCTCTGCATTTAACCCATACTCAAAGTGCAGCATAGGGCATCTATGTCACTTCTATTGCAGACCTCACCCACTGACATACTTCTCTGCCACTCCTGACTTCCTCATAAAATACCACAACTCCTCTCTAGACACCGTGTCATATGCCTTTTCTCCGAGCAAGTATTGCATCTGTAGTGCTCTTTGTTGGCATGAAACTATACTGCCGTTCACTAATCTTCACTGATCATGACCTCTTTTCTTGACCTAGGTCTATCCGCCATCTTGGATAGATAGATCCAAGATGGCAGCGCGGTAACATGCAGCGGCCACTCCGGGGTCCAAACTTTGGTGCTCAAGTCTATAAAAAAAGTCTTTAATCCGACTACTTTTCGTCAGAAAACTTGCACATGAGCATTACAACTGTGAATGCTCTTAATTATAACCGCCAAACACTGCTGGAGCTCAGGAATCAGCCAGGATACAGTCTTTCAGCGACTCTCCGAATAACGCTACGGGAACTCAGCGTGCTGCGAAGACCAGGGTTTCAGTCCCCGAGATCGCCTGTTGTACCTGGCTGACTGAGAGGACATCGGAAGCGGTGCGAGAGGAAACAGAAACGCGGCAAGTGTGCTGGGTTCCGGGCTCAGCTTAAGGCTAATGCTAGCTGACCGGCTATCCCATCCGTCCTCCTCGCCAATGTCCGCTCCCTGGATAATAAATTGGACTGCATATGACTCCAGCTGAACACCCAGCGTGAGTACAGAGACTGCTGTGTTTTTGTTTTTACGGAGACATGGCTCAGCAACAGTGTTCCGACACCGCTATCCAGCTCGCCGGACTTGCTGCATTTCGCTCGGACAGAAACTCCGCTCTAGTATCGACTTGTTTGACACTGCTGGAAGTCTCACAGTCAGGTGCAGACATGTTTATCTGCCCAGGGAGTTCTCTACAGTTTTTATTACGGCGGTCTACATTCCACCCGGCGCTAGCAGTAACAGCACGCTGGCTGAACTTTATGGAGCGATCAGCGAGCTCCTAAACTCCCACCCGGACGGACTGTTTATTGTCACTGGAGATTTCAGTCATGCAAATCTCAAGTCAGTTCTCCCTAAATTTCACCAACATGTGGACTTTGTAATGAGGAGGGAAAACACGCTGGACTGTGTTTACAAAAACATGGCCGGTGTGTACAGAGCAGAGCCCCACCCCCACCTCGGACTCTCAGACCATATCTCTGTTCTGCTGATCCCAGCGTACAGACCCATTGTCAGGCGTGTGAGGCCCACCCTGAAGCAGGTAAAGACCTGTCCCACAGGAGCCATCTCTGCTCTTCAGGACTGCTTTGAACACACCAACTGGGACATGTTTAGGGAGGCTGCAACCTACGGTGACTCCATCAATCTGGAGGAGTACACAGCTTCAGTGACTGGCTACATCAGCAAGTGCATCGAGGATGTTACTGTCTCCAAGTCCATCATCACACGACCCAACCAGAAGCCTGGATGACTGCGGAGGTGTGCAGACTCCTGAGGACCCAGGACAAAGCCTTCAAGTCAGGGGATGAGGCCGCCCTAAGAACAGCGAGGGCAAACCTGTCTCATGCCATCAGAGCAGCAAAGCGAGCTCACGCACAGAGAATCCATGGCCACTTCAGAAACACTGGTGACACGCAGCGCATGTGGCAGGGCATCCAGGCCCTCATCAACTACAGGACATCTCCACCTGCCTATGACGGTGACTCGTCCCTCCCAGGTGTGCTGAACCACTTCTACGCACGGTTTGATGCTGTGAACAACACAATAATGAGGAACACATCCCTCCTTCAAACGACCAGGTTCTCTGTCTGACCATGGCCGAGGTGAGAAAATCTACTGAGAGTCAACCCACGGAAAGCTGCTGGTCCAGACGACATTCAAGGTCGTGTGCTCAGAGGATGTGCAGAACAACTGGCAGATGTTCTCACTGACATCTTTAACATCTCTCTAAGCACCACTGTTGTTCCCAGGTGCTTCAAGACCACCAGCATCATTCCTGTGCCAAAGAAATCGTCTGTCTCCTGCCTCAATGACTATCGTCCCGAGGCTGGTCATGTGGTACATCAAGTCTCAGATCCCTTCCTCACTGGACCCCCTGCAGTTTGCGTGCCGTCCAAACCACTCAACGGACGATGCAATCTCCACCACCCTTCACCTGGCCCTTTCTCATCTGGACAGAAAGGACAGTTACGTCAGAATGCTGTTTATCGACTACAGTTCAGCATTCAACACCATCATCCCTCAGCATCTGAGTGAGAAGCTGGGGCTGCTGGGCCTGAATACCTCTGTAACTGGATCCTGGACTTCCTGACTGGAAGACCCCAGTCAGTCAGGATCAGTAGCAGCACCTTCAACACCATCACGCTGAGCACTGGGGCCCCTCAGGGCTGTGTGCTCAGTCCACTGCTGTTCACATTGATGACCCACAACAATGCAGCCAAGCACAGCTTGAACCACATCATCAAATTTGCTGATGATACAACCGTGGTGGGTCTGATCAGCGGTGGAGACGAGGCGGCCTACAGAGAGAAGATAGAATAGCTGCCAGACTGGTGCAGAACCAACAACCTGTCTCTGAACGTCGACAAGACTAAAGAGATGGTTATTGACTTCAGGAGACCACGTCGGGACCACGCTCCACTTATTATCAACAGACTTCTAAACCGTTAATGTCTCCACACCTATTATTCATCCATAGCTAGCTATTATCTACTTATTTTCTTCTTGCACTCTGCACTTTACTAATGCTGCTCTGTTACACCATTACACTGCCCAACAACCTGTTGTTCTGGATGAAAATACTGTCTGTTATGCTGTCTGTTGTCTTGCATTTGCTGCACCGTCTTGTGTATTATGTTGTGTCTTCTGTTATGACTTATGTTGTCTTGTGTCCTATGTCTTGTCTGTTGTTGTCTTGTGTGTAGCACCAGGGTCCTGGAGAAATGTTATTTCATTTCACTATGTACTGTGTATGTGGCTGAAATGACAATAAAATCCTAATTGACTTGACTTGACTTGATAACTTCATGTTGTGGATGATCAACTTTTTCCCTCTGTAGTTACTACAGTTTTGCACATCAACCTCATTCTTGAAAAAATACACTAATACACTAAGGCTTCTCAGGTTCTGGTCCACATTCAGATTCTATTTTTGTCTTCTATGACAGTGTGGCTATTAAAGAATGCAAACAATGTGAAGCATATTGTGCTTATGCATGTTATCAATCTTATCCGAGGGAATGTAATTTTAAAATCTAAAACTTCTGTAATCTCTTATCTTTTAGGCTGTCCTGATGAAACCTTCACTAAAAAAGAGTAGAATGGATATTGATGTGTTCTAGACCATGGTATCTCACAGAATATCTGACTGTAGATAGTGATCTTCAAATATTACACTTGACACATGTCATTGATTTAGCTTTTATATATACTGTAAGTGTTTATTTTAATATTTTAATATTTAAAATGATTAGGAAACCAACTGAACTAGCTGTTACAATCCCTGGCTAGCTACAATAGTAATAAGAGATAGTAATAACAATAGTAATAGATCTAATTTAATTTCTCTTTGTTTGAGATGGGCGGCTAGCCACCACCTTTGCGGTGGATAGTTTGGGTATTTCAGGTCCATCGATCTCTGTGAGGGTCTCCTGAGTTCCATGCCAGCTGCTACACCGAGTCAGCGAAACTACTATCATCTTATTTTTCTCCCAACCTGAACTTCAGATCAGCTCCATCATACTGGCTCTTCTGCAAGAGCTGCTGCAACAAAGATTAAAGCTTCCCCCACTCAAACAGAGCTACCACCATTAGCTAATAATCTCCATTTACATTCATCAATGGACACCTACTGTAACTCATATTTCCTGGAAACTACCACTATACAGGGTTTTCTTTCCTTTTATTTTTTATATTTTATTTTATATTTTATACTTTTTTATATTTATTTTTTATTTTATTTTATTTCCTTTTATGTCGACCAGAGGAGGATGGGTTCCCCTTTTGGGTCTTGGTTTCCTCCAAGGATTCTTCCTCATGCTTGAGTTTTTCCTTGCCTCTGTCGCCCTTGGCTTACCCAACTGGGGCTTGGACCCGGATTCTTTTAAACTGCTTTGTGATAACAACAGTTATAAAAAGTGCTATATAAATAAAGTTGACTTGACTTGAAAGTTGACTAATAAATGGTGTGAAGTAAGAGTAAAATTCTTGAGGAATATTCACCCTATTCAATTAGTTATTGGTGTATACTTACTAAACATACTTAACTTATTTTACTTACTTAAAACTTACTAAAATACAGCATTAATTAAACAAATTTCCTCCGGGCCTGATGGGCTAGAGCTCTGTTTTTAAACCTTTTATTCAACAGAGCAGAATACTCTACCAGAGCCTTGGAAATCTTTTTTTACTTTTGTACCTCTTGAAAGATCGTAATAGAATATTGAAATTGACAAAATTGTAAGCCAATCTTTAAAATATCTAGATAGTAATATATTTTTAGTCAGAATTTCTTACAGCAAATTAATAATAATTACCTAATTATTATTATTATATATTATGTGCAATGTGCAATGTTTACATTCTTTTGTCCACCCAGTGTGGTAACAATAAGATCTGTCATTACAACAAAAACAAATGAATACAAGAATTAAAGTTAAAGTGATGTAAACGTATTTATCAGAGAAATCCCCAGCAATAATTGCAGAAGTTGTTAATGTAACAGTTGGTTGAAGAAATATTCAATGGAGTTGTATTATTCACTCCCAAGGATAACCCCAAGGTATTTTTTAATATACATACTGTGCATGCTAATGAGAAACTGTGATAATACTACAAATTACTTACACACTCCCTTTATATGTATTGCTGAAGTTTTATTAACTTAAAATTTGTCTGACAGGAGCATTTTACATTTACGGCATTTAGCAGACACTCTTATCCTGAGCAACTTCCATGTCCTAATTACAGGGACAGTCCCCTTGGAGCAACTCAGGGTTAAGGGTCTTGCTCAGGGACCCAGTGGTGGTAGTGCTAGAGGTGGGATTTGAACCTGGGATCTCTTGAGCCATAGGTCTGTAGGCAAGTACCCTACCACCAGACCACAGCCACCCGTTACCCATTATTATTTTCTTCTGGAAACAGGCTGTGTTTTCTATTTAAACGTTATGTCAGCACACCATCAACTTAATGAGACCCACAGTGTATCTGGTGATAATGGCTGATGTGTTATACCCATACAGCATTATCAGAAAAATCCATTGAGCACTCTGGACTGTAATTTGACGTGCAATAACTAGTCAAGAGAGTGCAGCACTGTAGAGCAGCTGAAAATACCATTAATCAACTCAGAAACTAAAACATTTCTAATACAGGCTCTACTACATATATTATTTTTCTAAATTCTTCATACCTTATCTGCAACATACTTCTAACTGAATAATGTAATGTTTAATGATTTTTAATGATTTCTAACTGAATAATGTAATGTATCAAATGATTTCCCCTCTAATATACAATCCATTTAAATAATATCAGTCTGTACCAGTCCCTTTGATACTGTTATGCCCTAATTAAGTACACATCTATGGTTACTTTTATGAACTAATTTATCCAAACGAGTGTTGAAAAAAGACTGCATTTGTAAAGATAGTTTATGTCCATTTTTTACTGAGGTCTTGCTGTCTCATGTTCAGTGGGGGTGAATTTCCAAAAGTTTTTTTTCCCTCCTGTGTAACCTGATAGTTTTGCAATGTAGGTTAACTGTTATGAGAAACACTGATGGTGGCAGTGACACTTGACAGAGTTTCCAAGTGAAGATTAGTAGCAGATGTGTGTTAAATTGAGAGTAGAAACAGATTATGTACCCAGATTCCTGCACTTGGGCCAGGCCTATTGTCTGTAGAGTGGTGAAAACTAATCTGAAGGGTTTAAGTAATTTAAAGTATTGGTTATTTGTTTAACCATTAGCAACCACAGAAATTCTTTTCTTAAGATAGTAAGCCAATTAAGTACCAGGCTAGCATGGTATGAATATACACTGCCTGTCCAAAAAAAGTCACCACCTGGATTTAACAAAGCAAATAGTTAAGAGTCTCCCATTGGATAATTATTGCATGGATTATTATGTTTCAGCTTGCAACAAGTTATTTAACCCTAACTGATGCAGTGAGTAGCTTAAAAAATCTTGTCAGAAGACATATCCTGTGGCTGTAGAAAAGACGTAATCTGTTTCAGAAGGGTCATATTATTGGCAAACATCAAGCAAAGAAAACATCAGATTCAGATTATGCATCTGCTCAGGCTGAGGGTCTTAGGAAAATGCCATGAATCATATGCACACATTCACTTATTATTTGGAAGGGTCTTTATGACTTTGTTCCTGGCTACATTTTCTCTTGAAATATAAAAAGAAATGAAAAAGCCAGTTTCATGCCTGAAACTTGAAGAGGTCAACAGTGGCAAAAAGCCAAACTGGCGGAAACAAGCTGGAAGTAAAAGCTTATGAGAAAGATGTCAAATTCTATTTGGAGCAAGACAGAGCAAAATATGTGACATTTAGACAAAGTTACAAGTAAATTTAGTGTATTGACAATGTTTATATTAGCTTAAAACCTTTTATTAGGGGCTAGGGGCTATGGGCTTGGAACTGGATTCTCTAATGCTGCTTATTGACAATGACAGTTGTAGACTTGGTGGTGGAGTGGGTAGCACTATGCCTCATAGCAAGAAGGTCCTGGGCTTTGTAACCTGGATCCTTTCAGTGTAGAGATAACATGTGTGGGATTGTGGATCTTGCTTTTCAGGTGGATTGGACACACATTAGCTTAAAATCTTTTTCTCCATATTGCTCTTTCTTTCTGAGGAAACAAAAGAAAGAGCAATCATGCATTGCAAACAAGAGACCATGCATTAGAGTGAAATGAAACTTATAAAATTAGTAAATTACTATTTACTGTAGGTGTTATTTCTGAGCATTCCAGTTAATTCTCCTCAGGAGATTTTATTTCTTGCCCCATCAGGACTGTCATTGTTTTTCCTCTATTTGACACTCCTTTCTTCGTATGATTCAAATATGATAACAGGTCTGTTTATAAATAATACAAATAGAACCTGTATCAAACCTTTATCATGCGTATGGCTTTTGGCCAAAATTATCGCTGCCTTAACAAACAAAAAAACAAAAACATCTACAGTGATATATACAAAAGCTTTCAACAGCTTTAAAAAAATATGATAAATAAATTAAATAAAAATCAAATAAATTCTGTTTTGACAGATAAGTGATACTGGGAGTATCACTCGCGGGGGAGTGCTGGTGTCCAACCCAGCGCACACAGGGCGAGGACGGGGGACGCACCCTCATGGCATCCCATTGGGAAGGGGTTCGAACCCCCGATCACGGGGCCAACGCCCTAACCACTAGGCCACCGCTGCCCCTCTGACAAAGAACCAACATTATCATTACATTGATTATCAGTCTCTTCCTGAAGTTGGCAGCAGTGGCCTAGTGGTTAGGGAGTTGGCCCTGGATCGGAAGATTGTGGGTCCCTCACCAGTAGGTTGCCCTGAGGTACCCTTGAGCAAGGTATTGTCCCCGTCACTGCTCCCCCTGCTGTACATGTGTGTATGGGTGAAACGCAGAGGTGGAATTTCATTGTGTTGTTTCACAATGACAAAAAGTCACTTTCATTTCATTTCATGTTGATGTCCTATTGACATCACAAACACAGACACATTGAGCACAGACACAAAGAGCACTAAATTAAGCAATGATACATTAGTGGTTATCTATCCCACCCACTAGGGATGCACAAGCCAGTGCATTTCTTCATGCCAGTCCCAAGTCCGGATAAATGGGAGAGGGGAGGAGAGTGGAAGTGAGAGTAGGAACTTTAAATGTTGGCAGCATGACTGGTAAAGGTAGAGAATTAGCTGATATGATGGAGAGAAGGAAAGTTGACATTTTGTGTGTCCAAGAGACTAGATTGAAGGGTAGTAAGGCCAGGTGTATTGGAAGAGGTTTTAAACTATTTTACCATGTTGTGGATGGAAGGAGGAATGGGGTAGGTGTTATCCTGAAGGAAGAGTATGTGTTTTGGAGGTGAAGAGGGTGTCAGATAGGATGTTGAGTTTGAAGCTGGAAGTTGAAGGTATGATAATGAATGTTGTTAGTGCTTCTGGAGTGAGTTAGATGAAGTGATAGAGAGTGTGCCCAGGGGAGAGAGTGTGGTGATTGGTGCAGATTTTAATGGACATATTGGTGAAGCGAACAGAGGTGATGAGGAGGTGATGGGTAGATATGGTGTCAAGGAGAGGAATGCTGAAGGTCAGACGGTTGTAGATTTTGCAAAAAGGATGGAAATGGCTGAAGTTAATACTTATTTAAAGAAGAGGGAGGAGCACAGGGCGACTTATAAGAGTGGAGGAAGATGCTCACAGGTGGATTATATCCTTTGGAGAAGGGTCAGTCTGAAGGAGATTGGAGACTGTGTAACCGGGTCATGTAGTATTGTCACACAAAATCGGTACTAAATCCCAAACTGTTCCTGTTCTACCTGACTGTGAGGACCTCAAAGCCTGTAGTTGTGCTAAATATTAATTAGAGCTGCTCCTTATCCTTGTCTTCTTCTGTAGTACGCCCCTAAAAATTTTGGACCATTATGCTTGTCACTACAGGATGACATTAATATTTTGATGTGAAAGTAGTGCTAATGCTAGCATTAAGTTCGATAAATCAAGCTAAATCCTGTTGGTCTGTATTTATGTGTTTAGGAGCTGGAGTGGGCGCAATACTTATTTGGAGGTGTTTGTCTTTGTTGTGTATGGTCAGGTATGTAAAAATGGGTTTAAATGTATATTTTATTGTATATATAAACACACACATGCCACCTTGTGCGCACTCTTTCTACAATTCCCCTGAGGGAGAGGAGCTTTTTTATACTTTTTTGGAGGTGTTTGTCTTTTGTATGGTCAGAATAAAAAGAGAGGAATTCAGGCAGGAGTTAACACGACACTGGGAGGTGTTGAAAAGCTACCTGATGACTGGGAAATTACTGCAGAAATGGTAAGGGAGCCAGCTAGAAAGATACTTGGTGTGACATCTGGAAGGAAGAAGGAGGATAAGGAAGCCTGGTGTTGGAACCCAGAAGTCCAGGAGTGTATACAGAAGAAGGGGCAAGAGAAGAAGAAGTGTGATGTCAGAGAGATTAATAAAGTAGACAGGAGTACAAGGAGATGAAGTTCAGGGTGAAGAAAGCAGTGGCGAAAGCTAAAGATAAGGTGTATGGTGAATTGTATGAGAGGTTGGACAGTAAGGAGGGTGAAAAGGACCTATACCATTTGGCTAGACAGAGAGACAGAGCTGAGAAAGATGTGCAACAGGTCAGAGGGATTAAAGATAGAAATGGAAACGTATTCACAAAAAAACAAAAAACAAATAACAGCGCATTGAGCAGATGAATGGAGTACTTTGAGCAGCTAATAAATGAATGAGCAAGAGAGAAGATTGGATGATAGTAGAGCTGTAGTAACTATAGAGGGATGAAGTTGATCAGCCACAGCATGATTGTGTTGAGGGTGTTGATGGAGAAGTACAGAGAAGGTCAGATGGAGTTGCATTGTGCCTTTGTGGACTTGGAGAAAGCATATGACAAGGTGCCAGAGGTGACCATTGAGAGCAGCTTGAGGAGGCCCTGGAGAGGTGGAGATATGCTATAGAGCAGGGGTGGGCAACTCTGGTCCTGTAGGGCATTGTCCTGTAGACAAGGGTTATATTTGGTGGAAGATGTTGATGATGGAGCTGCAAGGAAAGAGGAAAAGAGGAAGACCAAAGAGGAAGTTTATGGACGTGATGAGAGAGGACATGCAGAGGACAGAGGACAGGAAGAAATGGAAACTGATGATCCACTGTGGCAACCCCTAAAAGGGAGTAGCTGAAAGAACAAGAAGAAGACTTCTGACTTACAAAGCCCTAAACGGCCTCATACCTAAGCATCTCTCCAAGATCCTTTTTGCAAGGTACTGGATATCTATTAGTTCCCAGAATTTTTAAAACAACAGAAGGGGGAGGAGCCTTTTCATTCAAAGCCCCCCAGTCTTCCAGCTACTGTCTGGGACTCAGACATGCTCCAAGGCTAAAAACCTACTTGTTTAGTCAGGCTTTAAGTAATTAATTTTCCTATTAGTTAAAAGGTGCAGATCTAGGGTTCACAGATACAGACAATTTCAGTAAACCAGGATGTTGGTGCTGCGTGCCCACCACTCTCATGGGAGCACTCAAGTGTGTTGACAGTGGTGTGGGGGCGACAGTGTCTCAGGGTGCTCTCTTGTTGGTTCTGTCTTTTCTAGTAATAGTGTGTTCTGCTGGAGTCACAGAATTGCACTCTATAAATTCAGTCTGCACACTGTGAGTTCAGAAGTTTCCTAAACAGTTGAACAATTCTAACTATTTTAAATAACCTTTTTCCAGCCTTTATCCTTTCAAACTTTTTTTGTTGCTTTGCATTAATATATGCAGTTTACCTCCTCACTAATTAGCTGCTCTGTATGGAGGCTCATTCAAAAGAAATCTTAGGCTTTTTTTCCAACCACGTCAGCTGTAGTTGGAGGCCACCACCTACCTAATATTTATAATAATAATCAGGTACTCATTGTGCCACAGAAATTGTTCTAATCTGTTCCACCTGCACTTTACAAGAACTTTAAGAGTGTGTTGTGGTTTCTGACACCAAGACTTAAGCAGCAGATGCTAATCCTTTGTACAGGGATTATAAAAGAGCAATCTGAGTGGTCTACAGCTATGCAGCCAAACACATAGCAACATAGCCAGACACATAGACAGTTACTTTTACAGTAGTGTATGCTTCAGTTGTTTTTCTGTTGGATTGGACTGGACAGGCTTGCCATTGTTCTCCATGTGTATCAATGAGACTTGATAATAAAACGACCAATACAAAGATGCTCTGCTGTAATTTTAGAGTTGTCTTTCCATTACTATTTACAGATCCTTTCACTTGCCCATTTTCCCATTGTTTTTGTTTTCTTCTTTTGTGAAACCAAGCCCACTGCAGGGGGTTCCTCCATTAAGAACTTAAAACAAACAAATTTTGACCTTAGAGAATTGCTACTGAAGGGGTAAGCCAGCAGGAGGCTGCATACAGTGCAAATGCTTAATGATTCACTTTAGTGTTAAATGTAATTGTTGGTCTTACACAGTAACTTGGTCACCTTGCAGTGGATGGCAGTGGTGGGAGGTGTCCTGTGAATGATGAAATGCCTCCATCTACAGGAAGATTGCCAGGCTTTTACACAGTTGCTTCATAAGAGCAAATGAATAGGGCCCTAGACTAGCTCTTGAACGTTCGAGACCTTAGGCAACCGCTGAACAATGGTGCCTTAGCACTGAGGCCTAACAAAGAGAATTCAGTATTAACGCAAGATTATATTGGGATTAACCTACATTAAACTTATTCACTGTTATATTAACAAAAATTTGTATATTAAATTTTTGCTTAAAGAAAAAAACCTCATTCATGTTAACGTGCAATAAACAAATGTTCTTAACATTTGTAGAGAAATGCACCTGAGTGTCATCTTAGTTCCATCTCATGTCAACAGGAGCTCACCAACCAAAACTAAAAAGTAGTCTATATTACTTACAACATGTTTGAAATTTCATGATAAAAGGAGGGCTTGGTGAGCAAAGACTAGTTTTTAGCCAGTTGTTTCATACACACTGCACCAACTACACACATTTGCAACAGTGACACAGCTTTATGTCTGCTGCTACTGCTCACAAGCATTTGCCATTTATATTTCACACAATGGAGTTCTACATCAAGCTTTATAATATAGGGTTAATCTTTTAGCATCCATGTTACATTTTTAGCCACAGTTCAGGCCAAAGAAATGAGAATGCTGATTTGAGGCAAGGTTTGCATGAAATGGAAGCAACATGTAAGAAATTTGAAGAAAGGCAAAAAGATATGCCTGTTCTGTCAGATAAAGTAGTGGCTTTGGAAGATGAGATGGTCTCCCTCCAAACCACAATTAACCAGTTGTGGGAAGGCAAGCAGTCTGTGGTGCGTTCCTTTTGAGAAGAATTGGATAAACTTGGGAACTAGAGGAAAAACAAGCTTACACACGCACAGGTGCTTTTATGTTGTTTTGTTCAATAAAGTTGAGTTACGGATTCCTGGCTATGCGATTACATCTGGACCACACCATCACCCAAGCGTTACAATAATAGACTATATAGACTCCTATTACCTCTCTTCTACAACAACAAGCCTTGCAGGGCTGTATTATAATCATGATTGGAGTTTAATGATATTTATAAAGTAGACATATAATACTTCATAAAGTTGTGCATCATATTTAATGTGCTTGGGGATTGGAATAGCTGGATGAAGCAATTTGCAAGGCACCATGTGTAAGCTAAGCTGTAGATGAGTCAACTGCAGTGTTTAACCATGTTCAGCTGTAAGATTCTTCTGCAAAGAGAAGGAATGGTTCTGTGAAGACCAGTAAAAAATAAAATAATGTTTACCTAGCCATAAAGAAGATGCTAGAAAAGAGGGCAAAAGAGCTAAAACAAGTGATTTCAATAACCACAGATATATCCCATTATTGGTAGTGAGGGAGTGATGGCAAGAATGAAATAGAACAACTCAGAGCTGCTCTCTAAGCATTGTATAATTAATCAAACATTTCTGTGATCCACCCTGTCAGAGATGAAAATGAAAGTGACAACCCTTGTCATTGCGAGGTCACTGCACAGCACACATGAACCACAACGAAATTGGACCTCTGCATTTAACCCATGCACACTCAAACCTGTGCAGCAGTGGGCAGCTATTGAAAGCGCCCAGGGAGCAGTGATGGGGACGGTACCTTGCTCAAGGGTACCTCAGGGCAACCTATTGGGAAGGGGTTTGAACCCCCGATCCTCCGATCATGCGGCTAACGCCCTAACCGCTAGGCCACCGCTGCCCCCAGAGATGTATGCAATACAATGATAAGAATTAAACATTTTCCCAGGGCATCCTTTCCTCTTCAGCATCACATGCTCAGACAATTCCTCAGAGAGATGGATGCAAATGCTGATGACCTGCTGCTACAAAATGGGGTAAGATGGCTCAGAAAAGGCAAATTAAGTGCTGAAGTTCTTTTGGTCAATCAGAATGGAAACTGCAGCTTTCTTAGCATAGCTGAAGAGCCGAAAGGTAACACATTTTTTGGAAGATAAAAAAGTAAGTGGTTGTTGTGGCTATTTTGGCTGATATCACGCAACATCTGAATGAATTAATTATAATCATGTTTGGAGTTGAACGATAATTTTAATTAACTGGAAAACAATAGTTCAGTTTGTGACGTAATGACAACTGTATGCTCCTTCCACCTTGCTGGTTCAAGGATGAACTGCAGAGAGACTGTGCACAGTTCCCATCAGTGAAGAAACAGTTCAGGGTGAGAGAGATGGATCTGCTTTTGTTGACTTTGTTAACAAGTTGATGGTAAACTTCCACTAATTTTTTGACAGCAGCTAATTTAAAATGCCCTTTTCAAAAATTAAACCTTATTTTTCTAATAAAGTGAAAAAATAAGAGGACAAATATATTGTACTTTAATTGATTTGAGAGTCAGTTGTGTCTATATATAGATGTTGATAAAACTTTAATAATAAAACAATAACAAATGAATGGCACTGATTCATGGCATTTGTCATTTTCATGTTGATCCATGTCTGTGCCTTTTATGTTGCCTGTTGCAAGTGGGTTTTGGGCACTAGAGGTGTCTTGTAACAGATGTAAACATATATTCTTAAGAGAATCTTCTCTAGATCAGCTTATTTAAATTTCAAATAAATACACCTGATCTAAAGTCACAGATGCAATGAGCAAAAGCTAGCCAATCTGGGCATTGGATGACACATTGACATGTACAATCTACTTGCATACCAAGTACATCTCTCCTGGCAATAGCAGTGGCCTTTATTAGCAATATAATGCCCCCTGCCAAACTGTAAGAATTGTTAAGGAATATTTTGATGAGCTAGAACAGATTTTTTGATGGCAAAAGGGAGTAATATTAGGAATAGGAAGATGCTTTTAATCTTTAATGTAGACTAATATAGACTAATATAGGGAGTATATTGTTTGCAACTCCACCAGTTGTGGTAGAAGCTTCATGGGTTAGGTTCATTTTTTTTTTTTGTAGAGTAGAGTAGAGTAGAGTGATTTTTTTTTATCGCACGAATGGGAAATTTGGGCGTTACAGGGCTCTTATAAAAAAAGACAGGTGTACAGACAGAAAAGAAAAAATATATAAAGATATAGAGAAAGAGGAACAGGAATAAGTACAGGAGAAAAGTAGAGGAGCTATAAATAAATAATAATAATAATTGATCTATCTATCTATCTATCTATCTATCTATATATATATATATGGTAATATATATATATATTGGTGAGGTAGTCAATAATCCACTCAGACATGTGATGGTCCACACCTACTCCCTCTAGCTTCCCCCTCAGAACTGAAGGCCGGATCGTGTTGAAAGCACTGGAAACGTCAAAGAACATGACTCTTACAGTGCTCTTGGCACTCTCCAGGTGAGTAAGGGCCCGATGCAGCAGGTAGATGACAGCGTCATCCACCCCAATGTGCGGCTGGTATGCAAACTGCAGCGGGTCCAGGTCCCTCCTGACCAGTGGACGAAGGTGATGGAGGATGATCCTCTCCATAGCCTTCATCAGGTTAGAAGTGAGGGCAACAGGTCTGAAGTGGTTTGGCTCCTTGGGGTGCGACGTCTTGGGGACTGGAACGAGGCATGAAGTCTTCCACAGAATGGGGACACGCTCCAGGCTGAGGCTGAGGTTAAAGATGTAGGTGATAACCTCACAGAGTTGACCTGCACAGTCCCTCAACAGGCTAGAGCTGATGCCATCCGGACCTGTGGCTTTCCTGTGCTTCAACTTCCTCATTTGACACCGCACCTGGTCAGCTGTGATGGAGAGGCTATCGTGTGGTGAGGGAGTGGGAGCCTCCTGATGAGTGGGGTAGCAGGAGGGGGCAGTAGATTCCTCAGGGGAAAAGGGGGGGGGAGAAGGAGAAGATAAGAGGGGATACGCAGCTGATATCCCTGGTGGGGGTTGCAGAGAGGTGTGAAGGGGAGGTGCCGTTGGAGTTTGCAAGGAGGTGTGAAGGGGGGCACTGGCATGTGATGAGCTTTGATGATTGGGTGAGGGGCAGATTCCTGAGTCAAACCTGTTGAAGAACAGATTTAGACTATTAGCCCTTATCTCCAGACTCTGGGCCTCCCCTACTCAGTGTGCTCCTACCAGTAATGGTGTTCAGTCCTCTCCACACACCTCTGATGTTGTTTAGTTTGAGCTGCTCCTCCAGCCTCTCTCTGTATCTGTCCTTCCCCCTATTTATCTCTCTTTTCAGGTCCTTCTGAGCTGTTCTCATTGCCTCCTTATCTCCTGATCTGAAGGCTCTTGATTTCTGCTTCAGCAGAGCTCTCAGATCAGGGGTCAGCCATGGTTTATTATTGGAGTAACACCGTACTCTCCTGGTCGGTACAGTGTTCTCCACACAGAAGGTGATGTAGTCATTTATGCAGACTGTTAAGCTGTCGATGTCCTCTCCATGTGGGCTGCACAGCGCCTCCCAGTCTGTGGTTTCAAAACAGTCCCTGAGTGCCATGCTAGACTCATCAGACCATCCTCTCACATACCTCGTTGTGGGGGGTTGATTGCATACTAGAGGTATGTATGAGGGAACCAGATGGACCAGGTTATGGTCTGAGTGTCCCAGTGGAGGGAGGGGTGATGCTCTGTATGCATCCTTAGCATTTGCATACAGTAAGTCCAATGTCCTGTTTTCTCGGGTGCAGCAGTCCACATACTGGGTGAGAGTAGGCAGAGTGGAGGACAAGGAGACATGATTAAAATCACCAGAAATCAGGAGGAAGGCTTGGGCATGTGCTTTCTGCAATTGAGACACAACTGTGTGTATTGTTTCACAAGCTGCTGCTGCGTCTGCCGTCGGCGGGATGTAAACAGTTATCACGATGACTTGCGAGAACTCGCGCGGCAGATAGTACGGTCGGATGCTGACCGCTAGCAGCTCCACGTCCCGTGTGCAGCACTGCTCTTTAACGGAGAGGTGCCCCTGGTTACACCATCTCTCGTTCACATACAACACAATCCCCCCGCCTTTCCTCTTACCGGTCTCCTTCGCGCTCCGGTTCGCTCTCACCAGGTGGAATCCCGGTACGGCAGCGAGAGAGTCTGGAGTGAGGTGTGTCAGCCAGGACTCCGTGAAGCACATCAAGCTGACCTCCCTGTTAGCGCCGTTAGCTCTTCGATCTTGTTAGGGAGAGATCTGACATTCCACATGATGACCGAGGGTACCGATGGTTTGTACCGTCTCTTCCTCTCCCAGTGTTTCACTCCAGCTCTGCAGCCCCGTCTCCTCCACAACAGTTCTCTGGGGATCTCTGCTCTCTCGCTGGGCTGTATCGGCTAGTTGCTAAGCGCCAGCAGCTGGTCCCGGGTGTAAACAATGAACCCATTGCCTGGTGTCTCACCGCGTGCAGGGTAAAACAATCCAAATACGATTAAAAAACAGAAAAAAAAGTTTACAAGTCTCCTCAGACTGCTGTACTTGTGACAGGTTAGATTAGGAATTGAAAGAAGTAATAAATAAAGCAAAGAAAATAGATTAAATAAGTAAAAAGAACAGAAAGTTGTCAGAGCTCCTGTAACTGGCTGCCTCTCACGTGGCGCCATCTTGAAGGTTTCTCATGCGTTACTGGAGATCTGGGGAAACTGGAGGTCAGGCAAAGTCAAGAAAAGTTGAAATTTTCTTTATCATATGTCATATTCTTTAAAACATTCCTGAGCAATATTTGCAGTGTGCCAGGATTCTGCTGACAGTCTGGATGTACATTTACATTTGTGGCATTTAGCAGACACTCTTATCCAAAGCAACTTCCATGTCCTAACTACAGGGACAGTCTACCTGGAGAAACTCTGGGTTAAGGGTCTTGCTCAGAAACCCAATGGTTTTAGTGCTAGTTGGGGATTTTAAGCCTGCGACCTTTTGATTCCTAGGTCACACAGGACAGCGAAGGACAGCAACACACCCTGGACAGATCGCCAGCCTATCACAGGGAGGAGCGAACCGACAGGGATAGCACCTTGCTCAAGAGTACCTCAGGTACCTACCTCAGGAGGATTGAACCCACAATCCTCTGATCCAGGGCCAACTCCCTAACCACTAGGCCACCGTTGCCCCAGACTGGAGTAGTGTGCATTTATATAAAACCACTAATCATGCCAGTGGTCTACCAAAGGAGGTTCTTTTTAGCTGGTTTACAATCTGTTAACTTAGTCACACTAACCTCAGAAAAAGATGCTGATTGTGTACTAACTTTATTTCTCATTAATCTTGTGTTCATATGGAGATAAAGATGTTAAATAAACTATAGATTTAAAAGTCACAATTGTTGTATGATTTTTTAGAGAAAAAAACAGCTTTTGGTTAAAATTAACAACCAATAACAATCCATATACATTGGTACAAAACACACTATGCTTGTACTGAGAGCCAGTCATTGGAGAGCAATAACGTAACGTTGACCCCAACTTTGTCAAATGCATGCCTAGCATGCATTACCTAGCATGCATTCTATATTTATCTCCATATAGAAAATAGTATTACTATTAAGTTAATCAATCTACTAATAGTAAGTTAACATAATGAAAATCTATTTCTATCTAATTAGTTGTACTAAAAATAAAATCAGGGTGTTTTAAAATTAAAACGTGATTTTTTTTTTTACTATGTAACTGTAGTGATTATTGGTTCCGAAAACAAAATTAATTCATTTACTGATAGTTTAATTCATTCATAGTTCACTCTGCAGTGTTCAGGGAAGCACTGAGACTAGAAGTCAAGTCAAATCAAGTCTTATTTATATAGCGCTTTTTACAACTGTTGTTGTCACAAAGCAGCTTTACAGAATCCGAGTCCGAGCCCCAACTGGGTAAGCCAAGGGCAACAGAGACAAGGAAAAACTCCCCAAAACAGGAGGATCATGTTAGAGTGGTGGCCCGACAGCAGCAACATCCCAGTTTGCTCTACTCTGTATCTATGAAGACCTGGATCTGCACCTTTTAGCTAATAGGAAAATTAATTACTAAAAGTCTGACTAAACAAGTGAGTCTTCAGTCTGGACTTACAGACTGAGAGTGTGTCTGACAGTAGCTGGAAGACTGTTCCAGAGATGGGAAGGCTTGGAATGAAAAGATTCTTCCCTGTTTTTGTTTTCAGAATTTTGAGAACTGTTAGAAAGCCAGCACCTTGTGATCTAAGAGAGCGCGGGGATGGAGATAAGCTCAGAAAAATACTTTGGAGCTGTCAGAAAATTCCTGTACGCAGAGACAGTAGAACGAAGGAAAACACAAGACACAGGATCTGCAGTTTTTCTTGCAAGGGGAGCCAGGCACCAGTCAACACCAGCTACCTTCTCTACGAAGTGTTTCCCCCTCTTCAAGCCTTTTATTTGCTTTCCTGATTTTACAACGGCAATTAGCCCACATTCCTTGTTACAAAATTGTAAACAGAAAAGAGGAATTCTGTGTCTGGCAAGGTTCAGGCACAAAGGTCAACTGTCGTAACAAGCTTTTTGCAGAAGTTGTAAATAAAGAAGGAGGTCAAGAAAAGGTCAACAGTTCATCATCAATGATAAATATTTATGATTTTCTTAACGGGGCAGTGGTGGTCTAGTGGTTAGGGCGTCGGCCACATGATCGGCGGATCGGGGGCTCGAACCCCTTCCCAATGGGTTGCCCTGAGGTACCCTTGAGCAAGGTGCCGTCCCCGTCCCGCTCCTCCCCGCGATGGGCTGGCGACCTGTCCAGGGTGTGTCCCCCGTCCTCGCCCTGTGTGCGCTGGGTTGGATGCCAGCGCGACCCCGTTTGGGACAAGCGGCAGATAATGGATGGATTTTCTTAACATTTCCCTCCTGTTTATCATTGACAAATTCCAGTACTGCATCTCTTTTCAGTTTTCTGCAGTTCCTTCATTTTCATAACACCTTTAACAATTTACACTTAGTTGAAAGTTTTTTATAAATTGATCTCTATATTGCTGTATTCGTTTTCTTTGTTGTCTGACAGGATGGTGTAATATTCTTCACTCAACATCACGTCTCGCATTGACTGCCCTATCATTCTGGACAGCATTGCTCTCAAGCAAGAGATGACACATCCTGTGAAAAGACAAAATAATAGAAGCACAATAACCACGGGTAGCATTAATTTCAAAAGCGTCATTTTCCATCCTCCGGATAGGAACCAGGAGAAGGGCTCCCATGGTCAGTAAACATTGTCTTGGGACATAGCATGTTGGATTTTCTTCATCTGGTCTATGGCCTCAGTTATCTCGTGTCCTTCACTAGTGCTGTCAGGAATATACGTACAACAAGTATCATTTAACATTACACAAACCCCTCCTTTCCCAGCGGTTAGTAAGTCAAGTACCATTCGATTTTGTAACACCATCATCCTCATGCTTGACTGCTCCTCATTGTTTGTTTCCCATGCTTTTATACTAGCGTTTAAAAATAGACTCAGTCGATAATCTGTGGTTTCAATTCTTAACATGTTCTTTGCTACTCCCACCCAGGGGAACAAATGCCACCTTACTCCCAGTAGTCCAATGCTTAAGCTCGTCAGGTACATCGGACCACCATACCGAATGGTGGGGTTGGACTTCCACCAGCGACCTTCGTGCCCTTGAGACACGGACCGCACCCCAGCTGCTGGGTGATGGTTCACAGGCTCGCTGGACATGTAGCCAATTAGTGTAGTTCGTTGGATGGGTTCCGTTGTTCCCTGACATGGCATTAGGTGGCGTTCCGGAGTCTTTTATTGCTTTTCGCCCCCCAGTGTGTGATGCTTTACCTTTAGATATGATAAATGTGTGGTCCGTAACTCTTACTGGGGCTCAAACGCCACTCTAATTTCCAGGTAGGTGTGCTCAATTACGCACTCAGACTCAGATGAGGGCAATGGGAGAGCAGTCAAACTAGGATGAGTGGATGACATATATCTTTTATACTGGCATAAAAGAACAAACATAATATCCTGATACATTTCTACTCCTTGCTACCAACTCAGCATAGCGATACCAAACATTTGTGTAATAAGTATGGGTTACATTTCCTGGTTCGTGGAGTTCATTGGCATTGTTCAGCCACCTCTCATGTCTCTGTTTCTTGTCATAACTTTCCTGTGGACTATAAAAATTGTAACAGCAAAACCTGAAACAGTACCATGAACGTAACTATAAGGACTATTATTTTTCCCAACATTGTTTCAAGCGTGGTAGGATACCCTAAAGCAGTAAGGGGTGGCTGATTTCTTCACTGACTTTGAAACGAGCTGCTTCTACACCGCAACCCCCCTTTGTAGTCAGACTTCACCCTTTACTGCGTGGCTCCAACCTCACTTTCTAAGGTTGATTTTCTACAGTGTGACAAATGTATCCACGTGGGTCACTTAGCAGTTTTTACAGCAGTTGGGGTAGTCAGCAGTACTTGGTATGGACCTTCCCACCGGGGGCTGGACCAGTTTTTTCTCTTAATTACTTTAGTGAACACCCAGTCCCCTATGCGCACTGGGGTCCCTCCTGTGGGAGCAAAGGAGAATCTGGTGTTACATTAACTGCTCTTATCTCTCTGTTACCCAACATTTTCCTCATATAATCAGCAAGATTCAGATAACCATCAGGGTCATTAATATTGTTATCTAAATCCGGTACCCTGTATGGTCTACCATACAATACCATACGGGGCAGCGGTGGCCTAGTGGTTAGGGAGTTGGCCCCGCATCGGAAGATTGTGGGTTCGATTCCCACCGTAGTGGGTTGCCCTGAGGTACCCTTGAGCAAGGTACCGTCCCCATCACTGCTCCCTGGGCGCTTTCAATAGCTGCCCACTGCTGCACGTGTGTGTATGGGTTAAATGCAGAGGTCCAATTTCGTTGTGGTTCATGTGTGCTGTGCCGTGACCTCGCAATGACAAGGGTTGTCACTTTCACTTTTTTTCACTTTTTCACAATACTTCAAATGGTATTACAGAACTGCCAAAAGTTGGAGTTATATTCATACTCAGCTGAACTAGATCTATACACTGTGGCCATTGTCTGCCAGTTTCAAACACACAGGGCAGGCCATACAAAAAAATTTTTTTCAGTAAATATTAAATCCATATTTTGTATATTGTTTATTTACCAGGCCTACCATCCCTCCTGTTGAGACATGGCATCGCCCATGACTCAATATTGCCGCCCACTTATACATAGATTTAGGTAATATTGGCTTGTTCTCATTGCTCATATAAATGCCTTAATGGCTTCCTCTGTCCATTGCAAGGGGGAGGCCATGTTAAGGGGTGTATCATAGATCATTTTTTGCAAGGGGCTAACTACCTCAGCGAAATGTGGTACTCATGCTCTACAATAATTGCACAAACCTAAAAAAGACATCATTTGTTTTTTGTTTTAGGCTTAGGTGCTGATAATATTGCAGTTTTTCTCTCTGTATTTACCATTCTACCATCAGGCGTGAGTGTATGTCCTAAATATTTAGCACTAGTTTTGCAATATTGTAGCTTATCTTTATTCACCTTATTACCCGTATCAGTCAGATATCTGAGCAGAGCTAAAGTATCCTTTTTACATATTAACTCTGATTTTGATGCTAATAGAATATCATCTACATAAACTAATATTTGACTGGAACACGGAGGAGTAAAGTTACCTAAACAACTTTGTATAGCGGCGGAAAATATAGTAGGGCTCACAATACCTTTGTGGTAACCTTGTATACATATACTTTTTGTAGTTCCAGTTTGTGGACTAGTTTGTCATATGCTGGGTCGGATCCTGGATTACTTTTGAATCTCAACATAATATGTAACTCTCCTTCTTTCATCATATCTGAGTCCTTTTTTACATATTTTCTAGCTTTTTCTAGTAATTTTCCCAGAATATTGCTTTGCCCTTGAGTTGGTAAGTCTAAAGTCCACAGATAGTAGACCTCACCTTCAGTTTTTACTGAAAAAATGTCACTATTTTCTTTTCGGTTTTTGCAATCATTCCTCCTTTACCGTAAGGAATGATACATATATCCAATTTAACCATTACATCTCGACCCAGTAAATTATATGGACAACAACTGGCCAGTACTACAGGAGCATGGACGGTTGATCCCGTAGCAGGGTCAGTTATTGCAAGTGGAATGGAGTTAAGAATTTGGTTTCAATCAGCATTAGCAGATCAAATTTTTATGATGTCTTCTGATACTGGCAACCAGTCTACATCTTCTCTCATTACTGTCCTACAGGCCCCACTGTCACACAAAAATCTGTAAGGTTTATTTTCAGCTATTAAGGTCATGTCTGGTCTGTTATATCCTGCGTAACATATATCCTCTAAATCTAGTAAAACATCTGGCCCATCTTCTTGCCTCTGTTCTACTTCCTGTTTTCCATCTAGTCATTCTATTTTCTGTTTAGGACAATTCTTTGTCCAATGTTCCACTTCTCCACAGTTATAACATGCTTCATCTCTCAACTTTGGACCATATCCTCGGCCTCGACCACCTCGTCCTCTAAAACCTCCTCTAAACATTCCTTTTCCTCTGTTTCTACAACTTCCTTGATTCCCTTGATAAAACATTTCACAGTCACCTTGCCAGAAAACATCTATCTTTGATTGTTTTTTTTTTATTATTTCTGTAATTTTCTCTGCATGTATTCATGAACTCATCTAATGTGCATGTGGGAAGCTGGACACAATGTTTTCTTATCCACATGCTAATAGGAGTAATGCGTTTTTTAGTTGTTGTCTAAATGCACCATTATCATCATTATCTTCTTGTAGTCCACTGTTTTCTACAAAGACTTGTTGAAACCTTCCTCTGAATTCTACCACTGTCTCACCTTCTTTTTGCTTTGTTTGAATTAATGATTGCATAATTAGCTCTCTATATACTTCTCTGATTCTATTTAGGAGTCACTCCACTCTACTCCATTGGGTCCCAGTCCCCTCTAACTCTGAACCATTCCATTGTAAAAATTACCATGAATACTTGTTGAATTTCAGGGCCATTCAGATGGTACGAATTGATCAGGTTCGTCACATCCGAGCAACACTGATTAGGATCCTTTTTTGGAGACGTCACAGATTCAGCAGCCTTTTTAACATCATCATGGATCCAGGATCTATATACTGACATGGTTCTATCTCCCGTCTCTGCATGTTTAGGATCCCAAGCTGGATTAGCTACTTCCACCATGGGGCATTCATCTGCAGTATTCAGGTTTATTGCCCTCACTAAACTGCCTGGGCTAAGAAGTTTTACTCCATTCCCCCACATTGCCCTTATGGCCCCTAGTATTTGTAGCCGGGCCATCAGGCATTTTTAAAGCATCTAAATTTGGATATAAGTTTGTTTGCACATAAGGAGGTAGTTTCAGGGAGGATCCCATTTGTCTCTCCAGGGCGGGAGGAGCAGCTGCAGCACTTACTTCGGCATGATGTCTTTAACCTTGAGTCTCACTGCACATGCCTCTGTTGCTTTAATTTTACCATTCTTTCTTTTATTATTATATAATTACATAATGTGAATTTTATTATTAATATAATTTCATTATTTATTTATTTACTTACTTATTTACTAATGCCATTTCTACCTTCCTGGCACTCCTCCCTTAATTTCTTCTGTAAATCTTTCAAAACCTTAGTACTAAAAGAACCATCTTCTGGAAATCCATGTTTCACATACCATCTACCTAATATCGTCGGGTCAGTCACTTCTCCATATCTCCCATAACAGTCAGTCTTTGCGAATTCCCCTTAATCTCTTTTCCTAGATCCCGTGACTGTTCACCAACAGGGAAGGTAAACTTTTATTACTCTCAACCTTTCCTTGAAAGAGTTGGACCCAATCTACTTCAGTTCTCTTGAACTGTCCTCTAGGTACTGGTCTCCACCCGGGGTTACCGCCAAGGTCCACCTAAGTCCCTTGCCTAGGTGTGCCTAAGTCCCCGACTTAGGTCTTTGCATTCCCTCCTTATTACAGACTAAAAGGATTTAAATGCAGACTGCAACTGAAATTGGATGGAATGTCAAAAGATAACTATGTAAGATTGTACTATGTAAGACTGATGCTTCTATGTTTATCTATGTTTTTCTACAACAATGATTCTATATAAAGATGCCATAGAGTGAAGTCCATGTGCGACATCTTTATTGGTTTCCTCCCATTGCAAGGTGTAACATAGGCTGAGCATGCTAATGTAAATGCACTCTTATATTGTATTAAACTCAGTCCAAGCAGAGTGAAATTATTTAAATTTTGTAAGTGGTCATTTACAATTCTGGTTCCATGCCTTTTGCTTTAGAGCACATTTGATTAGTGTACCATGGAACAAGCTTTTTTTGTCTAATTCGTTTATGTTTCAACTGTCCTACATTATCTATCGTGGATCAAAACATGTTCTCTAAACATTCCATGAGATTATCCAGCTCTTCTGGAGCAGATGACGAACTATTAAGTGTTGATAAGTCTAGAAGGTTTTCAATAAAACTAAAGGCTGTGGAGATGTTATTGTACAGCAACGATCATAAGGTAATGTACAGAAATTATAGCTGTTGTGGATTTCATATATGATAAGATCTGAGATCACTGACTGGGAAATGTTGTAATGTTAACAATTTCAGTGACCTGCAGTAAAAATTATATGTCACAATTGTGTTGTTGCTACATGGTCACAAGGGGGTAGTAAAAGGTGATAGAAAACGTTTGTCCGGAAAGAGTCTGATAGCCAATACATATGCAGAGTTGAATGGTTTTAATATTTAAATAAACATGTTTATTAAGTAGGGGCAGTGGTGGCCTAGTAGTTAGGGCGTCAGCCGGAGGATCGGGGGTTCGAACCCCTTCCCAATGGGTTGCCCTGAGGTACCCTTGAGCAAGGTGCCGTCCCCGTCCCGCTCCTCCCTGCGATGGGCTGGCGACCTGTCCAGGGTGCGTCCCCCGTCCTCGCCCTGTGTGCGCTGGGTTGGACGCCAGCACTGCCCCGCGACCCCGTTTGGGACAAGCGGCAGATAATGGATGGATGTTTATTAAGTAGCAAAGGTAAATAAAAAGACAATCTGATTAAAGCATTAAATAATAAAGGGGTGCTGCTGAATACTTTCATGCAGAATTTTCTGGATTTTAAATGCAATAAAATCTGAACAAGGTTGCCTTCTCATCACAGAGGGCTGCACCCTTATAGTGGCACAGTCCCTTGGTGGCAGCATATTCCTGACATGGGGTCAATGAACACAAGGCATAATTGAATACTCTGATGTTGCCTGGAAAGCTGAGACACCTTTGTATCTGGGAGAAGAACCTTCTCAATATATAAAAAACCATAACATCATAGTGCACTATGATGTTCGCTGACCATGTTGTGATCTGTATCAAATTTGAGGAGACACTGGAGAAGGGGGCATTTGCTCTAGAATGCAGAAGAATTAAAGTGAGTAGGACTAATACAGAATAAAGAAAGAGACAACAGTGGAATAGTTAGAATGCAGGGAGTAGAAGTGCCAAAGGTGGAAGAGTTTAAATACTTAAGCTCAACAGTTTAGAGTAATGGTGAAGAGAAAAGAAGAAAAGAGTAGAGGCAGGTTGAAATGGGTGAAGATTGGCAGAAGTGATCTGTGACAGACAGATACCACCAAAAGTGAAAGGAAATGTTTACAGGATGCTAGTGAGACCAGCTATGCTGTATGGGTTGGAGACAGTGGTGCTGATGAAAAGAAATTTGCGTTGGGAATTATAAAGTTGGACGGGATTAGAAATGAGTACATTAAGTGGGACAGCTCAGGTTGGAAGATTTGGAGACAAAATGAAAGAAGCAAGATTGTGTAGGTTTAAACATGTACAGAGGACAGATGAGAAGTTTATTGGGTGAAGGGTGTTGAGAATGAAGCCACCAGGCAAAAGGAGAAGAGGAAGGCCAAAGAGGAGGTGGTGAGAGAGGACATGCAGGTGGTTGGAGTGAAAGAGGAAGATGCAGAGGACCAGAAGAAATGGAAATAGAAGACCTGGTGTGGCAACCTTTAAACAGGAGCTGCTGAAAAAAGAACAGGCTATATGAGATGTTTGCCACTTTCATTTTTTTTTCCTTTTTGTGAAACTTCTTAAATTTGGTTGTTCACACTACTTTTCCTGGCACCTTAAGTTTTTGCTGCATGATGCTTAAATCATTGGTCAGTTGCTTTACTGACTGTGTAATGAAATCATCAATCAATTTCACTTATACTAAAGTTATACCCTGCGATGGGCTGGCGACCTGTCCAGGGTGCGTCCCCCGTCCTCGCCCTTTGTGCGCTGGCCAGCACCTCTGCCACCCCGCTTGAGACAAGCGGCAGAAATGGCTCTAAAGTTATACTTCTGACTGTACAACCTGACTGCTTGAAAGAATAATGACTTCTTCACTATGGTATCAAATTCTCACACACACACACACACACACACACACACACACACACACACACACACACACACACACACACACACAAACACATACATACACACACCTACATCTACAATGATATATACAAAAGCATTCAAAAGTCAGACTGTTTTTATTGATTACGATAGGTCTATAAAAGGTTTTTCTCATTGAATAAAGGAGAACAGTTTAAAAATGCTAAAAGTTTTTTTCTAAAGTAATGTTGAAATCTTCCCTTGGCTTTTGGACATTATTTTCTTTAATTGTCCCAGCATGGCTATGATTTAGTTCTATAACGATGGTGTGTACTGTTTTTTCTACACTGATATGCTTTTTCAGTCTCTTGTATCAATACAGTCTAATATTTATGTTTAACTACATACTAGGCTGTAATCTGATGTACATATAATGTTATCTGTGCTCAAATATTCTACATTAGTATGTTCTATAGTACCCCAGCCACTAGGGATGCACAAGCCAATGTATTTCTTCACGCCGGTCCCAAGCCCAGATAAATGGGGAGGAAGGGCAGGTGCATCCGGTGTAGAACTTTGCCAAATCAATATGTGGACAACAAAGAGTATGTTTTATAGTAAATAAGGTAGGCAAATCTAAAAAGAGTTTTTGAGACATTTATAAATTCCCCAAAAACTGTTTTAAGATTTATTTTTTCTTATTTTAATGTTTGTTTTTTCCTTTTCCCTGGGGTCTCTGTGTCTCATCTGATTAATGTGTAAATTTTCTCCTGCCCCCCCAGTTTATCTCCCAAACGACAAAAGCCCTTTAGGGTGGTGGTGGTCTAGTGGTAGGGTACTTGCCTATGGACCAATGACTCAAGAAGTCCCAGGTTTGAAGCCCACCTCTAGCACTACCCTGAATTGCTCCATGGGGGACTGTCCCTGTAATTAGGACATAGAAGTCACTCTGGATAAGAGCGTCTGCTAAATGCCGTAAATGTAGTCCCGAAACTTTAAGCATCTATTTTGTGGTGCTCTTATATTGATGTGTAGTGCTTCCCATAATTGGTCAGCTTGATTTTCTCTGGCACGATAATGTTAACAGAGTGATCTTCACCATTGGTAGCATTCAGGAGGTAATCCCTCTGCTGCCGCACCAGCTGGCTATACTTGGCATTGGCCAGCCATGTGTCGCAGCGATTGTAGAAGATGATTCCTGTGGTTATCAGGATGACCAAGCAGGTAAGCAGACCAAGTACAGCAAAGCAGATGACCTGGCTGTGGGTGACTAGAGTATTAGAGGCATGCACAGTCTCCTTCAATGTGATCTTCAGTAGCTTGTGATCAGGATGCCTCAGAAGCTTGTTAAAGTTATGGCCTGTGACTTTGTAGTGCAATGGAGACAGGCCAAAGTCTGAAAACTTAGACTTGGGTTTTTGTTTCAGTTTGTATGTGGGAAGGTCACATGATGGACCTGTTAGGCCTGGCAAACATACGCATTGAGTTCCACCATCAGTCCTGTTTACACAGGTTCTTCCTTTTTCACAGGTACTATCAAAGCATGAAGTAAGGGTGGTATTACAGATTTGACCAGAAAAGGAAAGGGGGCATGTGCACGTGTAAACCAGACCATGAGCTGTGCAAGTGCCCCCGTTTAGACATGGGTTGGGCTCACACTTATCTTCAATTTCACAGGAAGCTCCAGTGAATCCAGGTGGACAGAGGCAAGATGGGTCATTGTCAAATCCATTATTATCCAGACAAGTACCTCCATTCAGACAAGGAGAGCTAAAAGTGAAAGCACACAATCACATTTTTGAAAATCACACGAATACTTATATATAAGCAGGTTTTGAGCTACATAAGACTACATAACTACACAAATAATGCAAATGCAATTATGGAAAATACAATGTAGTGCTGAAGATGATTATTTTTCTCAAATCAATATTGAACAAGATGATTCTTACTCTTTCATCAAACACGGTCCTTTCTTCAACTGGCAGTTTTTCCCTGTGTACCCAGAAGGACAGATGCAGATGTATGCACCCTCTCCCGTTTCAATGCAAGTTGAATTGCCAGAACAAGGCATTGATAAACACAGCTGGTTGTCTAAAGACAACAATAAGCTTATCATCCATTGTGCAATCCAGCCAAAGTCTGACTTTATATGCATAACTGCTGATACATTTTTGGATCTAAATGAATGATTTTTAGTCTGTAAGCCTAACCTTGATCACAGTGACTGCCTACCCAGCCCTGCTCGCAGACACACTGCCAAGCATTCTCACATGTTCCATGAACACAACCTGGGAAAGGAACACACTGCTCACATGCTGAACCCTGCCAGCCAGGCTTGCACCTGAGAAATGCAAAATATTATCTGAGCATTGATAATTGTAATTCTTTCATGTTCATTACTACATTATATTGAGGTTCAAAATGCAACAACCTCAACAAGATCACAACCACTGATAATCTGATATCATCTATAATGTCTTAGTTCAAAATTATTAAGTTATAGCAATTAATAAACAGTTTATAGGAATTAACACAAAATAAACATTGGGTAAAATATAGGGTTTCTACTTATATTTTTTATTATGGTTCCTGTCGGTATGCATCAGAAAATTCATAGATAATGTTAGAAGAATGAAAAAAATATTTTAAAACTTACCTGCACTCACCATTCTTGTCACAAAAACCATTTTCAAGATTGCACTTTTCTATACATGGAGAACCTACAACAAATTAATAATTTGTCATAATTAATTAGAAAAAAGCTGTTCACGTGTTTATTACAAATCGTTTTAAACACTATGCAAAATTATCCCACGTTTTTTCAAGTCCATTTTAGCACAGCCTACTCGAATCAGTAATCACATAAATGTAACATGATAATCACTGGATATGCAGTGCCCTACCACTGACAAGAAATAAGAAGTGAGAGATAATTTACCTTTTTCAAAGGTGGCAGAGCCGAGCAAAAGTGAGTATGTTATCGTCAACCGCAGAAATCTCTGTACATTCATTCTTGGGTTAAGTGTCCTCCCGAAACTCATATATATATATATATATATATATATATATATATATATACCATTGCGCTGGATACCAGCAACCCTCGTTGCAGGCATGGACCGATGTCTCGCATCTAAATTACAGACCAGTCGTGCAAAGCAAGCGTCGTCACCAAAAAACGCGACCGACTGAATATGGTGAGAGCAGCAATAACATAGTATTGTCTAACTGCTTCTCGCTATCGTTCCTTATAGATGCAGATGTTCCTAAATGTAAAGTAACCTGTAACCTATAATGTCCGCTCAGAGAGTAAATTGCTTTAAAATAATTAAAAAAAAAACACTAGCCTTAAAAAAAGGAAAATTCCCGTATTTCACCCATCTCTCTTACTCCAAAGACCAGTTCGATGAAGCCTATTGCTATCTTACTGCAATAAACGCCACAGACGAGTGATAAGGAGAGATCGCTTTCACGCGTCCAAACACGCTCCGCCCACCTGAGCCTGGAATGGATCTTTCCAGCACACCAGTTTACTGGAAGACCACAGAAAGAACGCCTTCGATCCTTAGGGAGCGGTCCAAAAATAACCAGTTGCCCTGTTCTACATTTATTTTGTATAATTATTTTGTATTTTGTTTTCGGTAATATTTTCCTGTCTTCACCATGGACCACTTAAAGTGGTCCTGCATAAAATGATTTTTAAATGAATTACATTTCTGTGCTTGCAGACTGTGCATGGTGTGGATTGTGGGGTTTATTCATGGATGGAGTGGGAAAGCATTGGTTATGCAACGATCCACATATGCTAGTTAAGTAATTAACATGATGTGTTAACATAAAAGGTTACTTTACTAAAATAATTTCTCTCTTTAAAAGTAAGAATGCTTTAGGTAAGGAAGGTTTTACCCTAGCCCCAGTGCCCAATCACAGCCTCCATACTGCAATTTTCTTGCAAAAATCCCTGTGCTGCCAGGGAAAATTATTTCAGTCACTTCAACTGCAAAGCCGTTTCCTAATTTTCCATTTAACAGCCTAACCTACATGTACTAATCAGGTCCTGACAGATCCTAATCTCCAATCAACAAATAAAGATGATCATGATAACCCACCAGTGTTAAAAATTAAAATTCAAACTACTGATGTTGCAAGGGTAAAGCTGCATCTAGCTATGAGTACAATTCAGAACTATGATCCCTAAATCTTTCTAAATGAATACAACTCAGATTTACAGGCTTGACAGTGAACAACTGTAGGATATTCAAAGAAAAATTAATATTTATGGAAATATATTTAGATTAGCTACTAGTGCAAGGTATTTTCCAAATATGTTAAGTCAATTCTGTGAGCCACATTGCTTCATTAGAAACAGAGGCAGGTATAGCCAGAAAACAAACAATCCGCAGCACTGGTGTAACTGCAAATCTGTTAGAAATGTAAGTAAAGAAGAGGAAGCAGGCACTGACTTGCTTGTTCTTGGTAAATCATCTCAAGGTTAAGTCTAGCCTTTCTCTCATCATCTGACGCTATTACAATTCAGGCACTAAGGCATCCTTAGTTTTATTAAAGTATATTAAAGATAATCTAATTTATTAAGAATTTTCACCTAATTTTAGAAGCACTGGAGCGAAAGAGCACACTCTACAGTTGACATCAGTCATTTACTAAGTAAGTCTTTGAAAACAATAGATGATAATGGCAGAACTAAGAAACAGAATTTCAGAAAATGGAAAACTACAAATGATTTTTTGGGCCCTTGAGTGATATTTACTCAACAAATTCAATTCAAGTCATTTGAGTAAACTCAGTTAACAAAAAAATATAGCTTAATTTACATCTACATTATTTAACTAGTTGCATTTAAATATATACATACTTAAGTTAACTATGGAATATAACATCCAGTTGTTTTGTACACTGGACCACATACACACAAGTACAGAAATTCATCTTTAAAAATGTTGTTTTGTTTTTCAAAGCAACTAAATTAAACTTCAGTATCAATGCTAAACCTCCAATCCATTTCAGAGAAAAACTTCAAGATAACTGAGAATGCAGAACAAGCTAGAATAGAATAGGGATGATTTTTGGCATTTCTGTTTTTGAACTTTGTGTTATTTTTTTGGTACAAAGACTCTGCCTGGTTAAAAGAATAGTGGCCAGAGTTGATGGCTAGACACATTAACAAACATAATTGATATGTACTGACAGTTTTCAAAACTGCTTAGATATTTTGATTGATTTTTGATGCTAAATACATAGTGCATTTCTTTTAACAGTCATGCTGTTCTCGCTCATATGTACCATTAATCTTTGTTATTCTCTCTTCTGCATTAGAGTATTAAACTACAATTTTATCAGGGTAATTACTATTTTGCAATGAGCAACCTAAAATACTATAATTTATTTAAAATAAAATTTTTTTTTAGACTACTTACATTTAGAAATATATTTTTAGTTTAATTAATGTTTTTAAAAATATAACCTAGAAATAAGTTATGAAACACACAGCATATTTTTCCCCTGACTGCCAACACAGGGAGGGGTGTGAAGAATGCAACCTACATTCTGTACTGCATAATATAGCCAGCTACAGTGCATCTAGACAGCATTCACAGTGCCCCACTTTTTGCACATTTTGCTATGTTGCAGCCTTATTCCAAAATGGATCAGTTCTTTACCTCAAAATTATACACACAATCTTCTGCAAAAAACAAAAATAAAACATGTACACAAGTATTAACAGCCTTTGCTCAATACTTTGTTGAAGTACCTTTGGGAGCAATTTCAGCCTCAGGTCTTTTTGAGAATGATGCTACAAGCTTAACACACCTATTTTTAGGCTGTTTCTCCAATTCTTCTTTGTAGAAGCTCTCAAGGGCCATCAGGTTGAATGGGGAGTGCCAGTGCACAGCCATTTTCAGATCTCACCAGAGATGTTCAACCAGGTTCGAGTCTGGGCTTTGGCGGGGTAGTGACCAAGGGCATTCAAAGAGTTGTCCCATAGCCACACCTTTTGTTATCTTGGCTGTGTGTTTAGGGGTGTTGTCCTGTTGGAAGATGAACCTTTGCCCCAGTTCAAGGTCCACAGCGCTCTGCTGCATTCATCTTTCATGCATCTGCATGACAGGCAGGCTGTCATGTGCCATTTACTGAGGAGTGGCTTCCATCTGGCCATACTTGAATACTTATGTACATGCTTTATTTTTGTTTTTTATTTTTTATTTTTAAAAACTTTATGTAAGCAAACTTTTTTCATTTTGTCATTATGGGGTATAGTGTGCAGAATTCTGAGGTTAAAATTAATTTAACAAAAATTGAGTGTTGTGAATACTTTCCAGATGCACAGCACTGTTGTCTGCACACTCCCCTCCCTTTATTCATCATCACACCAAACCAAGCTCCAAGCATCTGTTAATTACACTGCAATATTCTAACAACTGCATTTACCACTTTCTACTGTTTTCATGTTACCATAGAAACAATTCACAAAAGGTGATAGTATCAGTGGACAGTGTTGCATCCCATGTGTTCCCAGACATAATGAGAAGAGATAAGGTAGTGCTAAAAATACTCAAAAGGAGTTGGTGTGTGACTCACCAGGACAAGGTGCAGAGCTGTGTTGAGCTGTTAGAGTTTTCACAATGTCAACGATTACATACATTTCAGCAGTGAAGTAATTAAGTAAACAGTTAGGTACTTACATTTTTAAAGCTTAAGATGCAGAAACCTGAAGTGAGGGAAGGGGGGTTTAATTACATTCTTGTACTTAAATGTTGACAGCTTAATGCAATGCTTTTTCTGGCAGCTTCATTCTCAGCATCCTTCTCTCAATATACTCCTTGTATTTCCTCTGTGCATGTTCAAACCATTGTAACCTTGCTTCTCCAACTTTGTCTCCAAAACGTTCAATCTCAGCTGTCCTTCTAATATACTAAGTTCTAATCCTGTCCATCCTCGACAAACCCAATGAAAATCTTAGTATCTATAACTCTGCAACGTCCAGCTCTGCTGCCTGTCTTTGCTTCAGTGCCACTGTCTCCAACCTGTATAGCATAGCTGGTCTCACTACCAATCTGTATACATTTGCTTTCACTCTTGCTAGTACCCGTCTGTCACAGATCATTCCAGCCCATTTTCTCCACCCATTCCAACCTGCCTGCAATCTCTTCATCTCTCTTCCACAGTCCCTGTTACTCTGAACTGTTGGTAGTATTTAAATTAATTCACCTTTGTCCTCTCTACTCCCTGCTTCCTAACCACTCAACTTTTGTCCCTTTCATTCACACTCATGCATTTTGTCATTATCCTACTCATGTCCATTCCTCTTCTCTCTAAAGTGTATCTCCATCTCTCCAGGTTCTCTTCAAGCTGCTCCCTACTCTCACTACAGATCACAATATCAACAGCTAAGATAATAGTCCACAGGGAATCCTTTAAAACCTCATCTGTCAACCTGTCAGTTACTACTGCAAACAATAATAGACTAAACACTGATCCTTGTAGATCAATGCGAAGCCCTCCTCTTCTTTAAATGCATCTCTTACCACTACTGCAGACCTCACCACCCTCACACTGCCCTCATACATACAGTTAGGTCCATAAATATTTGGACGGAGACAATTTTTTTCTCATTTTGGTTCTGTACATTACCACAATGAAACAACTCAGATGCAGTTGAAGTACAGACTTGAAGCTTTAGTTCAGTGGGTTGAACAAAAAGAAGGCATAAAAATGTGAGGAACTAAAGCATTTTTTTAACACAGTCCCTTCATTTCAGGGGTTCAAAAGCAATTGGACAAATTAAATAACTGAAAATAAAATGTTCATTTCTAATACTTGGTTAACTTATGGACATCACCAGATGCTGGGTTTCCTCCTTTTTAATGCTCTGCCAGGCCTTTACTGCAGCAGCTGTCAGTTGCTGTTTGTTTGTGGGCCTTTCTGTCCGAAGCTTAGTCTTCAACAAGTGAAATGCATGCTCAATTGGGTTCAGATCACGTGACTCACTTGGCCATTCAAGAATATTCCCCTTCTTTGCTTTAATAAACTCCTGGGTTGCTTTGGCTGTATGTTTAGGGTCATTGTCCATCTGTATTATGAAACGCTGCCCAATCGATTTGACTGCATTTAGCTGGATTTGAGCTGACAGTATGTCTTTGAACACCTCAGAATTAATTTGGCTGCTTTAAGTGGCTGCCCTGTGTCACATCATCAATAAACACTAGTATCCCAGTACAACTGGCAGCCAAGCACGCCTAAGCCATCACACTGCCTCTGCCATGTTTTACAGATGATGTGGTATTCTTTGGATCATGAGCTGTTCCATGCCTTCTCCATACTTTTTCCTTGCCATCATTCTGGTAGAGGTTGATCTTGGTTTCAAAAAGATGTTTTTCCAAAGTCCAATCAAGTCCAAAGTCCTTTCTATTCTTGAGGCTTGTGATTGGCTTGCACCTTGCAGTGCACCCTCTGTATTTTTCTTTCATGCACTTTCATTTACATTTACAGCATTTAGCAGACGCTCTTATCCAGAGCGACTTACATGTCCTAATTACAGGGACAGTCCCCCTGGAGCAATTAAGGGTCTTGCTCAGGGACCCAGTGGTGGTAGTGCCAGAGGTGGGATTCGAACCTTGGACTTCATGAACCATAGGTCCATAGGCAAGTATCCGACCACTAGACCACCGCCACCCTTAGTTTCATGCAGTCTTCTCTTAATGGTATACATGGATGTCGATATGCCTACCTCCTGGAGAGTGCTGTTCACTTGGTTGGCTGTTGTGAAGGGGTTTCACTTCCCCATGGAAATGATTCTGCAATAATCCACCACTGTTTATCCATCCACCATGGACGTCCAGGTCTTTTGCCATTGCTGAGTTCACCAGTGCTGTCTTTCTTTCTCAGGATGTACCAAACTGTAGATCTTGCTACTCCTAATATTGTAGCAATTTATCGGATGCATTTTTTCTGCTTAAGGATGGCTTGTTTCATCTGCATGGAGAGCTCCTTTGACCACATGTTCTCTGTTCACAGCAAAATTTCAGTCTGATTTTCAGCCATACCATAGCATCAGAACAGTGCTAATGAAAATAGTATACAATCTCCTAATGGCATCTGACAAAGGGCTGGTATCCTTTCCAGTACTCCTTGACCTGCTCTCTTTGGGTTCAATTAATCAGAAACATGGAATCAACTTCCATTGTTACACTGATGACACACAATTATATATTTTAGCTAAACCAGATGATAAACTCAAATTCAAAAGAGTGAATGTCACTCACTTGTCTAATGTAAAATTCTGAAAAGACAGAGGTTTTTTGCTAGGTCCTAAAATTGCTAGAGACAAACTGTCAGGTTTAATGCTAGACTAATTTTACAGTTAATCCTATACCCACTGTCAAAAGCCTGGGCATCACAATTGCCTCAGATCTATCTCTAGGTAAACACATTGCAAATATTGCAGAAATATTAATACAAGCTTTTATCACTTCAAGACTACATTATTGTAATGCTCTGCTGTCAGGATTTTCCAGTAAAAGCCTTCATAAACTCCAGTTAGTCCATAACGCAGTAGCTGGAGTCCTCACTAGATCTAGAAAATCTGATCACATTAGTCAGTGATATTATCACTGATACTATATAGACTTCACTGGCTTCCTGTGAAATTCCGCATCGACTATAAAATTTTACTGCTAACTTACAAGGCTCTAAACGGCCTCGCTCCCGAGTATTTTTCAGAGCTTATCTCCAGTTATGACCCCCATGCTCTCTTCCAGAATTGTTCCAGAACAGTTCCCAGAATTTTGAAAACAACAACAGGGGTAAGAGCTTTTTCATTCAAAACTAATTCCTCTCTCTCTTTATTTGATATTAATGGCTATTGCATAGCATATGCATTTTTGGAAAGGCCTCCCAGTCAAGTCCATCCTTAACTCCAAGTTTCCTTATCTCCAAACCAGCTAGTCCGCTGAGTCGGCAAACCAACCATCATCAGATTCCTCTCCTCACCATACATTCAATTCAATTCAATTCAATTTATTCTTATATAGCGCCTTTTACAACACAGTTGCCCCAAGGCACTTTACAATGGTGGTGGATGGTGGAACAGGTTACATCATAGAGGATCCTCTGCATGAGCTGTTGCCACTAAAATTAATAAAAAGCTCCATCCACTTAAACAAAACCATTTAAACAAAACTCATTTAACTTCCAGTTACATAATCTAGTGGGCTCTTTTATAGTAACTCATGCTTTACCAGTATACTTTTTAGCTCATTACTAAATCTATTAATTTATTAAATGCACTTTCTCTTTCTTTTCTTTCTTTATAATTGAGTTTCAAACAGGAGGATGGGTTCCCCTTCTGAACCTTGGTTCCTCCCAAGTTTTTTCCTCCTGTTTTAGGGAGCTTTTCATTGCCTCTGTTGCCCTTGGCTTACTCGCTTGGGGATCGGACCAGGATTTTGTAAAGCTGCTTTGTCAAGTCAAGTCAAGTCCACTGTTGTTGTCACAATGCAGCTTTACAGAATCCAGGTCCGAGCCCCAATTGGGTAAGCAGAGGGCGACAGAGGCAAGGAAAAACTCCCCAAACAAGAGGAAGAAACCTTGAGAGAAACCAAGACCCAAAAGAGGAACCCATCCTCCTTAGGTCGACATCAGAAATAAAAAGGAAAGAAAAAAAGATAAAAACCCTGTATAGCGATCATTTCCTGTAAGCATGAGTTACAGTAAAAGTTAAAGAGTCCATTGGTAATTGGAGGTTCATGAGCTAATGGTGGTAGCTCTGTTTGAGTGGGTAAGCTTTAATCTTTGTGGCAGCAGCTCCTGCAGCTTTGTTACAACAGATGTAGAAAGTGCTATATAAATAAAAACTGACTTGACTTGATTTTCCATCTGCTCAACACATAATATTCACACTAATGTGCCATTTCAGATACTCCACATATCATTCTGTCCTGTGCAAGTCATAGCTCTTCTGGCTTGCTGAAAAATAAAATAATTGGGACCTCTGTGGATACATGCCGGTCCTCATACATATGCAGGGAACCATTGTCATGGCAACACTGCAACCACACTCTTAGGGTTTATTTTCAGCTCAAAAAAAGAGGACCCTACTATCGCATATACCTTCTGGTCTGTTGCCTACAAGACGAATAGCTAGAAATCTTCATTATGTTTCATTCAGATTTGGGTTTTTGTTAGCAATCTGGTCAGTAAAATATTTACCCTTGTGTGCTAAAAGATATTAGTTCAGTAAATAAGCAATTTTTGTGGGGTTTTTTTTTTTTTTTTTTTTTAATTGCCAATATCCCGAATATTGCATACAAAATACAAAAAATACAATTCTGTAAGAATACAAAAAATCTTATTTATTTTGGTGGTGGTTGTCTAGTGGTAGGATGCTTGCCTACAGGCCTATTGATCAAAAAGTCGCAGGTTCGAATCCCACCTCTAACACTATCACCACTGGGTTACTGAGCAAGACCCTTAACCCTGTCATGGGTGAGGTTTGGTTTGGGCATGGTAGAGGGCGCTCTGTTCTGACTGAACACACCCGAGCTCATGAAGGCACAGGTGTGCTTCATTGGGGCTGCTATTTAAGCCCCGATGAGTCAAAACAGAGCACGGCTCATTCACTAGGCGAAGCCTACACTTAAAGGTGGTTTTGGTACTTTTGGTAACTTGGTTTAGACTGCAATTCCTAGTGTCTTGGTTTTGATTAGAACTGCAGTCCTTGGATCTTGTTTTGGCGAATATGAATAATAAAACTATGTTCCTGACTTCTGGTTCTGCATTGATGTCCTTCCCGCACCCCGCCACCCTTATAAACCCTGAGTTGCTGCAGGGGGACTGTCCCTGTAATCAGGACCTGGGAGTCGCTCTGGATAAGAGCATCTGCTAAATGCTTGAAATGCAAATGTACTATAGGATGAAATATACAGTTGAGGCCAAAATCATTAGCCCCCCCTCATCAATTCTCATTAGGAATTATGGAACATTTTTCTAAACTTCTTCCCAATGTTTGCAGCATTGATGAAACTTGATATAAGCACACATTCACCAGTGCTATTTAGTAGCTTTTGGTACAGTTTGTAATATAAAATAATTTTTTAGGTTTGCTTTATATCAAATATAGTAAAAAATGGGGTGGTCAAAAATATTAGCCCCATGTGAATGTTTGCTTTCAAAACACACCTACCAATCAGCTTTGAAACCACACCTGTACAGTCAATTGGCTTCCTAACAATCAGCATAAAAAGACTCCAAGCAACAGGGCACTTGAACACATGAGAGGGACTACTGTTACTCACCATGCCAAAGACAAAGGAAATCAGTCTGGAGCTCAGAAAGAAGATAGTAGAGGCTCATGATAAGAGGGAAGTTTACACTGCCATTTCCAAGCAATTCACAGTGTCTATAACTGCTGTACATTGCATCATTGCCAAATACAAGGAGACAAATTCTGTAAAAACAATCCTGGCCTCGGCCGTAAGCGCAAGATTTCAAGAACTCTGTAGAGGAAAATAGTCAGGGATGTCAGCAAGGAGCCCCGGACATCTGCCAAGATGATTGTTGCTGACCTGGCCTCTTCTGGAGTTGATGTTTCAAGGAACACAGTTGTGAGGGCTCTTCACCATGGTGGGCTTCAGGTGCATCATCCCAGAAGAACCCCTTTACTCAAAGAGCAGCACATCACAGCCTGACTGAGGTTTGCCTGTGAACATTTGAAAGGTAAAGATGAGTTTTGGAAGTTTGTGCTTTGGTCTGATGAGACTAAACTGAAACTGTTTGGGCACATGGATGTTGCTTATGTTTGGCGAAGAAAGGGAGAGGCCTTCAACTCTAGGAACACACTTCCCACAGTTAAACATGGTGGTGGGAGCATCACGCTGTGGAGCTGTTTTGCAGCCTCAGGCACAGGGAGCCTTGTTCAGGTGCATGGCATCATAAAAAGTTTTGAGGGAGAATAGGCAGAAATCTGCTCGTAGTCTGGGCTTAGGTCATCGCTGGGTCTTCCAACAAGACAATGACCCAAAGCATACATCATAATTAGTCCAACAGTTCCTCAAGGATACCAAAACCAAGATCCCGGAGTGGCCTGCTCAGAGCCCAGACCTCAATCCTATTGAGAATCTGTGGCGGGTGCTCAAAGTGAATGTCCATGCTCGGAAACCATGCAATTTGGACCAGCTAGAACAATTTGCAATGGAAGAATGGGCCAAAATCCCTCAGGAGACCTGTGCCAACCTAGTAAAGAACTACTCTAAGAGATTTTTGTCAGTTGTGGCTTTTTGAGATTTTTAGGGTACACTATTGACTATTAATGGCCAGGGGGCTAATAATTTTGGATGTCTCATTTTTGCCCTTTCTTGTTTCAACTTGTGTATCAATAAAATATCATAATTGTTGGATTCTCCGATTGAGAACCGAGGTTTGAGGAGTCAGTGATGAGGCGAAGAGGTTTTTAAGCTATAGCAAAGTTTATTAACAGAAAAGTAATGAAGTTCTTACAAGATGTTCAAAAGACCGGTCAGTGTTCCTCTTTGTGTGGAATCCTTTCTCTCTCTAACTTGCACAGTTCAGAGTGTGCCTTTTTATCTACCCCCGGGAGCTCCAAGGCCTCCGGTGGAGACACCTAATCTAAGACTATGACCTTGTTTGGGTGTTTTTGACATGCAAAGAAAGCGTTACTCAGAAGAGAACAGAGAAAAATAGAGATGCAGTTACAGAGGAATATATACGAATAAAATAACAGAAATAAATGAGTAAAATCAAGCTACAATTCATCATAATTAAACTTAGTGGACATTGTTTTTTATAGTGTATTTGTTTCAAAAATAACAAACACTTGTTGTTAATGGTCCTTTTCATGGAGAAATTAAGAGTGTTGTCTAATTTCATAAGGGAGGGCTGATAATTGTATTCAGTGACTTTGCAATTGAATATCATTCCAGATTACAAGTGCAGTACAAAGCATTCTTAGCCAGTAAGAAACAAAACTATGCCACTATTCTTACGGTCAGGTATAAGGAATCAAAGATGTTATTTTTGATAACTGTTACACAACACAATACATATGAGAGTGAGTCAAGTGGAAATCAAATTCCGAGATTTGTGGTTAAGAGGTCAAGTGCATGTTGTGTTTTGTGGACATTACAGCACTATACCCAGTCATAGGGTAGTGGTGGCCTAGTGGTTAGGGATCGGAAGATTGTGGGTTCGATTCCATCACCAGTAGGTTGCCCTGAGGTCCCCTTGAGCAAGGTACTGTCCCCATCACTGCTCCCTGGGCACTTTCAATAGCTGCTCCCTGTTGCAAGTGTGTGTATGGGTAAACGCAGAGGTTGAATTTTGTTGTGTTGTGCTCTGGTGCATTTCACAATGACAAGAATAGTCACTTTCACTTTTATAAACAGTATCAGATACAGTCATGTGAAAACATTAGGACACATTAGGACATTGTGTTTTTGTAACATTCTTGGACATGTGGATATTTAATCTCAATTTTAACAATACTGGGAGATTCAAGTAATATAACTAAACAATTAAAACTGAAGAAAAGACTTTTCAAAATCTTCTGTAAAATGTAATTCTTCAAACATGTGATTTTTGGTAAGGAAATAAATCTGGTAAGGGATTTATAAAGACCTTTAAAAAGATCTGATTTGCAGCCATTCCACTGTCCTAAATAATAGTCTACAAGTGGAGGACTTCCAAAACAACTGCTAACATGTCCAGGTCTGGCCATCCCAGCAAGTTCCCCGAGAGCAGACTGCAAGATGCTAAAAGAAGTCTCCAAAAACCCTAAAATGTCAGCGCAGGACATACAGCAGTCTCTTCTTACTGTTGATGTGAAAGTGCATGTCTCTACAATCAGAAAGAGACTGCACAACTTTAACTTGCAAAGGAGGTATGCAAGGAGGAAACCTTTGCTCTCTAAGAAAAACATCAAGGCCAGTCTGAAGTTTGCCAGAGAGAACTTGGACAAAGACCAGGACTTCTGGAATAATGTTATTTGGACAGATGAGTCTAAAATTGAATTATCTGGACAGAAGAACAGAGGACATATCTGGAGTAAAATCTGGTGTAAAACCAAAAATACAGCGTTCCAGGAAAAGAACCTCATACCAACTGTGAAGCATGGAGGTGGAAGTTTCATGGTTTGGAAATGCTTTGCTGCAGCAGGACCTGATCACCATCATAGAATCCATCATGAATGGATTCTGTGTATCAGAGGGTGCTTGAGGAACATGTGAGACCATCTGTAAGAACTTTAAAGCTGAAGTGGAACTGTACCCTGCAACACCACAATGACCCAAAACATACCAGTTAATCCACCAAGGACTGGCTGCAAATGAGGAAATTGAGTGTCCTGGAGTGGCTTAGTCAAAGCCCAGATCTTAATCCCATTGAGATGCTGTGGGGTGACTTGAAACGAGCTGTATATGCAAGAAACATCTCACAGCTGAAAGAAACATCTCACATCTCAAACCCTCAAACATCTCAAAGCTTAAAGAATTCTGCATTGAGGAGTGGGGCAAACTTTCCTCAGACCAATGTCAGAGACTGGTAGATGCTACAAATAGTGTCTCACTGTGGTTATTTCAGCCAAATGGGGTAAACATTAGCTATTAGGGGGTAGGGTGTCCTAACCTTTTCCTCAGTTAGAATACACATTTTTGTTGATATTTTTTGTTTAATGAATAAATCAAGCTTAATTTTTGTTGTTTACCTGCAGTTAAATCGCATTCTTTTCCAGAGGTAAATAAAAACAAGTTTAGACATCGTTATGTGTATCTATATGTATATCTTTAATAGGGTGTCCTAATTTTTTCACATGATTGTATGAACTGTAACTGTGTGTTTAGATAAAGGACATTTTTACATGAATATACATAAAACATAAAATAATTAATGTTTGATGGGAGCCACCTTGTGGGAATGAATGAGAACTTTGTGTAAGAGGTTTGGAGTGATCCTCTGATGATGGGGCTTAAAGACAAACTGCAAAGGCACAAATTAAATTAACTGCATACAGCACACTTTCTACTATAAACAATGAATGCATGGGTGCTGAAACAGCTTTTCATACCAAAAATTGACTCTCAAACTAGATAGAATTATATGAACTCTTTTTATGTTATTTGCTGTTGTTAACTGTGTAATTTTTGCAAGCAAAATATAAAGAAATGAGGCTTGGCTCTAAACCTGTCAGGACTTGGGGTGTCTTGCTTTTGTTTTGTTCTCGGTAGAGGGCGTTCTGTTCTGACGGAGCACACCTGAGCTCATATGGCACAGGTGTGCTACATTGAGGCTGACTACTTAAGCCTCAATGAGTCAGAACAGAGCGCGGCTCATTCGCTCAACTTAAGTTGTCGTTGTGAGTGGTTTTGTCAAGTTCTGTTCGAGTTTCGTGGTCTGGATTCAGTTTATGTTGAATAAAAGTATGTCTGGGATCTCTGGCTCTGCATGGATGTCCTTCCCGCACCCCGCCACTGTGACAGAAATGAGCCGCCAAACTCTTGACATCGCGACCCTTGAAAAGTGGTTGTGAGGAGCACGAGCAGGCACTTGGAGCCATGGTTGAGGACCTCAGAGCAGCACTGCCATTGTGGCAGGCTGCATGTTCGCTGGAGCGTTGCGAGCAGAGCTGGTTCGCTCAATCCAGCTCGCTCCCTCTCTGGAGGCCAAAGAACGGCTGGAGGAGTACGGCCGGACTGAGAAGGCTGTGCTTGTCCTAATGGAGGTAATGTTAATGGGGCGGTCCCTCGAGGAAGAGGCTTCGTTCGTGCCCCTTTCCTTACCGTCTCCAGCTCCCCACCAACCATAACGCTGGATATCGGTGGAACCCGCCTCATGCGCCAATCACCGCGGTACGCCAGCAGAGACAGCGCCGCACACCAATCACAACGGTCCGCCAGCGGAGACAGCGCCATGCACCAATCACAGCGGTCCGCCAGCGGAGAAAGCGCCGTCCACCAATCGCGGCGAAAAAATGGCGGATAACCCGCCCTACGTGAAACACTGCAAAAAAATGGCGGATAACACGTTCTATGTGAAACACTGCGAAAAAATGGCAGATAACGCGCCCTATGTGAAACACAGTAAGAAAATGGCAAAGAAAGCTGCCCGTAACACGAAAAGCAGGGAGTCAAGAAAGGGAGTCGATCCCCAAATACAGCTCCACTAACCCGTCTGCCAGGCAGAGGGCAAAGGAGGAGCAGTTCCAGGTTAGTGAAATGACTTGAAGAATTCAGGAATTGGAACAGGAGCTACAGGAATCTGAGAAGGTGTGGCTGTCTATTCTGGGCGCAGAAAGACAGACCAGAATAACCTTTGTCGAGCAGCTCCAGGAAATGGAGGCTGAGCTCACTGCAAAGGATCAGGAAATTTGTACACGTAGCCAGAAACTCGAGGCCTTGAACGCAAAGTGGAGGATGAAAACACCTCTCTTCAGGCCATGAATCACCAGCTACAGGTGAGCAACCAGTTTAAGGTACATTCTCTTCAGGAAGAACTAGTTAAAGTAAATGGAGAACTTGAGGAAAGGCAGGCTGGGTACCTAGAGCGTGAGAAAGTCTGTAAGGGCTTCAGAGAACAGATAGTTTGGTTAACCGAAAGCTTGAACAGTACCCAGGAGAACTTAAGGGCTGAGTCAGAAAGACTCAGACAGGCCTATAGGAAGCACAGTGCACTTCTCACAGACATTCACCAACAAGATGAACAGATCAGCGGCATGAACAGTCAGATCAAACAACAGAAGGAGTTGCTGACAAGGCTCAACCAACAGCTGGCAGAGAGCAAGGCTCTGCTCTGCAGACAACCACCTCAGCCACCCACGAATGACTGAAACACAAAGAAAAGCTCACTAATCTGCTTTCTCAACTTGAGGAGACCTAAGGACTCTTGTCTCTTTGCCAGAGTGACATTGCAACCATGGAAAGGGAGAGAGAGGTTCTAGCTCAAGACAGTGGTGAGCTTCGAGTGGAGGTCAGTGGACTCATGCAGGAGCTGAAGCAGGTGCAAGACAACAGGAGGGCCAGGAGGGAGACCTGTAAACTCACTGAGCTGCAAGATCACGTCAGAGGTATGGGAGAAGTATTTGAGACCTGGTGCCCAGAGGTGAAGATCCTGAAAACACTACTGGTTCAGCAGGCCCCAGTACAGGCTAAACCCCAAGTGGAGAGCTCCAAAGTGGAGCAGTGGAGGAACAGTCAGACGAATAAGGAGGGCAAACAGAAAAAAGTCAGCATTGACTTTGAACCTTTCAACCCCATCGACACCTTGCTTTATCTCCATAGTGACGGTCATCCAGAGTCTCCTATGGTTTTGTCATCTAACAGCAGATTTGGCTTCATCAGGATAGCAGATAGTAATGTACGATTTGGAAAATTACAGGGAAACATTAGAACAACACTACACAAGATTACAGTGGATCCACCCAGAGAGTATGGTCAAGGAGGGCAGGTAATGCACCGTTTTGTATGTTTATTACATTTACATTTACAGCATTTAGCAGACGCTCTTATCCAGAGCGACTTCCATGTCCTAATTACAGGGACAGACCCCCTGGAGCAATTCAGGGTTAAGGGTCTTGCTCAGGGTGGTAATGATAGAGGTGGGATTCGAAACTGGGACCTCTTGAGCCAAAGGTCCATAGGCAAGCACCCTACCACTAGACCACCACCACCCCTGATCGTATGTTTGATTATGGACAAAAAACTAAGAATTCGCTGTGTTTATGAGAACCTGGACTCCGTGAGATTTACCCTGCAGGTACATAGAGCAGAGTGTCACAGGGCCAAGAAGGACTCTTCTATGAACCACAAAGATTCTTCTATGTTTAGCTCTCTTTCAGACTCTTTCAGGCCAAAGCTTTCCAGTGAGTCAGACCATTCCTTATGGGACCCCAGTGGCGAGTCAGGGAGAACAACAAGGAAGTTCCATGCAACCAATTGGTTGGCAGAGGTACCCATAACGATTAGGTCTCTTCTGAAATCACTTGCATTAGTTACTGATTCGGAACACGGGCAGAGAAAGCCTCTGGTGGAGATCCTGTCCACAGATATTTCAGGTGAGAATATAAACTTGTATCGTAACAGAGAGGACCAAGAAATTAAGTTTCAGGATTATTTCCCCTCCACATTCCCAGTATTGAGGAAGGAGGCTAGGACTATTCAGAACCCCCTGACCTCTGCTGAAACCTATTGGTCACTTAGACGGAAACTTCTCAGTGAATCTGTTCAGAACATGCCCGTACATATTGCTGGAACTGACACCATATGTGTTCCTTCTGTACAGTCAATAAAGTTGCATAACCAGGCAACCGCATCAAGGAATTTGACTCCCAGTCAGGTTCATCATAAGCTACTTCCATCTATTTCCTCAGGCATCACCTCTGGAATAGACTGTCCTTCACAGATCTCTTCCCTTGTTTTAGTGAATCCAGTAAGTAGTCACAGAAATTGAGTCTAGTTCCTCAGAGGTACTCAATTCCCTTGACCTTAGCCTTTCAGAGAATGATCCAGAGAAGGAGTGCTCCAGAATCTTTATGGAAGCTAACAGTGATGACAATCCAACAGCCCAATCTGATGTGCCAGTGGAAGATCCACAGATACCAGAAGCTGAGGAATTAGTCAAACCCCCTCCTGCTCAGAGAGGAGTAACCCATGTTGCTGAGTATGAGGTCAGTAAGAGCAAAGCACGAGTTATCATGCCTCTCGGAGATGGAAGCACACAGTTACCCAGGCCTCCCAAAAGCCAGCAGTGCCAGAGGAGAGCAACAGCGTTTACAGCAGCAGTGGAAGGATACCTTTCCTGGAAGTGGAAGGATAGCCTTGTCCGGTCAAGCCCTCCAGAGGCCCCAATATGGAGTCGGAGAGACGGGTGACAGAGGAGACACAGGACAACAAAAAGGCACCGAAAGGATATATGGCCAAACATGAATACAAAAGGGACTTGGTTAAAAGGATATGGACTGAAACTCTGAGGTACCCCTCCCCACCGCCAACAGCCCGAGACATGACTGGCTGGTCTGGGTCCCCCTTCCTGTATAATTGTTTGTTAATTGTTTGTTAATTGTTTGTAAATAGGTCAGAATATGGACCTGACCCCATTAAAGGGGCTATGTTTTCTTTGTTCTGGCTTGTCTCCCCTCAAGGTTCCGGCACTGGAGAAGCGCCCCCGGAGTTGCGCCCTTGAGAGGGGGGGTGATGTCAGGACTTGAGGTGTCTTGCTTTTGTTTTGTTCTCAGTAGAGGGCACTCTGTTCTGACCTGAGCTCATATGGCACAGGTGTGCTACATTGAGGCTGACTACTTAAGCCTCAATGAGTCAGAACAGAGCGCAGCTCATTCGCTCAACTTAAGTTGTCGTTATGAGTGGTTCTGTCAAGTTCTGTTCCAGTTTCGTGGTCTGGATTCAGTTTATGTTGAATAAAAGTATGTCTGGGATCTCTGGCTCTGCATGGACATCCTTCCTGCAGCCCGCCACTGTGACAAAACCTTTGCACAGCACTGTATTTCTCATAAAAAGCTGCAGCATCTTTATCATTTGGAGCAATAAGAACAATGGGAAGTGAAAGCAGTCAAATCATTGCGTTATATAAACACTAGAGGGAACTATAGTTTTAATAAATTGCAATTAATTAATAAATAAAGGTTATTTAGTCCATTATGAGTTCATGAAACTCGTATATGTATCTGAGCAAGTTAGGATGTTTATATATCATATTATGCTCCTGTTTCATTCACCAATAACTAGGGGTTTAATATTTTAAACATTCAAAATCATTAAACTTTTGCTTTTTGTGTGTAATGCACATACTGGGTTGCTTTGTTGATTTTGCTTAAGCTTTAACCAGTTTTAGTGTCAAAGATCAAATGGTTGATGGTTGTATGCAATATTAAAGGTGTACTGGTTAAAACGCCATATTTTACAGTAATTAACTGCAATTGGCAGAGTATAAGAAATAATAAACATACTTTTTTCCAGCAGTTTGTATATCTAAATATTGTAGCATTGGGTTCAGAGGTTCAGCTGTCCTTTTTCTAGCCATATATATGTATATGTACAGTACTGTGCAAAAGTTTTAGGCAGGTGTGAAAAAATGCTGTAAACAAAGAATGCTTTCAGAAATATAAATAATGATTGTTTATTTTTATCAGTTTACAAAATGCAAAGTGAACGAACAAAAGAAAAATCTAAATCAAATCAATATTTGGTGTTACTACCTTTATGCCTTCAAACCAGCATCAATTCTTATAGGTACACTTCTAGTCTGTGCGTCAAGATATTGTGGTTTATGGTGTCAAATACTGCTCTAAGGTTGAGGAGGACTAGTAAGGATATCAACCCTTTGGCAGATACCATTAGGAGATTTAGAAGTTTGCTTTTCTCTAATGCTGGTTTGGTGCTATGGTAGGGAAAACCAGATTGGAAATTCTAGGCCACAGCTTTCTCCAGAATTTTTTATATAAATGGCAAGTTAGAAATTGGTTGATAATTTGTTAACTTGAATGGATCAAGATTAGGAATTTTAAGTAAAGGCTTAACAAATGCAATGAGTACTTTTAGTACATTGCCAAGGTTGGGAGATGAGTTTACTATTAATACTGGCATGACCTCTTTAAATAGTCAGGATTGTATCAAGGATGCAAGTAGAGGATTTGGAGGATGAACTATTTGAGATGAGGTCATTCTGCAGAATTGGATTAAAGCAGGGCTTACCTCTACCTCTTATTTGGTTTTAAGTTTCTTATTGCTAGTATCTTATTGTTATTGTACAATAGAGGTATCTCACTTTCAGCTCCTCCATGGTTTTTGTGAGTGTAGATATTGTTTTGTATAGGTGTTGGACAATTTGCAGAAGTGTAAAAGGTGCTGTTCTAGCCCTGTCATAGCACTACTCTCTCCACTCTAATCACTACACCAACCGTGTATGAGAGGTCTTTATAGAATATACTGTACAGTCAATATTGCAGCACATACATGCTGTTCCCCAAACTTTGTTATATATTCCTAATATTGATACTATCATTATAAGATGAATGTTCACTTTGAATGTAAACTCAAAGAATATCTGAAGACACTAGGCATGCTCTAGGTATCACAAAATTAAGCTGACTATAAATAATAGTTTTGTTTTTTCCTAAAAAAATGAAAAGATCTTAGAAAATCTAATTGTAAGTTTTAAATAAGGCACCTCTGGGCTGTTCCCCATATAATTACTCTACAGCCAGAAATACTGACATAAAGAGATTTAAGCTGACCAGTATCTATCACATTGTCAAAGGGCATTGCTCCATGCCACTGTAAACAGCACATTTCCAATGAATAATTGATTAACGGCACTCCAGTTCTGTACAACTGCTAACATCCACTCTTTCATGCAGCAAAAATCAATACTCCAGCCAATGACTAAGTGACCTGGAAAGCCAGCTGGAAGCACTTTTAGATCATATCAATAGTTTTATTAATTAGCAATGTGGTAGCTGGAATACAATGGTTGCTCTTTTTTTCTTTCTTTCTTTTTTTTTTTTTTTTACAATAAAATACATGTATTGTGTATATATAACCATACATTTGAATGTTTATTCTGAATTGCATTCGCTTCATCTACATAATGTAATTACCCTTTCATATCAGTTCAGAAAGTGTGTCAGTCTCACAATCAGGACCTTGCATCATAGTGCATGCAGCAAATCCATTGAGGGTGATTGACAGGGAGGACAGGGGTGGGAAAATGTAAGAATCTTTGGAGCTCAGCTCACCATGATTCACATGCATGCAATCTTTGACAGTGTAGCTTCTAGGACAAAAATGCAGAACGGATCATCAAAAGCAGGTCGAGGTGTGACTGTCAACAGTTTGGAGTCTACACTGCAGAGACAGCAACGACCTAAATCAGCATTAAACAGGCAGGAGCGTGGTTCATGCTCATCCACTGCTTCATGTCCTGTGTTCTCACCATGTCGGAGGGACCCAGGGGAGGATCTACCACCACGCTGTCCTTCCAGTCTCTCTTCTCCAACTTTACAAGGATCACACACTAGCCAGCATGGAACCATCCCTATCCATAAGAAATTAACTGCTAACCTCAAAAGCTCAATCTCAAGTCTACATGGTTCACTGTCCAGTTTACAAAGCTCAGTATCAAATCTCAAGAGCTTCCCTACTTCTTCTGCTCTTCAGAGCTCCAACCAGAGCTTGCATAGCTCCACCACTAGTTTCTGCAGTTCCAGTACCAGTTTCAGAAGTTCTAGCTCCAGTGTGCAGAGTGGCAGCTCAAGTGAAGATGAAAGCTGGGATACAAACAGTTGGAGCTCAGGAGCTACCTGCCTGCTGAGAAGCTCCATTAAACAGCACAGTGAGGAAGTCTTCAGAGTCCGTGCCAGCTCTGGTAGTAGACCTGAGCCAGCAAGTGATTCAGAGGCTGGCTATCAAAATTCAGAAAGTTGCCAAGGCAGTGAAAGGCAACATGAGAGCCAACAAACAAAAGAGAAAGCACTCCTAACACGCAAGGATTCTGTGCACAGTCAAATCTCAAGTCAGTGTTCAGCTGTTGCTTCTGCTACATCAGCAGACCTAGAGGAGAAGATTGAGGCCAAGCTCAAGTTTTCAAAGTTTCTAGATGAAGTAACGTGCAGGGTACTGGATCCTGAGAGTCTACAGGCTTTTGGGGCAGTGCAACAGAAGGTTACACCTGTTTCTATCCCAGAGTTATCTCTGGTCAACTGTTCCCACCCGTTGCCTGTTACTACTCAACATTTGGTGCATCCAGATGCCTGGTTTGATTCAAATGAAGACTCACTGCACTCCAATAAAGAGCCCAGTAAGGTTGCTCTATCTGTGTATAATTGGAACAAATGTGTACCAACCTGCAAGTTTTTGGACTACCCTGAGGCCCAGAGAAGGACACATGAGGAAAGACCTTTCATGGAGTCACCAAGAAAAACATACTTAGAGACTGACATAGACCATGTACGAATAGAAGATGAGCTTGGCTCTGCAGGGGCTGAAGATACACAACAGGAAAATTCAAGAGAAGGGGAGACAGAGAGAATAACCTTATTGGTTAGTTCTAGTCGATCGCAAAAAAATTCTGATTCAAAGAAATGTTCAAGTGCAGTGTCAGACTGGTCAGAAGACTCTGCCAAAACACCCTACTGCTCTACATCTCTTTGCAGACCAAGTAACAGCAATTTGGTGAGTGTTTATTTATTTATTTATTTTTTATGTATTTAATCAGTTTAGGCATCATTTCAAAAGTGCTTGTTTAAAAAATTATTTCCCCAATTCTGCTTAAATATCAGCATCTGTTTTCAAATGCTTTTTAATGTTTCTCTCATTTCTCAACTAAATTTAATGAAATGAAACCATTTCTGGCACTTATATGCACCATTGTTCCAGCTCAAACACAAATAAAGAACAATCAATGAATATTCTAGGTTTGTTAGGTTTGCCATTACATTACTGTCAAGTAAGTGATTGTTTAAGCAGGTTCTGCCATTAAATTAAAACAAACACAGACAATTAAAGCATTAAAAATACAATGTTCTTTACTACATTGTAGTCTTCCCTTATTACGTAGCTCTTATTATTGATGTATCCAGTTAGCTATGTTAACTGCTTAGGTAGGACAGTTTCCTTAAGCAACAGACAAATGGCATAGACAAAAAATTACGTAACTCACAGATGATACCCTTGATAACTAGGAGTTGTGTATATAGTTAAGGACAAGTGTTAGCCTTAATAAAGCTGAAGTTTACAGAACAGTTAAGATTAATTTAATATTGCCTTCATTATCAGTCCTGAAATATCATCTGTCAACCCCTAGCAAATATTATTTAGTTACTGAGACTGCATAGCCATAATCCATCAACTATAAAAGGTTGTGAAGATACTGTACATTTTTCTCTCTAGTAATTATTGCTATATGCACTGTGCTCTAGCAATATTACATGCTTCTGTCCACATCCATTAACAATAGTATAAAGGAAAGTAAGGTGGTAGAGATTATAAAGACCACTGGCATATCCACCTGCTATTTTATGTTAGAAAAAAAAAAAAACTGCAGTTAAAAAAAAAAGTTGCCATAATCCCACAGAGCAAAGAAGGGATTTGCAGTGTGTTGAATGCAAGAAAAGGTTTTGCTCTAGCTGGCACTACTCAAGGCGCCCACAGAAAATGCTCTCTGCAGTCTAGCAAGGGAGCACTGTCGGTTTGCTAGCGAGGTCCTATTATGTGCGTTTCCTAAAGAGTGTAGCGTCAGCAAACACAAAGAGCCAAAGCTTGAGGGTTTAAATCTGAGGCAAACACGCAGATAGAGAAAGGAAACCTGAGAGTAAATCAATTTCTAAATTCCTTCTTCTTTTTCAAGGGGCTTTAACAAATTCACGATACGAGCTAGCAAGTGTTCCTACAGAGGGAATATCAGCTGTAGGAATTTGTTCCTCATTACCGCGTCTCACTCGCTGGTCTCCCTACTGCTGTCTGACTCCCTCTAGTGGCCAGGCGGGAACTGGTTCTTACAAATGTTTTCATATATATTAACCATTTTGCAGCATTAATCAATCCTTTTAAATCAAATTTTATTATAAGTTGTGTGAGAGAAGAAACATTACTCCTAATTTTAATACTATGACATGACTTTTTAAAACATGATTTAATCATAGGATATAATATCTCTTATCTTCTCATTTCTTTGCTGCCTCTGCAATAATCCTAATAATATATAATAAGGGGTATAATAAGTATGAGCATAATATATATACCCATAATATCTGCCCTGTGACACACAATAGTTTGTGTGTTTATGGGTTCCTGCTAAGCCATCAAAATGAAGAGGAATAAGAAAGGGAAAAACTCTCATCTGTTATTAAATTCCTTCTTTTTTATCAGGCCCCCAATGGAGAGAGTCATGCCATGAGGTAGGTTTGCACCTTTTACTTTCTTGTATCCAGATTCCTTTTTTAGTTCTCTCTTTTCTTCTCTCCCTCTTGTACTTATCTTGTTTTTTCTTGCATCTCAGTCTCCAGCATGGTGAGGGATTGGGAAAAGCTTATTGTGATGCATACTGCTGAAAGAAAGAATGCAAACAGATGCACACACTGATTTGATCTAAAAATGAGGCATACATTTTACAAACAGTAAGACAGGAAGGTTTTTGGGAAAATATGCATACAGGAAATTGTGTGCTTCTGTGTTTTCAGGATGTTTGGCACAAAGGCTGTTGCACGTTATGAATGAGGGGAAGTTATTTCTATTTTTGTGACAGGGGCTAATTATGGTATACAAATGGTCTTCCAAAGAACCAAGCAATGATGTGCATGTTTATGTCAGTTACAGATGGAGTAGTTGTGTCTTGGCTCTCTGCTGACGGAATCATATATAACTGATTAAACTATTAAATGATGTACACCTTGAATCTGCTTCTGTATCATAACCACTCTGGAGATAGTCTCATCTGTATCTTTGTCTGACTATTTAACCATGCCAGCGAAGTCCTGAGCAGGCAGCATTATTTATTTATTTATTTATTTTTAGGTTTTATGAGTATTTAATTTTTAATAACTATAATCATACTTATATATTTTTCATATAACATTGGGAAATGCACATTATGCTCAATAAATAACCATTAAAACAAATAGTTTTAACATTTTATACCATGAGCTATTTGGTCTCCTGGCCAGTCTAGGTCTCCCCAGTCTTGCCTGGTCTAGCCCATTCCTATCTGCCCCGTCCTGTCCTGTGTAACTAAGGTTTGTTTCTGGGTTGTTTGGCCTCCCCTCTGGTCTAGCACCTTGCATTGGTATGGGTTTCTGCCCCAGTAGTTGCACATTGGGGTCAAGGTGGCTAGCTGCTGTCAGAGATTAGGGGCTGTTAGAGGATGGTCTAACCTCTGCAGCTTCACCCTATTCCATCTTTATGGGGAAGAAGACAGCTGAAATGACCCCAGGACAACTGTAAAGAAACTGGTCTGCTAATCATGGGTCATTAGGTATCCCAAATACTTCCTATCCCAAGCATTGTGTCTTCTCCCCAGCCACTGTATTATGACCCCCTTGAAGAGCTCAGTAACAAGATCCTGACTGGCTATGCCTACTTTATAAGCCTAATTTATAAGCATAAACCAACAACTAACACATGCGCCACAACAACAATCTGTCACGGAGGCGGGGAGTGGGAAGGACGTCATTGCCAAGCCAGAGATTCCTGAAGTACTTTTATTTAACCGAAACATGAAACCAGACACGAAACTGGAACACATCAGAAACAAAACCACCCGTAACCCAGGGGTTAGCCTATTAAATGAGCCGCGCTCTGATCTGACTCATTGAGGCTTAAATAGTCAGCCTCAATGTAGCACACCTGTGCCTCATGAGCTCAGATGTGCTCAGTCAGAACAGAGCACTCTCTACTGTGAACAAAAACAACAAAACCCTCCAAACCCTGACATCACCCCCCCTCTCAAGGGCGCAACTCCGGAGGCGCTTCTCCAGTGCCGGAACCTGGAGGGGAGACAAGCCGGAATAACGAAAACACAGCCACTTTAATGGGGTACATGGTCAGGTCCATATTTTCAAATTAACAAACAAATATACGGGAAGGGGGACACAGTCATGTCTCAGGCTGCTGGTGGTGGCGAGGGGTACCCCAGAGTTTCAGTCCATATCCTTGTAACCAAGTCCCTTTTGGTATTCGTGTTTAGCCACACATCCTTTCGGTGCCTTTCTGCTGTCCCGTGTTTCCTCTGTCACCCGTCTCTCCAACTCCATATTGGGGCCTCTGGAGGGCTTGACCGGACAAGGCTATCCTTCCACTTCCAGGAAAGGTATCCTTCCACTGCTGCTGTAAACGCTGTTGCTCTCCTCTGGCACTGCTGGCTTTTGGGAGGCCTGGGTAACTGTGTGCTTCCATCTCCGAGAGGCATGATAACTCGTGCTTTGCTCTTACTGACCTCATACTCAGCAACATGGGTTACTCCTCTCTGAGCAGGAGGGGGTTTGACTAATTCCTCAGCTTCTGGTATCTGTGGATCTTCCACTGGCACATCAGATTGGGCTGTTGGATTGTCATCACTGTTAGCTTCCATAAAGATTCTGGAGCACTCCTTCTCTGGATCATTCTCTGAAAGGCTAAGGACAAGGGAATTGAGTACCTCTGAGGAACTAGACTCAATTTCTGTGACTTTACTTACTGGATTCACTAAAACAAGGGAAGAGATCTGTGAAGGACAGTCTATTCCAGAGGTGATGCCTGAGGAAATAGATGGAAGTAGCTTATGATGAACCTGACTGGGAGTCAAATTCTTTGATGCGGTTGCCTGGTTATGCAACTTTATTGACTGTACAGAAGGAACACATATGGTGTCAGTTCCAGCAATATGTACGGGTATGTTCTGAACAGGTTCACTGAGAAGTTTTTGTCTAGTTGGCCAATAGGTTTCAGCAGAGGTCAGGGGGTTCTGAATAGTCCTAGCCTCCTTCCTTGATACTGGGAATGTGGAGTGGAAATAATCCTGAAACTTAATTTCTTGGTCCTCTCTATTACGATACATATTCTCACCTGAAATATCTGTGGACAGGATCTCAAATACTTCTCCCATACCTCCGACGTGATCTTGCAGCTCAGTGAGTTTACTGGTCTCCCTCCTAGCTTTTTCCAGTTCTGCCTGCAGAGCGGCATTGTTGCCTTGCACCTGCTTCAGCTCCTGCATGAGTCCACTGACTTCTACTCGAAGCTCACCATTGTCTTGAGCTAGAACCTCTCTCTCCCTTTCCATGGTTGCAATGTCACTCTGGCAAAGAGACAAGTGTCCTTTCGTCTCCTCAAGTTGAGAAAGCAGAGTGGTGAGCTTTTCTTTGTGTTTCAGTCTTACATGGGTGGCTGAGGTGGTGCAGAGCAGAGGTCTTGCTCTCTGCCAGCTGTTGGTTGAGCCTTGTCAGCAACTCCCTCTGTTGTTTGATCTGATCATCTCGTTGGTGAATGTCTGTTAGAAGTGCACTGTGCTTCATATTGGCCTGTCCAAGTCTTTCTGACTCAGCCCTTAAGTCCTCCTGGGTACTGTTCAAGCTTTCGGTTAGCCAAACTATCTTTTCACTGAGACCCTTACAGACTTTCTCATGCTCTAGGTCCCCGGCCTGCTTTTCCTGAAGTTCCCCATTTACTTTAACTAGTTCCTCCTGAAGGGAGTGAAACTGGTTGCTCACCTGTAGTTGGTGACTCATGGCCTGAAGAGAGGTGTTTTCATCCTCCAAAGTCTTACACTTTGCATTCAAGACTTCGAGATTCTGGTTACAAATTTCCCGATCCTTTGCGGTGAGCTCAGCCTCCATTTCCTGGAGCTGCTCGACAAAAGCCATTTTGGTCTGTCTTTCTGCGCCCAGAACAGACTGCCATGCTTTCTCAGATTCCTGTAGCTCCTGTTCCAATTCCTGAATTCTCTAAGTCATTTCTCTAACCTGGAACGGCTCCTCTGTTGCCCTCTGCCTGACAGACGGGTTATTGGAGCTGTGTTTGGGCACTGCGCAGGGTGCTTGCCTCCTGCTTTTCACGTTACGGGCGGCTTTTTTTGCCGTTTTCTTACTGTGTTTCCCGTAGGGCGGGTTATCCGCCATTTTCTCACCGCGATTGGTGCACGGCGCTTTCTCCGCTGGCGGACCGCTGTGATTGGTGCACAGTGCTGCCTCCGCTGGCGGACCGCTGTGATTGGTGCAGTAGGCGGTTTCCACCGATATCCAGCGTTGTGGTTGGTGGGGAGCAGGAAACGATAAGGAAAGGGGCGCAAATGAAGCCTCTTCCTCGAGGGACCGCCTCATTAACATTTCCTCCATAACGGCAAGCACAGCCTTCTCAGTTCAGCCGTACTCCTCCAGCCGTTCTTTGGCCTCCAGAGAGGGAGCGAGCTGGATTGAGCGAACCAGCAGGTCCAGGCGTCGTGAGAGCTCAGTGGGGGTTAAGCTCCGGCGAACACGCAGCCTGCCACTGTGGCAGCGCTGCTCTAAGGTCCTCAGTCATGGCTCCCAGTGCCCGCTCATGCTCCTCACACCACTCTTCAAGGCTCGCGACGTCCCGAGTTTGGCGGTTCATTTCTGTCACGGAGGCGGGGAGCGGGAAGGACGTCATTGCCAAGCCAGAGATTCCTGAAGTACTTTTATTTAAGCGAAACATGAAACCAGACACGAAACTGGAATACATCAGAAACAAAACCACCCGTAACCAAGGGCTTAGCCTATTAAATGAGCCGCGCTCTGTTCTGACTCATTGAGGCTTAAATAGTCAGCCTCAGTGTAGCACACCTGTGCCTCATGAGCTCAGGTGTGCTCAGTCAGAACAGAGCGCCCTCTACCGTGAACAAAAACAACAAAACCCTCCACCCTGACACAATCATAGCAAAAAATGACCTACAGTTCTGTTCTGGCTCACAGAGGTATGCAGTACTGCACAAAAGTTTTAAGCAGGTGTGGAAAAAATGCTGTAAACAAAGAATGCCTTCAGAAATTTAAATAATGATTGTTTATTTTTATCAATTTACAAAATGCAAAGTGATTGAACAAAAGAAAAATCTAAAATCAATCAATATTTGGTGTTACTACCTTTTGCCTTCAAATCAGCTTCAATTCTTATGGCCCCCACAGAGCCCTGATCTCAGCATCATCGGGTGTGTCTGGGATTACATGAAGAGACAGAAGGATGTGAGGAAGCCTACATCCACAGAAGATCTATGGTTAGTTCTCCAAGATGTTTGGAACAACCTACCAGCCAAGTTCCTTCAAAAACTGTGTGCAATGGTGGTCATACCAAATATTGATTTGATTTAGATTTCTCTTTTGTTCATTCACTGCATTTTGTTGATTGATTGAAAATAAATTATTAACACTTCCATTTTTGAAAGCATTCTTTGTTTTCATGAAAGCATTTTTTCCACACCTGCCTAAAACCACACCTGCCTTTTGCACAGTACTGTATATACTTATAGAATCTAATGAAACAAAATTAAGATAATTGTGCAAATTGTGACATGTTTTGTTTTTTTATGTAAAAATGTTTATTTGTAAATTTTGAGTTTTTTGTTAATTATTCTCACTTTAACAGATGAAAAAACATGAGATGGGAACATTTTTCATTTAGTTGCATAATAATTCTGCACATTAATAGTTTCTAATAATGTTTTCCCCTGAGAATGTTCAAACTCCCATTTCCTTTGTTAAATTTTCAGGTTTCAGGGTTATTAACATTATGGATTTAACGTTATGGAGTTATAGATGTCAATAAAAAAGGTACTGCATGCAAAGAAAAAGGTCTATCATTGTAAGGTCATGACAAGCCTGCAGCCCAAAACCTGTTTCGGCAGTGCAGCAGGTGATTGCAGAAAAGAATAGCACCCCAGACAGTGATCATCTATATAGAATTCAGCGCTGGTGTTGTGGACTGCTGCCAAGCAAATGGCTAGGGGGTCCCGCCCCTAACCTCACAAGGAAATGATCAACACCTCAACAATACCAGACCTCAGAGAGATAAAAGGCACAAAGCCATGTGTTCAGGCTTGGGCAAACTACAACAAGCTGGTTACATCAAATCACAAACGGGGCGTGCCCCAACCCACCAAACCACCACTGCCCCACATGTTGATGCTCCTGAGTACATGTAATACCGTGGAATAGCAAAAGATACTAACTGCATGGACAGCCAAATACTGGGGATAGAAAATCTGATTTCTGGTGCTGCTGCCACTCCCTTGTCAGCATGTATCTCCTACAAAGGGTAAGATAAAAATTATTTAGTTGGTACACAGTTATCCATCCATTTTTAAATAAAGTTATTGAAAAGTGTTGCATATTAATTTATTTCATAAGACATTCTGAAACGTTCAAAGTCACCCTTTCTAAGTAGTCCTAAAGCTCTTCTATATGATTCCCACCTCCAGCCTTTTAGTTTAACTAATTAATAAATCAAAAGCTATTTCTCATGGCTGATGAGGTGACTGAGTCAGATCAGCATTTTAGAGGGAGAAACCATGTGGCTGAAAAACATGAAGAACATATCCTCTAGAAAGCTATGAAGTGTCGTCTCAGCACTTTACATTTGCGGTCCTGTACAGATCTGACGAGAAGGGTTGAGCACATTAATTCACATAACAGCATGTATTTCCAAATTGCGACCAGAGGCCAAAGGGCCAATGTCTAGAGATTTATACTAGGCCAAAGTCTCTGTATTACAGTTTTAGGTGCAAATATGGCATTAATTTCATAGAGAGAGTGCAGGTGAGATGCTACTGGTCAACATTATAATATGGTTGACTGGACAAACATATCAGCATCTAAAGAAAAATTGGCTTTAATATATTTTTCATGAACGGATACATCAAAAACCATGAATAATGACAAATATGAAGCCGAATGCCCACATACTGACTTTATGTGCTGAGGAGAATGCAAGTGCAAGAAGCTTTAGGAACTGCACAGACTGCACAGTGCTTTTGCCGTCAATTTTCCATCTTAGCTTTATTAAGGGTTGCAAAATGTGATGTTTTTTTCTTTTAGAAAATTTGGCCAAACAGAATAATTAAAGTATGAACATGTCATCAAACATACCTTCAAATTATGCATTACAAGAAAATAGTGTACCAGATCCACTTTTTAACAAGATGGGGCCAGCATACATGTCTGCAAGTGTTGTAGTGTGGGGTTAAATGCCAAAAAAAGGAAGAAGCATTTAATGAAGAAAAAGGTGGTAGGATGGAGTACAGTCATGTGAAAAAATGAGGACACCCCATTAAATATTCAGTTCTTTATAAAGAAATGTTCACATATCATTTGAATCTTGTTTTTATTTATCTTTGGAAAAGAATGTGATTTAATTGCAGGTAACAACAAACAATGGATATCAACAAAAATGTGTATTCTAACTGCGGAAAAAGTTAGGACACCCTACCCCGTAATAGCTAGTGCTACCCCCTTTGGCTGAAATAATCACAGTGAGACACTGCTTGTAGCATCTACAGTCTCTGACATTGGTCTAAGGAAAATTTGTCCCACTCCTCAATCCCGAATTATTTAAGATGTGAGATGTTTGTGGGGTTTCTTGGATGCCTGTTTCAAGTCACCCCACAGCATCTCAATGGGATTATGGTCTGGGCTTTGACTTGGCCACTCCAGGACTCTCCTTTCTTAGTTTTCAGTCAGACCTTTTTTTGGGCCATTGTCATGTTGCAGGGTACAGTTCTGCTTCAGCTTTAAAGTTCTTACAGGTCCCACATGTTCCTCAAGCACTCTCTGATACATGGTAGAATTCATGGTGGATTCTATGATGGTGAACTGCCAAGGTCCTGCTGCAGCAAAGCATCTCCAAACCTTCACAGCTGGTATGAGGTTCTTTTCCTGGAATGCTATTGGTTTGGTTTGAAATGTTTTTCTATACACTACACCACAAACAACAAAGTTAACCCTATGCCCACAGCAAGAGATTCAACAAATATTGTACTTATTGCTTTGGTGTATAAATTTAAAATCTTGCATTTTTGGAAGTTGTTTATCAGACATCAGGAAAGAAAGTTCCAGCGCAGGTGTCATGGGTGAGGTCTGTTTTGGGCACGGTAGAGGGCGCTCTGTTCTGACTGAGCACACCGGAGTTCATGAAGGCACAGGTGTGCTTCATTGGGGCTGCTATTTAAGCCCCGATGAGTCAGAACAAAGCGTGGCTCATTCACTAGGCGAAGCCTACACTTAATGGTGGTTTAGGTACTTTTGGTAACTTGGTTTAGACTGCAATTCCTAGTGTCTTGGTTTTAGTTAGAACTGCAGTCCATGTTTTAGTTAATATAAATTAATAAAACTATGTTCCTGGCTCTGCACTGATGTCCTTCCCGAACCCCGCCACCGTCACAGAAATGAGCCACCAATGCGTGGATGTCGCGAGTCAGGAGAGCGAACAAGAGCGGGTGTTGCAGATAAGTGCAGCCACAAACAAGAAGACGTTACAGCTTATAGAAACCTGGGAGATGAGGGTGTTGGCGTGCGTTGCGTCTGGAGGGCGAGGAGTGGATGCGACAGATGCCGGCGGCCACAGCCAGGGAGTTCGAGCAACATCTGATGCGGCTGACGTCGGATATCTGTCGCGGGAAGACGGCAAAGAAGGCCGCAGGTGATACGGAAAGCAGGAAGCTGGCAGAAAATGCTCCCTGCGCCGTGTAACGAGGGGGGTCGACCAGGAAGGCCCTTTGCAGCATGGAAAGCGGCATCAAGGAGTCGACCCCCAAACCCAGCACCACTAACCCGTCTATCAGGAAGGAGCAGCTCCAGGTTAGTGGAAATGATGGAAGAATCAGTGAATTGACATTGCAAGTTCAAAGATTGGAACAAACGCTTCAGGAATCTGAGAATGTATGGCTGTCTGTTCTGGGTGCGGAAAGACAGGTCAAGATTGTTTTTGCCGAGCAGCTCCAGGAAATGGAAGCTGAGCTCTCCGCCAAGGTTCAGGAAATTTGTGCACAGAACCAGGATCTTGATGTCTTGAATGCAAAGTGTAAGAGATTGGAAGATGACAATGTCTCCCTCCAGGCCATGAATCACCAGCTGCAGGAGAGCAACCAGTCTGAGGTACGATCCCTTCAGGAAGAACTGGCTAAAGTAAATAGGGAACTTGAGGAAAAGCAGGCTGGGTACCGAGAAAGTCTGTAAGGACATAAGTGAACAGGTAGTTTAAACTGACAGCTTGAGCAGTACCCAGGAAAACCTAAGGGCTGAATCAGAAAAACTCAGACAGGCCAATATGAAGCACAGTATACTTCTCACAGACATTCACCAAAGAGATGAACAGATCAGCTGCATGAACAGTCAGATCACTTAACAGTTGCTGACAAGGCTCAACCAAACAGCTGACAGAGAGCAAGACCTCTGCTTTGCAGGCGACCACCACAGCAACAAACGAAAGACAAACACGAGAAAAAGATCACCAATCTGCTTTCTCAACTTGAGGAGACCAAAAGACTCTTGTCGCTTTGCCAGAGTGACATCGAAACCATGGAAATGGAAAGAAAGGCTCTAGCTCAAGACAATGGTGAGCTTCAAGTAGAGGTCAGTAAACTCATGTAAGAGAGAGGTCCTGAGGAAGGAACTGCAAGCTGCGAATGTTGTCTGGAGGGAATGGCTGAAGAGAACAGAGGAACAGGAGATGCTGGAGACTAAAGTGGCCACTATGGAAGAACAGCTAAATAGGACCAGAACAGAGCTGAAGCAGGTCCAAGACAATAGCGCCGCTCTGCAGACTGAACTGGAAAAAGCCCAGAGAGAGGCCAGTAAGCACACAGAGCTGCAAGAGCTTGTCAGAGGTTTTGAAGCTGAATGGAAGATCTTCAAATCTCAACTCACTCAGCAGACCCCAGTGCTTGCTGGGACCCTGGTGGAGAGCTTCAAAGAGGAGCAGCAGAGAAACAGTCCGATGGAGAATGAGAGGCAGGTAAAGATTCCAGTGACTGAGCAGCCATGTGAAAACTCTGAGAACTCTCAGAGCACAATCAGAGACACCCTACCTTTCTTTTTCCCCTCACAATTCTGCAGACTCAGAACAGGGTTACTGGTTGAGGAGTCAATGTGAAAGTTCTTGCAGTGGAACCAAGAGCAGGGACTCTGCCACACTGAGCTGCCCACTGCGTATGCCCACTGGTCCACTGTTGATTGTGTCAGGAACACTTCCACTGGGAGATGCAAAGGAGATATCCTAACAAGATTTTTACCCTCACTCATGAACAAGATCCTGAGATACGCCTCCACTGTAATAACTCCTTCCAACCCAGAAGGAGTAGACCACCTTTTTCCATTGGAACACTAAAGCTACAGATGTGAAAGTACTGATCCTCATCCCTTTTGTTTCACACTTGGCTGCAAGCCACCTCAGTGCTTGCTGAAGGTCACAGAATGATGAGCAGATCAATAAATCAACTTATCGTCAGTGTAATCTTGGTTTATGGCAGCAGCACATGCAATATAACGTAGCTGATCTGGAGAACAGGCAGGAGAATTAGTTATTGAACTGTTTGAATTTTAAGAGTGCAATCATGTGACTCTGGCAGATCTGGATATTAAAGCCAGACTAAAGAGGAAAGAGCCAAGGGTTTTACTTGAGTCACTGTGTTACAGTCATGGGATCACAGCACGAATATCCTAATTAACTACTGAGGTGACTGATTGCTAAAAGCCTGACTGAATAGGCAGGTTTGCAATGAATACAAACAATCTTCTCCCTGTTGCAGTTTTCAAACTCTGGGAACAAGTAGATAACAGATAATTGGATAATTAGATAATAGCTCAGAGAGATACTTGGGAGTGAGGTAATTTAGGGCGTTGTAAGTCAACAGTAGAATTTTATAGTCACTGTAGAATTTGACTGAAAGCCAATTAAATCTCAATAATATCAGACTAATGTAAACACATTTTCTAGATCCAGAAGACTCTAGCTGCTGTATTCTAAACTAAATGGAGTTTATTAAGGCTTTTACTGGAAAATCCTGACATCATAGGATGATGGTCTGAAGCATGACCTTGGAGGACAAGAGGAGGAGGAAAATTAGGTAAGAGTTGAGAATCAACTGGTGGACGCTGAGGAAGGGTATAATTCAGGCAGGAGTTAACACATGCCCTGGGAAGTAGTGAAGACTTGCCAGATTCCTGGGCAACTACTGGAGACAACTAGAAAAGTGCTAGGTGTGACAGAATGAGGACAAGGAAACTATGACTATGGACCTCAGATGTTTGCTGATGATTTTGTGATCTGTAATGAGAGTAGTGAGCAGCTCGAGGAGATTCTGACAGAACTCAGAAATCTTTTCCCCAGGGAAATAAACGGACACTTCTTACAAATAAGCAGACCTCAATTGCTAGTGAAGGAGAGGGAGTTAGAGCTAAGGATACTGCACTACATGATTCTTTTGGAAGTTTCTCCTGTTTGTATTGGAAGAAAACTTTCAAAGTCAAAACCAGTTTCAAACCTGTTTTAATGGGGAGCATTAGTGTAAAGTCGTTTTTTTTCTCCGGAGATGCTTCTTTTTCCTTGAAGTCACACCTGTGTGATTCAGGCTGTTGTCTTGTGTTGAAATGTAAATGTAAAAAGGTTTTCTCCAGACGCAGTTAGTATTTTTCTGTATCTACCTTTCACTTTGGGTTAGTGGGGGCCTAGTGGTTAGGGACTAGGTTTTAGGTTTACAAGTTGTGGGCTCAAATTCCAGACCAGTAGGTTGCCCTGAGGTAATATTCCCATTTCAGGTGCTGGATGTATGGCTGGCTCCATCCTGCTATGCTTTAAATGCAGGGGATACATTTTGTTGTGTTTCTGTGAGAGTGCTGTGCTTTGTGCTAACAGAGAAAAATAGTCCCTTTCACCTTGACTCTATCCCATAATGGTTTGCTTGGTGGAGGGCTGCAATAACATCTTTCCTTCACTAAGGTTTTCCTTACTTTTTTAGTATCTGACTTTCTCAGTTACTCTTCTATCAGGGGTGATTGCATTACATTCATCATTTTAATACTGAAAATGTGTTTTATGAAAATGGTTATGCAAATATAGCATTTTTTGCATTTGTAAAATACATAAAATGGAAATAGGACATGTTTCCCTAGCATTCCTTTATAGCCCTAAAAAGGTCCTTTTCTCCCTCCTTAGTGTCCAACCTCTCATGCAACTCCCCATAAGCCTTAAGCTTTAAGCTTTCGCCACAGCCTTCTTTGCCCCGTGTCTCATGCCCTTCATCTTACATGAATAGACAAACTCAAAGAGAAACCACAGTTAGCTTAGCTTAAATTTTAATCCATTCTTAATTACAGGCTCTAGCAGTTCTCACTTCTAACCACATGCTTTTCACTCGGCAACGGTAGACTTGTGGTTAGGGACTACGCCCCCGGATCGGGGGTTCAAATCCCTTACCAGTAAGCTGCCCTGAGGTACCCCTGAGCAAGGTACTGTCCCTGTCACTGCTCCCTGGGCACTTTCCAATGCCGCACGTGTGGGTTTGTCAGTATGGGTAAAATTGCATAGGTCTAATTTCTTTGTGGCTAGCTGTGTGCGGTGCTGTGTTTCACAATGATAAGCATAGTCACTTCACTTTAAAAAACATAGACAACATTTAGTAATGTCACTAATTTCTCTTTGGGACTTGACCAGAGGAGGATGGGTTTACCTTCTGAATCTTTGTTGGCCCCAAGGTTTGTTTCACCAGCTTTAAGGCGTTTCCTTGTCTCCTTTACCTTTGGCTTACTTATTTGGGCTAAGACACAGATTCTGTAAATGACAGTAGTAAAATGTCCTTCATAAATAAGTCAGACTTGACTTGAACATGGTGGCTTGTTTAACATTTGCCTAAAACGTTGTGACACCGCACATAATGCTACCATAGCCGATGGCCATAAGGGAGGTACCCCCTAGGCTCGGCATGGTATTCTTCCAGAAAGCCTGAGGGTTCCCCCATATTAAGCCCCCATATTAACACCGCACTTCCCCTTTAAGAGTTTACCTGATATAATCAGGTGATTAATTAGTTTGGGGAAGGTGAGGGAAGATGGGCTGGCGACCTGCCCATGGTGTGTCCCCCGTCCTTCGCCCTGTGTGCGCTGGGTTGGACTCCAGCACTCCCCCCGTTTGGATTGTGTTATATTCTGTGGTATTTAGGGACTACTTGTACATATTAAAACACATGTCGGTTTACTGAAAGTTTTGTCCCGTGTATTGTGATGGAGACGGCGTCTGCTCGATTTTAAAAGAATTACGGAAATCGTTCAGTGAATGCTGCTATCGCTACAACGTGTGTTTAGGCTAACATTATTTTGTATGGATCAAAAATGAAAGACAGGGATTCTATTAAAGCTGTGTAAAAGCTAATACAGTTCTCCACAATGACAATACTTTTACAGTCATACATGGTGGTTGTTGAGTGTGGGGATGCTTTGTTGCTTCAGGACATAAAATGAAAAAATAATGTTAGCCTAAACACACGTTGTGGCCATAAATAAATATTGGGGCAGCGGTGGCCTAGTGGTTAGGGAGTTGGCCCTGGATCGGAAGATTGTGGGTTCTATTCCCTCACCAATAGGTACCCTTGAGCAAGGTACCATCCCAGTCACTGCTCCCCGGGCAGCTTTCAATAGCTGCCCACTACTGCACGGTGTTTGCATGGGTTAAATGCAGAGGTCCAATTTCGTTGTGGTTCACTGTGTGCTGTGACCTCGCAATGACAAGGGTTTCACATAAAAGACCTGTCCAAAAAAGTGTGAATTCTGCTCTATACCACGGTGTGATCATGTTCGTTCAGCACAACATTTAAAGATGTAATAAGCAAAAAAAATGGGCAAAAATAAAAATTTTTGACAGTAGGAAAAGCAGCAATGAACTAAGATCAAATTAAAAAATACCAAATATACCATGTTTGGACATACCAAACACTCAATGTTGCTGAACACACAGGATCAGCAACATTATGCAATATACTTGTTAACTGGTGTACGTAAATGGTGTAAGTATATGCTACTCAAAGCAGGCCTACTCGCAAGTGGTAGCCGCACTGAGATATTGAGACTGGTGGGCCTGAACACATTCCTCTGTAACTGTATTTCAGACTCCAGCACCATTACACTGAACACAGGGCCTCTCAGAGCTGTCTGCTCACCCCACTGCTCTTCATGTTGATGACCCATCACTGCTACACACAACTTGAACCACATCATCAAAATTGTAGATCCAGACTTGTTCTATGTCTTGATCTTTGTTACCTCATATGTAGCACCATGGTCCTGGAGGAATGTTGAACTTGAAACCCTCATTAATGGTAATTGATGGACTTTCTGGAAATACATAAACTGTCAGGAAATACTGTATTGAACTCACAGTGTGCAGACTATGAATTTAAAGAGTGCAGTACCGTGACTCTGACTGAACTTCCTATTGTAGCCTGACTAAAAAGGGATGTCCCCCAACACCACTATGAAAAAATCTGAATACCAGCTATGCTACATGTCATGTCAAGTTAACTTTATTTATATAGTGCTTTTTACAACTGTTGTTGACACTAAGCAGCTTTACAGAATCCTGGTCCAAGCCCAAATAGGGTAAGCCGAGGGCGACAGAGGCAAGGAAAAATTGTAATGGGAGGTTTATGAGCTAATGGTGGTAACTCTGTGTGAGTGGGGGAAGCTTTAATCTTCATGGCATCAGCTCCTGCAGAAGAGCCAGTCTGATGTAGCTGATCTGAAGTTCAGGTCGGGAAATATGATGATAGTAGTTTCACCAACTCGGTGGAGTAGCTAGAATGGAATTAAGGAGCCCCTCACAGAGATTGATGGACTTGCTTTCCAGAAATACCTAAAGTGTCCACCCCACAGGTGGTGGACAGCCGCCCATCTCAATCAGACAGAAAGGAATTAGATCAGTTTTGAACTCATTGTACAGACCATGAGTTTAAAGAATGCAGTTATGTGACTCCGGCAAACTCACTATTACAACCTGAATAAAGAGGACAGATCCAAGCGTTTTACAAACACAATAGCACCCTGTGACACTGATGTCCCCCACACCACCCTCAACAAACCTGAATTTTCTTGGCTTTGGTTTGTTCCTGGGTTTTAGATTAGATTTTTTGTTTTGGATCTCCGGGCAAACAATGGATAATGAAATACACCGGCCTGTCTGGACTTTGGTTTGTCCCTGAGTTTTTTTTGAGCGTGAGTTTATGAGCGTGAGTTTATGAGCGTGAGAGTGGTGGGCCGGCAGCAATAACATCCCAGTTTACTGTAATTCTCTGTGAACCCCAAGATTTGCACCATTTCAACTAACAGGAAAATTAATTACTAAAAGCCTGACTAAACAAGTAAGTCTTTAGCTTGGACTTAAATACTGAGAGTGTGTCGGAGTCCTGGACAGCAGATGGAGGACTGTTCCAAAGATGGGGGCTTTGAATGAAAAAGTTATTTCCCCTGTTGTTTTAAGAGTTCTGGGAACTGTTATAAAACCAGCACCTTGTGATTTAAGTGAGCATGAAGATTCATAAATAGAGATAAGCTCAGAGAGATACCATCAGGTGTAAGGCCATATAGGGCTCTGTAAGTTAGCAGTAAATTTTACAGGAAGCCAGTGAAATCTAGATAATATCTGGCTAACATGATCAAATTTTCTGGATCTAATGAGAACTCTAGCTGCTGCATTCTGGACTAACTGGAGTTTATGAAGGCTTTTACTGCAACATCCTGACAACAGTGCATTACAATAATCTAGTCTTGAGTTGAAAAAGGCATTTATCAGTATTTCTGCATCATGTAATGTGAGTGAGCTAAGTTTAGCAATGTTTCTAAGGTGAAGGAAAGCTATTTAAGTGATATTTCCAATGTGTGCATCTAGAGATGGATCTGAGTCAATTATGATGCCAAGGCGTTTGACAGTGTGTTTAAGACTAACTATAAAATAAAATCTAGCATTAGACCTGAGATTCCTCTAGCAATTTTGAAATTCTTGTCTTTTCAGAACTACTACTTCCTCCTCCTCCTCCTCCTCCTCCCATTTAGGGGTCGCCACAGTGGATCAACTGTCTTCATTACTTTCCGGTCCATTAACCTCCTCTTTGGTCTTCCTGTTTCCTGGCAGCTCCATCTTCAACATCCTCATCCCAATATAATCCTCATCTCTCCTCTGAACATGTCCAAACCAACGCAACCTTGTTTCTCTAACTTTGTCTCCAAAACGTCTAACCTGAGCTGTCCCTCTAATATACTCATTTCTAATCCTGTCCAACCTCATCACTCCCAGTGCAAATCTCAGCATCTTTAACTCTGACACCTCCAGCTCTGCTTCCTGTCTTTTCGTCAGTGCCACAGTCTTCAAACCATACCACATAGCTGGTCTCACTACTGTCCTGTAAACCTTCCCTTTTACTCTTGCTGGTAACCGTCTGTCACAAATCACTCCAGCCACTCTTCTTCTGAACTGTTGATCTCTAGTATAACCCCTCCACCTTTGTAACCTCTACTCCCTGCATCCTAACCATTCCACTTTTCTCCTTTTCATGTATTCTGTCTATTCACTTTCATTCCTCTCCTCTCTAGAGCATATCTCCATCTCTCCAGTTCTTCATAAGCTGCAGCCTACTCTCACTGCAGATCACAATATCATCAGCGAACACCATCGTCCATGGAGACTCCTGTCTAACCTCGTCCATTACTATTGCAAACAATGGATTCAGTGCTGATCCTTGATGTAATCCAACCTCTACCTTAAATGCATCTGTCACTCCCACTGCAGATCTCACCACTGTTACACTGCGCTCATACATATCCTGAACTACTCTCACATACTTCTCTACCACTCCTGATTTCCTCATACAAAACCACAATTCTTCTCTAGGTACCCTGTCATATTTCTCCAAGTCCACAAAGGCACAATGCAACTCCTTCTAACCTTCTCCATCAACACCCTCAGAGCAAACATTGCATCTGTGGTGCTGTTTCTTGGCATGAAACCATACTACTGTTCACTAATCCTCACCTCTTTTCCTAACCTAGCTTCCACTACTCTTTCCCATAACTTCATGCTGCGGCTGACCAACTTAATCCCTCTATAGTTACTTCAGCTCTGTGCATCACCCTTATTCTAAGATTGTGTTAAACAGTCTGTTCAGAAATTCACCTGCCATCTCTCCTAAACATCTCCATGCTTCCACCAGTATGTCATCCAGACCAACAGCTTTTCCATTCTTCATCGCTGCCCATACTTCTATCTTGCTTATTGGATTTCACTTCCTGGTTCACTATCCTTACATCATCCAATCTTCTCTCTCTTTCATTTTCTTCATTCATCAGCCCTAAAAGTCCTCCTTCCAGCGGCTCAACACGCTCTGTTCACCTGTGAGTACAGGTGCAGCAGGTCAGGGTGATAAAGGATGGACATCTTTCTCAGCTCTGTCCCTCTGTCTAGCCAATCTGTATTGGTCATTTTCTTCCTCCTTACTGTCCAACCCCTCATGCAATTCACCACATATCTTATCTTTGGCCTTCGTCACTCCTTTCTTCACCCAGCGGTTCATCTCCTTGTACTCCTGTCTACTGTCTTCATCTCTCTGACTGTTCCTCTTTTTCTTTGCCTTCATCTTTTTCTGTATGCACTGCTGGACTTCTTGGTTCCACAATCAGGTTTCCTTATCCTCCAATTTTCTTCCAGATGTCTTACCAAGTACTTTTCTAGCTGTCTTACCATTTCTGTAGCAGTTCCCCAGCAATCTGGTAGCTCTTAAAACCCTCCCAGTGCCCATGTTGACTCCTGCCTGAATTCCACCTTGCAGTCCTCCTTCAGCTTCCACTACTCAGTCCTCAACTTTGCCCTCACTTTCCTCCTCTTCTTGACCTCCATGTTCATCCTACAGACCACCATCCTATGGTGTTTAGCTACACTGTCCCCTGTCACTACTTTGCAGTCTCCAATCTCCTTTGGACTGACCCTCCTGCAAAGGATATAATCTACCTTTGTGCATGTTCCTCCACTCTTATACACCACCCTGTGCTCCTCCCTCTTCTTAAAGTAAATATTAACTACAGCCATTTCCATCCTTTTCACAAAATCTACAACCTCACCCAGAACAATCTTCATCTGTCCTTCAGCATTCCTCTCCTTGGCACTATATCTACCAATCACCTCCTCATCACCTCTGTTTCCTTCACCAACATGTATCTCTCTCCCCTGGGTACACTCTCTATCACTTCATCAAACTCACTCCAGAATTCTTCTTTCTCCTCCATCTCACAACCAACTTGTGGTGCATAAGCACTAATGACAATCAATATCACACCTTCAACTTCCAACTTCAAACTCATCACCCTGTCTGACACCCTCTTCACCGCCAAAAAACTCTTCATGTACTCTTCCTTGAGGATAACACCTATCCCATTCCACCTTCCATCCATACCAAGGTAAAGCAATTTAAACCCTCCTCCAACACACCTGGCCTTACTACCCTTCCATCTAGTCTCTTGCACACATAAAATGTCAATCTTCCTTCTCCATCATATTAGCTAATTCTCTACCTTTACTGTTCATGCTGCAAACATTCAAAGTTCCTACTCTCACTTCCATTCTCCTCCCCTTTCTTTCCTCATTCCTCTGGACATGCTTTCTTCCTCTTCTTCTTCTCCTTTGGCCAACAGCAGTCCAATTTCCATCAGGCCCCTGTAGGCTAGCAGCACTGGTGGCGGTCATCTTTAACCCGGGCCTCGACCGATCCAGTATGGAATTCTGTTTTGTTGTCCACATATTGATTTGGCAAATGTTTTACACCGGATGCCCTTCCTGATGTAACCCTCCCCATTTATGTGGGCTTGGGACCAGCACAAAGAAATAGACTGGTACCAATACTTGTGCATCCCTAGTGACTGGGTTCTGTCTTTTCAGAATTTAAGATTTATTCATTCACTCTTTTATATCTCCTATACAATCCTAAATCGTTTTTCATTTGAGTTTATCTTCAGGTTTAGCTGAGAAATATAAATGTGTGTCATAATAATAATAATAATAATCCTTTATTTATAATCCCACGAATGGGAAATTCACTCTCTGCATTTCACCCATACACACATGTGCAGCAGTGGGCTGCTATTGAAAGCGCCCGGGGAGCAGTGTTGGGGACAGCACCTTGCTCAAGGGTACCTCAGGGCAACCTACTGGGAAGGGGTTCGAACCCCCGATCCTCCGATCATGTGGCTGACGCCCTAACCACTAGGCCACCGCTGCCCCACTGTCATCAGCATAACAGTGGAAACTGATTCCACTGACTGTTTCTGGATAACTGAACCCAGAGGGAGCATGTATAATATGAAAAGTAGGGGGCAAAGGACAGAGCCTTGTGGATCTCCATAACTAACTTTTGTACGAACTGATGTTTCTTCACTTATGTTTACAAATTGACAGTATTAGTCAAGTATGATTTAAACCAGGAAAGGGCTGTTCCTGTTATACCAACCAAGTTTTCTAGTCTGTGCAGTAAGATATTGTGGTCTGTGGTGTCAAATGCTGTACTAAGACTGAGGAGGACTAGTAAGGATACCAATCCTTTGTCAGATACCCTTAAAAAATAGTTTACTATTTTCACTAACGCTGTTTCAGAGTTATGGTGTGGTCGAAAAACTGGTTGAGTGAAATTTCTTCAAGATGCTATTTTTCTGCAAATATGAGCACAACTGCTGGGCCACAACTTTCTCCAGAAATAAGAAATTGGTCGATAATTTAACTTGAATGGATCAAGATTAGGTTTCTTGAGTAGAGGCTTAATACATGCTATTTTAAATACTTTTTGCACATAGCCCAGGTTGAGAGAGAAGTTTACAATTTTTAATAAAGGCCTAATTATCACTGGTCTGACCTCTAAGTAGTCTGGTAAGGACTGCATCCAGGATGGAAGTAGAAGATTTGGAAGAGGAAATAACTGAGATAAGGTCACAGAACTGGATTAAAGTAGGCTAGCCTCTCTGTTGGTATTAGGTTTTGATCTGTATCTGGTCTCGGGCAGCAGACATGGTGTATTTGTTACTTAGCTTTGGATTTCTTGCCAAATGATTTCAATCTTATTGTTAAAGATATCCATAAAATGATCAGATATCTGACTTTCAGCTCCTGCATGGGTCTTTGTAACTTATAAAATGCACTCTCTCTTTCTTTTCCTTCTTCATTATCTTGTGTCATGATGTGAAGGGGTTCCCTTTTTGAGTCTTGTTTCATCCCAAGGTTGCTTCCTCCAGTTTTTGGGAGCTGTCGCCCTTGGTTTACTCACTTGGAACTCAGACCCGGAATCTGTAAAGCTGCTTTGTGACAACAGTTGTAAAAAGCGCTATAGAAATAAAACTGACTTGACTTGGAAAAAAAACTCAGTACTGTACCTCTTTCTTAAAGAAAGAGCATTTATTCAAGCAAGCTTCACCCCCTGTAGCAGACTGTCCAAGTCAAGGTCTACATGCTTCAGTTTGGTTTCTTCTTCTTCTGGCTGCTCCCATTATGGGCTACCCCAGTGGATCATCTGTTTCCATCTCTTCCTGTCCTCTAAATCTTCATTCTCCCCAACTGCATGCATATGCTCTCACAGCCAATCCATAAAGTTCCTCTGTGGCTTTCCACAGAGGATGAGGATTGGTTTGATTTTTCTTTCACAGTGAGTTTTCAAGATGTGTGCAAAAATGTAGGCACATCAAAGTGTGCCAAGGTATGCAAATGTAACATACTCACTATACACTTACATTGAAGTGTTAATAAAATGGGTGAATATTAATTTGTTGGTTCTGCACCCCATCTTTTCACATACGTCATCCTGTTCAAAGATTTGAAGCCATTTACTGCTTAATTCTTAAACATTGTTTCAACATTCAGCACTGTGTTTGTTCATGGATCATGCTCAGCCTAGCTGCTATGAACTCTGCCACTGTTAAAAGATTTGAAAGAAAACGGAGAAATTGAAATGTGTAACTAAACCTGATGCAAAATTAATATATTGTTATATTATTATATAATAGATTAATACATTGGGCCTGCATCAAGTTTTCATTGATAATTAAAGTGCTTCCAGCTAATATGTGGCATCTTCTTTGATGCTAACCTTAGTGCAGTACCTTGAAAAATGCTGGGACAATTGTAAAAATGTCACTGGACATAAAAACTATACTGAATATGTTTCGTTGGTTTCATTTTCATTTGCAATTATGTGTTCTGAACTATTGTGTTCCGAAGAAAAATAATGAGACCATATGAACAAGAAGCAATTAACCGTCTCCTTAACTAAATCATCTGATAAAACGTGTTTAATCTTTTATTTACTCAGTTCTGTGCAGGAGCAGAAGGAGAGCCTGCAGAAGTGTCTGACCTATACTACCCAGAAGCTAGAGATGCTAGAGTGTGAGTTTGACTCAACACGTCAGTACCTGGAGATGGAGCTCCAACGAGCACAGGAAGAGCTGGAGAAATTCACTGAAAAGCTGCACCGGTTAGAAGTTAAACACTTCTTGGCTTTCTTCATTCTAATATTTACAAATAAAAGAATACATGTACAGCCCTTTTGGTTGAAGCCATAGAAAAAACACATTTCAGAATTTTCAAAATCTTGACGCAGTCATTCAGCACACTATCTATAATGTATAACTGCCAAAATTATTCTCACAATACAGAGGGTGAGGGTGGCGATGGTCTAGTGGTAGGGCACTTGCCCACAGACCTATAGATCAAAAGGTCCCAGGTTCGTTGAGCAAGACACTTAACACTGAGTTGCTCCAGGGGGAGTATCCCTGTAATTAGGACAATGGAAATCGCTCTGGATAAGAGCGTCTGCTAAATTTCACAAATGTAAATGTAATGTAAGATAGTGTGTCAGTAATGGCTGTATGGTATGAAGAAATGAAACGGCCAAAAGAGATGATATAAGAACAGCAGAAAGAAAAAAAACATACTCCTGCTAACAACCAAAGGTTACCCTATTTATAATATAAACTAACAAGCACATAACACATACTTCAACTAACACCTAACACAATTACAACTTTTGTCATTTTAGTTTCCTGACTTTCAGATTTTTTTCTGAACTATTTTGAACAATTGAACTATTTACCAACATATTCCCTCTACATATCCAGCACTAAATATACAGCACTTGTTGTTAAATAGAGCTGCCAAAGTTTTTTCTTTAAATCCCTCTGGCTTCAGAATGCATTCCATGTGAGAATTGTAAAGTGTAATTTTTGCAGCCACCAAAACACCAGATTACCATACATAAGAAATTTGAATGAATCATGAGTACAAGCCTAAGGACAAACAAGCAGATAAAGCAAAGCCTTGGAATTATTTCAGTAGAGTAGAGAAAGGAGAGAGTGAATCTGCTGTTTGCTGCCACATCACTGGTAAGGTGGGAGTAAGAGGAGAGTGTAATTCTTTCAGAAATCAGAAACTGCATGTTCAAATCACCAGCAAGTAATTCTAAGTAGTGCATGACATTCTCAGATATTAAAATGTATATTCTATGTAAAACCGTCTACTTGTCCAAACCAACATAATCTCACTTCTCTGACTTTATCACAAAACTGTCCAACCTGAGCTGCCTCTCTATACTCATTCCGGATTGTGACCTTCCTCATAAATTGAAATGCAAATTTTAACATATTTAACTCTGCAACCTCCAGCTCAGCCATCTGTCATTAGTGTCATTGTCTCCAAACCATATAAACCAGCTGTTTTTACTGCTGTCTTGTAAACCTTTAATTCTTGCTGTTACCCACCTGTAACAGATCACTTTAGCCACTCTTCTCCATCTATTCCATCCTGACATCACTTTCTTTTCACTTCTAATTTGTAACAAAAATGTCATCTGCTGACATAGTTTAAAATGCCATCAACATCATATTCTACATATTCATCATATTCTATCTTTTTTAAACCATTTTATCTTTAACTTTCACCACCTCTCACTTTGCCTTATCCCTCACCTCCTTGTACTCCTGTAAACTTTTTCATAGGGCTATTTTGGCTGTCTACCAAAGCATATAGGTGATAAATAATAAATTTGAGCTCAAAGTATACATCTGAAAATATGTACATACATCCCTGTTTCAAGCTCAAAATTATTTGAACGGTTGGCTACTCAGCTTTTCCATTGCCAGCTGCTTGTCATTCCCTCATTATTTCACTTGTGAGTAGGAGAAATGCAAAGCGTACGGTTGATCTAGAGTATTTTATTAGTTGAATTTGCTTTTGAAATATAGTACTGTTACCACGCTCAATTAAGTCCAGAAAACTGTCAGTAAAGCAAGTGATCATTTGGCATAGAAAAACAAAAACAATAGATAGCAAGCACAGGTCACAATCACAAACAAGTGATAATAGAAACTACCTGTTTTAAACGTCTTGTTTTCCACCCGTTTTTGGGTTTGACTGTGGTATCTCGGGTTCCCTTGAGTTTTTCGGGTGCTGGCAGCTTCAGGTGCTGCTTTTGGGTCCTAACCCAGTGTGGCTTTCTGTGTTAGGAGCGGGTCACACCATAACAGTTGCATAACTCCTGCTTCAAGACCATAATCCATTGGCCTCACCAACTGATAGTTCTTTTTCAGCAATTGTTTTCCAGGTTTTAGTTTAGGTGTTTAACACAACATCTGTCATTTTCTGGGTTTTTTATTATTTTATTTATTTATTTATTTATTCTCTCCCCTGAGTGGGTTTACATCATGTCCTATGGAGGCTGTTCATGATGTTACCCCTCCTCTCTCTCAAATAAAATGCATTTATTTAGCTACCTGCAATTCTTAAGATGTGCATAATCACCAAAGAGTCTTCTAAATCAAAAAACAAGCCAGTTTCCACTCTGTTCAATTTTTAATGCTTCTGTGCTACAGCCTTTTTGATACCTCCCTTTGGCTCAAGGGTGAAAAAGTGGAATGTGAAAGTGACAACCCTTGTCATTGTGAAACGCAGCACAGCACAACACAACAAAATTAAACCTCTGCGTTTCACCCATACACACATGTGCAGCAGGGAGCAGCTATTGAAAGCGCCCGGGGAGCAGTGACAGGGACAGTACCTTGCTTAAGGCCCAGGCCCTAACCACTAGGCCTATGTGCATCAAAATGGGTGAGGTTGCATTTCGTTGTGGTTCCCTGTGTTCTGTGCTGTGTTTCATATTGACAAGTTTTGACTTTCACTATAATTAAATAAATTAATAAATAGTGTCTACATAATAAGCCTCCATATCAATGTCAAAAATGAAAATGGTGTGAAATACAAAGCTTACAATGTTACATCAGATTATAATTCATCCTCTGCTTCTACCTACAGGTTACGGAGCAGCTACTCAGCACTTCAGAGGATAAACCAAGACCTGGAGGATAAGATTCACAGAATAGTAAGAGACACAATTATAGCATTGCAAGTACTGCCAATCAACTACTCAGCATTGAGGAAAATCTGGCATTTGTTTAGATAGAGAAAAATACCTGAAAGAAAAAAATAATTTGTAACAGAAGAAAAAGGTACCATGAATGACTTTTTAGAGGGCACAATTGAAATTTAATTTGTTGTTGTTATTATTATTATTATTATTGTTATTATTGTTGTTATTATTAATAAAGATTAAAATGAAAATATAAAAAATTAAAAGCAGACAAATGAATACATAAGCAGGGCAAAGATTTGATGAATATTTGTTCTTGCTTGTCTGCAATTCAAAGATGGATGCCCCTCTTGACAGGGTTGTCGTTTGGGATACCATTATATTTGTGCCAGTTTAACTTATACAGCACTGTAAGTGCTATATAAATGTTGGTGCCGTTTGCTTAAGATATTGCTTAACATATTATTCCTTGCTAATTATATTTTTTGTATACTTTTTTTTTTTAAAACACCTGCCTTCATTTTCACTTTCAAATGTATTGCTAACCCTAGTTGTTCTCACATATTTACCAATGACAGATGTGTAGTATTAGTACTTTTATGCCTGGTTTTCCCCATACTGATAGCCGAGAATCCACTTGGCAAATATGTATAATGAATCCCAAGGTTTTCCAGCAAAAAAAATATCTGCCACATCCAAAGGTGCCAACACTATAGTTTTATGCCTTGTTTTTGCAATTACAGGACCAAAATAAGATATTTAATGTTGTTGTATATATGTAATATTAAATAATGTAATAGAAAATATGATTCCATTTATCTTAGGATATTAGTTAAAAAATACATAAACATTTATACATTTGTGTCCCCTCATTTTTGTATAATCCGGCAATGACACACCATTGTAAGCAGATGTCAAATCATCATTTAATCAAACAGATTATGAAGCAGACTAATTATTTAATCAAATACTCAAGTTAGGATGAAATTTGTCTCATTGCTGAGCCAGAAGTCTTTGTTTAGATATGTAATGCTTTGTAATTTTCAGTACAATAGTACAATTAGTTTTATTAATCAAATATTTCATTTGGCTTTTGATACTCTGTCTAGCAAAGTTGGCAATGACTGTTGCAAAAACTAATGTTATGCTTTTGTTTGCCCATTCCATGCCTTAACGAGCTCAATTTGCCTTAGTTTTTTTTTTACATTTTAAAAATCTTACCAAACAGCAGAGATGTGGTGTGCTGATGTGGTGCTTTCAGGTGAATAAGAAGCTTCAATTAACTCGAAGGGATGAATGAAAAGATGTATTCATCTTTTTAAAATTTTTTTTTATCTAATTAATCTTGTTTCTGCCTTAAGACACAGCAATATGAGGAGGAGAAAAGAGCACTGAGCCGAGAGATCATCATACTCAGTAACCACCTAATGGAGGCCAAAATCACCATTGAAAAGCTAAAAGAAGACAATGTGAGTTTATGGATTGTTTTGCAATAAAAAATGAGTGAATCCTAAATTACTAAAGATTTTGCCAAGCAGCATGACATAAATCCATAATTGTTGTGTTCAAAAACTGAACCATGTCTGAGCCCCTCTTATCAATATCGGCAACCCGGAGCTCTCTTTCAAAGCATATAGCTATCTTTAACATTAAAGTGCATAGCAAGACATACCCATTTTAAATCAATAATACAGTTGAGGCCAAAATTATTAGCCCCACTTATGAAATTAGACAACACTCTTGATTATATGGATATGTATATAGATATCTTTATATATTTTTTGTTTTTATATATCCTCTTTCTGTTCTTTCTTGTAAAAGAGCCCTGTAACACCTGAATTTCCCATTTGTGGGATAATAAAGGATTATTCTATTCTATTCTTTTCTTCCATGAAAATGACCATTAACAAGTGTTTATTTTGGAAACAAATACACTATAAAAAAACAATGTCCAATAAGTTGAATTAGGATATTTTTTTGATGAAGTTTTATTGACAAAGTTGAAACAAGAAAGGGCAAAAATGAGACATCCAAAATTATTAGCCCCCTGGCCATTAATAGTCAATAGTGTACCCCTTCTGAGCCACAACTGACAACAATCTCTTAGAGTAGTTCTTTACTAGGTTGGCACAGGTCTCCTGAGGGATTTTGGCCCATTGTTCCATTGCAAATTGTTCTAGTTGGTCCAAATTTGCATGGTTTCCGAGCATGGGCATTCACTTTGAGCACCCGCCACAGATTCTCAATAGGATTGAGGTCTGGGCTCTGTGCGGGCCACTCCATGATCTTGGTTTTGGTATCCTTGAGGAACTGTTGGACTAATTTTGATGTATGCTTTGGGTCATTGTCTTGTTGGAAGACCCAGCAATGGCCTCAGCCTAGACTACAAGCAGATTTCTGCATATTCTCCCTCAAAATGTCAACATAATTTTCTTTTTTTATTATGCCATGCACCCGAACAAGGCTCCCTGTGCCTGAGGATGCAAAACAGGCCCACAGCATTATGCTCCCACCACCGTGTTTAACTGTGGGAACTGTGTTCCTAGGGTTGAAGGTGTCTCCGATTGAGAACCTGTGTCCTTCTCACAACCCGGGTACGTGACTTTCAAGAGCCTAGACAATTCTAAGTTTAGTCCGTCAACAAAGGTTGTCTTTAAAGGGGTACAATTTGAATGGTCATAATTGTCTTCGGTGATGTTAGGAAACCCAGAATAATCAAGCCAAGCTTCTTGGAAATGTTCAGCATATTCGAAAACGCTTTCTTTTGGCTTCTGTTGGTAAGCAGTAATTTGAGACCAATTTGTTCGTTCTGGATTTAACTCATCAAGTCATTCTTTTATGGCCTCCCATCCCTCTTTCAGATTTTGTTTATCATCACCCAAACACAGATGGAGTCTTTCTGTCAGTTTCTCCACCCGTGAGCGAGAAACCATTGCAGATAGAATCTGAAGTGCATCTTCTGGATGAAGCCAATAAATGTCTCTTAGACGGCACAATTCTCTCCAGGTCTTTCTTGATCCACCTTTGGGATGAGGAGTTTCTTTAGACCATTTGTCAATTTTTTCAGGTTCTGCTGGAACATGGGACACCAAAGTTTTGTAGGTTATATCAGCATCCTCTTCCTTAACCTTACCTCTTCTTTCCCTAATGGGAGCAATGCGGGCAGGGACATGATCAGTGTCACTCTCGCTTTCACTCTTGCTTTCATTCACTCTGCAATTTTTTCCATGTTTTTTCTTTGCAGAAGGTTTTTCACATGAAGTGTGTTTCAGTGGTGCATTGTTGGATGATCCGCTAGTTGAGGAACCCCTTTTCTCACTCTCATCTCTCCCTGTGACTTTCCCTTCCTCCAACAAACCCCGCTGTTCCCTCTCCAATGCTTTGAGATCAGGATACAGTTTGTTTGGTGATAGAGCTTCTCCCAGAGGTACGAGGAGGGGGTAAGCAGGCATCACAGACATTAACTCATAGGGAGGGCCAGAGGGAGGGCACCAGAGCTTGGGGACACACCTGTAATTGAAAGGCGGGAAGAAAGATGCTCCGCCCCCCCTGTGGTCGTTCCTGCGCGCCAGGCTGCTCGGCATTTGTTCCGTTCGCACCAGATAGCAACGCATCTCTTTCCGCTTTTACTCTTTCCAACTCCTCCACTAACTTGTTTATCTCTGCACCCTTTTTCAGAACCTCAGCATTCTGTAATTGGACCTCAGTGTTCTTTCTCCGAATTTCTTCAACCATAGCAGTTAATCTGGACTGAGTGGCCTTTGACTCTATATCAGCTTCAGTTTTTCGCATCATCTCACTCCTGCGTCTGAGCTGACCCAGCACAACAAGTGTCCATTTCAACTTTTTCTCACTCTTCTTCATAAGCTGAGTTTTACCCCAAGCCTTACGAATCACATCCAAAGACCAGATACTTCTGACATCAGCATTAACCGCATACTTTCCACAATTTTCTGTTCAATCTCCTTCAGGTGCAACGAGCCTTTTATATACACGTTGAGACTACTGATCATGTGATCCTCATCAACGTGCGGCACCACCACATCGTTATCCTCAGTATTTGTTGATTTTTTCTTTCCCCACATTATGACCATTTCACAAATTTCTCAATTTCTGCGCAATTTTATGTTACTGGAAATTTCCCGTTACAAGATTGCTTAAATCTTCACCACAGACTCCTTTCTAGATTGATCTTGAAGAGGAGGGAGTTTACTTTTTACACACAGCAGTTATCCTCCACTCAGCAACAGATTAAGACAGTAGGAGGCCTTACCTCTGTCAGAGTGTCAACACTTCTGTTCCCGATTCTTGGTCAACCGTGTTGTCTTCCAATTGCTTTTCCCGTCCGTTCCCCAAATCAATACTGTTCGTGATGCCAACTGTTGGATTCTCCGATTGAGAGGTTCGAGGAGTCAGTGATGAGGCGAAGAGGGTTTTCAGCTATAGCAAAGTTTGACAGAAAAGTAACGAAGTTCTTACAAGATGTTAATAGGGCCGGTCAGTGTTCCTCTCTGTGTGGAATCCTTTCTCTTTCTAACTTGCACAGTTCAGAGTGTGCCTTTTTATCTATCCCCCGGAGCTCCAAGGCCTCCGGTGGAGACACCTAATCTAAGACTATGACCTTGTTTGGGTGTTTTTTGATGTGCAAAGAAAGCATTACTCAGAAGAGAACATAGAAAAATAGAGATGCAGTTAATAATATATAGGTTAAAGGTGACAGGGACGTGAATAATACCTAGGGAAGGGATTTAGGGTAACGGGGGTGAAAAGGCCATGGAGAAATTAACAGAAATAAATAACTACAATCAATCTACAATCCGTCAAAGGCCTCTCCCTTTCTTTACCAAACATAAGCAACATTCATGTGCCCAAACTGTTTTACTTTAGTCTTATTAGACCAAAGCACAGACTTCCGATACTCATCTTTACCTTTACAATGTTCACGGGCAAACCTCAGTCGGGCTGTGATGTGCTGCTCTTTGAGTAAAGGGGTTCTTCTGGGACGATGGCCCTGAAGCCCACCACGATGAAGAGCCCTCACAACTGTGTTCCTTTAAACATCAACTCCAGAAGAGGCCAGATCAGCAACAATCATCTTGGTAGATGTCTCCTTGCTGACATCTCTATTTTCCTCTCCAGAGTTCTTGAAATCTTGCGCTTACGGCCACAGCCAGGTTTGTTTCTTCCAGAATTTGTCTCCTTGTACTTGGCAATGATGCAATGTACAGCAGTTCTAGACACTGTGAATCGCTTGGAAGTGGTAGTGTAGCCTTCCCCCTTATAATGAGCCTCTTCTATCTTCTTTCTGAGCTCCAGACTGATTTCCTTTGTCTTTCGCATGGTGAGTAACAGTAGTCCATCTCATGCCTAAATTTGCCTAAATCCACTCAAATAAAATTCCCTCCTAATATAGCATCCTGATCCTCCCTGGAGGTCACTATAGGAATTGTTAGCTGTTAGTTATGGTCTGAATATATGCACAGATAACAGATGTTAGTATCTCAAAACACTCAAAGGAAAGAAAACTTGAGCATGGATCTGGATCTACTCAAACATCTTCAAGCCCATGCAGAGTCCATCAATTTCACATTAATCTTTTTTTTCTTTTTTCTTCTTTCGGCAGTTCTCATTTAGGGGTCACCACAGGACATGGTCATATCCTCACTGACCATGTCCATAAACCTCCACTTTGGTCTTCCTCTTCCATTTTCCTGGCAGCTCCATCTTCAACATCCTCCTCCAATATAATCCTTGTCTCTCCTCTGGACATGTCCAAACCAACAAAAGCTTGCTTCTCTAACCTGAACTGTCCCTCTAATATACTAATTTCTAAACACAAATAAGATACTGAAAACAACTAGCTTAGCTGCAGTGCTAAATGAAACACTGTAACAAAAGAACAGAAAAAGGATAATTTATAACTGAATTAACATGTAGCGTGAAATCAGAGTAAAGTAGTCATTATAGTAAAGTAAAGTAGTCATTACCGGGGGCAGCGGTGGCCTAGTGGTTAGGGCGTTAGCCGAATGATCGGAGGATCAGGGGATCGAACCCCTTCCCAATAGGTTGCCGAGGTACCCTTGAGCAAGGTGCCGTCCCCGTCACTGCTCCCTGGGAGCTTTCAATAGCTGCCCACTGCTGCACGGTGTTTGAGTGTGCATGGGTTAAATGCAGAGGTCCAATTTTGTTGTGGTTCATTGTCCGGGGGCATCGGTGTGCTTTGACCTCGCAAAGACCAGGGTTGTCACTTTCACTTCCATTATATAAGAACCCATTATGTAAAATCAAAATTGAAAGGCATCATTTAGATATTATCTTGGGAATAAACCGATCTATAGCCAATCAAAGACAATGTGAAACTGCACTAGAATCTAGAATCTTTCTGTCTAGCCCCTAATTCTCACTTCTGTGACACAAATTTAAGTGACGTTAAGTAACAATTTAGCTTATAACAAAATTAAATTCTCTCAAGACCATGTGTTGTGTAAGTACAATTACTGCAATTACAAAATGTAATGAATGTGAAAGAAAATGTGTATTGATACAATGTCATACATGACATTATATGATCCTTAAATTATTTAGTGTTTCCCTCTGGATCACTCACACCGAACTGGAAATGCAGCGTTAGTAAATACAGTAAATTAGCAATGATATCTCTCAATGATACTGAAGTGAAAGTGACCATTCATGGCACAGCACACAGAGAAAACACAATGAAATTACACCTCTGCATTTAAACCATAAACTCATACACATGCAGCAGGGGGCAGCTATTGAAAGCTGCCTGGGGAGCAGTAATGGGAACGGTACCTTAAGGGTCCCTCAGGGCAACCTACTGGTAAGGGATCTGAACCTACAATCTTCCGATCCAGGGGCCAACTCCCTAACCACTAGGAGATTTAGTGTTATCAGCCTCAATGGCTGCCTAAGGATATCAAAGTGCTGTTTCTTGGATAATAGATTTAACACAACAAATGATGAGTTAGATCTAAGATATAGACCTGTTTCATTAATGATGCTGAAGGCTTTAACTCCTGTATAACTGAAAACTCTCTGGGTCTCTCCAGAATAACTTGTAAAAGAAAGTAAAACATGAAAATATGTATTAAAATGTAGACCTCTCATGATGGGTCTTATTATTAAGTAATACCAATATGTTTTGATGTCCATTTTTATTTTTTCTATTCTCTTTTTAAAGTACTAAATTTACTCTATCCTGTTACTTGCATTGCTTGCCTTAAACTACACAAAACCATAACTTTTATTAAAGAAACCCAAAAAAATCTCATTGGTCATTTATTCCACAACCATTCTCTTACAGGACCTGTACAGGAAGGACTGCAACCTTGCAGCTCAGCTCCTACAACGTGGACAATATCATTACAATTCACACAAGTTGTCTGAGGTAATTTCACCTTGGCTCCATTATAATGTAGAGACAAATTACATCAAAACTTCTAATAATAAACAGCATTCTGTGTTAAATAGATGAATGACAAATTGTCAGTTTTAACATCTTCAGTATTTATAATTAACAATTTAAGACCATTGCAAATTGCATGAAGTACCCTCTAAATTTGTAATGTGTAATTGGCAGTCATTGTGTAAATGGTAGCACTTTGTACCTGTAGCATTTTGAGTTTATACTTTAGTAGTTCATTAAGTCACTAAAATTTAACTAAAAAGATTTGTTCCATATCACAAAATCTGCATTTAGACCAGTTATTACTTGTTTTACGCAAAATAGATTTTAGTAAGTCACTTATACATAGTCCCCTCAAAAATATTGTAACAAAAAGGCCAATTTTTTTTTTTTTTCCTATGCACTCAAGACATTTGGGTTTGTGGTCAAAGGATATATATGAGATTTGCCTGTTATAATCACATAGTGCAAATTAAATGCTGATGCACTAAATGTAGTAATTTCATGCTCAATAATTTGCATTAAACTGTAAATTTGTAAAGTGCTTTTTGAACTATTGTAGAGTGTATAGTGAGCATGCACAACTTAATATTAATTAATAGGTCATTATTATCCCATTTTTAAAAACAGTGCTTTAGAGGAGCTTTTCAGTAAATGTTCATGAGAGTTGGTTTGGCCTCATCATTTGATAAATGTTAATGATAAGTGAAGATGAATGAGCTTGTGCATAGCCTGTAGACTAGGTGGATTTTTGTTTTTAAAATAGGACCAGTTTCTGCCTATTCTGACTATTGTCAGTTGTGTGCCCTGATCCTTAGACATTGGTATTGATGGCAGAGTGAAACATAAATCTATTGACAATTTCTTTGAACCACGGATAACACATTGAGCTATAGCATTAAAAGCACCAGGCTTATATTTTGCAGTTCCCCTTCATGCCACAAAAACAGCTCTGAACCACCAAGGCATGTACTTTACAACACATCTGTATGTGTTCAAATTCAGATTTGGAGGCTAGGTCAATGCCTTGCAATGTTTCATGTTTCTCAAACTATTAGTCATCCTTCTTAAACCAGTTATTGCATTGTAGCAGTGTGCATGATCCTGCTAAAAGGATTTCTTCCTATAGTGCATTCTGGTGTTCTCATCCCCAGGCTACCTACTTCCATTCCTCTCTGCATATTTGTACGTTCTTTCGGCCACGTACAAGGTAATCAGTCTGTCACTATACAGCCTAATATGCAGGAAGCTGTTATGTAATATTGTGAAATTCATAGCCAGCATGAATTTCTTTTTAGTAATTTGAGACGAGGTAGCTCTTCTAACCAGACTAGACTTCCTCACACGCGTCACAGAACCCAGGGCTTAATTTAATGCTTTAAACAAATTGACTGCGAGAACTAACTGTTCCCTAGAAGCCTAATATATGGTACCCACTGACAGCTGCCATAGGAATAAGTACTCTTTTAAACCATTATATAATAACAACCAAATTGACCTGTTTACTGCTTTAAACTCCATGTATTCCTTTCTAATTACTAATAAAAAACTCTCTTAGCTTCCTACTGACTTTCAAGAGAGGGTGAGTTCTCACATACAGAAGCATGGGCATGCTAGGAGCACAAGCATGTGCCACTCTTCATACTCTGATGTGGTTCCCGCTGCAATCATTGCCAAGGTACTGCAGAAACCTGAACCAGGTAGTAGCTACCCAGCCACATGCTTATCCAGTCCACAGAGTCAAGATGATGGCTTACTGCAAAACAATGAAAAGGACACTGTGGACACCCTATACTGCAGTGTCAATAAATCCTCAGACCTATACTGCAGTGACACAGCACTATATTGTCGAATGGATGAGAGGGGACCTGACCGCTGGCAGGAGCTTCCACAAAGCATAGACCTACATGGTAGAGAAGGCGGCCTTCTCCAAGCCTGGAACTCTAATGACAGCAAACCAGAGGAGGATGACTTTCACTCCAGTTTCTCCCATAAAAATATCCCTTTCCATGAACAAGCAGCAAGGTCCCTTCCAGGTTCCAGCTCCTATTCTAGCTTAAGCTTGGCCTCAGATGAAAAGAGACTTGATCCAAGTAGAAATATTTCCTCCTCTCACGTGCCTGTGTACATGGACTGGAAAGAGGGTGATTTTGATTCAAAGAGAAAATTTTCATTTTACAAGGACAGCACTGTGTTTCCTAAGCCACATGGCTTCCAGTATATGCCCAAAGGTTCACAAAAGGTTAACATCCCTACCAGTGCTCAAACATCATCCTCCTACATTTCCTCTCCCAGCCTGGGTGGTTCAGGTACTCCAAAAGACAGTTCAAGCAGCATGGACATCCCTGTGGAAGAAATGACTGGGTGCTGGAGGCAGCTGAGTGTGGAGGACATCAACACTTTCTCTTATCACAGCTCTGGGTGTTTCCCCTCCTATGGGTGTCCTGATCAGCACTTGAAGCCTGTTAAAAGCAAGCTGAGATCCCTATATAACAGCCAGGAGGAACGTGATCTCTTTCAAACTCATATGATTGATGCCTGCCTCCCCAACTCCCACACTAGCCCAACAGTAAGCTCCAAGCACTGTGTGGGTTTGTATAAGACTGAAAAAAGACCCATATTCAATTTAAAGGACAATATTAAAGAATCTAAGACCAGACTATTCCTTCACAGAAGCGCAAAAGACAAAAAAAACAAGGTAGGAAATGTGTACAAAGAATACACCGATTTATACCCTAACAACTCTGATCAGTCATTAAATTCTTCCAATGTGCAGAATTACCAACTTCAAAATCCAGGTTCACAGAGGAAGACAACTGCTGCACCTCCTCCACAGCACCAAAAAATAACCACAGTGACCACAGGACTCAGTAGAAAGGACAGCCTCACTAAGGCACAACTGTATGGAACACTGCTTAATTGAGTCTGTTATCTGTTCTTTAAACAGATCATTACAAAATTCTGCTTATGAATGATACGTTGTAAAATACAACCTAAGGATTTTTGATAAATTGTTTATAATCAAATAAGTGGTTTGACTGTGAAATAATCTTTTTTGTAATATGGGCAATCTATTTTATAAATTCAATTTATAGAATAGACTTTTGCTTTCAATTGCCAGCTTATTCTCTCCTTAACCTCTATTTTATACTTCAGTGCACACGGTTTCTATAAACATTGTCCATTTAATCAGCTCCACTGCCTATACAGGTGTACACTCTGTAGTGTGACATTAAGCATAATTTTCAAACCTCTGGTATGTGTAGATAAGGTACATTTCCCTGGAAAGTGAATTACTGAAGTATACAAATATAATAGAAAGTAACATTGTGACACATTATTTGAATGTATTAATGATTTTATGGCAATGATCCCATAAAGCCACATTTTGCTATATCTCTAAGAATCTACTTAGAAAATTTAATCTCGTTGAATTTACAAGAATAGTAGTATAGTAATATATATTGCATACGTAAATTAAGCTGAAAATAAGGAGTTATTGCCACCTGGTCATTGAACTTTAAAGATTTACATGGGCTACCCTGATCCTGCCACAAATTATTTGTTCAAATTGTGTTATTCTACAAATTAAATTGTTAAATTGTAGGCCTAGTTTGCAATGCAGATCCAAATGCAGTGATAATTCTTGCTTTGTAAGTTTGATTTTCTTGGTCTGTGTTTTTCCTTTAAAATGTTCAGAAGACAACAATAATATGTATAATTTACAGTACTGTGCAAACGTTTTAGGCAGGTGTAGAAAAAATGCTGTTAACAAAATGCTTTCAAAAAGTGTTAATCATTTATTTTCATCAATCAACAAAATGCAGTGAATAAACAAAAGAGAAATCTAAATCAACCACCCTTTGCCTTCAAAACAGCATCAATTCTTCTAGGTACACTTGCACACAGTTTTTGAAGGAACTCGGCTGGTAGGTTGTTCCAAACATCTTGGAGAACTAACCACAGATCTTCTGTGGATGTAGGCATCCTCACATCCTTCTATCTCTTCATGTAATCCCAGACACACTCGATGATGTTGAGATCAGGGCTCTGTGGGGGCCATAAGAATTGATGCTGGTTTGAAGGCAAAAGGTAGTAACACCAAATATTGATTTGATTTTTCTTTTATTTGCTCACTTTGCATTTTGTAAATTGATAAAAAATAAACAATCATTATATTTCTGAAAGCATTCTTTGTTTACAGCATATTTTCCCCATGCCTGCCTAAAACTTTGGCACAGTACTGTATATAGTGCCTTTTGCAAAGATTTTGCTGCAAATTTCTGACACCAAAAAGTAAAAAATTTGATTTCATATCAAACTTAATCCCAAACACAAACTCTGCAACCAACAGGTGTGTAGTCCACTTCTAAAACTCAAAATTCTCAATTACTCATGTGGATGGGCTCCCTATTATAAACATTTCATTATCCTGAGAAACCATCACCTGGAGCTCTCTAAAAATGTGCACTTGACACTAATACATAGTCCAGCATTAAATGGTGCAGTGACAATGATGCAGCATTTGAACTTGCAAATTTTGGTGCATTTGGAAGAGACTCGACTCCTGCTGCAGAAAGCATCCCCCATGACACTTCCTCCTCAAAATTTAACAAACACCTTTACGCACTTACGGTTCATTCCACCCGTCTGATGGTGACTATATTTCCCATTTGTAAACCCATGGGTGTGATGAGAGGGGACAAGCAGCAGGATGGTGCAAAAGATGATGATGCAGAGTAACAGGAACAAATGGAAACAGATCTGTGTTGGCAAACAGCTGAAACTCTCAGAAAGCAAAGCAAAATTGAGGCATGTAGGGTAGACAGACTGTTTCTGTTGCATGAGTGAATACAGAATTAAGATTGCAGATTAAATGAACCAGAAGGATTCTGAAATCTTCATGAATCCCTTTGCTTGGTCATCACAGCACAGGTTGTAAAACACTCTGAGGTACAGAACTGACTGCTACAGGAGCTCTTTCCTACATGTGGCTATGGGTATGTGACAGGGGTTCATGGATTCAGGGATACAGAGAATCGCAGTAAACTGGGATGTTGATGTTTCTGGCTCAGGGTGCTCTCATGTTTGTAAAACCCTTGGCCCAGATAAATAGGGAGGGTTATGTCAGGAAGGGCATTCAGTACAAAACATTTGCCAAAACATTTGCCAAATCATTATGTGGACAATGAAACTGATTTCCCGACCAGATTTGTTGAGGCCTGGGTTAAACACCGCCACCAGTGCTGTTAGGCTACAGGATGCTGGTTGAAATTGCACTACTTTTGGCCAAAGAAGATGAAGAGGAGGTGGCATGTCTGGAGGCAGAAGGAGAGAAGGAAGGGTAGGAGGGTGGAAATGAGGGTTGGAACTTTGATTGTTGGCAACATGACTGGTAAAGGGAGCGAGTTGGGCTCTAGAGAGTTAGCAGATGTTATAAAGAGAAGAAAGGTTGATATTTTAGTGCAAAACAAGATGGAAGGGTAGTAAAGCCATGTGTGTTGGAGTTTGGTTTACATATACAGGATTTACAGATGCTCTTATCCAGAGCGACTTTCATTTCCTAACTACAAAGACAGTCCCCCTGGAGCATCTTGGGGTCTTGCCAAACCTGGCCCAAACACAGATTTAAAAAAAAAAAAAAAAAAAAAAAACATTTCACACCATAATTCCTCCATCACCAAACACATCTGCATTAACACTAGCCTTTTCCTTAGATAGCAATGACATCCATCAAGACTAATTAAGACTGCCAGATATTGAAGCATGATGATCACCCCAGAGAGCACCATTAACACTGCTCCAGAATCCACAAATCATACACTGATTTGAGTCATCCTATGCCACTGCCAAGCAACTAGTCACTGAACCTCTCTGCTTAACTCATTCTACTGCCAGTGTCTGTTTGTGGAGATAACACAGCTATGTGCTTGATTTTCCACTTCTGTTAGCATTGGTTGAGGGTGAATCACAATCCTTGTAAAGGAAAGTAATGCAAGCACATAAAATTAAGTGTAAAGCAAAATTACATTCAAAATGCTAGATTGCCAATCAACAAATAAAACATCAGAGATAGAAGCAGAATTATGCCTTACAACTGTCAAATTCTAAAGATTTTACAAAAACATTGATTCAGTATGTAATATTTTAAAATGTTTTTGATACAAGATTTTTATTTTTCATACTAGATTATACCAGTTTCTCTGTTCCCAGCAAAAACCACCATATGAAAATAAGATACAACAGGTCTTTTTTGCTTAATATATTCCCTACATTAAATAAACTTTAAAGTTGATAAATGCAGACAGTTCAAAGTATGTCCTTAATGTAATGCAGTTTCAGAACTGCCCTCTGCAACAAAGTCTGAGATCAGTCAATTCCATATTTTGATCTCCCCCCCCCAGTCACATGTGGCAACCACAGCAGGAAGTACAGGGTGACAAGACACACACAAACAGGCTTGCTGATGAGCATTGAGGCTGAGAGAGTTCTGTGCACTCTGAAAATCATAAAAGTGCATATAGCCAGTAGAACTTCCTGAAGCTACCAAGCTTCCATCAGGAGACAACTCACACAGCACCGCATAACCTTCCACCTAGAATACAGAAAGGTAAGGCAAAAATCTTACTTTTTTTTTGTTCCTGTATATCTACTGTTTATGACTAAAGTAATAAAGTTCAAAATACATCCAGAATTGCATGCAATGTATGATTTGAATGAGCACTTAAGGAGAGAAACAGAACAAAGCCTGATGTTTGAAGTGGACTTGGTGTAGGTGAATTGTTAAATCTTTGTTTGCAGCAAAAAGCACTCAACTCACGTTATGTCCTTCAAATCGCTTCCTTTTGTTCATCTGGTATGGTTTCTGAGCTGAAAAGATAGCCATGTAGTTTCCATTGGTTTGAGCAACAAAGCAGTCCTCCTGTGGGTGCAAAGCCAGACTAGGGCAGGTGTATCTCTCCTGTACCAAACACAGCAAAAAAATAAAATAAATAAATATTTTAAAAAAAAATTTGTATTAATTAATATTAATTTCAGACTCATGATTCAGTTTTCCACTGCAATTTTTATATGTTTAATGAAGTAGGTACCATATTCTAGTAATGTTCAGAAACAGTTTTGCATAATCTGCTAATTCTAAAATCTTCACTACAATTATAGTCTTCAGGGCCTAATCACAGCAACACAGTATATACACTTCCCTTTATGGCCAATGCTCTCCTGCCAGTCTAAAGCTTGCAACTAGAGGCTAAACAAGGACACTGGTCAAGTCAGTGGGGAAATACAACAACATGTCCAATTTACCTTGTCAGACATTAATTGGCATTGGTAGTTTCCTGGCACATAATTGAGGAACAAGGAACAATTATACACATTCCTCCGTTACTCCTCTTTCCAGCCCTCCTGGAAACCTCTTGTCTAACTAATAGCTTTGTATTGCTGTATATGCAGTCGGTCAAATGGAAATGTGTAGATGTTTACAGTGGTTAAGAGAATAGTGAATGACTGTTGACCCAGATCACAGAGTAATATATATACACTGGGTCCCTGGTGTCATACACACTTTGTTTTGGTATACAATTCTTGGTCTGTGGGACAAGAGATTCAAAAACACCCTTAGTCAGTCAGTATTTAAATATCCAGTTACATCAAAAACTAGCATGAATTACCAAACTATCTGTAATGCAGCCTAAAACATGTTAGCATTGAAATTAAAAACAAAAATTAATGTGTCTATTACAGAGCTAGTTAATTATTTCTGTGAGCATTTTGAGACACAGCAAAGAGAATTTTATGATATTCATTTTACACTAAAACTTGTAAATGACAAACATTTAACACCCCCCCCTCCCTCCAAAATAAATAAACTAAAAGCCTGTAACTAAAGCACAGTCTTGACCAGAAGACAGCCGAGATGTGGCAGGTTAAATACTTACATGGAATATCTGATTGGAAACTTTAGCAGTAGTCTTAAAGTCCCAGCAGATAAGGGTACGATCAGCAGAGTCTCGACTGACCACGTCACTGCTTGTCACAAATTCCTTTCCTCCACCCAGAAATAGGATGTCTAGTGTCTGCTGAATTCCAGACCTGTACACTCTGACCACCTGAAGTAGGAAAAAGTGGAAAATTGTATGTTGTGCAAGAAACCTGAATACTGACCTCAAACATTTTGCTTGCTCATTGGGGCAGTGGTGGCCTAGTGGTTAGGGAGTTTCTGGATCAGAAGATTATGGGATCGAGTCCCTCACCAGTAGGTTGCCCTGAGGTACTCTTGAGCAAGGTACCATCCCCATCACTGCTCCCTGGGCGCTTTCAATAGCTGCCCATGTGTGTGTGTGAAACACAGAGGTTGAATTTCATTGTGTTGTGCTGCGCTGCGTTTCACAATGACATTTGTGAATGAAAGTCATTTTCACTCACCACTTGCTCCAGTCAGAAGATACTATTACTAGTTTCCAGGAACATTACCATCTTCTTAGGTTTCTAGGCTCATCAACTGTAAAGTGAGCAAGGTAATTATTATAATTTTTTTTTTATTACATGTTCTGATGCACCGAGCAACTGTTGCCAAAGAGCAAGGAAAATACAGCCTTATGTATTGCTGTTAATACGGTGTAACGGTGGTGGGGTGCGGGAAGGATGTCAATGCAGAGTCAGGAACATAACTTTATTCATCATATTGACCAACACTAGATCCAAGGACTGCAGTTCTGACCCAAACAAGACACAAGGAACTGCAGTTGTGACTAAAACAAGTTACCACCATTAACTTAAGGCTTCGCCTAGTGAATGAACCACGCTCTGTTCTGACTCATCAGGGCTTAAAAAGCCAGCCCCAATTAAGCACAACTGTGTCTTCATGAGCTCAAGTGTGCTCAGCCAGAACAGCGTGCCCTCTACCGTGCCCAAAAGGAAACTCCCCCGTGACAGACTCCTCCCTCTCTGTCAGTTGTTGGTTGGTGGCCTTGTCAGCAACTCCTTCTGTTGAGTGATCTGACTGTTCATGCAGCTGATCTGTTCATCTCTTTGGTGAATGTCCATGAGAAGTGCACTGCGCTTCACACTGGCCTGTCTGAGTTTTTCTGATTCAGCCCTTAGGTTCTCCTGGGTACTGCCCAAGCTGTCAGTTAACCAAATGAACCGTTCACCTAGGTCCTTACAGACCTCTTCACATTCTAGGTAGCCAGCCTGCTTTTCTTCAAGTTCCCTATTAACTTTAGCCAGTTCTTCCTGAAGGGAACGTACCTCAGACTGTACGTACCTGGTTGCTTTCCTGCAGCTGGTGACGCATGGCATGGAGGGAGACATTGTCATCTTCCAATCTCTTACACTTTGCATTCAAAACATCAAGATACTGGTTCTGTGCACAAATTATGTGATCCTTGATGGTGACTTCAGCCTCCATTTCCTGGAGCTGCTCAGCAAGAACAATTTTGGCCTGTTCCTCTTGCTCCAGAATTGACAGCCATTTATTATCTGATTCCTGAAGAGTTTGTTCAAGGCTTTGAACTTTAGATCCCAGCCCACTGATTATTCCATCTGCAATACTAACCTGGAGCGGCTTTGTATCTGTCTTCTTCCTGGCAGATTAGAAGTACTGGGTTTGGAGGTCGACTCCATGATGCCGCTTGTCATGCTGCGAAGGGCCTTCTTGGTTGACTTCCCTCACTGAACGGCGCAGGGGGCATTTTCAGCCGGCTTCCTGTTTTCCGTGTCACGGGTGGCCTTCCTTGCTGATGTCCCACTTCCCGTGTCGCAGGGCGGCCTTCTTTGCCGATGTCCCGTGTTGAATGATGCAGGGGCATTTTCCGCCGCCTTCCCCCGTTGAATGACACAGGGTGGGTTCGTCTCCATCCTCATGCTGTGATTCACGCAGGGCGCTTTTTCGGCCAACATCCCACGTTAAAGCCGGTGAGGAGCTGGAAGCTCCTCCTGTCAGTTAAGGGACAGACGTACCGGCGGTTCATTTCTGTAACGGTGACAGGGTGCGGGAAGGACATCAATGCAGAGCGAGGAGTCTTGAACATAACTTTTTTCATTGACCAACACAAGATCCAAGGACTGCAGTTCTGACCCAAACAAGACACAAGGATCTGCAGTCATGACTAAAACAAGTTACCAAAACCACCATTAACTTAAGGCTTCATCTAGTGAATAAACCGCGCGCTGTTCTGACTCATCGGGGGTTAAATAGCCAGCCCCAATGAAGCACACCTGTGCCTTCATGAGCTCAGGCATGCTCAGTCAGAACACAGCGCCCTCTACTGTGCCCAAAAGGAAACTCCCCCGTGACAGACTGACACACGGTTTCTGAAGAACTCAGTTATAGTGTGCCGTTATTGTAACTAACCTTGTGTGAGCATATTTGATTTCCATCATAAGCCCATGGCATAAACACATTTTAAAAAGCAAACGTATAATTTTATAGGGGTGCATGTATGTATCTATGTAGCCTGAGTGTTCTGTCATTAAGTTGCGATGGGTAACATAATACAGTTAATAGTAATAACAAAAGATTTCATACAATATATGTTTCTAAAACGTACTGCTCATTCATTAGACAAATAAGAATAAAAATACCATATGTAAAATTTATAAAATATAACACACAGAATAAAGTAAAAATAAGCATTTGAGATGGATTGCATGGCACCAGTACTAGACAGTCACTAATGGTAATGTTAAGAATCAGATATTTCTCCTCATTTCTTAAATGTTGGCTTAAATAGTTATTTAGTTAGCAAACTATGTTCCTAAGGAATAGACTGTACCCATTCAGAGCAGCTGTATCTGAAAAACTAACTTTCTTTGCCTTCTCTCATCTTCGTGCTTTCACAGCAACCCAACACACACAAAGCACACATGAATACTCATTGCCTTCTCAGAGAAAGCTCATAGTTATGTTACAATTCATGTGAGATTCAGTGTTTCAGAAAAAAAGTGTTTGAGTTTAACGCACAAAAAATATTATACATATCACACACATACACACACAGTACTGTGCAAAGGTTTTAGGCAGGAGTGAAAAAAAAAATTTAGTTAGGGGAGATTTAGGATGTTTCTAGGAGATATGCTTTGCTTTTGAATTCAGACAAGAATCATTAAGAGTTCCATAGCTGGGACTAATAAAGTGACTGTAATCAGTATAAATAGAGGCAGTTTCTTTACATGTGCAGCACTGATAGCTAAATAATGCTAATTAAACCCATACCAGGATCAGAAATGCATCCAGTTATCCATCATGTTTGGTCGTCTTTGCTTTATTTTATCTGTAAGACCTATGTTAACATTAATGGTAAATAGCTTTTTTTTTTCCATAGCCTTTTGAACCTCCTAGATAAATCGTCTGTAAATTGGCCTTAACAGAATAACATTTCTTGGAATATCTAGGAAAATTTTTTTGGCATGGTCACAATAATAAAAATCTTCTGTCACATTCACACAAAGAAACTGAAAAAGAAATATCTCTGTATTTTATCATAATGAGGCTGGAGCTACATAGAGAATCGCCAGCATTTTTGATACCAGCGCTGTAAAATGTTTTGAAAAATTTAGCTTTCAGCCAGAATGACGTGTTTGTTTTTTGCATTTAGGACCGCCCATGAGTTTCTGATGTAGGTCACCTTAAGACTGCTCAACTTCTATGAGAGATATACAGTACTGTGTAAAAGCTTTAGACAGGTGTGGGGAAAAAAAAATGGCGTAAACAAAGAATGCTTTCAGAAATATAAATAATGAATAAACAAAGTGAGCAAACAAAAGAAAAACCTAAATCAAGTCAATATTTGGTGTAAACAAAGAATGCTTTAAGAAATATAAATAATGATTGTTTATTTTGATCAACTTACAGAATGCAAAGTGAGCAAACAAAAGAAAAATCTAAATCAAGTCAATATTTGGTGTTACTACCTTTTGCCTTCAAACCAGCATCAATTCTTATAGGTACACTTGCACAAGGTCAGGGATTTTGTAGGATTATAGTCAGGTGTATTATCAACCAATTTTACCAAACAGGTGCTAATGATCATCAAATGTCACAGGTAGGTTGAAACACAGTCATGTTTGGAGCAACCTACCAGCCGAGTTCCTTCAAAAACTGTGTGCACAGTACTGTATGTATATAATTTTTTATTTTTATATATATATATATATATATATATATATAAAAACCACAGACACACACACTTCAGTGCTCAGAGATACAGCCAATGTAAGGAAAGCTGAAACCCAACCACTATTGAATAAGACAACTCAAAACAGATTTTTGATAGGTTTTACTGGATTGCTGAGTAGCTACTGCCAGTGGCAAGGGAGAAAGGGGAAAGGTGCTTGGCGAGACATCTGGACAAAAGAAGGAAGATATGGAAATGTAATGGTGGAATGCCAAAGTTCAGGAGTGTACACAGAGGAAGAGACTGGTTAAGAAGTGGGATAGCCAGAGAGATGAAGAAAGCAGATAGGACTACAAAGAGATGAGATGCAAGGCCAAGAAAGACGGTGAAGGTTAATAAGGCTTATACTGAGTAAGTACAGCTATGAAAAGGATTAAAAATTTAAATGCTGTTGGTTGATGATATACCTGTGGAAGCATGGAGGTGTTTTTTCAAAAGAATATCTTTCATAGAGTCTTTTGTTTCACACATTTATGGCATTTAGCAGACACTCTTATCCAGAGCGACTTCCATAGGCAAGTACCCTACCACTAGACCACCACCACCCCACAATATTGGAAAGTGAGAAGATGCCTCAGGTGTGAAGGGGTAGGTTTGGGGTGGTGGTGGTCTAGTGGTAGGATACTTGCCTATGGACCTATGGCTCAAGAGGTCCCAGGTTCGAATCCCACCTCTGGCACTACCACCACTGGGTCCCTGAGCAAGATCCTTAACCCTGAATTGCTCCAGGGGGATTGTCCCTGTAATTAGGACATGGAAGTCGCTCTGGATAAGAGCGTCTGCTAAATGCCGTAAATGTAAATGCTTTCAATACATTTGCGGCATTTAGCAGACGCTATTATCCAGAGTGTCTTCCAGTTCCTAATAACAGGGACAGTCCCCCTGGAGCAGTTCAGGGTTAAGGGTTTTGCTCAGCAACCAAATGGTGGTAGTACTAGATGTCAGATTTCAACCTGTGGCCTCTTGATCCATAGGTCCGTAGACAACCCCCCCCCACCACTACCCTACAATGGAGTGACCAGCAATGTTACATAGGTAAAAATGACATGCAAAATGCATGAAGCGTTCCTTATTTTTGGGGGGCAGCGGTAGCCTAGTGGTTAGGGATCAGGTGGTCATGGGTTCGAACCCTGAGGTTTAGCAAGGTACCGTCCCTCTATTGAAAGCTGCTCCCCGGGCACTGCACACGGGTGAAATGCAGGGGGAATTTTTTGCTGTCTCTCACTGTGTGCTGTGCTATGTATTCACAATGACAAGATTAGTCACTTTAAGAAATAGATGGGTGAGGTCAGAAGAAAGAGGTGGTCCAGCAGGAGGTGGCAGAGTTAAAACTGCTAATATCTTTTATTGGGAGTGACAAGGATGGACAGGAATAGGAATGAGTACCTTCAAATCTTCCAACCTGAACTGTCCCTCTTTTAATTAGAGTCAGAGGTGTGATTGCTTAGACACGTGCAGAGGATAGATGAGAAGTATACTGGGAAAAGGATGTTGACGATGGAGCTGTCAGACAAGAGAAAAGGAGGAAGGCCAAAGTGGAGATTTGTGAATGTGATGAGAGAGGACATGCAGGTGGTTGGAGTGAAAGAGGAAGATGCAGAGGACCAAAGAAATGGAAACGGATGATCCGCTTTGGAAGAATCACCTAAATGGAGAGAAGGAAGAGGAGTCCAGACATGTACAGAAGCAACAGAAAGAAGTAGTAGCAGAGATACATCTGCAAAGTAAAAAACGGGGGGCGGACAAAAAAAAAAAAAAACAAATAAAAAACCCTTCATACTGACCTTGCAGGAACGAGGATCCCATGCACTGACTTCAGCACTGAATCCCCCACATAGAAAAACATTGGGATCCGAGGGTTGGTAGGCAATACAAGTCACCTTATATTGGTTCTCCATCCTGGCAATGACCTGACCTGAGAAGAGCACAAATAAAAACTGGTTACTGACACATCTGGAAGTTACAATTTCATTTAAGGTGAACCTGTCCATTGTCATTGCACCTCTGCATTTAACCCATACATACACCATTCAACAGTGGGAAGCCTTATCCAGCAGTGGTGAGGACAAACTCTTCACCATGTGAATATATGTCTAGTGCACAAGGGCAGTGGTGGCCTATTGGTTAGGGACTGTTCAGGATCAAGATATTCCATTAAAAACCTTTACAAAAAAACTTTACTCTAGCTACATAGAGTCCTTACTAGATCCAGGAAATCTGATCACATTCTTCTTCTTTTTCTTTCGGCTGCTCCCGTTTAGGGGTCGCCACAGCGGATCAACTGTCTCCATTTCTTCCTCTATTTTGCATCTTCCTGCTTCAAACCGACCACCTGCATGTCCTCTCTCACCACATCCATAAACCTCCTCTTTGGTCTTCCTCTTCTCCTCTTTCCTGGCAGCTCCATCTTCAACATCCTCCTTCCAATATATTCCTCATCTCTTCTCTGGACATGCCCAAACCAACACAACCTTGCTTCTCTAACCTTGTCTCCAAGACGTCTAACCTGAGCTGTCCCTCTAATATACTCATTTCTAATCCTGTCCATCCTCGTCACACCCAATGAAAATCTCAGCTTCTTTAACTCTGACACCTCCAGCTCCGCCTCCTGCCTTTTCGTCAGTGCCACTGTCTCCAACCCATACAACATAGCTGGTCTCACTACTGTCTTGTAAACCTTCCCTTTTACTCTAGCTGGTACACGTCTGTCACAAATCACTCCAGCCACTCTTCTCCACCCATTCCAACCAGCCTGCACTCTCTTCTTCACCTCTCTTCCACACTCGCCATTACTCTGAACTGTTGATCCCAAGTATTTAAACTCCTCTACCTTTGTTACCTCCACTCCCTGCATCCTAACCACGCCACTTTCCTCCCTTTCATTCACACTCATGTATTCTGTCTTTGCCCTACTCACTTTCATTCCTCTCCTCTCAAGAGCATATCTCCATCTCTCCAGGTTCTCCTCAAGCTGCTCCCTACTCTCACTACAGATCACAATATCATCAGCAAACATCATCGCCCACGGAGACTCCTGTCTAACCTCGTCCGTCAACCTGTCCATTACTATTGCAAACAAGAATGGGCTCAGCGCTGATCCTTGATGTAATCCAACATCTACCTTAAATGCATCCGTCACTCCCACTGCAGATCTCACCACTGTTACACTGTCATCATACATATCCTGAACTACTCTCACATACTTCTCTGTAACACCAGACTTCCTCATACAAAACCACAACTCCTCTCTAGGCACCCTGTCATATGCTTTCTCCAAATCCACAAAGGCACAATGCAGCTCCTTCTGACCTTCTCTGTACTTCTCCATCAACACCCTCAGAGCAAACATTGCATCTGTGGTGCACTTTCTCGGCATAAAACCATACTGCTGTTCACTGATCCTCACCTCTTTTCTTAACCGAGCTTCCACTACTCTTTCCCATAACTTCATGGTGTGGCTGATCAACTTTATCCCTCTATAGTTACTACAGCTCTGTGCATCACCCTTATTCTTGAAGATCGGTACCAGTACACTTCGTCTCAACTCCTCAGGCATCTTCTCACTTGCCAAGATTGTGTTAAACAATCTGGTCAGAAACTCAACTGCCATCTCCCCTAAACATCTCCATGCTTCCACTGGTATGTCATCCGGTCCAACAGCCTTTCCATTCTTCATCCTCTTCATCGCTGCCCTTACTTCCATCTTGTTTATTTGCTGCACTTCCTGGTTAACTCTTCTCACATCATCCAGTCTTCTCTCTCTCTCTCATTTTCTTCATTCATCAGCTCCTCAAAGTATTCCTTCCATCTGCTCAACACGCTCTGTTCACCTGTGAGTACGTTACCATTTCTATCTTTAATCGCCCTGACCTGTAGCACATCTTTCCCAGATCTGTCTCTCTGTCTAGCCAATCGGTAAAGGTCCTTTTCTCCCTCTTTACTGTCCAACCTCTCATACAATTCACCAAACACCTTATCTTTGGCCTTCACCACTGCTTTCTTCGCCCTGCGGTTCATCTCCTTGTACACCTGTCTACTTTCTTCATCTCTCTGACTGTCCCATGTCTTCTTTGCCTCCCTCTTCTTTTGAATACACTCCTGGACTTCTTGGTTCCACCACCAGGTTTCCTTATCCTCTTTCTTCCTTCCAGATGTCACACCAAGTACATTTCTAGCCGTCTGCCTTATCACTTCTGCAGTAGTTTCCCAGCAATCCGGTAGCTCTTCAACACCTCCCACTGCCCGTGTTAACTCCTGCCTGAATTCCACCTTACAGTCCTCCTCCTTCAGCTTCCACCACTTGATCCTCGACTCTGCCCTCACTTTCCTCCTCTTCTTGACCTCCAAGGTCATCCTACAGACCACCATCCTATGCTGTTTAGCTACACTCTCCCCTGTCACTACTTTGCAGTCTCTGATCTCTTTCAAACTGACCCTCCTGCAAAGAATATAATCCACCTGTGAGCATCTTCCTCCACTCTTATACGTCACCCTGTGCTCCTCCCTCTTCTTAAAATAAGTATTAACTACAGCCATTTCCATCCTTTTTGCAAAATCTACAACCATCTGACCTTCAGCATTCCTCTCCTTGACACCATGCCTACCCATCACCTCCTCATCAACTCTGTTCCCTTCACCAACATGACCATTAAAATCTTCACCAATCATCACTCTCTCTCCCCTGGGTACACTCTATCACTTCATCTAACTCACTCCAGAATTTTTCCTTCTCTTTCATCTTACAACCAACTTGTGGAGCATAAGCACTAACAACATTCATTATCACACCTTCAACTTCCAGCTTCAAACTCATCACCCTCCCTGACACCCTCTTCACTTCCAAAACACTCTCCACATACTCTTCCTTCAGGATAACACCTACTCCATTCCTCCTTCTATCCACACCATGGTAGAACAGTTTCAACCCCCCTCCAATACACCTGGCCTTACTACCCTTCCATCTAGTCTCTTGCACACACAAAATATCAACCTTCCTTCTCTCCATCATATCAGCTAATTCTCTACCTTTACCAGTCATGCTGCCAACATTCAAAGTCCCTACCCTCACTTCCACTCTCCTCTCCTTCTCCCTCTGGACATGCCTTCCTCCTCTTCTTCTTCTTCTTTGGCCAACAGTAGTCCAATTTCCACCAGCACCCTGTAGGCTAACAGCACTGATGGCGGTCGTTGTTAACCCGGGCCTCGACCGATCCGGTATGGAATTCTGTATCGTTGTCCGCATATTGACTTGGCAAAGTTTTACACCGGATGCCCTTCCTGACGTAACCCTCCCCATTTACCCGGGCTTGGGACCGGCACGAAGAAATACACTGGCTTGTGCATCCCTAGTGGCTGGGTTGAAATCTGAAATCTGATCACATTATTCCACAATTATCAATAGTTCATTGGCTTCTGATCAGAATTCATACTGGTACAAAATGTTTCTTTTGCCCTAACTGACCTCACCCTGAACATAATTCCAGCATTGAAAGGCACAAGGAATTAAAAAGCGACCTGAGTTTTAATTAAATATCTTAACTGTCATGTCTGTTGCATAAAGATACTAGAAAATGGGGAAATAGTAAGCACATTATACACCTGTCTCCACATCTGTCATTGCTGCCATGTTGTCAAAGGAGCCTGATAAGAGGCGTTGTCCACATGGGAGCCAACATGCATCTCGAACAGCCCCCTGGTGGATAGAGTATGTCTGAAGGCATCGCCCACTGGCTACACCATCCCAAACCTTCCAAAAAAATGAAAAATAAAAAAAATTAGTCTGAATTAAGGGAAAGTTGCATACAGTGTTTCCAGAGGTGTGGATTTGAGTCACATGACTTGGACTTGCTTCACAAATCTGATGACTTGAATACAGTGGTTTGCTACCACAAGCAAATCAGCACTAAATAAAAGTACCCTGAAACAAATAAAATTACCTTTTTAAATTGTCGTTCTGTCATGAGACTCTTTTTGCAATGTTTTTAAAAAAAAAAAAAAATCCCCCCATTTTTAGTTTAATCAGTTGCAATTAAAACATATGTTATGCCAGCTGGGAAAACTACATCGATAAATCCATGAACTTTGAATGTAAGAATAAACAAAAATAGTGTCCAGTACCATGGCCATTTATCCACTCCCATTGTATGGAATCATTATTCAATCATCTTGAAAAGGCCTGAAAGTATATTACATACACACACAGTACTGTGCAAAGGTTTTAGGCAGGAGTGAAAAAAAATTTTAGTTAGGGGAGATTTAGGATGTTTCTAGGAGATATGCTTTGCTTTTGAATTCAGACAAGAATCATTATGAGTTCCATGACTGGGACTAATAAAGTGACTGTAATCGGTATAAATAGAGGCAGTTTCTTTACATGTGCAGCACTGATAGGTAAATAATGCTAATTAAACCCATACCAGGATCAGAAATGCATCCAGTTATCCATCATGTTTGGTCGTTTTTGTTTTATCTTATCTGTAAGACCTATGTTAACATTAATGGTAAATAGCCCCCCCTTCTTTTTTTGGTTCATAGCCTTTTGAAGCTCCTAGATAAATCGTCTGTAAATTGGCCTTAATAGAATAACGTTTCTCCTTGGAATATCTGGGAAAATTCTTTTGGCATGGTCACAATAATAAAAATCTTCTGTCACATTTAAAAGAAACATGAAATGAAAAAGAAATCTCTCATCTCTGCATTTTATCATAATGAGGCTAGAGCTACACAGAGAATCACCAGCATTTTTGGTACCAGCGCTGTAAAATGTTTTGAAAAATTGAGCTTTCAGCCAGAATGACGTGTTGGTTTTACATTTAGGTGTTGTAGGTCATGAGTTTCTGATGTAGGTCACCTTAGACTGCTCAACTTCTATGAGAGATATACAGTACTGTGCAAAAGTTTTAGGCAGGTGTGAAAAAAAATGCTGTAAACAAAGAATGCTTTAAGAAATATAAATAATGATTGTTTATTTTGATCAACTTACAGAATGCAAAGTGAGCAAACAAAAGAAAAATCTAAATCAAGTCAATATTTGGTGTTACTACCTTTTGCCTTCAAACCAGCATCAATTCTTATAGGTACACTTGCACAAGGTCAGGGATTTTGTAGGATTATAGTCAGGTGTATTATCAACTAATTTTATCAAACAGGTGCTATGATGATCAATGTCACACGTAGGTTGAAACACAGTCATGTTTGGAACAACCTACCAGCCAAGTTCCTTCAAAAACTGTGCAAGTGTACATAGAAGAATTGATGCTGTTTTGAAGACAAAGTCCATCTTTTCATTTCACTTTCATTTCCATGAAAACTTAATCCCAGAAAACCCATTTCCACTGCATTTCAGCCCTGCTGACATCACTTCAAAGATCATCTTGTTAACACAGGAGAGAGGGGACATTTCAAAATCAGAGAAAGACTGATATTCAGCAAAATGTACAGGGACTGGACAGTTGAGGACTGGGTTAAAGTCATTTTCTCTGATGAATCCCCATTCTAATTGTCTGGGGCATCCGGAAGAAAGACTGTCCAGAGAAGAAAAGGTGGGTGATAGCATCACTCCTGTGTCATGCCAACAGTAAAGCATCTTGAGGCTGTTCTTGTGTGGGGTTGCTTCTCAGCTAAGGAAGCAAGAAAAAAATTGCTGTTTGTGGGGAAAAAAGACAAAAGAAGGAGGAAACAGCTTCCATCTGGCATTTTACTTAAATAAAATACTACATCACAGGTCAAAAATTCTGGGGGTAATAAGGATAGGTTCAAAGTTTCAGTGACCACATTAAAATAGTAACAGTAACTCAGCATTCTGGCATTTCAAGAACATGCCTAAAGTAAAGCATTGTGTTGGAGCAAGATTTGAAGAAATTATGACCTTTTTTGTTTTCCCATAAATTTTTACAATTGTAATGTTATTCTCACTGGTCTCCCCAAAGTCGCTACTAAGCAGCTAGAGCAAATACGTTTGATGGATCCAAAAAAAAAAAAAAAAAAAAAAAAAATCACTATTGATTAAATTAATTAAACCTAGCATCAGAATAAATGCTAGGCAAAGAGTGAAAAAGGATAAACTAAACCCAACTTGTAACATGTTGGCAATGTCCGCTGATGTCTAGCAAGGGTTGTAGTCCTGCTTCCAGGCATCCTTTAAAGAAGCAGCAGCACCCGGTGTTCAACACTGAGAGGTGGCAGTCCATCAACCCACCATTCAAAAATGAGAAATGATGGTGCCCAATGTCTAACACTGACAGGAGCAGTCCTGTTGCCCAGGGCAAGGACTGGCAGTATCTACTGACAAACATAGGCCTGATGCTGCCTGGTAGGAGTACTCAAGAGGGTATCAGTGGAGTGAGAATGGTTGGGAGGCCAAAAGCTTAGAAGTCTTTGCCTGGCACAATTGCAGGGACTGTTTAGATTGAGACAATTCCAACAGTTTAAGGTGAAACAATTTCCAGCTCTTACAGGATGGCAAAAATTTTGCTTAGCGAGATACTTTCTGATAAAAGGTGGCAGACTGAGTGGAGCAGCTCAATTCTTTGGGTCCTTTACACGCACTGCATATGATGAGAAAATATAAAAAATTAAATAACATTTTTATTTAAATCTCACAGATAGGTTATAATAATATCATAATTACTTTAATGTATCAATTAAGTATGGGTGATAAAACCAATAATAAGTCAATAGTACTTTTCTGTTGTCTAGGTCAATTATTAAAAAAAGGTCATTAAAAAATAAATCAATAATTACTGACTGAAATGAAAATTTGAGTCTGTAATTTAACATTTATAAATATAACTTGATACACATTAGATATAATGCATTAAACAATGTTAAACAGAACTCAATACATCTCCCTGAGGGAGACATACACTTAAACACCATCAAAAATGGCTGTTCCAAATATTTTGTACATACAAGTATTTTATTTTTATGTTGGTATTAATTTCTATATTTAGCATTCCAAAAACCCTAAAATAAGTAAATAAATTAAAGCAAACCTCCTATTAGGGGGTCACCACAGGAGATCATGTTTCCATTTCTTTTTCTCCTAGGCATTTTCTCTCCCCCCCCCACACTGACCTCTTTGGCCTCTTTCTTCTCAACTTACACTCAGCATCTCTCCTTTGCAAATGCCAACACCACCAAAATCTTGCTTTTCTGATTTTGTCTCCAAACCATCCAGCCTGCTAATTTTGTCCATCCTTGTTACTCTCAGAGCAAATTGACATCTTTAACTCTGCCACCTCGCGTTTTGTCAGTGCCATCATTTCCAGTCGATATAACACAGCTGGTCTCAATGTGATCTACAAACATCGCCCTGTCTAATCTCGTCTGTCACATTTGTCTTCTGTCACAAATTGGTCAAACATGAATGCTACTTATATGGGCAAAATCAGTAGGCAATCACTATGGAGTATGGTCTTTCCACATAATACACCTATCCAACCAAAGACTAATCTACTTCATGCAGGTATTTGAGAATGTTTGTCCTGCAGGCATGGTCTAAAGCATGGGCTTCACTAATAATCGGTGCTTCTTTTGCCCTCTACTAACAGGCAGATTGTAGCTTTAAATGTTTAAAACAGGGGTCACCAACCTTTTTTAAACTGAAAGCTACTTCATGGGTACTGAGCCAAATGAAGGGCTATTCATGGATGGATATTGTCATTTTCAAATCTATATAAATGCAAATGTGATTAAAGAAGAATAACAACAGGATAAAATGTAATTTTAGATGCTGCTCACTAGCGAGTTGTGCTGTTTTTAGAATAGGTCCACGGAGGACTCATGTGGTCCTTTGGGGCATCGGGCACCATGTTGGTGACCCCTGGTTTAAAATTACCCGTCATAACATTTTCTTCGACAACAGCTTACACATTATTAATACCCAATCACTAGTTTAGGAGAGATGGCAGTGATGTCTATAACCAGTAATGACTCCAACATAATCTTGCCTAAGCTTACACACAATACACATAAGCTACACGTAATTACTTAGTAACACTTTAAAACATGTACACCAGAGCTTCAGCATTAATTCATTTTCAATGGTATACAGCTTTCTCATTATCATTCAAACTTAAATAAATCAATTAGTTTACTGCTTAGTACAGTTACTAAGAACTACATATTCTACCTGGATATAAAAATAGACCTGCAACTTAAATAAATAAATAAATAATTCACATATTCAAAATTTACAAACTCCAAACTTGTGGACTTGTTGACCTACAATTTGTGATGTAGTGATGTGCAAAACAGTTTATTTAATAAAAAAAAAAAAATCTGTATATCTACATGTGAATTTCTTACTAAAATTGAAGCTCTTGTTCATTTGTTTGTCAATTATAATGATCATTTCTAAGCATTCTATGAAGAGCATGGATATTATGTGGATGTTTGACTTTATTCAGTATTGCAACTGGGCAGTATTTAAATAATATGGTGATATAAACTAATGAAATTACTTCAAACTGAAACAGAAGGGTAAAATGAGAGGGTTAAGAACGTTTAAATAACAAAAATCAAAATAATGTAAAGATTATATATCAGTTAACGGTTTATCTTAGAGTGTTGTCTGAGTGAATATATATAAATATAAATAAATTTGCTGAATTTTCTTAAAATGTTAAACGTTAAAAGGGACAAAACAACACCAGTCTCTTACACTAGCCAAACCAAAGACAACTTACCTTGAATGTCTTGTCCATGGAAGCAGAGAGCAACAGATGGCTAAGATGAGGGACTGGGCACCACTGCACCATGTTGACCGGGCCCTGGTGGGCCTGAAGATGATACTCAACATACTTTGGCAACTCTGTTTTTCTTTTTTTACTGCCTAGGAGCGGTCTGATCCTCTCAGACACGTCAAACAGATGGTTCACGTTCGTGGCCTGAAATTTAGTTGAACTAACTTCATGTAACTCTGAAAATCCTACCCGTGTACACAGTTTCTGTCTCTTTGACACATATGGCCTCAGTCCTTTCGTGGTAAGCTGAGACCTGTTTTCACCCATAGCCACTGAAGTTTGTAATGCTGGGAAAGAAGTGCTTATTGGCCGTTGAGTATAACCATCTGTGCTTTGTGAACGCTGGTTTGAAGAGACACGTTCTGGTGGCAGTTCTGATATTTCCCTGTACGATTCTGTTTCAATATTGCCGTGATGGAGGTGGGATTTTGATGTTGAACCCCGCTTATCCTCTTCACTCTCAAAAAGACTGCCACTCTCTACAAGAAAGCTATCCTCGGTGTCAGAATCACCATAATCCACTAATGAATTCATGGCAAAGTAATGGGTGTTGTTAAAATGCACAAATTACCCCAGGTGGTTTTAATTTTGTACTCGAAATGAAATGCTATCTGTTGGGCAGACGTAAAGTCGATGCCTTCTCTGCTACACGACAGAAATATACTTTTTCCACCAAACGATGATAACTAATATTGTTTTTAAGTACATAAATTTATATATTTATTACATTCTACCTGACATCTACGATTCACCCAATAACGCAAAAAAACAAAACCCAAACCTGAAACCAAAGCCAGTTCACGAAGCAGAGCGGAGACTATAGTTGCTATAGAACCACGTCAATCCTGCGTCAAAATCCGCATGGAGTCGGATTAAGTAGCATATGAAAGCGTAGAATGCGTTGTATGATAGAACACGTTTTAACAGCCAAAATCTCCACCTGCGCCTAAATGGGTTATGCAAGTACAAACAAATAGCTTCTAGCAGCACCATGCTTTTCTCTTTACCACCTTCATTTGACTAAAAGATTTGTTTAACGACAAAAGTCCGTTTGACGACTCACACCTAATGAGCTGCTCGTGTATCTTCCTCTTCTAGAAAGCAGAAAATTCGAACAAGGATATTCAAGTTATCAAAACACAATTACAGCTCAAACAACGCAATGTGTCGCAACGATTCTTCCTCTTCGTTTTCTGATGGCGATTGGCAAACAACGATTTAATGCTTTACCGCCACCTCCTGGTAAGGAGTGTGTGTATAAATTATATTTACGTTTACATTTTTAAACATGCTGCTACAACTTCTGCTATTAAGCTATTATTACTGCTGTTATCTCATTATTTGGTGCTCATATTTAGATATTTATACATTTGTTTTTTATTTTAAAATTATGGACCTGAGTATAATGACAATAATAATCTTTTATATCTGAACAGTAATTACGTTAAACATATTGACCCTATAGTACATTAAAAACTTAACAGTTTATGTTGAAGGCAAGGCCTTTCTGAAGATAAGCCATGTACTTTTCTATGTGATACATGTGTAAGAATAAATGTATACTTTGAAGACACTTTGCTCTTGTTGACTCTAAACCCATATATTATATCTCAACTCCTGGCTGAATAAACATCACATTAAAAAATTATTCTTCTGTTATAGATGCAGATGATGCGAATGCAGATTATACTGATTTTAATATCAGCATATACTTGGAACTAAGACATTCAACATTTACATCTGACCTTCTGCAGAGAGCAAATGTGATTATTTTGATAACCAGATCATTTCCAATTTGCCTGTATTAATGCTGGCTTCAATGTGGGTTCAATCAAGAACCTGTTAAATGTATATGTATAGAATAACGAATAACACAGGAAAAAAAAACCCAGTCCGCTCCACCTGCGAATCAAGCACCCCAAACCTTGGTATCAGAATAACCACCAAGATATAACAAACATTCCACGAGCAGCCAAACGGAGTAAGTTCTATGTTTTTAGAAGTAAAAGAATGTGTTTGTCGTGTTAACATGCAATTGCTTTTGTATTGATGAACAGATTTTAGGTCTTAACCCGAAATTATATTTTGAATGTGTCTTAGGTATGATTTACCCAACTCCCCTTTAAAACAATTAGACAATTTTTAACATTAACAAACAATATTTGAACATTAATATAATTTAAAGACTAAAAGGATAAATAACATGCAGGATTATTTGTTATATTGGTTTGCATGATTCGGAACTGCGTGAAAGCAAATGTTTCACAGGGAATAGATTTGCTGCGACACTGCTCCGTGGTGCAACTGATGTAACCTTGTTTTTGAGCCTCTACCGGTGTGTATTTTATTGAAGTTTAAACTGCTTTTATAAGCCTCAATTGCTATTCCCCGTGTCATCCAGCTTGTGGAATTGTCGAAGAGAGCTTTGTAGGGGAGCTGTTTTGAAAGGAGCCGAGTAAGCTATGATTGCTAACGTTATGTTCACATATGGCTCTTACTGTATATGCGGTTTCTCACACGATTAATAGTATGAGTAGATAAATAATAACATTTGTGCTTAAAGTGTAACATTAAAACATGCAAGATTGCAATTTATATAGTTAGACAGATATGTGGAATCTGCAAGAATCTATAGCAGATCAATGTTAATGTAATTCTTTGGGCATTACATCGGACTTTCTGTGGCTTTCAGGCTAGAAGATGACAGATTGTCAAGGAGATGGGTCACTTGACCTGACCCCCATGGAACTTTACGAGAAACTCAACACACAAGGAGACAAAGTACGAAAACTGAAGGCAGACAAGGCTACTAAAGTAAGCTTGAATTATCACCTCAATTAACGGGGGAAGCTCACCGCTTCGGATTTATCTAGTGGTTTTTTAATGTATCGCTAACTGTTGTTAAGAATGGGATCAATGCCTCTGCACAGTGGCTAATCATGTATTACACAACATACACTATTATAATATTTTAAAAGACGATGTTTTAAAAACATTTTATTTGCTGGGATTAAGGTTACAAACTACTACACATTTTAAGCTGTACACATCTTTTTAACCAAAGTGTATAGCCAGATATAGCAATTAATCACAAGCATTATGTACATTATTTTTAACTACATAATAATTACATATAATGTTAATTACGTTGAATGTTGCATGATCTGTTTCCTTTGATAGCCTGAGATTGATGCTGCTGTACAGTGGCTGTTAAAGCTGAAAACTGATTACAAAAGAACCATAGGACAAGATTACAAGGCAGGCTGTCCCCCAACCAACATCATCGTTTCAAACAGTAATGGACCTGCTGTAGAGGATGCAGATGATCATGTGGATCCTTGGAATGTGTCTACCTCTAGTGCCAAAGGAGTGGACTATGACAAACTTATTGGTTGGTTGTCATCTTTTAAATGGCATTAACCGTTATGCATTCATAGAAGTCTGCTGACAGGTTCTATATATTTTTTAAAACAGATACATTTGATAAATTGTACTGGAGGATTATTATATTTATGTAATCTAAGTAAAAATTAAAATTGGGCACTTGAATTTTGTTCACAGTGAAATTTGGAAGCAGTAAGATTGACCAAGACCTGATTGACAGAATTGAAAAGGTCACTGGGCAGAGACCTCACCGTTTCCTCCGCCGAGGGGTCTTCTTTTCACATAGGTTAGCCATGTTTCCAGTACTTGGGATGTGGTTAATATCAGCTTCCAATTTACAAAAATATCACACAGTTTTCTGTGACATTTTATTCTAGGGACATGCATCAAGTCCTGGACTCTTATGAGTCCAAGAAATCTTTCTTTCTCTACACGGGCAGAGGTCCTTCATCAGAAGCAATGCATGTTGGTCATCTTATACCCTTCATCTTTACCAAGTGAGAATGCTCTCCTCAAAGGGATTTATATGTATACCATATTGGCGACCTGTTAAGTAGTTTTGTAAACATGCACTAAATTGGGATTACAAATTCCCTTTTGGAAAATCTTTTACTCTATCATAAGGTCTGCTTTATGGCTTAATTAGCTAAAGTAAAGTTCTTGTGAGCCATCCAAGGGATGAGGGATTGAATGAAGAATCATGACTTTAACAACAAAAATTACCCAGAAATGTGCTGGGTAAATACTTTACTGAGCAAAAGTTTTAGGCAGGTGTGAAATAATGCTGTAAACAAAGAATGCTTTCAAAAATGGAAGTGTTAATCATTTATTTTCATCAATCAACAAAATACAGTGAATCAACAAAAGAGAAATCTAAATAAAATCAATATTTGTTGTGACCACCCTTTGCCTTCAAAACAGCATCAGTTCTTCTAGGTACACTTGCACGCAGTTTTTGAAGGAACTTGGCTGGTAGGTTGTTCCAAACATGACTGTGTTTCAGCCTACGTGTGACATTGATGATCATTAGCACCTGTTTGGTAAAATTGGTTGATCATACACCTGATTATAATCCTACAAAATCCCTGACTTTGTGCAAGTGTACCTATAAGGCCAGTGGTGGCCTAGTGATTAGGGAGTTGCCCCCGCATCGGAAGATTGTGGATTCAATTCCCTCACCAGTAGGTTGCCCTGAGGTACCCTTGAGCAAGGTACCGTCCCTGTCACTGCTCCCCCAGGCACCTTCAATAGCTGCCCACTGCTGCACGGTGTGCAGGGTTAAATGCAGAGGTTCAGTTTTGTTGTTGTTCACTGTGTGCTGTTCTGTGACCTCGCAATAACAAGGGTTGTCACTTTCACTTTCTTTTTTTTGCATTTTGTAAATTGATAAAAAGAAACAATCATTATTTATATTTCTTAAAGCATTCTTTATTTACAGCATTTTTTCACACCTGCCTAAAACCTTTGCACAGTACTGTACATACCTAAAAAAAAAAAGGTTAACAATGCTCTACTGTAATGACTTATATATTTAAAGCCATAAAATCCACCAAACTAGATTGTTAGCAAGTTTAAACTGCACAGCTGTTTGTCTTAAGCTTATAGCTAGACAAAGCAATTATTCACAAGTTTATGTGCTTTATTTTCAGGTTTCTAAAAAAAAAAATTCATTGGAGAGTTTAATTGCAGTAGCTCACTGATTTTCTTACCTCAAGATTGGCCACCTCAACTCACCACCTGTTTTGCTGCAGGATAGCAAATTGAAGTTGATGAGGCCATATTCAAGTTACTGAAACAGTGCCACAATTCATTAGAAAAGACAGTTAATGTCAGAAATATAAATAAATACTTTATGATTCAAAGCTTTTTAGCTTTAGTATATTTAAGTATTTTGCCTCCGTAATCATTTAAAACTTGTGTGTCTTGTAGATGGCTTCAGGATGTTTTTGATGTACCTCTGGTCATTCAGTTAACTGATGATGAGAAATTCTTGTGGAAGGATCTGACCCAGGAGGAGTGTCATCATTTTGCTGTGGAGAATGCTAAAGATATAATCGCTTGTGGATTTGATGTCAACAAGACCTTCATCTTTTCTGATCTAGACTATATGGGGTAAGGAGTTGCCATAGTAAAATATAAACTATCAGTATCCATTTTTGGACAACAGTAGAGCTGGCCTGAGTAATAATAAATGATAAAGCAAAGCTACCTTGGTTAAGGCATCCACCTCTCTTTGAAGCAATAAAAAGAACAAGAAAAGGGCAGTGCAGATTTTGTGTGAGTTAAACTTAAATCATCAGTACATTTAGTGGTGGTGATGCCAACACTGAAAGCTCCAATTTTTAAACTTGTTTGGTGAGTTCCGGCAGTGATGATTTACACAGAATTTAAGATGATTTAAGAGATTTACATAGAATGCTAATGCATTCAGTGTGGTGGCTGTTCTGTTCAGATGCATCTGTCAATCCAAAAAAAAACCTTAGTCCTTACCTATTATGTGGCTATGACTGAGCTCAGTTGAAATTAAACTCTCAGCTGCTTTCTTTGATACAAACTAGGGAAACTTGCAAACTTGCATTAACTAATAAATGCAAGCAATATGTTATTTAAAATATGTTATTTAATACATAAAATATACCAAAGCAACAAAGTAAAACTGAAATGGTGAATTTTAGCTCCTTAAATTTTTGACACCCTTGTTGCATACAGCTTGCAAGTAGCTTAGATTCAGTAGACAGGTTTTTACTGAATATATTACAGAATCCTGTACAGAGCATAGTTAAAATTTGCTTGAATAAATTATTATAACTTTCTTTGTGGGGTTGGTATTTAGGAGAAGTTTTTCTGTACTCTTAAATTGAATGGAAAGAACTTGGTAACAGAGGATAAGGTGTAGTAATCTGAAACTTGTGCATAAAGTTATAAATGTTTGTAGTTTGTCTTGTTGAATCTGGTCTTTCTGTGTCAACAGCATGAGTTCATCATTCTATAAAAATGTGGTGAAAATACAGAAGCATGTTACATTTAACCAAGTTAAAGGAATATTTGGATTCACAGACAGCGACTGCATTGGTAATAAAACACAAGTACTTTTAGCACTCAAAAATAACTGGTAAATATTTTAAATTTAAGAATGTTAAGCTGTGCAGAGAATTTCTTTATATGTTCTCTTCCATTTTCTATTTCTCTCAAGGAAAGATCAGTTTCCCTGCAATACAAGCGGCCCCTTCTTTTAGCAGTTCTTTTCCACAGATCTTCAATGACAGAAAAGATTTGCAATGTCTTATCCCTTGTGCCATTGACCAGGTTAGTGAATTTGTAGCCTCAGGGAATTCTGTCTATATGTACCAGGAGCTTTTGTAGTCAGTTATTCTGTACCAAGAGAAACATTAATTTCTATATTGACAGGAATCTAGATTTTAAAGGTTTTTATTGAGCTTCAGCTTTTTAGCACTTGACACTTAATCCTTCCTGCAGAGAAATCCATGCAAAAATAGACACTTTCACTTTGTGGCAATTGAACGTTTTTAACATAAAACAACATTCTCTTTTTTTTTTTTTATATGTTTGACAGGTTTTCTTGAGCTTCAAATTGTCACATTTAAAGATTACAATGTCATTTGCAAACAAAGTCCACAGGGACTATAAGTAAAGGAGAATTGCATCTGTAGTGCTCTTTCTTGGCATGAAACCATACTGCTGCTCACTAGTAAATCACTTTTCTTAACAGAGCATCCACTGCTTTTTAAAAAAAATGTTTTTTTATTAAATATGTTGTGGCTGATCAGCTTTATCCCTCTGTCATTGACAGCTCTGTACATAACCCTTAATCGTCAAATCAGTATTTCTTTCTACTCATCAAGCATTTTCTCACATTCCAAGATTGCATTAATCTGATATAAACTCTGCTGCCATCTTTCTAAACATATATCCGTGCTTCCACTGGTATGTTCTCTAGATAAACAGCCTTTCTATTTTTCCATCCTTTGCCCTTACTTCCACCTTGCAAATCCACTGTACTCCCTGGGTCACTATCCTCACCCCCCCACCTCCCCTCTCATTCTTTTCATCTGTTCCTTGCATCTGCTCAACATGCTCTGCTCTCTTGTGAGTATGTTTCCATTGTTATCCTTCATTATCCTAACCTGCTACATGTCTTTTCCTGCTTGGCTCCTCTCTCTTGCCAATTATTAAAGGGTCCTTTCTCCCTCTTTGGTTTTGTTGTAAGAGAGATTAAACACTAAACACCTTATGTTCTGCCATAACCTCTGTTTTCCCTGTACCTCAACTCTTTTTCTCAATTCTTTCTGCTTTCTTTGCATTTCTCTTGCACTGTATACAGTGAACTTCCTGAACTTCCACAGTCCACCAATAGGTATTCTTACCCTCCTTCTGTCACACCAAGCACCCTTGTAGCTGTCTCCCTTACCACTTCTGCAATAGTTGCCCAGCAATCTGGTAAATCTTCACTACCTCTCCTAATTGCATGTCATAATTCCTTCTTGAACCCCCAGCTTAAAGTCTAACTTCTTCAACTTTTATTTGATCCTTGACTCTGCCCTCATTTTAATCACACCCGAGTCTTTAAATATACTCTTATAGGTTTTTGGAATGTGTCTACCTCTAGTGCCAAAGGAGTGGACTATGACACACTTATTGGTTGGTTGTCATCTTTTAAATGGTATTAACCGTTATGCATTCATAGAAGTCTGCTGACAGGTTCTATATATTTTTTAAAACAGATACATTTGATAAATTGTACTGGAAGATTATTATATTTATGTAATCTGACTGAGTATAATGAGTATTCTCCAGTATACATTTATGCAGATTTTATATTTGATTATTTGTTAGAATTAATTTCTTGGTAGAAATTAAAATTCAATCATTTGACCAGCCCTATAAAGCAGTTATCTGTACTCTTCCGTTACTACCTGGCAAACTTCAACCTTTCTTCACTCTCGTCATCCTGTGCTTCTCTCTTCTTAAAACACATTCACTACAGCTATTTTTAACCTTTTAGCAGAGTCCACAATCATCTCTGACCTACATTCCTCCCTTCACACGATACCTACCCATCACCTCTTTTTCCTTCTGAAACATTGCCATCTGCATCAATCACCTCTCTCACTCTCACTCATGCTTCATCACTTGATGCATCTCTTCTAGAATTATTCTTTCTCATCTTTCTCACAATCCATGTGTGGAGCAAATGCAATAACAGCATTGATCATACCTTTGATTTCCTGATTCATATGAACACACTGACACTTTTCACCACCTAAACATCTAAACTATCTACTGATTATATTGGCTCTGTGTAATTTCACATGTTGGCAAAAAAAAAAAAAAAATTACCATTTAGTGGAGCTGGAGTGTTCTTAAGTAGTGATGAACTTATTGGCATTTCATTCAAATGTAATCTCTGAAACTCGGATGAAGCAGTTTGTGGTGGAATATGATTTCAAGTATTTAGAAAAAAAGTAGAAGACAAGTATGATTTTTATGTAGTGATGACTTTGCTAGATATTACTAATTCACAGCCAGGTCATGTGATTACCTGGCACTGGTCAGGGCACAAAATCATATTAATTTCCATTTTTCTGCATATTCACAGGACCCATATTTTCGAATGACCAGAGATGTAGCTCCTAGAATAGGCTACCCTAAACCTGCTCTGCTCCACTCCACCTTTTTCCCCGCTTTGCAAGGAGCTCAGACCAAAATGAGTGCCAGTGACCCAAACTCCTCCATCTTCCTGACAGACACACCCAAGCAAATAAAAAACAAGGTAGATGTTTGTTTATACTTAATGATAACTTGTTTAGATGTATGGTCTTAATTTGGTGTTAAATGGTGTTCATTTTGAAGGTTCTCAAATATATATATTTTTTATATTTTTAAGCATTCATAAAAACAGTTAATTCAAGAACTATCTGTTGGGTGGTTCTAAAGGCAACTTCTGTAACACAGGCAAAGTTAAAAAAAAAAAAAAAAAAAAAAAAAAAAAAAAGAATGTAGAGTTTAGAGTTCAGCCTACAAAAACGTAACGTTACAAAATGAAAAGAGAAAAAAAAAAAAGAAATGTAACATCATTTATTGTTTTAAGCAGCTCACAGTAAGACTCTGATTCACACAGATCAATAAGCATGCATTCTCTGGTGGAAAAGACACTTTAGAGGAACACAGGAAGTATGGAGGAAACCCAAATGTAGATGTGTCATTTATGTACCTGACTTTCTTCCTTGAAGATGATGAGCACCTTGAGAAAATTAGACAGGTTTGTGATAAATTAATTCTTCATTTTGTGCTGTTTCTGTTAAATAAATTTTCCACCTTACAGATAGCAATGTTTTTCTTTTTGTGTTCTAGGATTATAGTAGTGGAGCACTTTTGACTGGTGAACTAAAGAAATGTCTGATTGAGACCCTTCAGCCTTTGATTGCATCGCACCAAGAGAGACGGAAGCAGGTTACGGATGAGACCGTCAAGCAGTTTATGACCCCACGGGTTCTTAATTTCAGTTATTAATTTAAATTAAGCAACTATTGTGGTTTAAGGGTTGAAGAGGTATTGGCTGATTTTAATTGTGGTGCAGTGCCCAAATTACCATAATTGAATTTTAAGGACCAGTGTTATACTTATGCCCAGTTGAAAAAAAGAATCCGTGTAAACCATTAAACATTTTAAATAAAGTGACAACACTGCAGCACTGGTCTCTAATCAATTTACTGAGAATGAATTGATATGGTTTAACAAAATAAACTTGCATGGTATGATCCCTATAATTTTCTGCACGGTTAAACTTGACATGTATCTTGTGTTGAAAGAAAGACTTACCTAACCTAACATTTTAAAACATGATTTTTATATTATTACAGTTCCACTACTGTTTCTATACACTTATAATGAAAGACTAAATTAATTAGTTTTTATTTTAAGAAATATTTTAGACATTGCAAAATGTAATAATTGAGTTATAAAATAAAATACATTTATGTAGTATGTGCTTCTGGACACTGAACAAACTCTGTGATTTTTTAAATTAATTGCAGTTATGTTTTATTGCTGGAATGTTCTTTTTTGATGTTTTCTGGTGGGTCAGCAGTACCCTAGTGGTTAGTGGCTAGGGGTGAAGTTGACACACCTCTTCCTTTAGTGCAACAACCCTCTTTATGTAGTGAAATAAATCCTCTGTACCACCATCAATCAGTAACTGGGGCTTTCAGCAAACATCACCACCTTCTAATCTGGCATTTTCATTTTCACCAGTGTTCCTCTGGCATGCACCCAACCCAGATTTTTACATGTGCATACTCTCATAAAAGACTGGTGTTAAGTGTTACGCTCTCTTTTTAAAATGTTAAGATTGTATATTCCAGGCTTTAATAAACGCTTCTTACCAGATCAGATGATTTATCCTCCAGTCTTGAGAATGCACAAGTTAATTTACTAATGTTAATTGCTATCTTCAATCACATGACTATTGCAATGCCCTAGAGGGCAAAAACCTGTTAGCTTTTGTGTTACTTTTCCCTCTGGTCTAATACAGATATTTATATCAGCTTTCAACAGAAGCAAAAGTGGACTTTCAGTCCCTATACAGACTCATCCCATCTCCTACAGCCTCAGTATTTTATTCAATAAAACAGTCTTTGCCTTTGGTCTTGAATAAAATCTTTGAATGCAGAATGCAGAAGGTCAAATGGTTGTAGATTTTGCAAAAATGATGGAAATGGCTGTAGTGATTACTTTTTTCATTTGTGGGAGCACAGGGTGACATACAAGTATGGAGGAAGATGCACACAGGTGGATTATATTCACTGCATAAGGGTCAGTCTTAATGATAGGGGAGTGTAGCGAGACTGTATAGGATGGTGGTCTGTAGGATGCCCTTAGTGGTCAAGAAGAGGAAAAAGAAGGCAGAATCAATTATCAAATAATGGAAGCTGAAGGAGGAAGACTGCAAAGTAGGCAGTATGTAGGCTGTATGAAAAGGTGGACGGTAAGGAGCAAGAAAAGGATCTATACCAGTTGGAAGGATAGAATGGGTGGAGAAGAGTGGCTGGAGTGATTTGTGACATGGGTACCAGTGAAAGGAAAGGTTTACAGCACAATAGTGAGACGAGTTATGCTATATGGGTTGGAGACAGTGGTGCTGATGAAAAGACAGTAGGCGGAACTGGAGGAGGCAGTGTCAAAGATGGTAGGATTTCGTTGGGTGTGAAGGATGGACAGGATTAGAAATTAGTATATTTGAGGCACAGCTCAGGTTAGATATTCTGGAGACAAATTTTGAGAAACAAGGTTGTGCTGGTTTGGACATGTCCAGAGGAAAGGCAATGATTATATTGGGAGAAGGATGTTGAGGATGGAGCTGCCAGGAAAGAGGATAAGAGGAAGACCAAAAAGGAGGTTTATGGATGTGGTGAGAGACATGTAGGTGGTCAGTTTGAGTGAGAAAGATGCAGAGGACAGGAAGAAATGGGAACAGACCACTGTGTTGACCCCTGAACAGGAGCAGCCGAAAGAAGAAAAAGAATATTAATACAAATTCTATTCATGAAAAACTGTTTGTCAAAAAGAACCAAGCATATTTTCATAAAAATGGTTAGAAAATCTGTTTATTAATCAATGTTACCTGCACATGTTCACATATTGTTTGAATTGCAGAGGTTACCAAAATGTTCATTATTCTCACATTCATATTAAAAATAGTGACTAGTTTACTACAGTGAAGGACTCCTTACATATTTGTGGGACAAGCTTTGTGTCTGGAAATATTTGTTCATCAAATATGAAGGGCAATGAGAAGCTTGTGTAACGTTCCCTACCAAAAGTGTATTTTATAAAGCTTCAGATGCTTAGAGGCTGTTCTTTCAAAATGATTGTTTTTTAACTAGGGTGGTGTCACACATGTAATGCAGAAAGTGATGAATCTCCTCCGCTCTGGAGCGGCTTGTACATACACCAGCTTGTAGCGCATCCAGAGAACTGGAAAAAGGGACAGAAATATATTTTTTGTGTTTACGTTGGCAGAGTTCCCACTCCTACATAATTCAATGTGAGAGTAACATTAAAGTTATCATTTTGTTTGGAAAGAAATTATAAAAACAAAGGCACATTCAATAATCAGGTATAAAACTAATCTGAGGTTACCAAATTATGCTACTCAAATTTCTCCAGGAATTGACATTGTGCAAGATACATCTTTGGATGTGCTGTGACGCATCATCAGTGATGTAACCTGTGGTCATCGGGTGTTTCAACATCAGACAACTGTGTTAAGGTTGATCAGACCCCAGCCTGCGTCCCAGCAGCAGCTGCCCATGGATCAGCCCTCTTTATCCACAGCCACCTTGTGGCCTTCTCTGCAGCTTCACATATAGACAGAATGGTCCTCTTTCTAGCTACTCCTGTTAGGCCCAGTTGGTTGAGGACTTTGCAGAGTGAGCGTCCTGCAAAGCCTCTACAGCCCACCTCTATTGGCTCATAGTACGTCTTCCAGCCCCCTTCCCAGCACTTCTCTACCAGCTCCTTGTACTTGGTGTGTTTTCTTTCATTTGCCTCTTCCATATGCTCTTCCCAGGCCATGGTGAGTTCGAGGACAATCAGCTGTTTTGTTGCCTCCAAGACTAATTATGTCTGGCTGAAGTGATGTTTCAGTGATGTGCTGATGGAACTTCAACTGCTTCCCTAGGTCATCTTGCAGCTGCCAGTCCGAGGCTGTATAGAGGAGACGTGACCTTATTCTTTGCTGCCGACAGGGCTCCTCTCCAGCTTTGACAAAGGCCATTCTTGTCTTTGGGCCAAGATGGTGTTTGCCAGGAATGATGGCGTTGCCTATACTTTCTGCGACCGCCTTCAGCACCTGGTCATGGCGCCAGCGGTAGCGACCTTCAGCAAGGGACTTTGGACAGCTACTCAGCAGGTGTTCTAAGGATCCCCTTCCAGACATTCTGGTGTCTCACTCTTGCCCCACACATGGAGGTTGGCTGGGCTTGGCAAGGCATCTTATACAGCCTGAACAAGGAAACGGACAAGATGGAAGTCTGCCTCAATGATGTTTGTCCAGGTTACTTTCCGCTGTAAGATATTCTCCCAGTTTGTCCATGCCCCCTCTTGCCTGAGCCCCACTGTCTTACTCGCTCTTCCTACACACCTGCTCGAACCTCTTTCTGGACTAGCTGGTGTCTCTCCTTCCCTCGGGCCTTCCCCAAAGACCTCGGGTCTTTGGGAAAAGACCAGCTCTCCCGGTGGCCAACGTCCCCACCAGCTCCTGCCTGAAGCGGGACTCCACTTCTCGCTCCACTCTCCACTTCCTCCCTGTTCTCACCTCAATACCAGCTGCTGACACTTTCTTGTCCCAGGACTGAAGGACTTCTCTTGTACGTGCCACCTTGAATTCTTCTGTGAGATCACTAAACAGGAGCTGCAAGGAGTTACTGGTTCCATTGAGGGCTGCACTGCTGAGGCAGCGGGGGAAGCCCAACCACTTGTGCAGAAAATTTATATTTCTCCTCTCCAGGGACTCCACAGTTGACACTGGAACAGAGTAAACAAGCAGAGGCCACAGGACATTTGGTAGGATGGAGTGCTGGTAAATCCAGGCCTTGAATCTACCTGGCATGCCTGACTTGTCAACCTTAATGAGCCAACTTTCCAGCTCTTTGATGGACTTCTTCATGGCGGTGGAGTCTTTCAGAGATGCGTCAAATAACTTTCCCAAATGTCTGCTGGTCTAAGATAGGTGTAGCACATGATTACAAGATGCCCTTCAATTGATTAAAAATCTTATCATTACAAAAGAATGGACCATGAAAAACTCAATTAGTTCACACATCCCTCACAGAAATGGTGTCAAAATTTAAAAGGAAAAATTCCAAAAACAAAAAACACAATTGTAAAATTTATGGACAGGTCATTAATAAGAGTAGTGATAAGGTAAATCTTATGAAAGAGTGAGTATCTTCTTAAATATTAATTAAATAAACATTATTTTATATAAAGAGTAAGAATTGTCTGGAATAGGGTGGTCTAGTGATAGGGCACTTGCCTATGTACCAATGGCTCAAGAGGTCCCAGGTTCAAATCTCACCTCTAGCCCTACCACCACTGGGTCCAGGAGAACTGTCCCTATAATTAGGTCATGGAAGTCGCTCTGGATAAGAGCATCTGCTAAATGCTGTAAATGTGTATAGGGTGGTGGTGGTCTAGTGGTAGGATGCTTGCCTAGGGAACTCTTGAGCCATAGATCCAAGGTTCGAATCCCACCTCTGGCACTACCACCACTGGGTCCCTGAGCAAGAACCTTAACCCTGAATTGCTCCAGGGGGACTGTCCCTGTAATTAGGGTATGAAAGTCGCTCTGGATAAGAGCGTCTGCTAAATGCCATAAATGTAAATGGAATATTGCTTTGTCAAAAAGTTAACGGTATTTTGCCACAGTTGCTGACAAACAGTACAGATTTACTGTGTGCATATAGATACAGATAAATAGACACAAGTGATTATATAAATTTAAATAATATAGCTGATTATGAGATAATTAATGTGTGCATTACTACTATGTATTACCTGCTGACCAGATGACTGACAGAGCTGAAGCTATGACACATGTAGAGGGCACTGATGTAGCTCACACAGGGCAATGTGAGGTAAAACTGTAGGGCTTGTTGTCGAGGTCCAGTGACCTCCAAAGGCACGTTCATTGCCTGTCCTTTTCTCAGTTCAACCTGGGCCAATTCCACCAATAGTGCTGCAGTTTCCTCTGGACCCTGGCTAACCAAGACTCGGATCCCTGCCCTTACCAGCGCAGCAACAGTGCTGTGATAGTAACGACTCCGCAGGAAAGATTGCAGTGGCTCTATTGAAGAGGCAAAACCAAGGTGAAATGGTATATAAAGCCCACAAGCATTGTAAACTAATTGTAATAGCAGTTCACAATGAATTAAAGTATTCTGAGCATGTCAAAAACAAACATAGTAATCTTAAAATACAATGAAGGTCCCCATATTGTGGAAAATTCCACACAAATTCTAAACATACTGATACATTATCAAAACTCAACCACACATTCTTTACAAAGTTGAGTTAAACTTACCAGTTTTACAACGGTCTCTTTCAACAATGATGCACACATAGTCAAATAAAGCCTGTAGGTGCTGCATCCGGTCTTGAAGTCTTTTTTTATTTTGATAGCTGGCAACTTCAGAGTCTTTCTGCCACTCCACCACCATGCGGTTACTCACAATGAAGTCACAGGTGATTAAAGAGCAGACCTGTACTGAGGCTCCATGCTTCAAGCGGAGAGATGACACAATCTCTGCTCCACTGATGATGCAACGGCTGTCAGCTAGTATCCTCATACAAGCTGGTGAAGCAGGGGCTTGGATGATTGAGACATTAAAATCTATAGAATGGTTACTGACAGAAGAGATCTCACCAGCTGCCTAAAGAAAGAAATTAAAACACCTGAAACTTGCAGATTTTTTTTTTTTCCATTTTTACCTATTCGAAAGCTGCTTGAGTTGAATAGAATTTAACATTATGTTGAAGTGGGTACAGTTTAAATAGATGCAATCCCATTTTTTTCATCAAATTTACCAAAAATCCATTGAAAAGCTCTAAAACCCACCACAGTTCTTATTTATCATCACCCTAAAGACCAAATTAATCAGGGCTGGTTTTTCTGAAAACATACACAAAGATAATCCATATTATTGTTGTATGCTAGACTGAACCAAACGTTACATAAACCACCCAATAAATTCCAGCAAAAATTTAAATTTGCACAAGATTGCATTATTTTCTGCAGATTTTGAAGTTGTTAACAAAAAATAAAATTCAATGAAAACATTGTCTCTCTTAATACAGCCCAAAAAATGGTCTACTTCCACTTACTGTGGCACTATATTAGTGCCTTGAAATTTATTACTGCAATTATTCATGTTCTATGCTGCTTTTATCAAGAGTATTTCAATATAATTGAATGGCTAAACTTACCTGATTTCTAGCTGAAGTGGAGAGAGAATCCTGAAAGTTCAGCTTTTCAAACAGCTGTGCCTTGTTACTGGACATTGGCCTAGTTTTCTCCTCCTGCTGCTGTATGGCCTGTTTGGTACCATGTCCTCCAATCTGAGAGGCTGCACAAGCAAATGGCAGTTGCAGGTCTTTAAAAATGGTCTCAGCTTCAATCTTTAAAACAGGTGCTTCCTGATAATGTAGCATTTTCATTTCCTTACCTTCCAAACCCTCTTCTTCATAACTGTAATCTTCACCTCTGACAATCCTGGATTGCTTGATTTTCTGGGTAACCTCAGATTGGGGGCCATCTTTATCTCCTTCAGACAAAGTCTTTCTGAGTCTAACCCTGTTCCTTGTGGCATATAGTCTTCTTCCATCTATGTAGGAGTCTCCAGGGATAATCTCTACTTTGGCTTCCTCTTGTTCTTCATTAGAAGCACAACTAACTTCATCACTGCTGCCGACCACAAAGCTGTCTTCTGTGTACGTCTCATCCTGTTCAGGGACCTATACACATAAGAGGGCGTTTATGAGCTGCATAATACCATACATTATTTTTCTAAATGTTCATTCCAAGTTAGAATGGAGTAATAGTAAATTGTCTGAAGCACGGTCTAAACAATGCATACAAAATATTTAAAATGTAATTAATAAGCAATGAGCCAAAATTATAAAATAATAAGAATATTTATAACAGAGTAATTGGAATATATAAGTGTCAGATTTTTCCAAACTAAAGGTGTTCACAGTTAAAGGGCAATCATTCATGAACTGTGGGTGTTAAGCCTTTGCAAATGAATTGACTGAAATTGTAAGAATACTTATAATTTTCTAAAATACACTGGGTACACCAAATTGTTTTCAAAGAACCATTCAAAACACAAAAACACAAGGGAATTGTGGTAAGACATTTGTACAGTCAAGCAAATTTTACATCAAGAAAGACTAAGTAACTGCTCTTCAGGAAATGACATCATCTAACTTGACTAAAGTCTGCAGCTGACCATGTAGAAAAGAAATTCTTGAAGTTCTATTGTCTTATAAAACAAAGACTGAGCTTAAAACAACCTGAAACTTGTTCAAAAGTAAGTGTTCCAACAACACAGGGAGCTCAAACGTACATCAAAAACATTTGTGGATAAAGTGGACCAATCAAAAACTGTACAAAAGTCATGTGTGTGCCAGGTAACCAACAAATTTAACTGAACTTCAGAACTCTTGGAGCTTGATCAAGAATGAATTCCTAAATTACACTGTTTATTCACAGTTCATACTTTGCTTTATGGGCAAAATCTAGGGCAGTGGTGGCCTAGTGGTTAGGGAGTTGGCCCCAGATCGGAAGACTGTGGGTTCGATTCCCTCACCAGTAGGTTGCCCTGAGGTACCCTTGAGCAAGGTACCATCCCAGTCACTGCTCCTCGGGCGCTTTCAATAGCTGCCCCCTGCTGCATGTGTGTGTATGGATGAAACGCAGAGGTTTAATTTCATTGTGTTGTGCCGTGCTGCATTTCACAATGACAAGGGTTGTCACTTTCACTTCACTTCAAATGTAGCAATCAATAACTTGTTCCTGAATTCCAGCAGTCCTGGACTGGAACACTGAAATATGCACCAGCTAGTTATTACCTATCTAGCTATGTGACCGACACTTGATTAGTTGTTATTATATTGTTTTTTAATAAATGTAAAGTTATTGCAAAAATAAATGTACATACTTTATTGATATCCATCACACTTACCTGTGAGAAGATGTCCATGTTCTGCAAAGGCTTATAGACCATTCTAAATTTGTTTGAAATTGCTGGGCTTTTCACAGACCTCATATAAAAACCTTGCATATCAGAATCTAAAGAAAAAAAGAAGAAAACTATAAGCTTCAAGTTTCCCATCCAAAATGAATTTCAGAATTCATGATTTTTTTTTTTATTATCCACAATGCCTAATGACATTATGAATGTTTTGTTAATTTCTTAAAAATAAAAAAAACTGAAATATCTCTTTTATGTAAGTAACAGACATTGCAATTGAGCTCTGATTAATCCTACTTCTATCAGAGAACCTTGAAATCTACTTATTATTTGACTGGAGTGCACTGGTCCCTAAACAAATTCACAAGAGCTAATTAGGAATTATTGTGATTATACACAATAAGGTAGTATACCACAGCATATGGTGCATACTTTCTAGAGATGGGAAAACCTTAAAGTAGGACAGCAGTTCACCAATCAGATCATTCAATTCGAGCACCAAACAACTCTCAGACCATGAAAAGCAAAATGCTGCCTCATATAGGTCTGATGAAATTAAGTTTGAACCAACCAGTGTTTGTAAATGATCCTTACATCAACCAGTCAGTCAGTCAAGATCAGGAGCAGCACCTCCAGTAACACCACGCTGAGCATAGGGGCCCCTCGGAGCTGTGTGTTCAGCCCACTGCAGTTCACACTAATGACCCATGTGCCACGCATGCATAGCTCAAACCAAATTCTCAAATTTACTGATGTTACAACTATGGTGGGTCTGATCAATGGTGATGATGAGGCAGAGTACAGAGAGGAGATACAACAGACGGACTGGTGCAGAACCAACATCTTGTCTCTTATGAGGCATCAGTGGCCTAGTGGTTAGGGAGTTGGCCCCAGCATCAGAAGGTCATGGGTTCAAATCCCAGACCAGCAGGTTACCTTAAGGTACCCTTGAGCAAGGTACCATCCCTGTCACTGCTCCCGAGCACTTTCAAACCTGCTGCACGTGTGTGAGTGTATGGGTAAAATGCGTTGTAGTTCACTGGGGCAGCAGTGGCCTAGTGGTTAGGGAGTTGGCCCCGGATCGGAAGATTGTGGGTTCGATTCCCTCCCCAGTGGGTTTCCCTGAGGTACCCTTGAGCAAGGTACCGTCCCGGTCACTGCTCCCCGGGTGCTTTCAATAGCTGCCCACTGCTGCATGTGTGTGTATGGGTTAAATGCAGAGGTCCAATTTCATTGTGGTTCACTGTGTGCTGTGCTGTGACCTCGCAATGACAAGGGTTGTCACTTTCACTTTTACCGTGTGCTGTGCTGTGTACTCACAACAACAATAATAGTCACTTTCACTTCACTTTAATGTTGACAAGATATTCACATAACGGACAACCTCACGTGGACCCTCAATACCAGCTTTATCACAAAGGAAGCCCAGCAGCATCTCTACTCCTGCGCAGACTGAGAAGAGCCCATTTCCCTTCACCCATGCTGCCTGGTACAGGAACTGCAATGCCTGCAAAGTCCTTGCAATGGGTAGTGAGGACAGCTGAGAAGATTACCAGTTTCTCTCTGACCTTTTCACCACTTGCTGCACCAAGGCAAAAAGCATTGTGCATGATCCCACACACCCATCCAAAACACTCTTCTCCCTCATGCCGTCCCGGAAAAGGTTCCATAACATACAGACATTCCGCACATTTTTGCACTTCTCACTTCTTATACGTATAAACTGCTTATACTGTTTCACTTCTGCTTACACAGCCATTACAATAGTGTCCTGTTCTCTGTTTGCACTGATTGTTGTCTTATTTGCAGTCGTCTTGTTGTGTGTTCCATGTATTTTTAGATGTTGTCTTATGTGTAGCACCCATGGTCTTAGAGGAACGTTGTTTCATTTCATTGTGTACTGTGTATATGATTGAAATGAAAATAAAACCTTGACAACAGGTCAAAACTTAAACTTAAGGTCTTCTTCCTTACCATTAAGGTCTTGTGAAAATGGAGTGGTGTCTACTACAAAGCTTTGCATAGACTCATCTAGTTCTTCGTCACTTTCATCTGAAGATACAGAGCCTTCATGGTCAGAAAGCTCTGCCTCTTCATCCAGGAACTGCCTCCCCTCTCTTTGCATTGCCTTCTAAGAGATGCCAGAGTAAAGATTTCAAGTATAATAAAAAAAAAAACAAAAAAAAAAAAAACAAAGGGTGAATCCAAGAGTAACATTCTTTAATATATCAATTACAACATTTAAAATATTTTTTTTTATTTGCACATACTACACTACCTTGTATCTAAATTCACTGTGCAATTTTTTTCAGGTCCATTTACCATTTAGGAGCACCGTGTAGTTTACAATTACAGACTCTATATTGGGACAGATTATTCACAGAACAATGACTTATTGTCCTTTTTATTAGACACCAATAGAACAGCACTGACACTTTGGTTTTTAAAAACTCCACGTCTGTGTGTCATCCATTCTGTGCAGCAAACACATTAAATTGCCACTACGTCAGTGTCACTGCTGCTCTGGCACAGGCAACAAAGTAATACCTGCTCACCTGTTGTCTTCCTTGGAGGTCTTGACCATTGGTACATGGGGTAACAGGTTTGACAAATGATGCATATAAACAGAGAGACTAGTCCATTGTTGTAAAATACAAAAGTGCACATAAATGTGGCTACTGAAATAAACTGTAGAATGAAAGTAGGTGTACTTAATAAAGTTTTTTTTTTGTTGGTTTTTTTTTTTGCCATACATTGTAGTTGGCTTTACCTTAGATTTCTTCTGAGCAGTTGAGACTTTAAAAGGCCAAGACAGTTTATGTAGCGCAAAGGAAGCTTGCTGAAAGTCTTCATCTGATTCAGCTCCTACCTCCACAGACTAGAAAATAAAGCCAGCCTTGGTGAAACAACAACCAGGTTTTAACTACCTCAGATATGTTTATACCATGTATATACCTAAGACAATGTTTGAATAACAATTTTTTTTTTTTTTTTTTTTTTTTTTTTTAAGTGCTTGAATGGAAGACTCCACATCACAGAAGAGTTCTCCCTGCTTAAAAAATAATTAAACAATATCCACAAAGATGCAATCTATTCACTTTTGGCACCAAAAGTTAAGATGTGTTAAAATTAATTAATAAGCTATATGATGAAGGTAAATTTACTGAACTTAAAATTGTAAAATGTTTGTGCATTCCAGAAACAGCCAACAGACAGGTATGTAAGAAGAAAACCCTTAGCTAAAAGTAAACCAAATCATTACAAAATTAAAACAATATTTGGTTTTATGATGTTTATTATTTCTATTCTATTTGCATTTAAGTAATGTTTAATTTACAAACCAAGGAGTTTTGCAAAATATCATTTAGCCTAAATGTTTGCTTTTTATTAACAGAAGTTGTTTACACTGCACTGAAAAAAAAAAAAAAAGCAACTATTTTCCTAAGACTGGTCCATGTGTTACAAATAAATTACCTATTTTACATGCAGCAGTTTTGGCTAACCTTAAGATCTTATTTAAAGCACTCTCACCACTGGAGAAGCCAAAGGATTGACCTTTCTTAGACGTCGACGTTTTCTTATGACAACTTCTTCCTCACTGTCACTGTTTAGTGGTGCTTGAACAAAAACACAATAAGAAACTAAAAAAAATAAAACAAACCAGACCTTGTTTAACAATTGACAACCAACAAGATATGGGTGGCAATTGTGCAGTTGTTGGCCAAAGAAGAAGAAGAGGTGGAAGGCATTTCTCGAGGCAGGTGGAGAGTTGGAAGGGTAGGAGTGTGGAAGTGAGAGTAGGAACTTTAAATTCTGGTAGTATGACTCGAAAGAGCAGAGAGTAAGCTGATTTAATGTAGAAAAGGAAGGTTTGTATTTTGTGTGCGCTACAGACCAAAAGAAGGGGAGTATAACCAGGTGAATTGGAGGCGGGTTCTGACTTTCATGTTGGTAAAGGGAACAGCGGTAATAAAAAGGTGATGAGTAGGTTTGGTGTCAAGGAGACGAATGCATAAAGTTAGATGATGCTGGCCTTTGCTAAAAGGATGGAAAAGGCTATATTAAATACATATTAGAGGAAGAGGGAGGAGCACAGAACATCTTAAGAGTGGAGGAAGATGCACACAGTTGCATAATATCTTTGCATGAGGGCCAGTCTGAAGGAGACCGGAAATTAGCAAAATTAGCAACAGCTAAGCCTTTGTGGATTTTGGAGGAAAAGTGGAGGGCTGTACAGGCTGTGGACCCGTACCGATCCGTGGGTCAATTGTTGCCAGACCGCACAAAAACACTGATTAAAAAATATTTATTGATTTATTTAGAAAAAATACTTGTCTTGGTCATGTGATATGGTACATCAAAAAAAAAACAAAAACAAACATTTATCTGTTTCTATGCCGGTCTGTGAAAATTGTTTTACTTGAAACCGGTTAATGGTGCAAAAAAGGTTGGGGTCCAATGCTCTAGAGAATGGAGGAATGGAACTGAATAGGAAATAGGAAGGGAGGACAGAGGAGTGGTCAGGATGCAGGAATTAGAGGTACACAACGTGAAGGAGTTTGAATAATTTGGGTCAACAGAGTGATGAACAGTCCAAAAGAGGTGCAGAGTAGAGTGCAGGCAGGGTGGAGAAGAGTAGCAGGAGTGATTTGTGACAGAGGGGTAATATCAAGAATGAATAGGAAGGTTTACAAGATAGTATTGAGACCAGTACTGTTAAATGACAAAGAGAGAAATGAGACTGTGCTGGTTTGGAGATGTGCAGGGGAGAGACAAGGCGTTTAATTGCGAAAAGGATGTTGAGGATGGAGCTTTCAGGCAAGCGGAGAGGAGAAAGGACACAAAAGAGGTTTATGGATTGGGTGAAGTGAAGAGAAAGTAACTTGGGGGAAGCTATGTCCAGCACCTGGGGAGCAGTGACAAGGACAGGTACCTCGCTCAAGGGTAACTCAGCGCAACCTACTGGTCTGGGATTCAAACCCCATTCCCTAATCACTAGGCCACCGCTGAGAGAGAGAGGACATGAAGAAATGGAAATAGATACTTTGCCAACCCCTAATGGGAGCAGCCAAACAAAGAAAAAGTAGGTCTATACATTCTGTCAATAAGTAATAACAGAATGTTTTATGTGCATATTGTGATATATTTCTGAATGCAATTAAGGACCCTTGTGCTATCAAAAGGTAGATAAACAACAAATGGTTGAGGTGGGCAAAAACTGAGATGCAACAAGGAAAATGGAAAAAAAATTAATAAAAAGAGAACCCTCTTAGGACAGTACAAGAAAATTTAAAATCATATAAGTTAAAAAAAGACTGCAGTGATTCTTAAATAGACTTAAATTTAATTTCATTGTGGGCAGTATGAACCAAAGACATTTCATGTTTTGTCTGGTCAGTTAAATTTCATTTGTTAATATACATCTATTTCTGCATTTCAGGCCTGCAACACATTCCAAAAAAATTAAAGCATTTACCATTTTTTACAATGTTGGATCCTTTCTCATAACAACTGAAAGATGTTTTGGCACTGAGGATATCAAGAGATCGTGTATCAAGTATTTTTGGTGTTCTGTCCCATTTTTGTTTCAAAATTTTCTTTATGTATGAGGACTGTCCAGCACCCGTACCTTGTACTTACACTGCCATGCCTCTGTAACGTGTGCAAACTGTGGTTTTGCATTGTCTATGTGGAAAAAAAGCATTTAATGAAAATGAAGTGCTTTAATGTTGTAGAAAAGTGTAACTGGGTGAAGCGCACTGACAGATCCTGGCTTTTGGACTTGCTGACAACAGTCAGCAATTTTCTATAATTTTCAATAATTATAGAAAATAATAATTCAATAATTTTCTTAAATTTTCTAAAATTACTCTGCAACCCTAATTTTTTTTTGGAAGTAACATGCCTCAAATGCAGGAATGGATGTATGTACTCTCAGCAATGAAGTGGTGGCCTAATGGTTAGGGAGTTGGCCTCAGGATTGTTAGGTCATGGGTTCGATTCCCTAACCAGTAGATTGCCCTGCAGTACCCATGAGCAAGGTACCGTGCCCATTACTGCTCCCCAATTGCTCTCAATAGTTGGAGTTAAATGCAGAGGCTGTATTTCGTTGTGGTTCACAGTGTTTTGCCATGTTTCACAATGACAAGAGGACAAAAAAAAAAAGAAATTAAAGTCACTGTGAACACTGTGAACCACTGTAATCTTGCCGTATATATTTAATGTTTTTTTGAGAACTAAATAATTTGTTTCAACATACCTGAATGCACAGAGTCTTGATAAACAGTCTTTCTTGTCCGAAGAATCTGCTGAAATGATGTGTTGCCTGCTCCACATGGCTGTTCTTGTGGACTCTCAAATTCAAGGACATTTTCTTGACTGGTGTATTTTGGAGGGGCAAGAGAAGGGGATTGGACAGAAGCATTTGATTTTCCTGCCAAATCCAAACTGTTCTTTTCAGTATTTATAGGTGACAAGTTGGTTTTGGTCATAAGGAATGAAATGGCTTTTCTGTCCCTTGGGCACACTCTGGGAGTCGAAGTCTGCCCAAGATTAAAGTTACTTGTAGGTTCGTTGGATTGGATCCAGGTGAGTGAGGAACATGTCTGTATTTGGTTGGTCATTGGTGCTACAGCAATGTCTGGATCTTGTTCTGCAGTTTCTTCCTTGTCAGAATCTATATAAAACCCTAGATCAAAGTTCACTGAATAAATGTCCTGAGAAAAATCAAAAGCCTGAGAGCGCTGTTGAGGTGCCAGTTTGTGTCCTAAAAGTACAGGACAGGATGTTTTTAATCTCATAGAATAATCAGGAGTACTGAAACTATTTGAAGCATTTTGCATGTCAGGTGTGGTCTGTCCCCTCTGCTGAAAATCCAGATTGCATATAGGGATTACAGAGGCTTTCTCTGGAGTCGCAATTTCTCGTAGTGATTCTTGAAAGAAAGCATCATCCTCACCAAATAGGTCAACACTCTCATCTAAGCTGGTCAACACTATATGATTTTTAGATTCTAATTGCAATTCTGTCCCATTACCAACATTTCTGTGATTCAGATCTTCATCAAAAAGCACATCCCAACAAGGGCTGTTGGGCTTATTGGCTGGAACAAGAGAAAGCATGTTACTGGGCAACAGTCCAGGTTTAAGATGAACATCATGAGCAACAGGGGATTCAGGAAGGGCTTTTGCTATGTTAGAGATCATAGAGTCATCCTCTGCTGAATTCTGATCTCTCTCAAGACTGAAACTGACCTGGATTTGATCGATTTCTTCCCTTGGACCACAGATCTCCTTTGGCTCACCACAGTGAATAGGTCCATTGCTTAACGAACAATTTTTGCAAAAGATGACTGGAGGCGTACTAGAGAGGAATTGTTTGACATTAGTTAAAATTCTTCTCAAACTAGAATTATTCTCAAAAGATTGTTTAAGGGGATGCAGTTTTGGACAGGCATTCCATTTTGTCAGATAGAACATTTCCTCATGAGTTAGGCATTCTGGCTGCAGATTATGGCAGGAGGCTGTTTCAGTAATATGGGCTTCTGGATATATAGAGGTACTCTGTAGCTGCTTTTCTTGTTCTGAAGGCTTTATGTTCAAGTTCTCAATTAGATCACATAACACAATTTTAGTTGCATTCATACTAGTCACAGGATTGTCATAGGTGCTCTGGGGTGCATGAGGTCCCACTTTGTCTTGAATGATATCAGAGTCACTGTCAGATGAGACATTGTCTTCTATTAAATTCCAAGAAGAATTTAATGTAGAGCATCTTTTACTCTCCTCTTCATGGGTCACTTCTCTCTTACTCATGTAAGCTGATGTGATTGTTTTTGTTGGTACACTGCAGTTATCCTTGCAATTTACATCCTGCTTGTGTGGCGGTACTGTCAGTTCTGACTTGTATCTGGATTCACCCTGTGGACAATCAGTAGATATCAATATCCTTAAACAACCCAAAACTACTGTTCACTCTTACAATTGTGACAAAAAACAAAAAAAAAAAAACACAAAAAAAAACCAGACAAAACTGAACGATTTATGGAGAATTTAAAAGATCAAAGGCTGCTCTGGATAAGAGTGCTTGCTAAATGCCATAAATGTAATGGCACATAATTAGAAGAGATCTAGTTATAACATCAGCTTTTTGTGGCAATATTTACTTCTCCTTTGCAAATAAGCAGGGTATTTACAGGGAAAGTACAGAGAAACAGCAGCAAAGTGCTGCATCAAATCTGGGGGGTATTTTTGACTCTGGTTTTAGCTTATCAAACTCTACTCCTCACTTCTTTGGTCATTCATTCACAACTAGGCAACTTTGGCCTGGCCTGGCCTACTTACACCTTCCAGCATTTATATAATTGTTCTGAGAAGAGTTATGCAAGCTTCAGTTTACAGCACTCAGTTCATAAAAGGGGAGTGAACAATGATGTTAAAAGCTGGCTACAAATTAAGGTTTCATATGAAATCAGAAAGAGAGAATTTTCATATTTTTGGATAAATAACTACAGTCCACTCCAAAAATCTAAAAAAAATAAGGCTGATTAATTTCTGTTGTTCAATATAGATGTTTTGTTTTGAGGTCAAGAGACACCAAAGAGTATGACATGGCAGTTGAATACTCACAATCTGAAGTATGAACAATACTTTGAGAGTCAAATCACCAGATGGAAAACACTTATGAACAGTAATCAATTTTGGAACAAAGTTTTATGGACTGATGAGACAAAATGAATCTCTCCCCTTGAATTGGAAAGGCCAAAGAGTGGAAAAAAAAGATATCATGATCCAAAATATACAAGCTCATCTGTGAAGCATGGTCAATGTTGTGTTCAGGCTTGGGCCGGCATTGCTTCCAAAACAGACACCATTTCATTTATAAATGTAACTCACAATGATAACGGTAGCATAAATTCTGAAATAAATTCTGGAAAACTATAATTAAAGAAGAAATAAGAAGTCAGTGGGTTGCAGTTATTGCATGCAACAGATATTGTTCTAACCTGTTAATTGGTCTGTGTGCCATGTTTCCTCAGTCATTATTTTATGGCATGGTGACACTTAAGGCTAGCTAGCTACATGCAGGCACACACGCACGCGCACACGCACACACACACACACACACACTACTGTGCAAAAGTTTTAGGCAGGTGTGGAAAAAAAAAATGCTGTAAGCAAAGAATGCTTTCAGAAATATAAATAATGATAAAAATAATCAATTTACAAAATGCAAAGTGAGCGAACAAAAGAAAAATCTAAATCTAATCAATATTTGGTGTTACTACCTTTTGCCTTCAAACCAGCATCAATTCTTATAGGTTCACTTGCACAAAGTCAGGGATTTTGTAGGATTATAGTCAGGTGTATGATCAACCAATTTTACCAAACAGGTGCTAATGATCATCAATGTCACACGTAGGTGGAAACACAGTCATGTTTGGAACAACCTACCAGCCGAGTTGCTTCAAAAAGTATATATATATATATATATATATATATATATATATATATATATATATATATATATATATATATATAAATAAAAACCTCAATTGAATAGTGTTTCAGTAAAACAGTATCTTTTCTCTCTGCTTTTAAGTTAGATAGCACAATCAATGAAACTGGTGCTTATCCATTAGCACAACATAGAATGAAAAACTGAAGGGCAAACATACTTTAAATGACTGAGAATATTAATTTAAAAATTGATCAGGTAGTGACAGCAAAAAGTCTAACAATGACTTGGGATTGCAGTGCTTAGACTGACTAGAAGGTCACTACAAATCATTACAAAGTTAATCCAGCCCCTTTCACATTTCTATCCTGATTAGAGTGGTCTTGATAATTTTGAAAATAATATTTATCAAAGTATATAGTCTTTGCAGTAACTAAAAGAGATTTTTGAGATGATGGGACAATGCTCTCCACCAACATCAGAAAATCAAATAAGGGAATATCTTTTGGAGGAATGATGTTCCATTCTTCAGAGAATCACAGCGTCTATGCCAATGCTCTTACAATCTCTCATGTTCTGCTTTTATGCTTCAGCATTTGAGCACTCTGAAAGAGTTTCATTGCTCTATGGCAGAGGTTCTTAGCTCTTAGCTAATTGCTGGTAATTAAACAAACTGTGATCATCAATTACTGGAATAATTCAACTAAGCATTGGGTTTAATATAGTAGTTTTTCTTTCTCTCTTTCTCCTTCCTCTCTGTTTGCCGTCGTTTTCTTTCGGCTGTTCCTGTTCCTTTAAACCAACCACCTGCATGTCCTCTCTCAGCACTTCCATAAACCTCCTCTTTGGTCTTCCTTTTTTTCTCTTTCCTGGCAGCTCCATCTTCAACATCTTCCTCCCAATAAATCCTCGTCTCTCCTTTGGACATGTCCCAACTAGCACAACCTTGCCTCTCTAACTTTGTCTCCAAAACGTCTAACCTGAGCTGTCCCTTTAATATACTCATTTCTAATCCTGTCCATCCTTGCCACAGCCAGTGACAATCTCAGCACTGCCTTCTGTCTTTTTGTCAGTGCCACCGTATCCAACCCGTACAACATAGCAGGTCTCAGTGTCCTGTAAACCTTTCCTTTTACTCTTGCTGGTACCTGTCACAAATCACTCCAGCCACTTCTCCACCCATTCCAACGCACCTGGACTCTTTTTCACCTCTTTTCCACATTCCCCATTATTCTGAACTGTTGATCCCAAGTATTTAAACTCATCCACCTTTGTCACCTCTACTCCCTGCATCCTAACCAGTCCACTTTCCTGCCTTTTATTCACACTCATGTAGTCTGTCTTTGTCCTGCTCACTTTTCATTCCTCTCCTCTCCTCCACCTCCTCTCCTCTCGGGGCAGCGGTGGCCTAGTGGTTAGGGAGTTGGCCCTGCATCGGAAGATTGGGGGTTCGATTCCCTCACAAGTAGGTTGCCCTGAGGTACTCCTGAGCAAGGTACCGTCCCCGTCACTGCTCCCCCGGGCGCTTTCAATAGCTGCCCACTGCTGCACGGTGTTTGTGTGCATAGGTTAAAAGCAGAGGTCCAATTTAGTTGTGGTTCATGGTTTGCAGTGCTGTGACCTCGCAATGACAAGGGTTGTCACTTTCACTTTTTCACTTTCATATGTCCATCTCTCCAGGATCTCAAGCTGCTCCCTACTCTCTCTACAGATCACAATATCATCGTCCACGGAGACTCTTGTCTAACCTCATCAATCAACCTGTCCATTACCATTGCCAACAAGAACAGACTCCATGATCCATGAAGTAATCCAACTTCTCCCTTAAAAGCATCCATCACTCCTACTGCAGATCTCTCCAGTGTGACACTGCCATCATACATATCCTGAACTACTCTCACATACTTCCTCATACGAAACCTGCTCTCTAAGCACCCTGTCATATGCTTTCTCCACGTCTACAAAGGCACAATGCAACTCCTTCTGACCTTCTCTGTACTTCTCCATCAACACCCTCAGAGCAAATATTGCATCTGTAGTGCTCTTTCTCTGCAAAAAAACATGCTGCCGTTCTCTAATCATCACCTCTTTTCTTAACCTAGCTTCCACTTGTCTTTCCCATAACTTCATTCTTTCATATTCTTGAAAATCGGTGCCACTTCATCGCCACTCCTCAGGCACCCTTTCACTTTCCATGATTCTGTTAAATAATCTGTTCCTACTCTCATTTCCAATCTCCTCCACTTCCTTCTCTCCTCATCCCTCTGGACATGCTTTCCTCCTCTTCTTCTCCTTTGGCCATCAGTAGCCCAAACTCCACCAGCACCCTGTAGGCTAACAGCATTTGTGGCGGCAGTTGTAAATCCAGGCCTCGACCATTCCGGTATGGAAATTCAGTTGTCTGCAAATTGATTTGGCAAAGATATTACAACAGATACCCTTCCTGAAGTAACCCTCCCAAATTATCCAGGCTTGGGACTGGCACGAAGAAATACACTCGCTTGTGCATCCCTAGTGCTTGGGTTCTCACATTAAAATTTTGTTTAATCATCTTTAGCTTTGATCAATTCATGCATTTGCTGAGGTATTGTTTCAAATCGCTTTTTTCTCCATGATATTGTTTTCATGATAGGAGAGTTGGACTGCTGTGCAGTCTTCCTAAAGACTTATGGTGGAGAAGTGGTATTTAAGTAGAGTCTAGATTTAACAGGGATGCCAAGAAATCAATCTTGGACATGGGTTGTATAATAATCTTTTACCTAATTGGTTCATCCCTTGCTTGAGTTACTAAGGAGATAAATACTAAGGTGTTGATGAGTTTTGTCCTTTCAATAAATATCAAGATCATTTGAAAACTGTGTTCTCTGGAATATTATGTCTGTCTTCTCTCTCAAATGTCTCACCTCTTCTACCAGTTTCATTCTGTCAATGAGGTCCATGATGGCAATGAAATTGAGGCAGCGATAAGAATGTTGCACTGTATGTGTATGAAGAGGCTGATTCTGCCAGTGTCGCCATTCCCAGAGAGAAAGGTTTCTCAATAGACCTTGTACATCCTACAAAAAAAAAAACACAAAAGAAAACACACATCACAAAAAACACACAAACACATACAAATGTGACATAAAGTTACTTTAATTGTTTAAACATTTTGAATATCTGGAATGCCAATAAATTAAAGACAAAAGCAATTTTTAAATAATTTTAGTCTGATCAAGCCTATCTAGAAAATGTATCCACTGAGCTGTGCGAGCAAATATTTACTAATGGTACATTGCATGTGTACATGGACTGGGGGCTCAGGATTAAGGGCCAGAAAAGATGACAGTCTGAGCAAAGGCTGGGGTTCATTCTCATTCAGCTTCATGGTGGAGGCCCACATAGACTGTTCATCAGGGCTAAGAAGACCATCCTCTTTGACACATGCCTTTTTACCGCCATCTGTTGAAAAAGAAAAACAACATACTATTACAAATATAAGGCCCATTGATATGCATGTAAAATATTGAAAAAGGAACCAGTGAAAATTAACAGAATTTACAGAAATGACAAATTTCTTTATATAGCATCTTAGATGTTTAAGCAACACTATGAAAAGATGCTTAAAAAGGAAAATTAGCTTTCTCAAAGATTTAAAACATTTTTCATTACCTCAAAAAAAAAAAAAAAAAAAACCCACACACACCATTTACAGAACATGCCTAATGGGTGGTGGTGGTCTAGTGGTAGGATACTTGCCTATGGACCTATGGTTCAAGAGGTTCCAGGTTCAAATCCCACTTCTGGCACTACCACCACTGGGTCCCTGAGCAAGACCTTAATCCTGAATTGCTCCAGGGGGACTGTCCCTGTAATTAGGCCACGGAAGTCGCTCTGGATAAGAGCGTCTGCTAAATGCCGCAAATGTAAATGTACTACTTTGAAGAGAATGTTTTTTTATTTTTATTTTTTTTATTATTTATTATTGTGAAGCATGCGAGGAACATTTAAAAATGGGCTTAAATAGCGAGCTTTATTTAAAGAATGGTTTTATTCAGGAAGGTTACCCAAGGGTTCTCATCAGAGCATTCTTTCTACGGGCAATTTCAGTGGCTTTCCTGCCAGGATAAAACAATCGTCACTTAGAGGTATAGTGGTGATGTTCACTACACTATACTCTGAGTCAATAAAAAAGGAAAATTACCATATCTTGAGAAAGCACATTAACACATGAACATTACATCAGTTTTTCATTCTGGCACATTTGTAAGTACTGTTAAAATTATTGCATATTTAAAGAATATTTAATAAAATATTTAATTTGCATAAAATTATACTTTTAAAAATAAAGCTGAAGCTGATTTAAAAAAAAACAAACAAACAAACAAAAAAAAACTCTTACCCTGAGCATAAGGATTGAGCAGAGATAATTTGTGCAGTGTCTGGTGGCCCTTCATGGAGCGTTGGCTAGTGTCTTTGGGTTCAAAGGTACCACAGGTAATGTGCATTTTATGTAGTGTGGGCATGAACCCAACTGGAAACATCCTGGGACTATGAGGGAACAGGTGAAAGCTGTGCTTGTTCCCCATGATGATTTTATTCAAATTACGATGATTACTTTGGCTCTGGTTGTATGTCTGCAGAGCAGATCAAGTTATTACAGAATTAATTCAATCAAAAGCTTATGTAAAAACTGAAATGAATTACAAATGATCACCAGAAATGAAGTATATGTTAGGTTGCCAGAAATATAAATAAACTGAAACTATGCAAGATAATAAGTCAATTCAACTATATATCCACCTTTTTGCCTTATTACCTTCACCTTATCAGAGGCATTATTTATGAGGAAGCAGCAGAAAGTAACCATAAGATGCTTCTGAGTAACTAGCCATTAACCACACCTAACAGTGTTTACATTCTTATATAAAACAAATAGGGTGCCAAAAGATGGCAATTCCAAAAAAAAAAAAAAAAAATATTGGCAAAAGAAACTACACTCAGCAGCTGCAACTGTGATTTCAAATAACACTGACAAACCGCAACCATGTGAAAAGCACCACATTCTAGTTACTTTCCACAGTAATCTAATAGCTGGGTGGCTGCAGTATCTCCCTGGTCCAGCTACACTGGAGCACTTGGCCATTTGTATTCTTTCAGTCATACAAACCAATCAGATATAGTGGTGTAGGATCTTATGGCTCTAACTTTATTCAGTATCATCTAAAGATGGTTGTTTTCCACCTCTTTTAACAAAACCCTTCCCTTGTTACTATGAAGACAATGATCATCTTTCCATCGTTTGCAACAGACTTGATAAAGTAGCTATTTCTAATACTGTATTGTTATTTGGGGCCATTTTTTTTTTTTTATTTCATCCTCCTATACCCTGCTGAAGGCAATTTTGTCAAAACAATGGTCATGTTTGATATTTTGCTATAGCTTAAAAAAGCTGGTTCTGTTCCAGTAATGTAATTCAGACATTTTACACAAAGGTATAAAAGGAGTTATTTATAAGGTTAATATGGCTGATTATAAATGTAATAAATATCTTCGATGATTGATTTATATCAATGAAGGGATCAATTATAATACAGATCAATAATTTGCCAAAAGAAAGTCCACTCACCCGCTCCTCTCGCCCTTCAGCCAGTATGACCACTATACGCCCTTGTCTATGTCGTCCAGTACGTCCCATACGCTGAACAAGACGTATGGGACTCTTCTGTGCATCAAAGCAAACGATTAGGTCAACTTCACCAATGTCAAGACCCTCCTCTCCCACACAAGTTGAAACCAGTGTGTTGAAGCCACCATCTCTGAACCTCCGCACCACCTATGAACAAACATACAGTCTTTAGCTTTTTTATTTTAACACTATCATCATATTCAATTTATTCTTGTACATATTTATATACTTTATTTACAACAGCTTACTTTTGATAAGTTATGTAACAAATTTGGTCATAAACTAATGCTCAGGTCTTTTAAGGAGACACCAAATAAATGCTAAGCCTTTTTGTCAAGGAGGCTCCTGGAACAGGCTTAAGAGCCTCTTATTGGATAATTACTTCATGAATGATTATGTTTCAGCTGGCAACAAGTTATTTAACCCTAACTGATGCAGGAAAAGGTGTCCTGGAAAAGATGTTTCAGAAGGGTCCAATTATTTGTATGCATCAAGCAAAGAAAACTAAGGAGATTGCTGAAACTACTAAAAGTGGGTTAAGAACTGTCCAACACATGATTAAAAACTGGAAGGATAGTGGGGAAATCATTTCCACAGAAGAAATGTGGTCAGAAGAAAAAAATAAAAAATAAATTCAAACGACAGATTGGCTATCGCTTCAACTTCTGGTGAAAGCAAATTGTAAAAAAACAAAAAAAACAGCAGAACTCTCAGCTATGTTCAATAGTGAAAGTAAGGGATTGGGACTAAACAGCTGTGTAGCCTTAATAAAATTACTGATCACTTAGGCTAATTGGAAAAAATGGCTTCAATTTGATTGAAAAAGATTACTGGGTGGTGGTCTAGTGGTAGGGTACTTGCCTATGGAACTATGGCTCAAGAGGTTCCAGGTTCAAATCCCACCTCTGGCACCTGAACTGTTCCAGGGGGACTGTCCCTGTAATAAGGAAATGCAAGTCGCTCTGGAAAAGAGCGTCTATTTGCCGTAAATGTAAATTACTGGTCATCTATCCTTGGTTGGGGGGAGAGATAAAGACATTGATACACTGATACTGAGAGAGACCAGAACCTCAGTTCAGATGAAAGTGAAAGTGACAACCCTTGTCATTGCGAGAGCACAGCACAGCACAGCACACGTGAACCACTGCTCCAGGGGAGCAGTGACGAGGACGGTACCTTGCTCAAGGGTACCTCAGGGCAACCTACTGGTCTGATCTTGGGTCCAACTCCCTAACCACTAGGCCACCGTTGCCCCAAGGTGCATTGAGAATGTGCTGAGAGGATGCAGGGCAGAAGTGACCACTATGGAGGAGAAGTGGATGGCAGAGAGGTTTCATAAACAAAATGAGACAAGCGGTGGTAGAACAAACTGGTTGTTCCAATATGCGCATAGTGAAGCAAAAATACAGAAAAAAAAAAAAGCAGGTACAGGAAAGGGTGCCTTAAAACTTTCCATATGGACAGTATTTGGTAAGCGGAAGTGATCAACATACAAATTGAGTGTATCTATAAAGTGGTTTGTCAGTTTAGATTATAGTTTAAACTTTATTTACCAGTTAAGTTCAGTATCAAAATCAGGTAATCCTGAGTTATCAGTGAATGGCACAGTGGTCTTGCAGTTAGTGTTATTACCTCAAGCTGCTCCTTCTGGGTGAAACCTCGCACTCCTTTCCCTGCTGACGCTTGCCCCAGAAATGTCATAACCCTGATGACGGTCTGGTGGCGGTTAAGCATCTCTGCAATCTCCTGAACACTCTCACGGAACGATGAGAAGATCATCACTCTTGTGTTCACTAATGGCATGTTTCCAGAGTCTAGAGACCAAACAAAATGGGGTTTCACTTTGGAGTTCATGTCGACAGAGCGCATCCACAAAAAACAAATCATTGAGATTATCACATTTATAACACATTATAAAGTAAAAAAAAACGAGCATCATCTTTCAGCTGTGTGGTAGCAGCAGATCATGCCTATCCATTTAGTCCAGTCCTCTGCATCTCCCTCTTATCTTTTTCCTACTGACTTTAATTCCTCTCTCTAGATCACATGTCCACCTTTCCAGGGTCTCCTCAAGCTGGACCGTACACTTGCTACAGATCACAATGTCATCTGCCAACATTATAATCCATGGGTACTCCTGTCTAATCTCATCTGTCAACCTGTCCATTACCTTTACAAATAAGAAAGGGCTCAGAGCTGATACTTAATGTAATCCCACCTCTAGTCTAAATGCATCTGTCACTCCTACTGAAGACCTCATCACTGTCACACTGGCCTGATACCTATCCTATATCATCCTGATATACCTCTGCCACTTCTGATTTCCTCATACAATACCATGATTCTTTTCTAGGCACTCTGTCATATATTTAATGTCATATATAAGTCTAAAAAGGCACAATGCAACTCCTTCTCACTTTATCTATATTTCTCCATCAACACCCTAAGAGCAAACAACTAACAAACAAAAACAAATGGCCTGAAATCATTCTGTTGCTCAATAATAAATCGCCTCTTTTCTTAACATATCTTCCACTACTCTTTCCCATAATTTCATGATATGGATTATCAATTTAATCCCTGTATAGTTACTACAGCCTGGTAAAAGTAAACTTCTCCACTCCACAGGCATCCTCTCACTTTCCAAGATTGTGTTTTACAAGCACCTCCATGCTTCCACAGGCAATTAATCTGGATCAACAGCCTTTCCATTCTTCACCTTCTTCATCACTGCCCTTATTGTCTTATTTGCTGCACTTCTTGGTTCACTCATCATTCATCATTCAACTTTTTCTCTCTTATTCACTTCATTCATCAGTCCCTCAAAGTACTGCTCCCCTCTTCTCGCTTGTATGTGTACATTGCTATCCTTTATGGCCCTAACCTGCTACACATCCTTCCCAGCTCTGTCCCTCTCTCTCTCTCTAGCCAATGTATAGAATCCTATGCTCTCTCCTTATCATTAAACCTCTCATAGAATTCGCCAAACATCTCATCTTTAGCATTCCCCACAACTTTCTCCTTGTACTCCTGTATACTTTTTTGATCTCTGACTATACCACTTTGTTAGCCTCTTTCTCTATATGCACTCCTGACTTCTGGGGTCCACAACCAGTTTTATTTATCCTCCTTCTACTGTCCAAAAATCACACCAAGCGCCTCTAGCTGTCTTTCTTACCACTTCTGCAGTAGTTGTAGATGAGAACTCTTCACTACCCCTAGATCACTTCTTAAATTCCTGCCCAAATTCCACCTTGCAGTCTTCCTTATTCAGCTTCAACCATTTGATCTAACTTTTCGCCTCTTCTTAACCTAGAAAACTCATTATACAGTCCACCACCCTATGCTGCTTAGCTACACACTATTGCCACTACTTTGCAGTCTCCAGTCTTCTTCAGACTGAACCTCTTGCAAATGATGTAACTCACTTATGTACATCTTCCGCTACTGATGCCCTGTGACTCTCCCTCTTCTTCAAATATGAATTCTCTAAAACTATTGCCATCCTTCTAGCAAAATCTACAATTTGTCCTTCAGCATTCCTCACCATGACACTATACCAATCCACCTGTTCCCTTCAACATATGCACTAACAACATTCATTTTCAAATACACCTGTCCTTATTAGTCTTCTATCCAGTCTCTTGCACACAGAGAATATCATCAATTATTTCTCTCTATCATACCACTAACCTTTACCAGTCATACTGCTGACATTCAAATTTTCTAGTCTCACTTCCACTCTCCTATCCTGCTACCGGACAGGCCAATTTCCACCCAAACCCTGTTGGCCAACATCACCAGTAGCAGTCTTGTTAACCAGGGCAAGTATGAAAATTAAATTTCTCTCTCTCTCTCTAAATATTGATTTGATAAAAGTTTTACTCCAGATGCCCTTCCTGGCCTAACCCTTTGCATTTACCCTGGCTTGGGACCAGGTCAAAGAAATACATTGGCTTGTGCAGTAAATATATGAAAAAAAGTATGAGGGAGCTTGGAATGTGTGAGCATTATTTCAGTATACAAAAGTGTTATGCTTTACCTGAGTTCTCAGACCATGTACTAAAGTGCTGTAGTACCACCTCATCCAATTTCTGAAGTTTTGGGTGGCTATAAAAATACGGCTCCCTAGGGCCTAAAATAGAATCAAACCAGTCAGTGTTACTAAGTAGAGGTACGAAGAAGGTTCTCTTAAGAACTGTTGAGTTGAGCAAAAGCAACTACCCTTGGTAAGCATGAGAAATTTGGCCTCCATTTCTCTGTAGAAGTCCATAAACACTGGGCTGCGCTGTAGTTCATTTCTGGAACGAGATGACTCTGACAACACATGAAAAACCATAAATCATATCTTTGTGCTATTAACAAGAAGTGTAGGAAAGGAAGTTCTGGTACAAGTATATCATCACTGCATGAAAGTTTACAAGACTGATGCAGCCAAACTGGAGTTAAAAAAAAAAAAAGGGGGATAACATTGAGGAAAAGAACACTATATGTGTACTTCTAATATTGCAACTTGCCTCTCAACCAGCAAGTTTTAGGCAAAAAAAAAACCAGGTGCAACTCTGTGGATAAACATCTGATGTTGATACTATACTTTAGGGTCAATCATTAAAATAGACTGTTTAAGAAAGTGTTCAAATCATACAAACTTAGTCATTACCTTTAGAGCCCTGCATGATGCTCTGTATAAATAGAAAGAGAGATCTAAGGCCCATCTGCTGCAGAAGTTCATATCCATGGTACAGGCTAATACACAAAGCAAAATCTCCCTCCAGTACACCATGCTGTGCTCCCTGTTTTCAAAGAGACAAGATAACATCAACGTGCTTCAATTTACATCAATACAGTGGAACCTCTGGTCACGAACATTTTAAGATTAGATTAATCGTATTTACATACAGTCTTACTGAAAAATTATGCTTGGGTCACGTCCAAATCAGATCGCGTCCAGTTTTGGAACAAAATATAGTCGTGACCAGAGTTTCCACTGTATATTCATACATAATAGACTCCTGAAGACAGCCTCACAGTTTTCAAAAGTTTGATTGAACTAAAACAGAAAATCAGGGAATAACCTAAAAATCTTAAGGTTTGATCTGGGAACTGCACACGCTCTGATTAGACTTTCTTGCTGGTGATGGTGTACATTACCATGATGTGAGGTGGTGGGTTACGTCTAAACTGCTCACGAGCCAGAATGAGCTGGTACTTTGTGAGAGTGCGAAGGTCATGTTTGTTAAGCACCCTCATTTGGGTCAGACGTGATGTGAATTTCTCCAAAATCTGTTCAGAATAAATAAAATATAAATTTTAGAACATGTAGATAAGTAACACCACCACAAAATGGAGAGTGCTCTTTTTAGCTTTATCTTAGTTTCATAAAACATGAAGAGCATGTCGATGGCACATATTTGCAGAAATACTGATACATGCATTCATCACCTCAAGACTATATTATTGTAATGCCCTGCTCTCAGAATATTCCAGCAAAAGCCTTCATAAACTCCAGTTAGTCCAAAATGCAGCAACTAGAGTCCTCACTAGATCCAGAAAATTTGATCATATTAGCCCAATATTATCCAGATTCCATTGGCTTCCTGTGAAATTCCGCATTGACTATAAAATTTTACTTCTAATCTACAAAGCCCTAAATGGCCTTCCCGGGAATCTCACGGAGCTTATTTCTAGCTATGAACCTTCACGCTCACTTAGATCGCAAGGTGCTGATTTTCTAACAATTCCCAGAATTTTGAAAACAACAACCGGGGGGAGAGCCTTTTCATTCAAAGCCCCCCACTGTTAGGAAAATCATAAATATTTATCATTGATGATGAACTGTTAACCTTTTCGTTATCCTTCTTGTTTTACGACTTCTGCAAAGAGCTTGTTACGACAGTTGACCTTTGTACCTGAACCTTCCCAGACACAGAATTCCTCTTCTCTGTTTACTATTTTGTAACAAGGAATGTGGGCTAATTGCCGTTGTAAAATCAGGAAAGCAAATAAAAGGCTTGCAGAGGAGGAAGCACTTCGGAGGAGGTAGCTGGTGCCTGGCTCCACTTGCAAGTAAAAACTGCAGATCCTGTGTCTGGTGTTTTCCTTCGTTCTACTGTTTCTGCTTACAGGAATTTTCTAACATAACTTGGTCCTTCGAGCCGGATCGCTACAGATCCGTGTCCCTGCAGAGCACTTGGAGGATGCTGAAGTCTGTGCACAGCCCACGAGTCTGGGACTGTGGATGAAAGCCCGCCATAGTGAATTCTATGTCGGCCAGTAAGTCTCGAGTTGTTCCGCTGGACCGGATTGACGCGATCTGAACATCATTTGGTTGAGACGGTGAGAGCGTGGGAAAACAGGTAAGACAAGGATTTATGGAAAAGCGCTGAAAGGTTCAGGGAACCTTAGAGAGACGTCTAGAGAGTCTGGGACTATAACAGTCTAAAGGGGATCAGAAGGATTGCCCTAGAGGTCTAATTGTACTAGTACTAGACAATTGAGATGCTCCTGAGAAGTAACTAAGGTGGTTACTATAGACTGAGGTTTATGTGTTGTTTGTCTGTCTGTCTGTGTGAATGGGAGAGACCTAATTCTGAAACAGGGCAACCCAAAACCTAACGGTGCTAACATGAAGTTGTCCCTGAGGACTGGACTGGTGATCCTCTCCATGGAGGATTTAGGTGGTGGTTAACAGAATCGAAAACGTTTTTCATCTCTCGGGATTAGAACCCCCAGTGGAGGACCGGACTGGACAATAGGTCTAGCCTAGAAGCTTGTTCTCCAGAGAGTGATTAATGGCCCAGAGAGGACTTTTCTAGTGACCCACCACATTGGACTCATAAGTGCCTTGTTGTCAAATGAAGTTAATGTTTGAGGCAGCCTTGTGAATGTTAATAGGACATTCTAGAGGAGTTTAAGTTTGCAAATATTGTGGCTACAGAGCAACAGGTATAAAGAAAGAAAAATGAAAAAAACAAAAAAAAAGAGAAAAAAAGAAAGGATAAAAAAAAACATTTTTGATTTAACCTAGATTCTCCTGTCTGTGAGGTCTGTCATAAGGAGGGAACGCAAAGACCTAAGTCGGGGACTTAGGCACACCTAGGCAAGGGACTTAGGTGGACCTTGGGGGTAACCCCGGGTAGGGACCTGTACCTAGAGGACAGTTCAAGAGAACTGAGGTAGATTGGGTCCAACCCTTTCAAGGAAAGGTTGAGAGTAATAAAAGTTAAGCTACTCCTGTCTGGGACAGGAACGGAACGGCGTTGAAATATGGAGACCTCACAGTCACGGGATCTAGGAAAAGAGATTAAGGGGAATTCGCAAAGACTGACTGTTATGGGAAATATGGAGAAGTGACTGACCCGACGATATTAGGTAGATAGGTTGTGAAACATGGGTTTCCAGAAGATGGTTCTCTCAATACTAAGGTTTTGAAAGATTTACAGAAGAAATTAAAGGAGGAGTGCCAGGAAGGTAGAAATGGTATAAGTAAATAAGTAAGTAAATAAATAATAAATGAAATTATATTAATAATAAAATTCACATTATGTAATTATATAATAATAAAAGAAACAATGGTAAAATTAAAGCAATAGAGGCATGTGCAGTGAGACTCAAGGTTAAAGACATCATGCCGAAGTAAGTGCTGCAGCTGCACCTCCCGCCCTGGAGAGACAAATGGGATCCTCCCTGAAACCACCCCCTTACGTGCAAACAAACTTATATCCAAATTTAGATGCTTTTAAAATGCCTGACAGCCCGGCTACAAATACTAAGGGCCATAAGGGCAAGGTGGGGGAATGGAGTAAAACAATGGGAGGACTTCTTAGCCCAGGCGGTTTAGTGAGGGCAATAAACCCGAATACTGCAGATGAATGCCCCATGGTGGAAGTAGCTAATCCAGCCTGGGATCCTAATCATGTAGAGACGGGAGATAGAACCATGTTAGTATATAGAACCTGGATCCATGATGACGTCAAAAAGGCTACTGAATCTGTGACGTCTCCCAAAAAAAGAATCCTAATCAGTGTTGCTCGGATGTGACGAACCTGATCAATTCGTACCATCTGAATGGCCCTGAAATTCAACAAGTATTCATGGCAATTTTTTACAACGGAATGGTTCAGAGTTAGAGGGTCTGGGACCCAATGGACGGTGGGAATCCTCCCGGGGCCCTAGCCCATAATAGCCCACTGCTACTACAGCAAGGAGAGTGACTCCTAAATAGAATCAGAGAAGTATATATAAAGAGAGCTAATTATGTAATCATTAATCAAACAAAGCAAAAAGGTGAGACAGTTGTAGAATTCAGAGGAAGGTTTCAACAAGTCTTTGTAGAAAACAGTGGACTACAAGAAGATAATGATGACAATGGTGCATTTGGACAACAACTAAAAAACGCATTACTGGAGGAATTTAGACCTCCTGTTAGCATGTGGATAAGAAAACATTGTGTCCAGCTTCCCACATGCACATTAGATGAGTTCATTAATTATGCCATACATGCAGAGAAAATTACAGGGAAACATAGGGCAGGGAAACATAGATAGATGTTTTCTGGCAAGGTGATAAATGTTTTACCAAGAGAATCAAGGAAGAGGTAGATTTAGAGGAAGAGGAAGGTTTAGAGGAGGTTTCAGAGGACGAGGTGGTCGAGGCCGAGGATATGGTCCAAAGTTGAGAGATGAAGCATGTTATAACTGTGGAGAAATGGGACATTGAGCAAAGAATTGTCCTAAACAGAAAATAGAATGACTAGATGGAAAACAGGAAGTAGAACAGAGGGAAGAAGATGGGCCGGATGGTTTACTAGATTTAGAGGATATATGTTGTGCAGGATATAGTGACCAGACATTACCTTAATAGTTGAAAATAAACCTTACACATTTTTGTGTGACAGTGGGGCCTGTAGGACAGTAATGAGAGAAGATGTATACTGGTTGCCAGTATCAGAAGACATCATAAAAAATTTGATCTGCTAATGCTAATTGAAACCAAATTCTTAACTAAACCACTTGCAATAACTGACCCTGCTACGGGATCAACCGTCCATGCTCCTGTAGTACTGGCCAGTTGTCCATATAATTTACTGGGTTGAGATGTAATGGTTAAATTGGATATATGTCTCATTCCTGACGGTAAATGAAATGCAAAATGATTGCAAAATGAAAAGAAGAAAATAGTGACATTTTTTCGGTAAAAGCTGAAGGTGAGGTCTACTATCTGTAGACTTACCAGCTCAAGGGCGAAGCAATATTTCAAGAAAATTACTAGAGAAAGCTAGAAAACATGTGATTAAGGACTCAGATATGATGAAAGAAGGAGAGTTACATATTACGTTGAGATTAAAAAGTAATCCAGGATCCGACCCAGCATATGACAAACTAGTCCACAAACTGGGACCACAAAAAGTATACGTATACAAGGTTACCACAAAGGTATTGCGAGCCCTACTATATTTTCCACTGCTATAAAAAGTTGTTTTAGCTAAATTTACTCCTCCATGTTCCAGTCAAATATTAGTTTATATAGATGATATTCTATTAGCATCAAACTCAGAGTTAATATGTAAAAAGGATACTTTAGCGCTGCTCAAATATCTAACTGATACGGGTAATAAGGTGAATAAGGATAAGCTGCAATATTGCAAAACTAGTGTTAAATATTTAGGACATACACTCACGTCTGATGGTAGAATGGTAAATACAGAGAGAAAAACTGCAATATGATCAGCACCTAAGCCTAAAACAAACAATACAAATGATGTCTTTTTTAGGCTTGTGCAATTATTGTAGAGCATGAGTACCACACTTCGCTGAGGTAGTTAGCCCCTTGCAAAAAATTATCAATGATACGCCCCTTAACATGACCTCCCATCTGCAATGGACAGAGCAAGCCATGAAGGCATTTATATGAGCAATGAAAACAAGCCCATATTACCTAAATCTATGTATAAGTGGGCGGCAATATTGAGTCATGGGCGATGCCATGTCTCAACAGGAGGGATGGTAGGCCTGGTAAATAAACAATATACAAAATATGGGTTTAATATTTACTCAAAAAAAAATTTTGTATGGCTTGCCCTGTGTGTTTGAAACATAATCCACAGAGGAACATCAGACCAAAGAAAGGAGCGTTTCCCCCAGCACCTTAGCCTTTCCATACAATACATATGGATTTCACCAAAATCAGCAATAGTCAAGGTTACAAATATTGTTTGGTGCTGGTGGATACATTCTCTAAATGGGCGGAATTATTTCCTATAAAAAACTCCAGATGCCCTAACAGTGGCCAAAGCCATACGCAAAAGAATAATACCCACTTTTGCGGTACCACTGTACAGCGATAATGGCAGCCATTTTGTCAACACGATAGTGAGTAAAATGGCATCAAATTTAGGAATAGACTTAAAAACACACTGTAGCTACCACCCCCAAAGTGCAGGGTTAGTGGAAAGAACAAATGGTACAGTAAAATCTAAACTAAGGAAATGCATGGAAGAAACTGGCAGACAATGGCCACAGTGTATAGATCTAGTTCAGCTGAGTATGAATATAACTCCAACTTTTGGCAGTTCTTTATGTAACACCAGAGTCTCCTTTGCTCCCACAGGAGGGAGCCCAGTGCTCATAGGGGACTGGGTGTTCACTAAAGTAATTAAGAGAAATAACTGGTCCAGCCCCCGGGGGGAAGGTCCATATCAAGTACTACTGACAACCCCAACTGCTGTAAAAATTGCTGAGCGACCCACGTGGATACATTTGTCACTCTGTAAAAAATCAACCTTAGAAAGTGAGATAGGAGCCACGCAGTAAAGGGTGAAGTCTGACTACTAAGGGGGGTTGTGGTGTAGAAGCAGCTCATCTCAAAGTCAGTGAAGAAATCAGCCACCCCTTACTGCTTTAGGGTATCCTACCACACTTGAAACAATGTTGGGAAAAAATTATAGTCCTTATAGTTACGTTTATGGTACTATTTCAGGTTTTGCTGTTACAATTTTATAGTCCACAGGAAAATCATTACAGAGACATGAGAGGTGGCTGAACAATGCCAATGAACCCCACGGACCAGGAAATGTAACCATACTTATCACACAGATGTTTGGTATCACTATGCTGAGTTGGAAGCAAAGAGTAGAAATGTATCAGGATGTTATGTTTGTTCTTTTATGCCAGTATCATCCGCTCATCCTAGTTTGACTGCTCTCCCATCGCCCTCATCTGAGTCTGAGTGCGTAATTAAGCACACCTACCTGGAAATTGGAGTGGCGTTTGAGCCCCAGTAAGAGTTACGGACCACACGTTTATCATATCTAAAGGTAACACATCACACACGGGGGCGAAAAGCAATTAAGGACTCCGGAACGCCACCTAATGCCATGTCAGGGAACAACGGAACCCATCCAACGAACCACACTGATTGGCTACGTGTCCAGCAAGCCTGTGAACCATCACCCTGCGGCTGGGGTGCGGTCCGTGTCTCAAGGGCACGAAGGTCGCTGGTGGAAGTCCAACCCCATGATCCGGTATGGGGGTCCGATGTACCTGACGAGCATAAGCATTGGGCTACTGGGAGTAAGGTGGCATTGGCTTTGTTCCCCTGGGTGAGAGTTAAAAAAAACACGTTAAGAATTGAAACCATAGATTATCGATTGAGTCTATTTTTAAACGCTAGTATAAAGGCATGGGAAACAAACAATGAGGAGCAGTCAAGCATGAGGAGGATGGTGTTACAAAATCGAATGGTACTTGACTTACTAACCGCTGAGAAAGGAGGGATTTGTTGTACGTATATTCCTGACAGCACTAGTGAAGGACACGAGAGAACCGAGGCCATAGACCAGATGAAGAAAATCCAACATGCTATGTCCCTAGACAATGTTTACCGACCATGGGACCCCCTCTCCTGGTTCCTATCCGGAGGATGGAAAATGACGCTTTTGAAATTAATGCTACCCGTGGTTATTGTGCTTCTATTATTTTGTCTTTTCAAAGGATGTGTCATCCCTTGCTTGAGAGCAATGCTGTCCAGAATGATAGGGCAGCCAATGCGAGACGTGATGTTGAGTGAAGAATATTACACCCACCTGTCAGACAACAAAGAAACTTTCAACTAAGTGTAAATTGTTAAAGGTGTTATGAAAATGAAGGAATTGCAGAAAACTGAGAAGAGATGCAGTACTGGAATTTGTCAATGGACATTTATCAATGATAAACAGGAGGGAAATGTTAGGAAAATCATAAATATTTATCATTGATGATGAACTGTTAACCTTTTCGTTATCCTTCTTGTTTTACTTCTTCTGCAAAGAGCTTGTTACGACAGTTGACCTTTGTACCTGAACCTTCCCAGACACAGAATTCCTCTTCTCTGTTTACTATTTTGTAACAAGGAATGTGGGCTAATTGCCGTTGTAAAATCAGGAAAGCAAATAAAAGGCTTGCAGAGGAGGAAGCACTTCGAAGGAGGTAGCTGGTGTTGGCTGGTGCCTGGCTCCCCTTGCAAGTAAAAACTGCAGATCCTGTGTCTGGTGTTTTCCTTCGTTCTACTGTCTCTACTTACAGGAATTTTCTAACACCCACCTCTGGAACAGTCTTCCAGCTGCTGTCCAGGACTCACACACACTCAGTATATAGAAGTCCAGACTAAAGACATACTTGCTTAGTCAGGCTTTTAGTAATTAATTCTCCTGTTAGTTAAGAGGTGCAGATCCGGGGATTCACGGATACAGAGAATTACAGTAAACTGGGATGTTGATGCTGCCGACCCACTACTCTCACACTCAATTCATGCTCAAAAAAAAAACCTCAAGGATATACAAAGGCCCAAATAGGCTGGTGGATTTCATTATCCATTGTTTGCCCAGAGAAACAAAACAATAGCAAAACTAAAGCTCGGGGACAAACGTGGCCCGGACCAATCAGTAAACTCAATTTGTTGAGGGTAGTGTTGGGGGTCACCAGAGTCACGGGGCTCTCGTGTTTGTGTAAAAAAAAAAGAAAAAGAAAAAAAAAAAAAAAAACAAAAAAAAAAACCTGGCTTTGTCCTTTTTAAGATATGTACTTTTTAGTCTGGATCAGTCCTTTTTAGTCGGGTTGTAATAGGAGTCACATTACTGCATTCTTTAAACGGTCTGTACAATGAGTTCTAAACAGATCCAATTCCTTTCTCTTTGAGGTGGGTGGCTGTCCACCACCTGTGTGGTGGTGGCTGAGGGCAAGTCCACCAGTCTCCGTGAAGGTCTTCTGAGTTCCATGTCAGCTGCTACACCGAGTGATCATCTTATTTATCTCAATAACTGAACTTCAGCTCTACAGACTGGCTCGTCTGTAGGAGCTGCTGCCACAAAGATTAAAGCTTCCCCCACTCAAACAGAGCTTCCACCATTAGATCATGACTCTCTTACTTTTACTGTTAATCCTATTTACTGGAAACTACCACTAGTTTTCTCTATTTTTCTTTCATTTTATTTCTGGTGTCGACCAGAGTAGGATGGGTTCCCCTCTTGGGTCTTGGTTTCCCCCAAGGTTTCTTGCCTCTGTTGCCCTTGGCTTACCCAATTGGGGCTCGGACCCGGATTCTGTGTTGCAGATACTGCAGCTGATTATGATCACTTATGAAAGTGAAAACCCTTGTCACCTGGTCACGGCATAGCACACATGAACCACAACGAAATTGGACCTCTGCATTTAACCCATGCACACTCAAACCCGTGCAGCAGTGGGCAGCTATTGAAAGCACCCGGGGAGCAGTGACGGGGACGGCACCTTGCTCAAGGGTACCTCAGGGCAACCTATCGGGAAGGAGTTTGAACCCCTGATCCTCCGATCATGCGGCTAACGCCCTAACCACTAGGCCACCACTGCCCACTGTGTTTCAACTGTTGTCAGCTCTACTCACACCTGGTCTATTCTTAATAAAAGCCACTTCAAAAACACATTCATACATGCTCCTGAAGAACTGCAAGTTAAAAATCTGCCATATACAGTGCCTTGCAAAAGTACTGTGGTACAGATGAGTACCATTTTTTTTTTTTTTGGCTTTTTACCTATTTTGTTGCATTCCAACCTCAAATTTAAATGTTTCTTAATCTTATGTGATGGATCTGCACAAAATAGTCTAAGGTGGTGAAGTGAAATGAGATTATTTATAAAAAAAAAAAAAAAAAAAAAAAAAAAGGTATTCACCCCCTTTTCCATGAAGCCCCTAGAAAGTCCTGGTGCAACCAATTACCTTCAAAAGTCACATAATTTGTGAAATTAAGTCCAACTGTGTGCAATCTGATGATGTCATGTGACACTTAGATTGCACACAGTTGGACTTAATTTCACAAATTATGTGACTTTTGAAGGTAATTGGTATAAACACACAGCTGCATCACACCACGAAGACCAAAGAGCTCTCCAAACAAGTCAGCGACAAACTTGTTGAGAAGTACAAGTCAGGGTTGGGTTATAAAAAAAAAAATCAAAAAATCAAAATCTTTGATGATCCCCCAGAGCACCATCAAATCCAACATCTTCAAATTGAAAGAACATGGAACCACAACAAACCTGCCAAGGGAGGGCCACCCACCAAAACTCACAGATCAGGCAAAGAGGGCATTAATCAGAGAGGCAGCATAGAGATGAAAGGTAACCCTGAAGGAGTTGCAGAGTACCACAGCAGAGACTGGAGTATCTGTCCATAGGACCACAATAAACCGTACACTCCATATAGCTAGGCTTTTTGTGGAAGTGTGGCCATTACTTAAGGTTAAAAATAAGAAGGCACGTTTTGAGTTTGCCAAAAGGCATGTGGGCGACCCTCCAAATGTATGGAGGAAGGTGCTCTGATCAGATGAGACTAAAATTTAGTTTTTCGGACACCAAGGAAAATGCTATGTCTGGCGCAAACCCGACACATCCCATCACCCCAAGAACACCACTGCCACAGTGACACATGGTGGTGGCAACATCATGCTGTGGGCATGTTTTTCAGCAGCAGGGACTGGGAAACTGGTCCGAGTCAAGGGAAAGGTGACATTTAAATGTGTTGGAATGGCCTAGTCAAAGTCAAGACCCCAATCCAATTGAGAATCTGTGGTCAGACTTGAAGATTGCTGTTCACAAGCGAAAACTATCCAATATGAAGGAGCTGGAGTGGTTTTGCCTTGCGGAATGGGCAAAAATCCCAGTGGCAAGATGTGGCAAGCTCATAGAGACTTATCCAAAGGGACTTACAGCTGTAATAGCCACAAAAGGTGGCTCTACAAAGTACTGACTTTAGGGGGGGTGGACATGTCTCTGCTGTCATTTTGTCCTATTTGTTGTTTGCTTCACAATACAAAAAAAAAAAAAAAAAAATCTTCAAAGTTGTAGACATGTTCGGAATGCACCTTTTTTTTTTTTTAATATATAAAAACACACACACACCATCTTTTTCTTTCGGCTGCTCCCGTTTAGGGGTCGCCACAGCGGATCTCCATTTCTTCCTGTCTTTTGCATCTTCCTGCTTCAAACTGACCACCTGCATGTCCTCTCTCACCACATCCATAAACCTCCTCTTTGGTCTTCCTCTTCTCCTCTTTCCTGGCAGCTCCATCTTCAACATCCTCCATCCAATATAATCCTCGTCTCTCCTCTGCACATGTCCAAACCAACGCAACCTCGCTTCTCTAGATTTGTCTCCAAGACGTCTAACCTGAGCTGTCCCTCTAATATACTAATTTCTAATCCTGTCCATCCTCGTCACACCCAACGAACATCTCAGCATCTTTAACTCTGACACCTCCAGCTCCGCCTCCTGCCTTTTCGTCAGTGCCACCGTCTCCAACCCGTACAACATAGCTGGTCTCACTACTGTCCTGTAAACCTTCCCTTTTACTCTAGCTGGTACGCGTCTGTCACAAATCACTCCAGCCACTCTTCTCCACCCATTCCAACCAGCCTGCACTCTCTTCTTCACCTCTCTTCCACACTCGCCATTACACTGAACTGTTGATCCCAAGTATTTAAACTCCTCCACCTTTGTTACCTCCACTCCCTGCATCCTAACCACGCCACTTTCCTCCCTTTCGTTCACACTCATGTATTCTGTCTTTGCCCTACTCACTTTCATTCCTCTCCTCTCAAGAGCATATCTCCATTTCTCCAGGTTCTCCTCAAGCTGCTCCCTACTCTCACTACAGATCACAATATCATCAGCAAACATCATCGTCCACGGAGACTCCTGTCTAACCTTGTCCGTCAACCTGTCCATTACTATTGCAAACAAGAATGGGCTCAGTGCTGATCCTTGATGTAATCCAATATCTACCTTAAATGCATCCTTCACTCCCAATGCAGATCTCACCACTGTTACACTGTCATCATACATATCCTGAACTACTCTCACATACTTCTCTGTAATACCAGACTTCCTCATACAAAACCACAACTCCTCTCTAGGCACCCTGTCATATGCTTTCTCCAAATCCACAAAGGCACAATGCAGCTCCTTCTGACCTTCTCTGTACTTCTCCATCAACACCCTCAGAGCAAACATTGCATCTGTGGTGCACTTTCTCGGCATAAAACCATACTGCTGTTCACTGATCCTCACCTCTTTTCTTAACCGAGCTTCCACTACTCTTTCCCATAACTTCATGGTGTGGTTGATCAACTTTATCCCTCTATAGTTACTACAGCTCTGTGCATCACCCTTATTCTTGAAGATCGGTACCAGCACACTTCGTCTCCACTCCTCAGGCATCTTCTCACTTGCCAAGATTGTGTTAAACAATCTGGTCAGAAACTCAACTGCCATCTCCCCTAAACATCTCCATGCTTCCACTGGTATGTCATCCGATCCAACAGCCTTTCCATTCTTCATCCTCTTCATCGCTGCCCTTACTTCCATCTTGTTTATTTGCTGCACTTCCTGGTTAACTCTTCTCACATCATCCAGTCTTCTCTCTCTCTCTCATTTTCTTCATTCATCAGCTCCTCAAAGTATTCCTTCCATCTGCTCAACACGCTCTGTTCACCTGTGAGTACGTTACCATTTCTATCTTTAATCGCCCTGACCTGTAGCACATCTTTCCCAGATCTGTCTCTCTGTCTAGCCAATCGGTAAAGGTCCTTTTCTCCCTCTTTACTGTCCAACCTCTCATACAATTCACCAAACACCTTATCTTTGGCCTTCACCACTGCTTTCTTTGCCCTGCGGTTCATCTCCTTGTACACCTGTCTACTTTCTTCATCTCTCTGACTGTCCCATGTCTTCTTTGCCTCCCTCTTCTATTGAATACACTCCTGGACTTCTTGGTTCCACCACCAGGTTTCCTTATCCTCTTTCTTCCTTCCAGATGTCACACCAAGTACATTTCTAGCCGTCTGCCTTATCACTTCTGCAGTAGTTTCCCAGCAATCCGGTAGCTCTTCAACACCTTCCAGTGCCCGTGTTAACTCCTGCCTGAATTCCACCTTACAGTCCTCCTCCTTCAGCTTCCACCACTTGATCCTCGACTCTGCCCTCACTTTCCTCCTCTTTTTGACCTCCAAGGTCATCCTACAGACCACCATCCTATGCTGTTTAGCTACACTCTCCCCTGTCACTACTTTGCAGTCTCTGATCTCTTTCAAACTGACCCTCCTGCAAAGAATATAATCCATCTGTGAGCATCTTCCTCCACTCTTATACGTCACCCTGTGCTCCTCCCTCTTCTTAAAATGAGTATTAACTACAGCCATTTCCATCCTTTTTGCAAAATCTACAACCATCTGACCTTCAGCATTCCTCTCCTTGACACCATGCCTACCCATCACCTCCTCATCACCTCTGTTCCCTTCACCAACATGACCATTAAAATCTGCACCAATCATCACTCTCTCTCTCCCCTCTATCACTTCATCTAACTCACTCCAGAATTTTTCCTTCTCTTTCATCTTACAACCAACTTGTGGAGCATAAGCACTAACAACATTCATTATCACACCTTCAACTTCCAGCTTCAAACTCATCACCCTCCCTGACACCCTCTTCACCTCCAAAACACTCTCCACATACTCTTCCTTCAGGATAACACCTACTCCATTCCTCCTTCTATCCACACCATGGTAGAACAGTTTATACCCCCCTCCAATACACCTGGCCTTACTACCCTTCCATCTAGTCTCTTGCACACACAAAATGTCAACCTTCCTTCTCTCCATCATATCAGCTAAATCTCTACCTTTACCAGTCATGCTGCCAACATTCAAAGTCCCTACCCTCACTTCCACTCTCCTCTCCCTCTGGACATGCCTTCCTCCTCTTCTTCTTCGGCCAACAGTAGTCCAATTTCCACCAGCACCCTGTAGGCTAACAGCACTGATGGCGGTCGTTGTTAACCCGGGCCTCGACCGATCCGGTATGGAATTCTGTATCGTTGTCCGCATATTGACTTGGCAAAGTTTTACACCGGATGCCCTTCCTGACGTAACCCTCCCCATTTACCCGGGCTTGGGACCGGCACGAAGAAATACACTGGCTTGTGCATCCCTAGTGGCTGGGTTACACACACACACACACACACACACACACACACATATAAATAAAAAGGTGCATTCCGAATTTAGTGCCATTACCAAAAAGTTAGTTATGTTATACAGTTCCAGTGGAATATTTCAGATATTTGTGAAGGTGCTAGGATATCCTTCTTTCCCTTCAAAATGTATGTTTCAAGCCTTTTTGTGCAAAAAAAAAACAAAAAACAAAAAAGAGGTCCCCTGCGGTGGTGGTGGGGATTTAAAAAAAAATGGTTAAAGTCCTTGTTACATAAAAAACACATTAATTTTGTTTTATGAATTAATTAATTCTCTTTATTTCCTTTTTTTTTTTTAAAGCTGAACGTGTAATCATGCACACAGAAAAAGCTAAAGACCTGCTGGATGAAAAAAATAGACTTTCCTGCAAAAGATAAGTAGACTAAATGTTCCCCTTTCCAAAAAGTGGCCTAGGGCCACTGGCTCATTGACATCACTGAGGAGTTGATTTATTTTTGTTTGTGGTGACCCACCAACACATTCTGCTGGACTATAGAAGTCTTATCTTTATGCACCAATTGAGCTCATGGACAGGCTTACTATTAAAAAAACAAATCACTCCAGAATCAAATGATAACTTACTTAGCTAAACAACTTATGACTAAAGAAAAAGGCCATCATAGATCATGTAATGCTGGTTTTGATAAAAAAAAAAACATGCATATAACTGCATATAATGAGATCTGAAAGATACCAAAACAATGTCAAGGGCCACTAGGTTAGTAATTATTATGATTAAGAAAATGATTATAAAGACCACAACCCTAGAATCACCAAGCCTTTTTAAAATCATAATTAAAAACGTACAATTGTTTGTAAGCTGGCAAACATTTACAGCCGTGTGCAGGCTGAAATAATTTCAGCTATTGTTAGCATATATCAAAATATCTTCCTGCTTTCCTGCTCTTCCTACTTTGTAGTAGAGTAGAGTGATCTTTTAGAGTGATCTTTTATTATCCCACGAATGGGAAATTTGGGCGTTACAGGGCTCTTATAAAAGTGACAGGTGTACAGAAGAAGAAAAGAAAAAAAAATATAAAAAAATATAAAGATATAGAGAAAGAGGAACAAGTACAGGAGAAAAAGTAGAGGAGCTATAAATAAATAAACAATAAATTTTAAATTATCTATCTATCTATCTATTATATATATATATATATATATATATCTCTATCTACAGAGTAATAATACAGTAATAATAGAGATTTTAGACCATTATAAATATAAGTAAACAAGTAACAAAAATATAAATATAAATATACATATAAATATAATAATAAATAAATGTAATATAATAATAACAATAACATACAATAATATAACTGTTATAATATATAATAATAATAAACAAATGGTACAATATTGTATTTGAGTTGTAGGTCTGATGCCTGCAGGTAAGATGACCTGCGGTGGCGTTCTTTCTTACACTCACGGGTGTAGAGAGTCTGCTGCTGAGCAGGCTGCTCAGTGCTTTCGTGCAGTCTACGTGTATGGGGGTGGGAGGTGTTGTCCTGATGGATGTTGGTTTGGAGACATCCTCTCCTCCCTACCTGCTCGTGGACTTGAGCGGACAGTTCAGGACAAATGGCCTCTTGACCAGTTGTATTTAGTTTCCCTCCAGGTCCTCGACTCTTCCACACCAGCAGACCACGCTACCACAGTGTCATAAAATGTCCTCATGAGATGTTTGTTTATTACAAAGGATCTCAGCCGCTTTGTAGTGGAGGCAGCTCAGGCCCTTGCAACCTGGAGCAGTAGTGTTGTGGACCAGGCCAGTTTGTTGATGATGTGGACACCCAGAGTATTTGTGCTCCTCCACCCATTTCAATGCACAAACCTGGATGTCACGATGCGAGGGGGTGACACTACACGGAAGTCAATCACCAACTCCTTTGTCTTGCTGGCGTTGATGCGCAGATGATTTTGTCCTTTCCATCCTGACAAAGTCACACAGTGGCCCCCTGTATTCCTGCTCATTCCTCTAACACCACGACCAACAATGGCGGTGTCGTCGGAGAACTCTGCAGGTGACGGGTGTCGTGTTGAATTTGGAAGTCCACGCTGTGTACAATGTGTGAAGAGGAAGGGGCGAGGACTGTTCCTTGTGGGGCTCCAGTGCTGCAGACCACCACCTCAGACACACAGTCCTGGAGTCTCACATACTGGGGTCTATTGGTGAGGTAGTCAATAATCCACTCAGACATGTGATGGTCCACACCCACTCCCTCCAGCTTCCCCCTCAGAACTGAAGGCTGGATTGTGTTGAAAGCACTGGAAAAGTCAAAAACGTGAGCTCTCACGGTGCTCTTGGCATCTCCAGGTGGTGGGCCTGATGCAGCAGGTAGATGACCAGATCATCCACCCCAATGTGCGGCTGATAAGCAAACTCTGTGAGGTCCAGTCCCTCCTCACCAGTGAATGAAGGTGATGGAGGATGATCCTCCATAGCCTTCATCAGGTTAGAGGTGAGGGCAACAGGTAAGTGGTTTGGCTCCTTGGGGTGCGACGTCTTGGGGACTGGAACGAGGCATGAGGTCTTCCACAGAATGGGGACACGCTCCAGGCTGAGGCTGAGGTTAAAGATGTAGGTGATAACCCCACAGAGTTGATCTGCACCGTCCCTCAACAGGCTGGAGCTGATGCCATCTGGACCTGTGGCTTTCCTGTGCTTCAACTTCCTCAGCTGACACCGCACCTGGTCAGCAGTGATGGAGAGGCTATTGTGTGGTGAGAGAGTGCTAGCCTCCTGATGAGTGGGATAGCAGGAGGCGGCAGTAGAGTCCTCAGGGGAAGAGATAAGAGGGGATACGCAGCTGATATCCCTGGTGGGGGTTGTAGAGAGGTGTGAAGGGGAGGTGCCATTGGAGTTAGCAAGGAGGTGTGAAGGACACCCAGGTCCTGGCATGTGATGAGCTTTGGTGGTTGGGTGAGTCAAACCTGTTGAAGAACAGGTTTAAACTATTAGCCCAGTCCTGATCTCCAGACTCTGGGCCTCCCCTACTCACTGTGCTCCTTCCAGAAATGGTGTTCAGTCCTCTCCACACACCTCTGACATTGTTTTGTCTGAGCTGCTCCTCCAGCCTCTCCCTGTATCAGTCCTTCCCTCTCCTTATCTCTCTTTTCAGCTCCTTCTGAGCTGTCCTCATTGCTTCTTTATCTCCTGATCTGAAGGCTCTTGACTTCTGCTCTTCAGAGCTCTCAGATCAGGGGTCAGCCATGGTTTATTATTGGAGTAACACATTTACGGCATTTAGCAGACGCTCTTATCCAGAGCGACTTCCATGTCCTAATTACAGGGACAGTCCCCCTGGAGCAACTCAGGTTTAAGGGTCTTGCTCAGGGAGTGGTGGTAGTGCTAGAGGTGGGATTCGAACCAGGGACCTCTTGATCCAGAGGTCCGAAGGCAAGTATCCTACCACTAGACCACCGCCACCCCCACCGTACTCTCCTGGTTGGTACAGTGTTCTCCACACAGAAGGTGATGTAGTCAGTTATGTAGACCGTTAAGCTGTCAATGTCCTCTCCATGTGGGCTGCACAGCGCCTCCCAGTCTGTGGTTTCAAAACAGTCCCTGAGGGCCATGCTAGACTCATCAGACCATCCTCTCACATACTTCGTATGTGAGCTCCACGTCCCGTGTGCAGCACTGCTCTTTAACGGAGATGTGCCCCTGGTTACACCATCTCTCGTTCCCATACATCACAATCCCCCCGCCTTTCCTCTTACCGGTCTCCTTCGCGCTCCGGTCCGCTCTCACCAGGTGGAATCCCGGTACGGCAGTGAGAGAGTCTGGAGTGAGGTGTGTCAGCCAGGACTCCGTGAAGCACATCATGCTGACCTCCCTGTACTCTCTCTGGAGCCTGGTGAGCGCCGTTAGCTCATCGATCTTATTAGGGAGAGATCTGACATTCCCCATGATGACCGAGGGTACCGATGGTTTGTATCGTCTCTTCCTCTCCCAGTGTTTCACCCCTGCTGTACAGCCCCGTCTCCTCCGCTGTAGTTCCCTGGGGATCTCTGCTCTCTCGCTGGGCTGAATCGGCTGGTTGCTAAGCGCCAGCAGCTGGTCCCGGGTGTAAACAATGAACCCATTGCCTGGTGTCTCACCGCGTGCAGGGTAAAACAATCCAAATACGATTAAAAAAACAGAAAAAAAAGTTAACAAGTCTCCTCAGACTACTGTACTTGTGACAGATTATAAAAGGAAGTGAAAGAAGTAATAAGTAAAGAAAATAGATTAAATAAGTAAAAAGAACAGAAAGTGGTTAGAGCTCCTGTAACTGGCTGCCTCTCACGTGGCGCCATCTTGCATCATGAGTTTGTACATGCCACAAACTACTTTGAGATGAAAGGCCATCTTTTAATGTTTTTCAGACACAAATATGGAACTGCTGATGCAGCTGAATTTCAGTTTTTTCAATTAACTATGATTAACAAATTCAGTAGCAAGTTACATTTCATTGTTGACTCATTTTACATTATTGATTACATTGTTGACAATTTTTGCTAAGGATTAAGGATTTTTGCAAACACCTGTGTCAGACCTCCTGAAAAGTGTTCTGAAACACCTTGAGCTAGGTTTTGAGTCACATGGGAATATCATCTCAGGTCACATGGGGGCCATACTTTTACTTTAAGGCTTCTCTACTATCTGTTCAACAATCTCCACAACACCCATTAACTTAACCTTGTCTTTGGATCCACATCTTTGTATTTTTTTTTATTATTTAATTTACAACTCTGTTTAATCTATCTTTCATGGCCAAGCTCAGTCATTGATGGGAATTTAGTGTCTGTATGTGTAAGATCAAACCAGAGCAGAGCACTACCCTGTGTGAACAGATATGCTTTAGTTATTCTTCAAAGAAAGGGCCTCTACACTTCCTATTATTTATTTATACTCATTCATTTTTCTCTCATTTTGATCGCCACTATATAGAGCAAACTGAGCATTAGCAATGCAGACGCTTCACACTGAACGGTCTAACTGCGTATTTGTGTTTATTACAATAAAAAACCCGCAAATTACAGTAGACGAGTATCAAATAACGAAAGGCTAAAAATATTACGTGATTATAAAGCAAGCGTAGAGGGTATAATGCATTTTTCTTTTCCATAAACGAATCACAAATGTGTTTTTTTTTTCCGAGACCGGATCCATGTTTACAGAAGCCTGTTTTTCCTCCCACAGTGGAGGGGCCAGTCACGTGATTTCGATGACGCTCTTATAAACACTTCAACAGCCATAGGAAACGGCATTTACGCACACGTCCTAGTACGCGAAATATTTAAGCTGCCTGAAACAGACAGACAATGACCCGTTAGGACAGACACTGCGGCCTGTTCTTGCGTTTTCTTGCTCCGCTGTAGATAATAGCTTCCGTGCTAACATGGCTAACCGCTTAGCAGAAAGCGTAATAAAGGTCGTAGCAAACCTTAAATTCCTGTTTTAGCCTCTAGAGCTTTAGCACTGCTTGGCGGCCATCGTCGAAGTTTACAGACCAATCGCCAGGTCTAGACTAACATCTGAATATACATCTACATAACCAAACAGTCTTAATTTTAGTATCATGGATCGCAATGGCTGTCGCTTAAATGGCGGCAGTGAAAGCGAAGGACAGGCTGGTGGTGGGTCCGAGGGCACCCACTACGGGATGATCACGCTGGAAGACCTGGAGTCCTTCAACGAGGACCAGCATTCTGACTCCGGCAACGGTAGTCTGGAAGAGAGAGATAGGATGGAAGTCGAAGAGCAAGACAGACTACTCCACTACTGGCAGGACGTGGGAAGAGGGCATCGAGTTGAAGTGCCAAGAGGTTGGTTGTGGCTACTTAACTAATGTTTGAGTTCTTCCATAAGCAAAAAAGGATCGACTAAAGAGAGAAAAGATGAGTACACAAACAATGGTTAGCAACGTATTACGCCTGTTGTATATTTTGTTTCATATAGGAAAGTTATATATACACACACGATATAAATAAAATGGCCAGACAAAACTTTTTTCGAAGTGGATTTTGCGTTTTAAACGTCTTAAGAAAAAACAGGCCAGTAAAAACCAAAGCAAATCTAACCCTAACACTTTATAATAACCAACTAACAAACTACATATGCTTATCACTCGCAATTTAATTCTGCTGCCCAGGGCAACACATTAAAACAAATAACTCCTGATCTTTCCTGGTGTTCATCATGCAGACTAAAAGGTGGTACCGCGTGACAGTCAAATGTGGGCTGGCCAAATAAAGTTGGGAGACCTATTTTTTTCTGTAAAAATTCCTTGAATTTGTGGGAGTATGTCCACAATTCCTTTGGTGTAGATCACCAGGAACTTGCCATGATTTTCAACATTTAACAGAGGCTAAATTGTTTGTATTGCCATTTAAAGCAATTAATAACCTTACTTAAAGCTTGACAGCATTTCAGGAAAAAACACTTTCACGTGACAGTAAATAAACCCAACTTGCAGTTTCAGATCCCTCACTTAATATGAAAAAAAGTTATTCAAATATAGATATGGCCTAGTTATATACTAATTCCATTTCTTTAAACTAAGAAAGCAAATAGCTTTCAGGTTTTATTTCTGAAAATGAAACGGAGTAGTTTAAGGCAGCCTCTTTTTCTGTTCAATATAAAATTACATTCAGGTGAAATCAAAGCTTTCTTTGCTCATTTCACAGAAAAGTTGCAGTTAATCTAAGGTTTTTTTTTGGTAAAGCAAACCTGTTGCCCTTCAGCAATTGTGGTTTGTTTTCTGCACTATGAAAGTGTTAGAGACCGCTTTTTAACAATTACCAGCAGATGGTTTTGAATCAAGCTATATGATGTATACCCTGAAAGTAAAAGGGAGATTTTACTGAATGCCCTGATTTTCTGGGTTTTTCTTTTTGACACATCAGCGTTTTTGTTTGTTTTTTTGTTTGTTTTTTTATTTCTGTACATTCAAGCAACTAAGAAAAACAAAAAACTTTAATAACTGAATAATACTGCATTTCACTGATCTGTTACGATGACAATGTACCTACTGCACAGACAGCAGCTAAATCACCACATTTGGCAAGGCCTGCTATTAATGCATAGGCTTAATAGAGACAGTACCTTGCTCAAGGGTACCTTAGGGCAACCTACTGGTGGTGAGGGAATCAATCTTCGGATCCGTGGGCCAACTCCCTAACCACTAGGCCACCGCTTTTTAATGGCACTTAACTAGATATAAAGGCAAAAAGTCTGAATAGTTTAGCCAGCTGTTTAGAGATCTCTTGTTGCATCTAAGTGCTTATAATATCAGCACATTTTGCCTTTACAGACATGGCAGAACCTATACAGCAGATAACAACCAACAATAATGGAACACACCCTCGGGAAACAGTTCCATACACATTCATCTTCCGCAAAGAGAAGGTATGTATGCATACGCATGCTGACCTGAATGGCGCTGCACAATTAGCAGGCTGAAGAGTTTCCATAATAGGGAACAATTACCACTGAAGTGGCTATTGCATTACAAAGATAGCAGTTACATACCAGCTTCTGTCTTAAACTAAAGTCTAAACAATTAATGTTGAAAATGTTTACATATTTTTCAATAAGCATAGTAAATTTTAAGTAATCATTTAGGATATTATGGAAAGGGTAACTTGTGCATCTTCAGTATGTTTTTTTTCTTCTCAACTTTAAATTCAGTAATATTGGAGAATTTACCAATTTTCAGGTCCTGCCGCAACATGCCAGTGTTGTTCCGGTCAGGACTTTTGATTATGCCACTCAAAGCTTTTGTTTTTTTGCTTTAATCAATTCATTGATTAATTAGCTCTTGTGCTTTTGATTACACAGTTGTGCTGAAGCTCCAGAACACTGAAATCACTAGACTTTCTTTAGTCACCTATACATATTTAATCATTTTTTAAGATTCCAAAAACCTTTTAAATCAGAAGATTTTTTTTTTTTCTTGCGCAGTTAGGTCAGGAGCTTTATGAGAAACGGCATTATGAAAAAGCACATTGGGCCTGCATTGATGTCAAGGAAGACACATATGAACAAAGCATCTGCTATGGATTCATGAAAATAATGAGATACATCTGCCAACAAAATTCATTAGGTAAGTGACTTCCTCACATCAAGCTGCAATGAACAAAAGAGGTGGTATGAAAAACCTCGTCATGACCACAAATTTTCCTTTTTCTCTCTCCAACTTTATAGGCAGGTATCTGGGAATGACAATACCTATTGTGACAGTCGTTCATACAGATGAGACACACACAACCTTGTCCAGAACAGTAACGGTAGCTTATTACATACCCACAAGCCATCAAGCAATGCCACCACAGCCCTATGACACAGAGATAGTCATTGAGCAGTGGCCAGACACCATAGTCTACACTAGGTAAGTTTGATTTTTTCATATGTGAAATTAGTGCCACTAAATTTTTTTTTTTTTTTTTTTTTTTTTTTTAAATAAATCTTAAAGCAGTTATTACCAGAAATAAATTACATCCCAAAAGTTCTGTAAAACTTTAATGCAGCACTTAATTTAGCAGCTCATTATCGTCTTGGAAATTCCAGGGCCTTCACTGGTGCCACAAACGAGGTGACCATTATCAATGAGATCAATGCTATGGCAGCTTTGTTGGATTCTCCAGAGCTCTGTGTCAGCAATTCATTCATTATAGCTGGCTACACCAACCCTGCAGCTGCCAACCGTCAAAATGAAATCTGGTTCCTTGAAAGGCCCTGAAGTTTACCCCTACATTTCATTTTCCCCTTTTCCTTTTTTTCTGCCCACCCAATCCTCACAATCTGCATATTTTTAAAAATCACTTTTTCTTGTGTGTGTAAAATCAAGAAGACAAAGAAGAGATCAACAGATTTAAAGATCTTGTACACAGAAAGAACTTTGTAGGTTTGTTGATTTTGTCCTGCAAACACTATTGTCTTTGCTTATATTGATAGCAAGTTTTCATACTTTTCCAGTGATAACTAAGTGCACGGAAATTGTTTCTCTGGACTGGAATTCATAGAAAAGGGGGGGGGGGGGGGGTTCAATACACACAGATGCAGAGTTTGGAATCACAGACCATTAAGTAAAAAAAAAAAAAAATATATATATATATATATATATATATATATATATATATATATATATATATATATATATATATATATATATAAAAAAAAAAAAAAAATATATATATATATATATATGGATCTATGAAAATTATGTATATGATAATGTGAATATGAATTTTGTATTTGTTTTCCATTTTAACTAAGTCCAGATACAAAAGCTCCAAAAACAAATTGAGGTTCTTACACTTTTTAAAAATTTCTACTGTCATACAGTCTGCTAATGCCATGCTGAAATACAGTAACATTAAGTCTGCTTAATTTGATTAACTGTTCCGTTATAAAAAAATAAAATTCTGTTAAAGCGTTGTCTTTGTATCATGATTTTGGGTTCAACTGGCTTTGGATGGGGGGGGGGGACAACAAAAAAAAACTAGCATATTTATTTTACTGTAAAAACATACAATTTGTTTCCAAATGTGATTGTCTAGTTAACTAGATCTCCTGAGCAATCCTAAGGATGTTTTTAAATAGAGCCTTCTTGTAGGGCCATTGGCCAGCCATAGCATGTCTTAAACCAAATAGTCAAGCCTTTGCCAACTTAACGTTGAATATGTGAATACACTTTCTATGTTCCTTCCATTCCTTCAAGAGATTTTATTAGTAGTAATATTTTAAAGCTTATTTTGTGAAATGAATACTCTTAAATGTCAATTATTTCTTTTCAAATAGTAATGTTTCTGGTGTTTCAAGACTTTCAATGCAATTCAAACAAATGTAAAATTAAGCTAGATACAAGTGCCTACCTGGGTAAAATACAATCGTATGTCAAAAATGTAGTAAATGTAAAATGTAGTCAGGGCTAGAGAGTGAAACTTGCTGCTAGCATTGGTCTATAGGCAAGTACCCTACCACTAGACCACCACCACACCTCATATCATATCTGAGATCCACAGTAGCCATAATTTACGTACATCACCCCATGATCATGTTAGCCATACAATAATGTCTTCTTTTTAGCTTTTAGTTTTATCGAAAACATTTCAAACTTATCAACACTTTAGTTCACCATCTGGTCCAGAAGGAGAACTATGCAGGTGAGCTAACTGTTTATCACACATCAAGAATTGCTGCGTGGCAAAGCCCTGAAGATGGAACATGTTATGAGCACGAGTTTAAACAGAAGTAGCAAACTTCATAAGAACCAAAAGGTTAGAATCACCACCAGTTCATGTCTTTTATGGAGGAGTGAGGTTTGGATTATGCAGATGTGCAATATCACACACAGGTGAGATGGTTAAGCAGAGGAAAAGTACTGAACAGATGTTTCGGCTGCGCAAGGAGATTTGTCAGTTTCTAGAAAGAAAGAAAATTACACGGCAGAGCTCTGGGATAAAAAGTTTCTGTGTGATCTGGCTTTTCTTTGTGACATCACGTGTCATCTCAGTGTGTTGAACCTGCAGCTTCAGGGGTGGGACCACATCATCACAGACACACACATTGCAGTGAGGGCTTTTAAAAACAAAATTGCACCCGTGGCAGACCAAGATCAGCTGAGCCATTTTCCTTGCGGTCATAAAAACGCAGATCTTTACCGCCGTACAGTGTACAGTTTGCTGAAAAACTCTGCGTACTCATAGTTCACACCGCAATTTGCAGATTTTGATGCCTAGAAATGCAGATTTGAACTGCTCAGTTACCCGTTTGCAGTTGATGTAGGAAGCACACCAACCAAATAGAGCTAACTGAACTCCAGTGTAGTGACATGAAGTCAAAGTATGACGCAGTGGCCGTTGCACAGTTTCCACATTACATCCCTAGCACAATGACCCAGCTCTGTAATCAAGCTGCTCAAATGCTCTCTATATCCGGCAGCACATCAGTATGAGCAACTATTCTCCTCGATAAAGATCAACAAAACATCACACAGGAGTCGTCTCAATGATGAACAACTTCACTCAATCCTAAGGATTTCCTCCGCTCTGAGCCTGACCCCAAACATTGATGAACTAGCATCTAAGAAGAGATGCCAAGTATCTGGCTTGGACCCATGTGAATCAGAGTAGAAAATAATGTAGCAAATTGAGCTTTAATAAATGTTTTATTTATAGATGTTTTTTTTGGACTTGAATGGTTCAATTTTCAATGAAGGAAATTATTGTTAGCCTGTGAAAAAAAGCATTACCATTAAAATTTAACTCAGAAAGCAATAGAAATAGGAAGAGATTTTTAAAATTTTATTTAATAGATAAATGCCACAGATGCGTCTTTTATTTGACATGTGCTTTTAGTATTAAGTTTTGCTCGTTCCAGATTCAATGTTTAAGCAAAAGTTAAGTTTGTTTCCATATGAAAAGGCTTATCATTATATCTGGAGAGAAGGAAAAAATTGCAGTTCCATTGTAGACATTTTTTTCCAATAAATATCAAGGCTGGCCCACAACTAAGTTTAAAAACGCCATGGTACACCAATCAAACATGAGCTATAAAGCAAAAGGTGCAGAAACAAGAATGCAAACGGCAGCTGACAATCATTTTAATCATTTCACTCTGCCTGGAAGGAGAGCTTCATACACATGAAGGCACTTACATTAGCATGCTCAGCCTACTCATCCAGCTGAAAGTCAGATACCTGCTATATATAAAATAGCATAGTGAAATATGTACCAAATATCAAACCCACCACATCTGCTGCCTGAGACAGATAATACACGACCCGGGAAAAGGAAAATAATAAATAAAGTCACCACCTGGATTTAACAAAGCAAATAGGAAAGACTGTCCCATTGGATAACTACTTCATAGATGATTGTTTCAGCTGGCAACAAGTTATTTAACCCTAACTGATGCAGTGAGTAGCTTCTCATTATTAAACCACCACGTCAGAAGATGCATCCTAGGGTCGTGGGCAAGATTTTCTGTTTACAAAAGGGTAAAATTTTTTACATGTATCAAGCAAAGAAAACATCTAAGGAGATTGCTTAAGGATAGTGGGGAACCATCATCTTCACAGAAGAAATGTGGTGATGCACCCATCATACCTAGTGCCTACCATACAAGCCTGTGGGGTCAGTGCTATGATCTGGGGTTGCTACAGTTTGTCAGGTTCAGCAATGTTATGTGCCCAAGGAATGAGGCCAGTTGACTACCTGAATATACTGAATGACCAGGTTATTCCATCAGTGAATTTCTTCTTCCCTGATGTCACGGGCATATTCCAAGATGTCAATGACAGGATTCATTGGGCTCAAAGAGTGGAAAGAGTGGTTCATGGAGCATGAGACCTTATTTTCACACATGGATTGGACACCAGATTCCAGACCTTAACCTCACTGAGAATCTTTGGGATGTGCTGGAGAAGAATTTGCACAGCAGTCCGACTCTCCTCATCTCTAGATCTTGAGATCTAGGCAAAAAAATGAATGCAACTCTGAGATCGAAATAAGATGTTGTGACATTGAAAGTGAAAAGTGAAAGTGAAAGTGACAACCCTTGTCATTGCGAGGTCACGGCACAGCACACATGAACCACAACGAAATTGGACCTCTGCATTTAACCCATGCACACTCAAACCCGTGCAGCAGTGGGCAGCTATTGAAAGCGCCCGGGGAGCAGTGACGGGGACAGCACCTTGCTCAAGGGTACCTCAGGGCAACCTATCGGGAAGGGGTTTGAACCCCTGATCCTCCGATCATGCATCTAACGCCCTAACCGCTAGGCCACCACTGCCCCTATTGCAGAAGATTATAGAAATGTTGCCACAGCAAATGCATGCCATTCAAATGTGTGACTTTTTTTTTTTTTAGATGGGTAGTGTAGATGAAAACCTAATACAGAGAGGTTATCCTACTTTAATCCAGTTCTGCAGATTGACCTCACCTCCACTAGAGGCTCACTAGATCTAAAAAAAATTATCAATAATGATTAGTCCAGTCTAGGCTAAAAACCTACTTGTTTAGGCAGGCTTTCAGAAATGAATCTTCCTATTATTTCAAAAGGGTGAATATCTAGATGTTCATGAATACAGAGAATTATAGTAAATGCCACCCACTCAAACAGAACCACCACTATTAGCTTACTTCCAATTACAGACTCTAATAGACTTTTATAGTAACTCAGAACTCCTCACTAAATCTATTAATTTATAAATTGCAGTTTCTCTTCCTTCTGTATTACACAATGTCAACCAGAAGAGCATGAACCAAGTCAAGTCAACTTTATTTATATAGTGCTTTTTACAACTGTTTTGTCACAAAGCATCTTTACAGAATCTGGGTCCAAGCCCAAAATTGGATAAGCCAAGGGTGACACAGGCAAGGAAAAACTCCCCAAACATGAGGAAGAAACCAAGACCCAAAAGTGGATCCCCTCCTTTTGTCGAAACCGGAAAAAAAGGACAGAAAGAAAGAGAAAAACCCTGTATAGTGATAATTTCCAGTAAGCATGTGTTACAGTAAAAGTAAACAAGTGCATTGGTGACTGTAATTGGAGGTTCATGAGCTAATGGTGGTAGCTTTGTGTGAGTGGGGGAAGCTTTAATCTTTGTGGCAACGGCTCCTGCAGAAGAGCCATTCTGATGTAGCTGATCTGAAGTTCAGGTCGGGAGAAAAATAAGATAGTAGTTTTGCCAACTTGGTGCAGTAGCTGGTATGGAATTCAGGAGACCCTCTCGGAGACTGATGGACTGGCTTTCCGGAAATACCTAAACTAAAAAGCCTCCCATCTCAAACAAAGGGAAAGAATTTGATCTGTTTTGAACTCATTGTACATACCATAAGTTTAAAGAATACAGTAATGTGACTCCAGCAAACTTGCTACTACAATTTGATTAAAAAGGACTGATTGAAGGGTTTTACAAACACAAGAGCACCCTGTGACACTGGCATCCCCCCACACCACCCTCAACAAACCTGAATATACTGATCTGGGCCAGGTTTGCGCCTGAGTTTTTTTGAGCCTGAGTTTATGAGCTTGAGAGTGGTGGGCTGGCAGCACCAACATCCCAGTTTACAGTAATTCTCTGTATCTGTACCTCTTAACTAACAGGAAAATGAATTACTAAAAGCCTGACTAAACAAGTAAGTATGGACTTAAATACTGAGAGTGTGTCTGAGTCCTGGACAGCAGCTTGAAGACTGTTCCAGAGATGGGGGGGGCTTTGAATGAAAAGGCTTTCCCCTCCCCGTTTTCAAAATTCTGGGAACTGTTAGAAAACAAGCACCTTGCGATCTAAGTGAGCGTAAACTAGAAATGAGCTCAGAGAGATACTCAGGAGCGAGGCCATTTAGGGCATTATAGTCGGTGTGGAATTTCACAGGAAACCAGTGAAGTCTAGATAATAACGGGCTAATATGATCAAATTTTCTGGATCGCTAGTGAGGACTGCTGCGTCTAGCTGCTGCGTTCTGGACTAAATGGAGTTTAGGAAGGCATTTACTGGAACATGCTGAGAGCAGGGCATTACAATAATCTAGTCTTGAGGTGATAAATGCATGTATCAGTATTTCTGCATCATGTAGTATGAGTGCACTTCTAACTTTAGCAATGTTTCTAAGGTGGAGGAAATCTATTTTCGTGATATTTCCCATGTGTGTGTCTAGAGATAGATACAAGTCAGTTGTGATACCCAGGCTTTTGACAGTGTGTTTAGGATTAACTGTAAAATTAGGAGAATCTAGCATTTAACCTGAAAGTTTGTCTCTAGCAATTTTATGACCAAGCAAATTAACTTTAACATAAGAAAACTGAGTGACATCCACTTTTTTTTTTATATCTCATATAATCCTCAATCTTTGTTAATTTGAGTTTATCTTCAGTTTTAACTGAGATATACAGTACCGTGCAAAAGTTTTAAGCAGGTGTGAAAAAATGCTGTAAACAAAGAATGCTTTCAAAAATGGAAGCGTTAATCATTTATTTATCAATCAACAAAATGCAGTGAATCAACAAAAGAGAAATCTAAATCAAATCAATATTTGCTGTTACCACCCTTTACCTTCAAAACAGCATCAATTCTTCTAGGTACACTTGCACACAGTTTTTGATGGAACTCGGCTGGTAGGTTGTTCCAAACATGACTGCGTTTCAACCTGTGTGTGACACTGATGATCATTAGCACCTGTTTGGTAAAATTGGTTGATCATACACCTGACTATAATCCTACAAAATCCCTGACTTTGTGCAAGTGTACCTATAAGAATTGATGCTGGTTTGAAGGCAAAAGGTAGTAACACCAAATATTGATTTGAGTTAGATTTTTTTTTGTTCGCTCACTTTGCATTTTGTAAATTGATAAAAATAATCATTAATCATTTCTGAAAGCATTTTGTTTGCAGCATTTTTTCACACCTGCCTAAAACATTTGCACAGTACTGTATAATTGTGTGTCATCAGCATAACAGTGGAAGCTGATTCCATGTTTCTGGATAACTGAAGCCAGAGTGAGCATGTATAATATGAAGAGTAGGGGGCCTAGGACAGAGCCTTGTGGAACTCCATAATTTTGTACAAACTGACGATTCTTCACTAACATTTACAAATTGATAACGGTTGGTCAAGTATGATTTAGGTTTTCTAGTCTGTGCAGTAAGATATTGTGTTCTATGGTGTCAAATGCTGCACTAAGGTCAACGAGGACTAGTAAGGATACCGACCCTTTGTCAAATGCCATTAAAAGATTGTTCACTACTTTTACTAGTGCCATTTCATTGCTATGGTATGGTTGAAAACCAGACTGAAATTTCTCAAAATATGCTATTTTTGTGTAGATAAGAGCACAACTGCTGGGCCACAGCTTTCTCCAGAATCTTGAATATAAAAGGTAAATTAGAAATTAGTCGATAATTTGTTAACTTGAATGGATCAAGATTAGGTTTCTTGAGAAGAGGCTTTACTGCTATCTTGAATACTTTTGGCACATAGTAAATTCCTCCCTCAACCTTGGCTATTTCTAACAAAGGCCCGATTATCACTGGTGTGACCTCTAAGTAGTCTGGTAGGGATTCCATCCAGGGTGGAAGCAGAAGATCTGCAAGAGGAATGAGCTGAAATGAGGTCAGTCTGCAGAACTGGATGAAAGTAGGCTAACCTCTCTGTTGGTATTAGGTTTTGATCTGTATCTATATTGGTCTCGGGCAGCAGACATGGTGTATTTGTTATTTAGCTTTGGATTTCTTGTAGAATGATTTCAATCTTATTGTTAAATAAATCCATAAAATTATCACTATTGTACACTTCAAGTAGCTGACTTGAAGCTCCTGCATGGTTCGTGAGTGTAGATAGTGTTTTATTGGACTCTATTAATGTGAATAGGTAGGCAGAGCACGCAAATGCAAGTGTCCTCTTAAATTGTAAGAAGCTCTACGTCCAGGCAGAGTGAAATGATTCTAATTTTGTCCGCCACCATTTACGCTCTAGTTTCCGCATCTTTTGCTTTATAGCAAGTGTATGGTTAGTGTACCATGGAACAAGCTTTTCTTTGTCTAATTCTTTTACGTGTTAATGATGCTACATTGTCTAATGTGGAATGAAATGTGTTCTCTAGACGTTTAGTAAGATGGAGAACTAATAATTGTTAAGTCTGGAAGATTTACGATAAAACTATAGGCTGTGGAGGAAGTTATTTTACGGCTAACACGATCATGAAGTGATGTATATAAATTAGAACTATTGTGGATCACATGTGTGATGAGATGGTGATCTGATCACTGTTGACTGAAATAATAGCTATATTGTCAACTTGGACACCTAGTTGAAAGATTAAGTCTAAAGTATGATTATGACTGAGTGGGTCCCATTACATTCTGGATAAAACCCATAGTGTTAAGGATGGACATAAAGGCTCATTTCAATGAGTCTTGCTCTTTCTCTACATGAATATTAAAGTGTCCAACAATTATAACTTTGTTTTTATAAACTGCCTGGCTTGCTAGAAAATCACTGAACTCCTTTAGGAACTGTGAGTAGGGTCCTGGTGGCCTATAGATGGTAATCAGTGAAAAGGCTGACTTTTTTGCATTTTGGTTAGTTATACTGAGAAAAAGTGTTTCAGTAGAAGGAAAAATTTAAACCTGTTCTCTGATTGAACGCTATGGTGTTCTGAATGTTAACCCAGGTTTCTGTGAGACACAGAACATCAAAATCCTCTTCATTAATCATCTCATTTACAATCACGGCTTTAGAGATTAATGATCTAATATTGAGAAGGCCCAGCTTTAGATCTAAGGTGCTGTTGGCTGATTTAGAAGTTTCAACATTAATCAAATTGGTAGAGCAGGTTTTCTGATTTTTTTCTTTTGTATAGTTCTGTACGGTGAACAGACACAGTCTCAATGTGGTGAACCTTGAGTGACACCTCATTGCAACTCAAATAGTTGGTTTAACTGGTCTATCTGTGGCCTGATCCCAGCAGCGGCTAACTAAGCTACTCTGCTGGCTAAGAGACTATGGGCTATGCTGCAAGAAATGAGCGCAGCACATTCGAGGGGTGGACAGTATCACGACGTAAAAGACCAGGCTTACCCACAAGAGTAGTCCAATTATCTATATACCCCGCATTATTTTCCGAGTACCACTTGGACATCCAACAATGGACACCCAAAGCCTGCTGTAGGCTTCAGCACCACGCTGCATTGGTATAGAGCCAGAACATATTACACCATCAGACATAGTCTAAGCAAATTTACACATATCTAACATGACACTTGGTTATCTCTGACTGTCGCAGATGAATACCATTCACATGTTCACGCACGAGCCACCTTACCACTTATTTTTGCACTCCACACTTTAGTTACAACACTGCTGCTCTGTTAAATTGTCCAAAGATTTCTGCTGCTTTGGCTCTCTGACCGATGAATGTCATGTCTATTGTCTGCACTGCTAGTTCTTGTCTGTACTTGCCTTGTCTTGTGTTTTATGTCATGTCTGATGTTGCCCTGTGTAGAGTAATCTTTTATAGTTCTATAGTAGAACCATGGTCCTTGATGAACATTATTTTGTTTCACTATGTACTGTGCATAAGGTTGAAATGACAATTAAAAAAAAAAAAAACGACTTGACTTGATTAGCCCCTACGTGGAAGACTACCCTTTCATACATATGACATGTTAACAGTCCAAGATTCCCTAACAAATCCAGGGCCCTAGCTCCTGAAATACACCTAACACTAGCTGGTAGTGGTGCCCCTAAAGGAGTAGCTATTTTCACATGGCGGAAGCCAGGACCTATAGGAGGCTCTTGCTGCTATTCATGTGAAAGTGCATGCCGTCTTTAGTCAGAAAGAGACTGCACAAATTTAACTTGCATGGGAGGTGTGCAAGGAAGACACCTTTTCTCTCTAACAAAAACATCAAGGCCAGACTGAAGTTTCCCAGAAAGAATGTAGACAAAATACCAGGGCTTCTGGAATAATGTAATTTGGACAGATGAGCCTAAAATTTAATCATTTGGACACCAAAACAAGGACAATTCTGGCATACAGCGTTCCAGGAAAAGAACCTCATTCCAACTGTGAAGCACGGAGGTGGAAGTGTCATGGTTTCCTGCAGCAGGACCTGGCCAGCACACCATCATAGAACCCACCATGAATTCTACGATGCATCAGAGGGTGCTTGAGGAACATGTGAGACTATCTGTAAGAACATTAAAGTTGAAGTGGAACTGGACCCTGCAACACCACAATAACCCAAAACATACCAGTAAATCTGCCAAGGACTGACTGAAAATGAAGAAATGGAGAGTCCTGGAGTGAAGGACCCTGAGTCAAAGTCCAGATCTTATTCTCATTGAGATGCTTTGTGGTGACTTGAAACAGGCTGTACATGCAAGAATCCCCTCAAACATCACACAGCTTAAAGAATTCTGCATTGAGGAGTGGGGCAAACTTTCCTCAGACCATTGTCAGAGACTGGTAGATGCTACAAGAAGCATCTCACTGCGGTTATTTCAGCCAAAGGGGGGTAACACTAGTTATTAGGGGGTAGGGTGTCCTAACCTTTAATTCAGTTAAAAAAAAAAAAAACAACATTGTTGATTTTTTTAAAAATGAATAAATCAAAGTAAATTTTGCAATAAAATCACTTTCTTTTCCAGATTTAAAAATAAAATAAAAATTTATATGTGAACATTTAAAAAAAATAACTGAATATTTAATAAGGTGTCCTAATTTTTTTCACGTGTGTGGTGTAGCACAATGCAATGTAATGCAAAAATGTCTGTGTCATTGTGAGCACACGTCACTGATCCCCAATGTAACACATCTACTGCATTTAACCCATACCGGCATCATGCAGCAGTGGGCAACTATATTCAGCACACAGGAAGCAGTAATGGGGATAGGATCTAAGGATTTGCAATACAAAAAAAACCCCAAAAAAAAAACAAACCCAAAAACAAAAAAAAGAATATAAATAATAAGGAACATGGCTCAACCTCAGTGAATGTGTCTCATGCTAGGTATCTGGACTCACCAAAAGGTCAAAATATTTACCATGCTAGCTTAATTTTTCAGTTCTACTGGTTCACCTAATAACATCATTTATATTTACATTATTTAGCAGATGCTCTTTTCCAGAGCAACTTACATCAGTGCTTTATCTCCATATCATATCTTCATTCTAGTATCCTGCTAAAGATCAACAGCTGCTGACCAACTATTTTCAAACAAGTAACAAATGTTCTTTTCTTGTCATTGTGAGTACATGGTACAACACACAGTGAATCACAATGAAATTAAACCTCTGCATTTTACCCACACACAAGCACATGCAGCAGGGGGCAGCTATCAAAAGTACCCAGGGAGTAGTGACAAGGACAGTACCTTGCTCAAGGGTACCTCAGGGCAACCTACCGGTAAGGGATTCAAACCCATGATCTTCCAATTCAGGGGCCTAGTCCTTAACCACAGACTGGTGGCCATGCTGGTGGAGGTTTTCATTTTAAAGGCTGAACCTGCTAACCCTCACATACAAGGACAGGTTGTGCATCTTGATTTCAATGACTTTGGAAACCCAGGGTAGTTGTAGGTTTCGGGTTCAAACCTGGCTCAATCCTATCTAGCTATTTTTGGGGTTAAGGGCCTTAGTTAAGTAGCTCCACAGACACAAAAAGCTACATTTAAAAGCTTTAAATGTATATGAGGCACAGCTCCTATAAGTGACTCAACCAGTGGGTCAATGACAATTAGTGTCACTAAAAAGTATTTTCAAAATGGGTGTAATGCATTGTATAAACAAAAATGTATTAAAACAAATTTGATAAATCTATTTCATATTGTTCAAAAGCATTTGTTTTATCCATTGCATTTTAACCACATCTCTCCAAAAATTGTCATGTGCCATCCAAATTAAGATTAAACATAAGGGCAGAATATATATTTAAACTTAAAATATAAATTTTACATTTTAAATTATGATTGACATTTTGGCATTTATTCCTTAAAGTGTTGATAGTGTTATGTTTTCTGTTTACAATCAATAAATACTACTGGCCCAATACCTTCTGTCTTTACTATCTTACATTTACGGCATTTAGTAGACGCTCTTATCCAGAGCAACTTCCATGTCCTAATTACAGGGACAGTCCCCCTGGAGCAACTCAGGGTTAAGGGTCTTGCTCAGGGACCCAGTGCTGGTAGTGCTAGAGGTGGGATTCGAACCTGGGAATTCTTGAACCACTGGTCCATAGGCAAGTACCCTACCCCTAGACCACCACCACCCATATAATTGCTATCTTCCTAACAATTAAAGACATAAAACCTACACAAATTCACACGAGATACAAGATCACATTAACCAATACCAGATGCTATTGCCATATTGGGGCAGCGGTGGCCTAGCGGTTAGGGCATTAGCCGCATGATCGGAGGATCGGGGGTTCAAACCCCTTCCCAATAAGTTGCCCTGAGGTACCCTTGAGCAAGGTACCGTCCCCATCACTGCTCCCCGGGCGCTTTCAATAGCTGCCCACTGCTGCACGGGTTTGAGTGTGCATGGGTTAAATGCAGAGGTCCAATTTCGTTGTGGTTCATGTGTGCTGTGCCGTGACCTCGCAATGACAAGGGTTGTCACTTTCACTTTAACTTTTTCATTTTTTCATAATGCAATCTTTTGACTACCACATAATGACATAGCTAAGCAGCATGATGGTCTGTAGGATAACCATAGAGAAGAGTGAAGACAGCCCTCTTATACCGACTGGCTAGACAGAGGTAAAGAGTTGGAACAGATTTGCAACATTTTAGGGCAATAACAGGATAACAATGAAAACACTCATAAGAGCGCAGAGCATGAGCAGATGGAAGGAATTCTAAATGCATGCATTAGAGGTAGTCTAATATACACACACCCAGTTGTCCCTCGCCGCTTCGCCTTTCGTGGCTTTACTCTATCGCATTTTTTTAGATAGATTCATTAAAAAGTTGATCAATACGGTGAAAATGATACAGACATGCTCAGTTGCCTGAGTCAATTATACACCCCTGTATTACAATGAAAAAAAAATTACTGCTCGTATATATGGTAATACAAGTGTAATGTGACTAAAGGGTGTTATTTCACATCTATAAACTCTAATGTTATATTAAAAGCGTATTTAGGTCATGAACAGGTTTTCTATGCTCTAAATACGAAAATATTTCGTATTTATATCTTGTACTGCATATGGTGGGGAACACTGAAGTTCGTGAAGAATGGGAGTAATATGTTCTGACTTTTTTTTTTTTTTTGATTTGATAACACAAGCTGCAGAATTCTCTATGTACAAGAGCCTGGCTAATGTTTTAGATGGAAGACCAAAACAAAAAAGAGCATTACAATAATCAAGACGGGAAGTTATGAAAGCATGAATAAGCGTTTGTGTCTTTCAAGGAAAGTGATGAGTGGGGGCATGAAATGTTTGAGATGAAAGAATGCATCAGCCCCATGCAGAACAACAGGAAAAAAGTATATTATGATAGACAAAGGCAGAGCTTAAATCTATGAGAAGGAGGACACTAAAGGAACAAAAGTCAGCACAGAGTAGAAGGTCGTTAGTGACACGAAGGAGAGCAGCCTCGGTGCTGTGGAATGGACAGAAATCTGATTGAAATGGCTCAAAAGTTGCTAAGTGACTTTGCAGCGGAGTGACTTTGCAGCAGAGCGGCTTTGCAGCAGAGCAGCTACAACCCTTTCAAGGAGCTTAGAAATATAAGGTAAGCCTGAAATGTGTCTGTAATTGTTAACAATGCTGGGATCCAAAGTGTTTTTCTTAATGACAAGCCTAACAGCAGCAGCAGTTTAAAGGCCCAAAGGAACAATACCAGTGGAGAGTGAACTATTTATAAGATGAGAAATAAAGCTGGAGAAAACATGTAAACAGAAGAGTAGTAGCAGCTTCTGGATACAGGATAGAGGTGGATAAACTGTCAGTCAGTCATTTTCTGCCGCTTGTCCTAAGCGGGGTTGCGGGGGAGTGCTGGAGTCCATCATAGCTCACATAGGACAGAAACAGGTTGCCACCCCATCGCAGGGAGGAGCGTGACGGGGACGGCACCTTGCTCAAGGGTACCTCAGGGCAACCTATTGGGAAGGGGTTCGAACCCCGATCCTCCAAATCATGCAGCCAACACCCGAACCACTAGGCCACCGCCGTGGATAAACTGATTTTCCTAATTAATTCAGTAACAATGTCTGGACTGGTAAGAATTTAGGTGAAAGATTGTGTGGAAGTTTCAAAGAAATGTTACAGGACGGTAGAGAGGAACCAGAGAACACTGTATAAGTGAGAACCTGAAAGAGAAGGTGGTGGGAGCGAAAGAAGTTTATTTGCTGTAGTGAACAGGGCCTTGGCCGTACAGCTGCTGCTACTGATAACAGAGGAATAGTGGCATAAATGAGCAGCATTAAGGGGAGATCTGCTTTATTATTATTATTATTATTATTATTATTTATTTATATATATTTTTTTACAGCTATTCAAGATGCTTACCCACAGTTCTCATATGCCTCAATTAATGAGTTAACCAAGGAGAGAAGTGAGAGGTAGGTACACGCCTGATCTTGATAGGAGCAAGCTGATGGCAGGGGTGGACTGATTTATATAAAGACAGGATAGGTTCAAGTAATTAGATGGAAGAGATGCAAATAAGGTAAAGAAGAAGCTTTGTAAATCAACAGATTTCATATTCCGTCGTTCATGGTTTAAATAAAGATAATTCAAAAGCAATATGAGAAAGATGTGGTCAGGAATGCCAATAAACCTTTTTACAAGAGTATTAACTCCTGATGAACACGTTTATGTGTGGGGAAAAGTTCACATACTGAGTGAGATGGAAACATTCCAGAATGGCCATAAATTCTCAAGTTACTGAAAGTGGAAACTCACCTACTCTGAAGAGGTGCAAGGTAAGCATGGAGAAAGTCACAGAAGACAGGAGTGAGACAGTGAGGTGGGTCTGGAAAGCGATTCAGAACACTTCTCCACTACCCATTATTGATTTCTTAATTCTGCTGTTTGTTGGTCACTGTTTTTGTTTGTAAACTGTTTTGATTTATTATCTTTTGCTATGTAAAAATATTTATTATTATTATTACTACTACCTCTACAACAAAGTTCCCACGTGATGAATGTCCACGTCATGCACAGTAAAGTTGTCAGACCACAACATAAATGAGATGCATCCGAGATTAATCATTATTGTGCCACAGACAGAAAATACTGAGAGCTTTTGTTGAATAGCAATTTTACTACTTTAGACCTGGTTTTTTGACTCTTTTCCTTTCCTGTGCAAGGAAAATATTTCCAATGAAAGTATTATTCTAATGAAAGTGTTTTCTTCTGCAAAATTATTCACTTGGCAAACCACCTTCAAAATTGGATGAAGGGTTTAGGAGTTCCAGCTCCTTAACACGTGATGCTCTCTTTATAAAGGAACCAAAAGTAATTGGACAATTGACTCAAAGGCAGGTTTGGGTAATTCTTTTTTTTTTTTTTTGGGTAAGCTTTCCATGCAGGTGAAACAAGCCATCCTTAAGCTGCTAAAACATAAAAAGCCCATCCGAGAAATTGCTACAGTTGGTTACATCCTGAGAAAGAAAGAAAGCACTCGAACTCAGCAACGCAAAAGATCTGGACATCCACGACAACAGTGATGGATGATCACAGAATCATTTCCATGGTGAAGAGAAACCCCTTCACAACAGCCACCCAAGTGAACAACACTCCAGTTTTGTAACCAACTGATTGGTTACTAATCAAGAGTAACAGCCTATCAGCACTGAAGGCTTATTAATGCTGTTTTTGCCCATGTGTGCCTATGTTGATTCAGTGTAACAAATGGCTAGCTTTACTTTACAGGGTACTAAAGCAACACAAAAAATGCTCTTTGGTCAGGCAATGCAAAAATAAGACTGCTACAGGACTCCATGAAACAGAAGCATGTAGAAGGACATTTTTTTTTTCCTTGAAAGCCTCTTCTAGGAGACCATACGAAAACATTGCTCTGTTTTTTTAAACATAAAAAACATTATCTGATTAAAAAATGTGATTTACACAAAAAAAGGCCACCCTAAGAAGATTAGATGCCCAGAAAATGTCAATAGAAATTCATTACAACTAATTATCTTGGCATACACATAAATAAATGTCATTAATTTACAACCCCACATTGTAGATGCACACAGAGTTATCTGGTTTGGCAATACTGCAGGTTTTCTTTCTAATTATTATTTTATTTTGGAAATGCTCATTTATCCAATTTTAAAGTTCAGTAATCTCTTATAAGCTATGTTTACAAATTACATTTTGTTTTTTGTTTTTTTAAACTTACTGTTCTGCATTGTTAAACTAGTTACTGTGTGAAGAAACACACATTGGTCATCGTGTTTTAAATAATGACAATATCTGCAATATACTATGTATATTGACCTTGCTAATTAATCATATTTCAGAGAGGAGTCAGACTTTGATGGTAATAGGAAATTTAAAAACTTTCTTTGGAAAAAAGCCTACTAGGCAGAATGTGATGCCAACATGAAAATGTTAGGTCTTCAGTATGTAGCTTATACATAGTTAACACTTATTATTTGTTGACTATGACTATATGGAGAACCCCAAGGTCACATTCCTACCTGTAAGTATAGAATCTGGTAACCAGTGAGTGACTCTCCTAGGGGGATGACAATCTTTTCTAATTTGCGTTGATAAGAGTGGGCTTGAATGTCTGAGCTTTCTTCTGACCGCAATTCTATATGAGAGATCAGCAGATTGGAGATGACCTGCTGCACAGCCTGAAACAAAAACAGAGGGATCAGAATTCCTATTTAAAAAATAATAAAGCAAAACAAGTCTTTTGCTGCAACTGGATTTGACACAACTGAAAATAAATTCAAGTCAAATACATACACTGAACCTAGACCTGAGCAACCCCAGATCATAGCATTGCCCCCCACAGGCTTGTACAGTAGATACTTCAAGTGCCATTTGGCAAACTCGGGGTGGTGGTAGTCTAGTGGTAGGATACTTGCCTATGGACCTATGGCTCAAGAGGTCCCAGGTTCGAATCCCACCTCTGGCACTACCACCACTGGGTCCCTGAGCAAGAACCTTAACCCTGAATTGCTCCAGGGGGACTGTCCCTGTAATTAGGACATGGAAGTCGCTCTGGATACGGCTAAATGCCGTAAATGTAAATGTAAACTCCATCTGGGCAGCCATTTTTTTTCTTTTACTGAAGAGTGGCTTACGTCTGGCCACTATACCATACAGGCCTGACTGGTTGAATGATGCAGCAATGGATTTCCTTCTAGAAGGAAGCGCTAGAAAAAAATCCTGGTCTTCAATGCTGCAGTAATTTTTCTGTAGCCTTCCAAAGCAGCCCCAAATAGCTTAAATTGCTAAAAAGGCTAATGCTGCCTATGACGAATTATCAGAACATAGTGCATCACAGCTTGTGATGTATGAGACAGGCTGGTTAGTGTGCCTATGCTGACCTCCTTTGTACTACATTGTTTGGTTCAAAGGGTTTACCATCCATCAAAAAAAAAAAAAAAAACAAACACACACAACAAACCCCCTAGGGGAAATACTGTCTCCACACCTGGTAATTTTAGTAAAGAGTTTGAGGCACACCTTAATGTCTCCACCAGGTGTAGCGCTGAGGGCCAAAACACGGAACTGCTTTGTCTGGTTCAATAACTCCCGGACCACCTAAAGAATGAGATGGTATACACAATTCTAAAAAGTGCATTTGCAAAGACATACTAAAAATGAGAAAAATTTGCTATAAAATACCTGACAATATGCATGATTCCCTAATGCCTTGTGGGCCTCATCAATAACAAGGCACTTAACTTGAGTTCCAGGGCATGTGTTTCGTGATAGGTCATTCATCATCACCTGTGGGGTAAGAAAGAAAACCTGCCTTGCTCTCCACAGTTCCTTCCTCTGTTGTGCTGGAGTGCTCCCTAAAAAGTCAGTGTATGTTAACACCCATAAACGCAATAATTGTGGTTTTAATGGGACATCACATGTATACTTATGCTGTTAGACATGCCTCTTGGGAAGTATACATGTCGTTGCAATGCATATTTCAACAAGGTCTTGAAAAGTCATGCCTGAAGAACAGACTGAAGGTACATCCTGAATCACATGCTTCCATGTTTCACAGACTACAGAACTGAGTGTATTTCCTAGGGCTGCTCAATTATTATAGCATAGTCCTAATTATTTTGGTAACCACTCACTAGGGATGCACAAGCCAGTTTATCCAAGACAGGGCTTCCAGTGTAAAACATTTGTCAAATCAAATATGCAGACAACTAAACAGATTTCCATACCAGATCCATCAAGGCCTTGGTTAACAATGATGCTACCAGTCCAACAGTATATGTATATGCGTATTGAACGTATATGCGTTGTCTGCATATACTGCCTACAGGGTACTGTTGGCTAAAGGAAAAGAATAGAAAAGAAGAGAAAGTCATGTCCAAAGGGAGGAGGAAATAAGGGTAGTAGAGTGGAAGTGAGGATAGGAACCTTGAAATGTTGGCAGCATGTCTGGTAAAGTGAGAGTTAGCTGATATGTTAGCAGAAAGGTACTAGGTTTGACATCTGGAAAGGAGGAGGAGGATAAGCAAATCTGGTGGTATAACACAGAAATCTAGGAGTGTATACAGAAGAGGATGCAGGCGAAGAAGAAATGGGATAGTCAGAGCTGTTTAAAAAAAAAAAGCCGACAGGAGTACAAGGAGATGAAACACAGGGCAAAGAAAGCAGTGGTGAAGGCTAAAGGTAGATGTATGGTTATTTGTGAGAGGTTAGACAGTAATTAGGGAGAAAAGGACCTTTCGATTAGCTAGACAGACAGAGCTGGGAAAGATGTGCAGCAGGTCAGGGTGATAAAGGATAGAAATGGAAATGTACTCATTCGTGAGCAGAGCATGTTGAACAAATGGAAAGAGAACTTTGATGGGCTGATGAATGAAGAGAACGAGAGAGAGAGAGAAGATTGGATGATATGAACCAGGAAGTGCAGCAGATTAGCAAGATGGAAGTAAGGGCAGTGATGAAGAGGATGAACAATGACTGTTAGTCCAGAAGACATACCAATGGAAGCATGGGGGTGTTTAGGACAGATGGGAGTTGAGTGTCTGAACAGATTGTTTAACACAAACTTGGAAAGGGAGAGGATGCTTGAGGAGACTAAGTGTACTGGTACCAATTTTCAGGAGCAAGACTGCTGCACATTGCTGTATTAACTATGGAGGGATATATTTGGTCAGCCACAGCATGAAGGATACTAGGTTAAGAAAAGAGGTGATTACTGATTAGCAGTATGGTTTCATGCAATGAAAGAGCACCACAGATTCAATGTTTGCTCTGAGGGTGATTGAGATGTACAGAGAAGGTCAGGAGTTGCATTGTGCCTTTATGGACTTGGAGAAAGCATATGACAGGGTACCTAGAGAGGAGTTTTTGTTTTGTATGAGGAAGCCAGGTGAGGTAGAAGTATGTCAGAGTGGTACAGGATATGTATGAGGGCAGTGTGACAGTGGTGAGGTCAGCAGCAGGAGTGACTAATGCATTTAAAAGTAGAGGTTGGTTTACATCAAGGATCAGTGCTGAGCCCATTCTTGTTTGCAATGGGTTGACAGACAAAGTTAGACAGGAGTCCCTATGGACTATATTTGCTGATTATATTGTGAAATGTAATGAGAGTAGGGGGCAACTTGAGGAGAACCTGGAGAATTCTAGATGAGTTCTAGAGAGGAGAGGAGTGAAAGTGAATAGGACAAAGAGAGAATACAGGAGTGTGAATGAAAGGCAGGAAAGTGGAGTGGTTAGGATGCAGGGAGTAGAGGTGACAAAGGCTATAAAAAAAAACAAACAAAAGAAATACTTGGGATCAACAGTTCAGAGTAATGGAGTATGGAAGAAAGGTGAAGAAGAGAAATTTGATGGACAAGAGTTGCTGTGACACAGGGGTACTAGCCAACATGAAAGGAAAGGTTTACAGGACGGTAAGGAGACCAGCAATGGTATATGGGTTTGAGACGGTGGCGCTGATGAAAAGACAGGAGGTGGAGCTGGAGGTGGTAGAGTTAAATATGCTAAGATTTTCATTGGGTGTGAGGAGGATGGACAGCACAGGTTGGATGTTTTTGGAGAAAAAGTCAGAAAAGCAAGGTTGAGTTGGTTTGGACATACAGAGGAGAGTCAAGGATTATACTGGGAGAAGGATGTTGAAGATGGAACTGCTTGCTAAGAGGAAATGAGCAAAGCCAAAGAGGAGGTGTATGGATGTGGTGAGAAAGGACATGCAGGTGGTCAGTTTGAATGAGGAAGTTGCAGATGACCAAAAGAAATGGAAACCGATGATCTGCAGTGGCAACCCATAATTGGGAACAACCAAAAGCAGAAGAAGGAGAACAACCATGGCTAGAGCTCTCAGAAATGCTACTACAACTCTATGGGGTACTCTCAGCTTTTCTACACATTGTTTAAGGCCAATAATTTTGTTTTTATAATTGTAAATGTCAAATAAACTAAAAAAAATTAATTAAATGAGAAGCCCTACCAAAGGTCTTTGGCCTAATTTATAACTGTGGTTAATTAGCTTATAGCATGTACCCCACTTTTAAATTTTTTTTTTTTGCCTTTTTTTATTTTTACTGCTATTCAAAAGGCTGTATCTGTCAGTATTGTAAGCATGGTCACCAAACTTTTTTTTGGCATATAATCATTACTCCATACCCACAAACACACATGGTGTCTTTCTCTAATCTGTCAAGATGTTGCACTACAGCTAATTAAACATAATGAATCTCCATATTGGTGGTCCTGCTACAGGTCCAGAATCTCAAAGGCCAGTTTAAAAAAACATGTCTTTTCAAAAATATAAAACAAGAAAATGATTTGTGTTTGGAGAGTATGATAGAATAGGCAGAAATACCTGTCAGCTCTGCCATGTGCAACTGTGGTATCCCCATCACTTTGTAACATGCTTCAATTTGCTGGGCCACGAGTGGTTTAGTAGGAGCCATAAAGACTATCTTTCCGGAAGGATACCAACGGTAAAAGTTATACATCACAACGGAGGCAATAAAGGTCTTCCCAAGGCCAGTGGGTAGACACACTAGTGTGTTTTGGAACAGTGCAGCTTCTGAAATCTTCAGCTGGTAGTCCCTGACTGGGAAGTTGGTTGGAAAGATCCACACTTTCCCCGATGATCTGTCGAAGCCGGGCAAGTCGGAGTGATTTTCTGTTGAAAATCTGCGGGTTGATGAGTTTGGGCTGTTTTCTAGAGATTTTTCGGCCTCATCCGCAGCTTCAAGCATAAGCTTATCGTCAAGTGCCTGTTCCTCTTTGGGGGTGTCTTTAAACTGGTCCATTACAACCCCCTTACCAGCCTCAGCCCAGAGAGAGCAACGGGCATAGGCACTCTCGTTTTCTCGCATCGTGTAGCTTGCCTGGTCGTCGTTTGCGCTCGCTTGTCGCGCTCGGGCTTTTTTAAAGGCGTACGTCCTCTCTGAACCATTCGCACCCCACGTTTGAAACAAAGTTTTCTGATTGACATTCCTCTTCTTGCTCATTGTATTGAGAATAAGCCACACGGTGACATCAATCGTTTATTCGGATCAAAGTAGCACTGTCATAACGTAAATTTGGTGATTAGAAAACCTAAATCGAGAAACAAATAGCCTACCTGGGCCTATTACAGAGCTCTGAATAAGACCCTTCCGGCTTTCAAACATTCTGTACGAGCTGCGGGAAGCCGTGAAGAAACATCTGTAACGCTACCTCGTTATTTTACGATTTTATTTTCCAGTACGCGAGTTTAAAAGCTCTCTTTTTCACTACTCCGGTTCAGATCACCTCGACCCTTCCAACTTTAGCTTTGTTTGCTCATTATGTTTAGCATGTTTCAGAGAGAAATCCGTACAAACTTGAGCCTGTCTTATTTCCTTAAAAAAACCATATTAAACAAAAATAAATTCCATGTTTAGTGCAGGAAGGAAATAAAATATACATATTCGGAAAGCACGGATGATACCATATATAAAGTTCCGTCTGAATCCATGCGTTCACCCTACTGATTGGTTTTATCAAATGTGGCGCGCAAGTGAGTCAGAGTTTAAGGTGAAAGTGTATTCGGGCGCGGAAAGATGCGTGCTTATTTCGCAGGAAGAGAACAAATGATCTTGTTTAATTTCATTCTATAGTTGTGTATAACTATAATATGCCGTATGTGCGATGACTGGATTTTGTAAGTTATTCTAGTAAGGGATTCTATTAGAAAGCATGTTTTCTTTGTTTAATTGCTGCGTTTTAAAGAACATCGAAAGATGATTAAAAAACATACTGTTTTCATGAAAAGGATAACAAAGCAGAAGGTGGCACAACACTGCACAGACAGTACGCAAACCCAAAGCAGTGCGCGCGTGGTTTAGGTATTTTCCTTTGCAGCAGAGGATCAACATAGCCGCTTGATAAGAGAGGTTGTTATAGACTTTAAGGTTTCTATTTTCAGATATAGTCATTTAAACAAAGGCATTGGGACCTCTTAACCACTGAATTGGGGTGTTTGGGGTACACATATTGCTGCAGATGTATAAGCCTTAGCACATACCCATTCAGTTAAGTTAAAATATTTGCGACTGGTGAGGTCGTTCTGAAGAACTCCCTGCTAGATATTTCACAGTCAAATGTAAGAGTGACTATTGCAAAGTAGCATTTAACAGACTGGGGTCTGTTTGTGTATAAAGTCACAAACACTGTTTATTCAATAATTGCAATTTTCTTGCAATAACCTCAGATTTGTTTCAAATGTGAGATGGAGGGGTGTATGCCACCACTGAACAAATCACTACAATAATCTTATTTGCCTGACAGAATTGTGCCAACTGTAAAGTTTGGTGCAGAAATGAAATTGGTATGTGTTGTTTGTTTGTCTGTTTTTTTTCCTCTCACTCACAGTGAAGCAGTGGGCAACAATACATCCAGTCACGAGGGGGCATTTTTGAGTACAGTACAGAACAGAATGTTGTGGGTTCAAATCCCAGACCTGTAGGCTGTCCTGAGCAAGGGACCATCCCCTACACCTGCTCCCTGAGCACCTTAAATAGCTGCCCCCTGCTGCTTGGTGTGTATGGGTGTAAATCAGAGGTTGCATTTTATTGTGTTTCACAATGACAAATACTAACTTTCACTTGACTTAAAGGGCTGTTATCAAGGTGCTTCAAAGTCAGAACCAAATGAAATATAGTCTCTTAAAGCCTGGCTTGTAGAAATGAATCAAATTTTTCTTGTAGAATTTTTCAATTTAGCCATAACTCTGTTAACGAAGAAAATTTACTCTTTTTTTCAACAACAAAACAACCTGGTTAAACCAGCTAAACTGTCTAGAGGTCCTTACACTGCTCAGCTGAAAGCAGTTAAAATATGAGGTTTAAGGGATAGTATTCCTTGTCCATTGATAAATTAAAATCTCAGAACACAATTGGGGAAAAAACATTTCACAAAATTACAGTAAAGGCAAAGTTTTTAATAGTTTGATGAATAGTTTACAAAGACACAAACCAATATCCAATGAACTCTGATGCTTTTTGTATTTTATATCAGTATTTCTATGTATATGCCTTTCACATGTTGGAAGAAAAAGGTGAACATGAACATGTTTAGTAAATGTCAAGTCATGAGTACGGAAATAAACATTTATTTTGCAGACTTGCATCATGCTGAAAAACATTTAATGAGATCTAAAATGTTATTTGGGCCAGAGCTAGAATGAAAAAGAATTACAAGTCTGGAAATAAATTCATGTACATCCTATAAATATACACGTTTTATCATTGATTACTGTTAATCAAAAATACAGCCGTTTTACATCCAAAATTGTCTGACATAAGCACAAATATATTCTTTCTGTTCCACCAGTGTGTTCATGCAAAAGGAATAGGATGAGAAACCCCTCTTACAATAAGGCCAAAATTACTCGAGTTATTCAAGAAATGTCCTATGCACGTAACACATTATATACTACAACATTCTATAGCAATCATTAAACTAATATTGTGCCACTACACTGCTTAGCTAGAAAGTATAATTTTGTCAAATCTCTTTATTTGCACAACGATTTAGAACAACCATTAATCATATCACAAACACAGTCAGCAATAAATCATATCTTCATTATGTACAGTACTGTGCAAAAGCTTTAATCATTTATTTATCAATCAACAAAATACAGTGAATGAACAAAGAAATCTAAATCAAATCAATATTTGGTGTGACCACCCTTTGCCTTCAAAACAGCATCAATTCTTCTAGGTACATTTACAGCATTTAGCAGACGCTCTTATCCAGAGCAATTTACATGTCCTAATTACAGGGACAGTCCCCCCTGGAGCAACTCCGGGTTAAGGGTCTTGCTCAGGGACCCAGTGGAGGTAGTGCTAGAGGTGGGATTCGAACCAGGGACCTCTTGATCCAGAGGTCCATAGGCAAGTACCCTACCACTAGACCACCGCCACCCATGGTAGGAACTTGGGAACTTGGCTGGTAGGTTGTTGATTAAAACATCTTGGAGAACTAACCACAGATCTTCTGTGGATGTAGGCTTCCTCACATCCTTCTGTCTCTTCATGTAATCCCAGACACACTCGATGATGTTGAGATCAGGGCTCTGTGGGGGCCATAAGAATTGATGCAGGTTTGAAGACAAAAGGTAGTAACACCAAATATTGATGTGATTTAGATTTTTCTTTTGTTCGCTCAATTTGCATTTTGTAAATTGATACAAATAAATAATCATCATTATTTATATTTCTGAAAGCATTCTTTGTTTATAGCATTTTTTCACACCTGCACAGTACTGTATGTTAACAACATTCTGAATTTTCACCTCTGTATATGACAATTTTAGAAAAACCCCAAAACTGAAAATAACAATAACATAATACACCTATATTCTCTAGAAAATGTTATCAGGACAGTGTTGGTGCTTCAAAGTGCAAAAAGAGCAGTGCTATTGGAAATGTTAATCCTGTCCTCTACAATTTTTAAGGAATTAGCCTTCAACTGATTTTTGCTAATTTAAAAGAGTTAAAAATAGAAATACATGCTAGAGCATTCTATCTTAAAGTGCAAACGGAATGAGAAATGCAAGAAAAAAGTTGATGCAAAAGTACAATGTTAAATAGGTTCAGTTGTGGGTTTCAAACCTGAGTAACAAATCTTAGGTTTGAGAGGTTCCAGAGAATGTGTTTCTTTTTCCTCTTTTCTTCTTGTAAAGTAAAGGCACTATTTAGAAATGCAAGAACATGTTCCAAGTTTTTTTTTTTTTTTTAATCTGAGTGCAGCTGTCATTTGGATATTATTTTAGAATATTTTTTAGTTGGTTGAGAGGTTCTGCAAAAAGTCACTGAGGGTCTGGTGGATACTGCAAGACTGGGAGGCAGCACAATCCATCAACGCTGGTCCCATGTACATGTGAAGGGCTCGACATAAGTTAGCTGTGGCCCCTCTAGTGCTACCACCCCTCCCGCGTACAGTACCACTGTTGCTTGAAGTGCTCAGGAGGTGCCAAAGTAGAGGTAGCACCTTCTGCTCTACTAGCTGTGGCTTGCGAGGGTAAAGCTCCTTAACCAGCTCTACAAAATGGAGGAAACAGAGAGACCAGACCATGAGCACAAAAAAAGATAATTTAGAGTGAGCCAAAAGACTGAGAATATGAGTTAAGAGATTTGAGTAAGAGAAAACCTTTGACATGCCTGAACCGCTGCATTTCTCCTTTTTTTGAGATTGTTACAAGAGCCCTGATATGACCAAGGTGAATTAGAATTAACTATGCATTTTTCTTAAATACTGTAATTTCTATAATGAACAGGAACTAGGAAGGTAGGAGTTAGCGGAGTTCTTCTGCGGGATGATTTATGGAGTAGTGCGTAATAAATGATCATTTACAAAACTTGAAACAGGACATTATATTAAAAAAAATAAAGTTATTCCTTGTTGAGGGCAGAAGTGGCCTACTGTTTAGGGCAGGGGTGGGAAACTGGTCCTGGAGGGACGGTGTTCTGCAGAGTTTAGTGAATTGCCTGCTTAAACACACCTAGTACAGCTCACCTGATCATTGTCAAGTTGAGAAGGCAACTACCAAACTGTGGAGGACACCAGCCCTCCAGGACCAACTATGGTTTAGGGAGTTGGCCTGTGTGTGTATGGATTGAATGCAGAGTTCTAATTTTGTTATGGTGCTGTGCTGTGTTTCACAATGATGAAAACAGTCACTTTCTGTCACTTTTCAAATTAAAAACTCAGAACACATTTAAAAACATTAAACTTTGATGAAAGAATACAGTAAAAACAAAAGCTAAAAGTTTTTGAAGGGTATAATGAATAGTGTTTATAATGACACAGGAACTATTTAAATTTAAGTTCTCTAATGAACTCTGACGCTTTTAGTCATTTGTTTAGCACAATAATATAAAAAAAAGACACATTTTAAATTCTAAATTTTAAATTTAAATTCTAAGTGCAGCATCACTTCCTAATGTTCTGTAGGCAGTTTTACTTTGCTGCATGTAACTTTAATGCCAAAATGGCATAAACTACTATCAATATAACCCTACAGGCAAATAATTAAAACTAGTGACTTTAATTGATTACTGATATTAATGCTATATTCAGTTTACCCAGATTAAGTAAGTGTAGGATGAGTAAACTGGATAAACACTCTCCTGTGCACACATGTGAATTCTGCACATACCTGCAACTTCATCAACAAGATCCACTTTAGCCTTCCCACTCAGAAATTGAGCCTTTGTGCAAAAAAGCTGAAAAAGAAGTGTGTTGTCTGAAAAATAAATAAAAAGCAAAGATATAAATCATATAAATAAAATACACATCCAAATAATGGCTGTGATGATGCAGTGGCAAACCCTGCCTTGAGTGCTGTGGAGAATTTTATAGCAAGGTAGTTTTACTTTCAATTCTAAATTTCCTGATGACAGCAATTCAATGTGTTCAAGTAAAATAATAAGTTAATGTTAACAGAAATTAATTTAAATGTCCTGGCAACCCACACTATGCACAATTTGTGCTTTGTTTCATTTGCAAAAACCTAGTTCAGCTGATTTAATCATTAACAAATTGGCTATGGTGTGGACAGGTGTGCAGTGTAGGATGTGGTCACGCTTACCAAGAATGTGAACCTCTAAACATTTAACTAAAACAAAATTTGTGTCAACACCAACATGAGAGAAGATTCCACATATATCAGTTTTCAGACACATCAAACTTCCTTTTTCCAGAGCTTTTGAACACACAAACTCACCAAGATTACTGATGAGAGCTTGAATAGCAGCTGTTGCAGCAGTGTATATTGCATCATTCTTGGAATTGAGATGATTGTCCACTATAGCTGGGACAAGGATGTAAACCACTTGGACCAAGTTATTCTTTAGCAAGGTAATTATCTTCGGTAAGGCTTCCAAAGCATGGAGGTTAACCTTGCTATTTGATTCCTGTAGTCGTGACTTGAAAGCATCAAATATCTGTTACATGGAAATAAATCGGAGATGATCATATCAGTTTGATTAAAGCCTAGAGTCATTATAAGGTTAATTTCCTTGCTTATATGTTGGCTTGATTTTTTGACTACATTTGGACTTCTAGCTGAATACAAAAGAGATTTACTTAATTTATTAATCTATTTTATGAGTTATTGATCTTAATCATCTATTTTATGGGCAATTGACAGACAAAATTTTGCTGGTAAGAGATTCCTACAATGAGAATATTGTCTCTACCTGATTTGATTTTGGGCTGTTCATATGTTCCACAAATTAACACAAGTGAAACTGTGCTTTGTAGCTAAATGTATACATAATCCTTTTTTTGTTTTTATTGCATTTTGGTTATGGTAAAGGATTTAGTTTTTTAATTATGACTAATAATCAAGTGATATTTATGTTTGTAACTGTCAAACATATTATATATGTTACGTATATTTGTAACTGTCCCCTTAATTGAAGAAACCTGAATATAATAATCATATACCATCACATTGTTTTTTCCCCTCACAGCTGATGTTGGCCATGAAACAATTTCTAATATTTTCTAGTTATCTGATGAGCTGAGCTTTGGATATTTCTTCAAATCCAACATAACCTGTCATAGCACCTCAAAGCTAATGAATCAACTAAAAATCTGTTTAAACAAGTTACCGGGAACATGCTGCCCATGACCATACTGGGATTATCCTCACAGTCGTTAACTAGTTGATCGATACCCTTGATGCGTTCCCTAAAATCCCTTGACCCCAGCAAGGCATTGAGCTGCTTAATGTATTCTGTCTTGTCTGCAATCCTGTGGGACTGTGGTTTGCTGTTTTCTTTACTGAAAAATAAAACAGCAATAAAAGCAGACCTTAATAGACCTTGTGTAGAAACTGTAATAGAGCTTGTGCACTAAACAAGTTCTAAAGTGGAATAAAAGTGTGGGTTAGTAAACAATTAAAAATTTACCTGAAGGAAAGTTGAGGTTCACGAGTGAGAGAGGAGGTCCGCACCAGTCCACCACCATGGATTGAGCGTCTGCCTCGAGCTGAAGGTGTATCATGAGGTATCTCACCCAGTCCCTGAAAGAAGCATCAATCTCTGTTGTCAGTCAGTCAGTAATTTTCTGCCGCTTGTCCCAAGCAGGGTTGGGGGGGGGGGGGGGTGCTGGAGTCCATCCCAGCTCACACAGGGCAAAGGACGGGGGACACACCCTGGACAGGTTGCCAGCCCATCACAGGGACAATTTCTGTTGTGATGATTCTCAATATGAAAACAATATGAGAATCATTACACAACAGCATGTTAGTTACACAAGAGCAAGGCAGCAGATGACAGCAATGGCTTCAACAAAAAGTATTGTGTACTTCATGAATACAAACAGATGTGCAACCTTGGTTTTCAGTGTGACAACAGTTTCCTTTATAGTCGCCAGGTCTTTGTCAGGGATGTACTTTGCTATCATTTTTTCAAAGTCACGATGAGATGATAAAAAAAGCAGCATCTTCCGACCAAAATATCTGAAAGAAATAAACCATTAAAGGTTAAGTTCAACTGAGAGATTAGAACTAGAAACATTTTTGGGGAGTTTGAGGAAAAGACATTGCAAACCTGGTTTCTTGGAAAGAGTCCTGTGCCAGTTTGGATACAGCAGGCAAGATTCGATCAGTGAGATCTTTGGTTCCAGACAATAAACGTCCAGCACCAATCTTTTCCATCAGAGTAGCCAAGTGTTGAGATGTGCACTTTCTTACTACAGCATTCAAGTGACTTTTGATGGCAACAGCAAACAGAAAAGAATAAAAAGATATGTTTGTGGCATTTACAAACCATGGACAACTCTTTAATACAGTACATACAAACTCTGTAGAAAGAACAATTTATCAATATATCTATGATGGTGTGTACTGTTTTAAGTCTTTTTGACACCCTGATTTATTCAACATCAAGCCACATCAAATGCCTCTGGACAAAGATGTAGGGTATACGCCTAAGGCCAAAGTGATCGAGAGAGCTATGAAAGATTGCTATTTCTTTAGATACAATATTGGGCTTTTGAATTAGGGATGTGTTCGATTCCCTGCTTAGCAATCTAGTAATCAACTGTAATCAACTGTAGCCTTTGCAGGACTGCCAAGAAAAAACACATTTTCTAACTGCCTTGGCAGCATGAACTAAAAAAGCTGACAAAAATGCACAAAGAAACTTGGACCCAAGAAGCCCCAATGTGACCAAAAGAAGATTATCTATTTTGTAACAGCTGGACAATCTGTGCAGAATTGCCCAACGCAGAATGGAGCATCATTCTTGCCATCAGGAAATGACTGGTTAATGAAAGGTTCTCCAGTGACATTAACACCAGTGCACTGACATCAGACATCTCTTCTTATGGTCTGCAATGAATCCCTTCTGGAGTTACAACCTCCACATGGTGGAGTTCACATGATTCACACAGGTCTGCCTGCTCCCATAAACCACTGAGTGGGAGATGATGTCAAGAGCATGTAGGCTCTGGTAGTCACCTAATATAGATATCCCAGTTGGGAAGACAGTATATATAAGTCCAACCAATTACCTTCAAAAGTCTCATAATTAGTAAAATGAAGTCCACCTGAAATATACCACTAAGCAAGAGGCATCACACCATGAAGACCAAGGAGCTCCCTAAACAAGTCAGAGACAAACTTGTTAAGAAGTCAGGGTTGGGTTCTAAAAAAATATCCAAATCTTTGATGATTCCCTGGAGCACCATCAAATCCATCACCTTCAAATGGAAAGAACATGGTAACACAACAAACCGGCCAAGAGAGGGCCACCCACCAAAACTCACAGACCAGGCAAGGAGGGCATTAATCAGACAGGCAGCACACAGACCAAAGGTAACCCTGAAGGAGTTGCAGAGTACAACAGCAGAGACTGGAGTATCTGTCCATAGGATCACAATAAGCTGTGCGCTCCACAGAGCTGAGCTTTATGGAAGAGTGGCCAGAAAAAAAGCCATTACTTAACATTAAATATAAGAAGACATGTTTTGAGTTTGCCAAAAGGCATGTGGGCAACTCCCCAAATGTATGGAGGAAGGTGCTCTGGTCAGATGAGACTAAAATTTAACTTTTTGGCCACCAAGGAAAATGCTATGTCTGGCACAAACCCAACACATCCCATCACCCCAAGAACACCATCGCCACAGTGACACATGGCAGCATCATGCTGGAATATTGCATACTGCTAAACAGTGGTTTAAGGGGAAACATCCAATATGAAGGAGTTGGAGCAGTTTTGCCTTGAGGAAGGCACATCTTGCCAAGTTTTGCCTTGGCAAGATGTGGCAAGCTCATAGAGACTTTATCCAAAGCAACTTGCAGCTGTAATTGCCGCAAAAGGTGGCTCTACAAAGTACTGACTTTAGGATGGTGAGCAGTTATGCACACTGAAGTTTTCTGTTATTTTGTCCTATTTGTTGTTTGTTTCACAATCAAATAAAACAAACATCTTCAAAGTAGTAGGCATGTTCTGTAAATGAAATGGTGCAAACTCTCAAACAATCCATTTTAATGCCAGGTTTTCAGGCAACAGGCAACAGAGCTAGAAGTCAGTGAGAAGTCAGCTCAGAGTGAACCTGCTCTCATATGTGAAAAGAACAGGGCGCCAGTGCCAGATCTAACAATTCTGGTGTTCTCTGGCAAATGCCAATCGAGCTCCAAGGTGCCGGGCAGTGAGCACACACAGGTCACTTTGTAGAGCTCTGGCAGTATTCATCCAGTGCGTCCTTGCAAAAAGGAGCAGTTATCGGTCCTGCTGATGGGTTAAGGAACTCCGATGGCCCTGTCCAGCTCTCCTGGAGTAACTGCCTGTCTCCTGGAATCTCCTCCATGCTCCAGACTGTGCTGGGAGACACAGCAAACCTTCTGGCAATGGCACGTATTGATGTGCCAACCTAGTGGAGTTGGACTGTATCACTTCATGCTGCCAGTAGTAACACTGACCCTAGTCAAATGCAAAACTAAACTGAAAAGCAGGCAAAAAAAAAAAAAAAAAAAATGAGCAGGGTAAAAATGTCTGGCCTCCACCTGCAAAACCATTCTTGTTTTTGGGTCCGTCTCCTTTTTGCCCCTTTAGTGCACCTGTTATTAATGTCATTAACACCAAAACAGCTAACACTGATTAACAACCCCCTCTGCTACTTAACTGACCAGATAAACATCCCAGAAGTTTAACTGACTTGATACTATATTCTGATTTAAAAAAAAAAAAAAAAAAGTTCCTTTAATTTTTTGGGCAGTATTATATATACAGTCCTGATCAAAAGTTTAAGACCACTTGACAAATGGCAAAAAATCATATGTTGCATGGTTGACTCTTAACAAGGTTCCACGTAGAGCTTCAACATGCTACAAGAAGAAATGGGAGTGAGACTAAACATTTCTTTGAGCATGCAATTGATTGAAAACAACGCTTAAACTGAAACAGGATATTTTACAGCTGATCAGAAGTTTAGGATCACACCTCCCAAAAAAAAAAAAAAAAAAAAAAAAAAAAAAACAGTTTGCCTGTCTTTAGCAAACTGTTTGTGGGCTTTCTTGTGCATCATCTTTAGAAGAGGCTTCCTTCCAGGACGACAGCCATGCAGACCAATTTGATGCAGTGTGTGGCGTATAGTCTGAGCACTGACAGGCTGACCCCCCACCCCTTCACCCTCTGCAGCAATGCAGTCTATTTTCAAAAGACACTGAGCACATGCACTTTTTTGGTGGACCATGGCAAGGCCTGTTCTGAGTGGAACCGGTCCTGTTAAACCGCTGTATGGTCCTGGCCACCGTGCGGCAGCTGTTTCAGGGTGTTGGCAGTCTTCTTATAGCCTAGGCCATCTTTATGTAGAGCAACAAATCTTTTTTTCAGATCCTCTGAGAGTTCTTTTCCATAAGGTGCCATGCTGAACTTCCAGTGACCAGTATGAGAGAGAGTGAGAGCGATAACACTAAATGTAACACACCTGCTCCCCATTCACACCTTGTAACACTAACGAGTCACGTGACACTGGGGAGCAAAAATGGCTAATTGGGCACAATGTGGACATTTTTCACTTAGGTTTGTACTCACTTTTGTTGCCAGCAGTTTAGACATTAATGGCTGTGTGTTGAGTTATTTTGAGGGGGCAGCAAATTTACACTGTTATACAAGCTGTACACCGACTTCTTTACATTGGATCATATCTTCAGTGTTGTCCCATGAAAAGATATAATAGAATATCTACAAAAATGTGAGGGGTATACTCACTTTTGTGAGATACTGTGTATATATATATATATATATATATATATATATATATATACATACACACACACACACACACACACAAAAACACATTGGAGATCAAAATTTGAGATCAACCTACAATTTCCTAAAGGTCAAGGTCACTATGTAGTCCTATGTGGAGATTATCCAAACAGGAGTAAAAGAGCAGTATTTTGACCATATGCCAGGAGTTACATAAATTCATAAGCATAGTATAAGAAACTTAAATAAGATATTTGAAAAAGAACATTGATCAAAATCAGAGAACACCTCCCAGTTATTGGTGTTAATCTGGCAGCTGGTGCTAATTTCCTTAATCATCTGACAAACCCTATTTAACTGACAGCCTTACTTTTTTTTTCTTACCTTACAGTTATCAATAACTTTGCAATTTGCTGAACAGCAAGATGCTGAGCCATTCTAAAGTGACTGAAACCCTACAGCAGCAGGTTGTTCAGATGAAGGACAAAGGGATGACCCCATCATCCATAGCAAGAGCAGTTGTCCAAAGAGAAGATGACTTTAATGATGAAAGCAAGATCAATTAATTTGGGTCTGATTACATTATGAAAACATTATGTTGGTTGTCAAACTGGGGAAAGACTGAACCCCAACCTTGTTAAGAACTCAGTAAAAGATGGTTTTCTGCAGCAGGAGTTGGGCCTCTTATACAGCCACATGGCAGAGTGGATGCAAATGTTTATCAGAACCTTCTTCCGACAACATGTGGTTCCTTCCAAGCTTTCATCACCCAATTAGCTAGCAACTTTCATGCAGGACAGTGCCCCCTATCACACAGCAAAACAGTTGAAGCAGTTTCATGAAATTGAAAACATTGAAAATATGAAATGGTCAGCCTAGAGTCCTGATCTAAACACAATAGAAAACCAAAGTTATGGCTTGGAAACCCAATAAGAATGCAAGAAGAGTGAACCAAAATCACACCAGAGCTGTGTGAGAGACTAGTAAAGTCCTTTGGCTGCAGAAGGTCTGAAGTCATTCAAAGCAACAGCCTGTACACTTATTCATTTTTGGCTTTTTGTAACCTTCAGAAAATTTTGTTGTGATCTTTTTTCATGCTGCAGTCATTGCTGATCTTTAATTTTGATCACTGTGTTTTGAAGAGGCTCATTATAAGGGGGAAGGCTACACTGCCAGTTCCAAGTGTTTCAAAGTGTTTATAACTGCTGTACGTTGCATCATTGCCAAATGCAAGGAGACAAATTCTGTAAGAAACAAACCTGGCCTTGGCCGTTAGCGCAAGATTTCAAGAACTCTGCAGAGGAAAATATTCAGAGATGTCAGCAAGGAGCCCCGGACATCTGCCAAGATGATTGTTGCTGACCTGGCCTCTTCTGGAGTTGATGTTTCAAGGAACACAGCTGTGAGGGCTCTTCATCATGGTGGGCTTCAGGGCCATCGTCCCAGATGAACCCCTTTACTCAAAGAGCAGCATATCACAGCCCGACTGAGGTTTGCCCGTGAACATCTGAAAGGTAAAGATGAGTTTTGGAAGTCTGTGCTTTGGTCTGATGAGACTAAACTGGAACTGTTTGGGCACATGGATGTTGCTTATGCTTGGCAAAGAAAGGGAGAGGCCTTCAACCCTAGGAACACAGTTCCCACAGTTAAACATGGTGGTGGGAGCATCATGCTGTGGGACTGTTTTGCAGCTCTCAGGCACAGGGAGCCGTGTTTGGATGCACGGCATCATGAAAAAAGAAAATTATGTTGACATATGTTGAATATGCAGACATCTGCTCGTAGTCCAGGCTGAGGTCGTCGCTGGGTCTTCCAACAAGACAATGACCCAAAGCATACTTCGAAATTAGTCCAACAGTTCCTCAAGGATACCAAAACCAAGATCCTGGAGTGGCCCGCACAGAGCCCAGACCTCAATCCTATTGAAAATCTGTGGCGGAGGCTCAAAGTGAGTGTCCATGCTCGGAAACCTTGCAATTTGGACCAGCTAGAACAATTTGCAATGGAAGAATGGGCCAAAATCCCTCAGGAGACCTGTGCCAACCTAGTAAAGAGCTACTCTAAGAGATTGTTGTCAGTTGTGGCTGAGAAAGGGTACACTATTGACTATTAATGGCCAGGGGGCTAATAATTTTGGATGTCTCATTTTTGCCCTTTCTTGTTTCAACAAAATATCAATAAAATATCCTAATTAAACTTAGTGGACATTGTTTTTTATAGTGTATTTGTTTCCAAAATAAACACTTGTTTTTAATGGTCAGTTTCATGGAGAAATTAAGAGTGTTATCTCATTTCATAAGGGGGGCTAAATTCTGGCCTCAACTGTCCAAGTCTATCATTAAGAGAAGACTGCATGAAAGTAAATACAGAGGGTGCACTGCAAGGTGCAAGCCACTCATGAGCCTCAAGGATAGAAAGGATAGATTGGACTTTGCTTAAAAACAACAACAAAAAAAAAAAAACATAAAAAAGGCAGCAAAGTTCTGGAAAACCATTCTTTGAACAGATGAAACCAAGATCAACCTCTACCAGAATGATGGCAAGAAAAAAGTATAGAGAAGGCGTGGAACAGCTCATGATCCAAAGTATACCACATCATCTTTAAAACACTGCGGAGGCAGTGTGATGGCTTGGGCGTGCATGGCTGCCAGTGGCACTGGGACACTGTGAATTCATTCGGCTGCTTCTGTCATGTTTCACATAATCGATAAACACTAGAGTTTGAAAGGGTTTACTCACTACAAGTTGCTGGGGCAAAGCTCTGACATATGACAGCATATGCACCAAACAGCAGCTATGGTGTCATACCCTACTTTCTAAGGGCTCTGCGAAGCGCTCTGGAATGAGGTCTATCTGGATCCAACTCTGTATTTCAATAGAGTTCCAATCTGTATTTGAGAGGGGATTTCAATGCATTCATCAGCAACGATGGGGAAACTTGGAGGGGGTGATTGGGAAGAATGGCCTGCCTGATTTAAACCCTAGTGGTGTTTTGTTAATGGCTATCTGTACAAGGCATGGATTGTCCACAACAAACAGCATGTTTGAGCACAAGGCAGCTCAAAAGTATACAAGGTACTAGAGCTAATTAGACAAAGTTAGAGAAGCAAGGTTGCTTTGGTTTGGACATGTGCAAAGGAGAGATAAGGATTATATTGGAAGGAGGATGTTGAAGATGGAGCTGCCTGGAAAAGAGGAAGACCAAAGAGGAGGTTTATGGACATGGTAAGAGAGGACATGCAGGTGGTTGGTTTGAAGCAGGAAGATGCAGAGGACCAGAAGAAATGGAGACGGTTGATCCGCTGTGGCAACCCCTAAAGGGGAGCAGCCGTAAGAAAAAGACGACGACTCTGGCACCAGAGGAATTGCAACAGGCAGAAATGCTGATTTCCACACCAACCTAGCACCCAACTAATACAAGCACTTTTGCAAAGCACTGCCCTACCAACATAATTATCTAACATTATTCTGACTCAGTGGAAGCATGTATTCCTGAGAATGCAAAAACATGACAATCATTGATAATTTTAAACTATTTTAGCCATAGTAATGCGACTTCCTGTCACTGCTGCTTATAGAAACAAGCTCACCCAAGTCCTCCGGTAAGAAGAGCACTTATGCTGCGGGTTAGGGTGCAGTTCTGCACCATGCTGTCCAATGCTGCGTCTACGTCCTGTCTGATAAAGGCATTAGATTCTCCAGCTTTGTGTAGGAGCACCTTTGCTGTTGCTTCCAACTCTTGGTCCATTCCCTTCTGTAGACCAGAATACATTTCTCCCAGAGTTACTATTGCCATACGTGACACTCCAGAGCGCAGGTTTCGAACCTTTGGGACAGAAAACACAATTGCTATAACCGCTTGTTCCAAACATATGATTAACAATCTGTACAACGGAGTTGTAACTCTGGAGTATGACTAATGCAGCATGTTAAACTGTGCAGCATCAGATACTGATGATGTCAATTTATCATATACATGTTTGAGAACAGGTTAGATGTAACCAATAATTTTGAAAATAAAAGTACAGTGTACAGCAGCACTGCTATATGTAATCAACTCACTGCGCCAATGTCACTGCTTTAACGAGAATGCTTCATCATCCAAATAATACTTACATGTTACCAGTACCTGGTCTTTAAATAAAAACTTTCCTCCCCCGACCTTTCCCATACCAACTAGGACTGCTTGGATAAATATCACATTTAAAAACAAATATGTTATATGTATTAATTTACATCAGTTTATTATACATAAAATGCTTGTTTTGAAGACATTTTCACACAGCTGAGTTACAGTGATGTCAAAATTGGATCACCTCTTGAATGAGAACAAGGCAGACATCATGAATCCTACTAGTAAGCACATCAGAGTGATACCGTGCCAATCCACGCACCAAGGTCAGTCCCTCAATTTTCTTCTCCCTGTATGATCAAATAAACACAGATATAAAGAAAAGCTCTGTGTAGATGCATAATTAAGAAACACAAAGTTTAAGAGCAGTCAAGGACAGTAACAAAGTACTTAAGCATGTTTTTTGAGAACCTGTGTTTTATTCAAGTATTTCAGTTTTAGAGATTTACTTTCATTGCTCAAAATTTTGAAGTAAAAGTAAATGACAGTGCTGTGAAAAAAAAAAAACATCTGCCCATTTTCTGATTTCCTCTGTTTTTTAACTTCTATTCATAACACTTGTGACGAATCTGTTCTCCAAAAATATAGCTTAATACAAAAGATGACCTGAATAAATAAAACAGTTTTGAAATGATCTCATGACTCACCAGCACCAACCTGTGAAAAAGCTATTGCCCCTGAATAATATTTAGCTGGGCCACTTTTGCCATGCTTTGTGGAGAACCTTTTGTGGAGAACTTGACTTGGACATTTAAACATTTTCATTAAATTTTCAGCCATTCAAGTTCCAGTAGACCTGAGAAATTAAGTTACTAAAAATGGTCACAAATCAATCTATCAAACTCCTGGACCGCAGCAAACAACTGGGAGAGCCATGACCTCTGAATGGAAAAAAAAAAAACCTGGAACAGTGGCAATCCTGCTGGTTTTCACAAGTAATACAATTGACTTTTTGTAAATCAAAAGATTACTTGAAAACTGTTTACCATCTTAGTGTGGTTGTCTTTTCTAAGTTTTTCTGAAATTTGAGTAGAGAAGCTTGGTAGACAAAACAACAATAATCAAGCATATGATGGGGTGTCACGTGTGTTTTGGGCACGCTAGAGGGCGCTCTCGGTCACATACAAGGTGTTTATGTCACAGGAGGTGTTATGGGTACGCTAGAGGGCGCTCTGTTCTGACTGAGCACACCTGAGCCCCTGCGGGCAGGTGTGCATCATTGGGGCTGACTATTTAAGCCCCGATGAGTCAGAACAGAGCGCGGCTCATTAGGTAGGTTTAACCTATGTGTAACGGGTGGTTCTGTCTGTCTGTTTTCAGTCAGTCATAGTCATAGTCATAGTCATAGTCATCCTGCGTAGGAACTGCAGGCTTGAGTCCTTGTTTGTTGTGTGTTTTGTCACTGAGCATAATAAACTTCTGTTCGGAACTCCTGGCTCGGAGCTGACGTCCTTCCGGTACCCCGCCACCGTTACAGAATGAGCCGCCAGTACCTGGACGTCACGAGCTGTGGGCGGCAGCGAATGCTGTCGAGCGGACGCTGCAGCTGATGAGGACCTGGGGGCCAGAGGCGTCTTCTCTGGACCTCCGCGAGCATCTGGACGGTGAGGAGTGGGTGCGACGGACGCCGACGGCCACAGCAAGGGAGCTAGAGCGCCGTCTGAAGAGGACGATGTCGCTGCTCCCACTCGATATCATCCCAGATCCCGAGCTTCGCAGGGATCAGTTCGCGCTTTGTTCCCGGATGCTGATCTCCGAGGCTACAAGGGCGCAGCGCTATCTCAACACGCTAGACCACGTGTTGTTTTCCGCACGCGACATGGAATGCGGGGCTTCGTTGAAGGCACCACAAGAGGTTGGTAGCAAACGCGCCTTTCCGTGTTCACAGCGCCCACCGCGCCGCCACGCGCCAGCACGGCGCCCACCGCGCCGCCACGCGCCAGCACGGCGCCCACCGCGCCGCCACGCGCCAGCACGACGCCCACCGCGCCGCAACGTGACTGCACGGCGTCCACCAAGAGGAATGCAAAGAAGGCCACCCGCAACAAGAGAAGCGAGGCAATGGCAAAGAAGGCAGTTCCGGACGCAGAGAGCAGGAGGAGGGTGGAGACCACTTCCTGCATCGCGCAACCGGGGAAGTCGACCAAGGAAGCCCTTCGCAACAAGGAAAGCGGCATCAAGAAGTCGATCCCCAAACCCAGCTCCATGAAGACATCTGCTACACAGAAAGCAGAGAAGGAGCAGCTCCAGGTTAGTGGCAAGTTTAAAAGGAGAATTGAACATGAGGCTGCTGTAACCATTCAGGCACAGGTGAGGAAACACATAAACAGAAAGTACTACCTGAAGCTACTGTGGGCAGCCAAGACGGTTCAGCGATATTATAGAGCTAGTAAGAGTATGAGGCAAGAAATGAAGTCTTTGAAGGAGAAAAAAGGGGCTGTTGTTGTTCTACAAGCTGCATTCCGAGGGATGAAGACCAGACAGACTCTGAAACTGAAGCACCAGGCTGCCACGGTTATACAAAGGGCTTACAGGGCACACTGGGCTCGGGCACGATACTCATACATCAAACAGACTGTTGTTGCAATCCAGCTGAGGTATCGTTCCACACGTGAAGCCAGAAAACAGAGAGAGGAGTTTTTGACATTTCGCTCCGCTGCAATGTTCCTGCAAGCCTGCTTCAGAGGTCAGAGGGTCAGAAGGGCTGTGATCCTGCACCATCAGGCCGCTTCCCTGATTCAGGCTGCGTTCAGAAGACACAGGGAGGTAACAAAGTACCAGGCCATAAGGTGGTCAGCCATCTTCATTCAAAGATATTTTAGGTCCTACATCAGGGGCAAAAGCGAACATGAAAGATTTCAGGTGTTGAGAAAGTCAGCGATACGCATCCAGGCAGCTTTTAGAGGTTATTTAGTGCGAAAAAATGTTAACGCTATGAACAAAGCTGCTGTCGTCATTCAGGCTGTTGGGAGAGTGCACCAGCGGGGGTCTGTCTTCAAGAGGCCGCGCTGGGCAACAGGTGGTCGTCAGAGGAGGTTCGGAAGGTGGAGACCGGGACTTCAACAAGGACAGAGGTGTCAAAGGCGTAAACATGCTGCGAAGTGCTTGCAGAAGTCAGTCAGAGTGGAGCCGGTGAGGGATCGGGCCGTGTGGCACAGAGAGGCGAGGACAATCCAGTCCCACCTCGGAGGTGAGCAGATCAGCTGCAGTAATGTTCGGTTTGCTGAACAGGAGGAGTTGCTGACGGGACTCTACCATCAGCTGACCGAGGGAACCGCCATGCCACAGGTGAACGCCCCGGTCTCGAAGGACCGGAGGAAGGAAAAAGAGGAGACTTTGGCTCAAGTAAAAGGTGAGCATCACGGAAGGAACAGCCAGTTCAGAGAGGGCAGAGAGGTCCTTCGATTCAAGATACACGCTGTGAGGGTTTCCCAAAGAAAGGGACTGGGGAGAAGACAGGAACAGAGAAACCAGATCGTAGGCCGGATAACCCGGAGAGTTGGGACTCCAACCACTCAGGAGAAGCTGGAGGCTAAAGTAGCCACAATGGAGGGGCAATTGCATCAGTGCAGGACAGAGCTGAGACAGGTGCAGGACCACAACATCGCTCTGCAGGCTGACCTGAGAGAGGCCCGTCAGGAGGCCAGCAAGCTCACCGAGCTAGAAAACAAGGTCAGAGGTATGGAAAGTAAATTGGCCCTCATCGAATCTCTACTCTCTTCTCCGACACCAGTGCCTGCTGGAACCCAGAGAGCCAAAGCCGAAACAGAGCAGCCGGAGAACAGTCCAGCGGAGAAACGGGTAACGAATGCAGAAAGGGAGCAGCTGCCTTCAGGCCCCCTAGCATCGGCTCGCCCCCGCAACTCAGCAAACCCAGAACAAGGTGACGTTTGGAGGAAGCCACGGGGAACTCCTCAACGTGAAACCAGAAGCTGGGACACTGCGTCGCCGGGCCCCAAGCGACCAGGAAGTATGACCCAGACAAGGAAAAGGGCAAAAGACACTAGCACGAATCAGTTCAGGGAGACGGACCAGAACTTCGGCGCCAGAGATTCGGGAATAAGCGACGCGCGGAACCCGACTGACAGGGGTTGTAAGCAGAGCTTAGACTCATTGAAAAAGACTTCCTCTGTAAACCCTGTAACGTCTCTGTGTAGCTCCCCTTCAGGTCCTGTCGAGTCCAGGGGTTCCATGGAGTCAGGGAAAGCCTCCAAGGACGTCAGAGCCAAGGTCAGGCAGTTCCGTCAAGAAGGTGGACGGAACTGCTGGGATTCCCCTCACCACCACCAGCTGCCTGACATAACTGGTTGGAGGTCCTTTGATGGTTTTTTTTTGTTTTCTATGGACCTGACCGTGTGTTCCGACTAGGGACTTTTGTGTTGTTGTTTGTGCCTCCCCCCTGAGGTTCGGCTGCGTTCGGGCACTTCGGGAGCCGCGCCCTTGGGGGGGGGGGGTCTGTCACGTGTGTTTTGGGCACGCTAGAGGGCGCTCTCGGTCACATACAAGGTGTTTATGTCACAGGAGGTGTTATGGGTACGCTAGAGGGCACTCTGTTCTGACTGAGCACACCTGAGCCCCTGCGGGCAGGTGTGCATCATTGGGGCTGACTATTTAAGCCCCGTTGAGTCAGAACAGAGCGCGGCTCATTAGGTAGGTTTAACCTATGTGTAACGGGTGGTTCTGTCTGTCTGTTTTCAGTCAGTCATAGTCATAGTCATAGTCATCCTGCGTAGGAACTGCAGGCTTGAGTCCTTGTTTGTTGTGTGTTTTGTCACTGAGCATAATAAACTTCTGTTCGGAACTCCTGGCTCGGAGCTGACGTCCTTCCGGTACCCCGCCACCGTTACATGGGGCCTAGTAAAGGGTCAGTCAGCTGATTTGTTTGAACTGGTGCAATATGATTGGTATATGATTATATAACTTTAACCATGTGAATTTTATTTTAAAGAATCTTTCCAAGAAATGTCATTTGAACGTTTCTTCCAAACCTTTTTCAGTACAGGAGTTGTATACTTTATTCACCGCTAACAAAAACCCACATTGTGAATATATTCGTGCATTATACAATAGATCATAATTATTTCAAGCTTGAAATAAGCTGATAATCAATACTTCATATGTATTCACGTAATGTGAATGACAACATTTAGGAGTCAAGTTGTAGGAATCTGACAAACCAGTCATCTGAGTTAAGCAGTCTGAAGCTCTGAGCAAGCACAAAGTCTGGTTTAGAGAATGGACGTAGCTCTTGCTGCTCATAAGGATCCTTCTTAGGAGTACATGGTGTGAGTTCATCTAAGGAAGAATTGCAAACAGATGTTTTGTATGAATATGTGGTTATAAATAAAATGGCAAGAAATTGATGGTTAAACTCTGGCCATATGAACGTTTGAAAGACAAATATAGCTTAAGTAGAAGTAGAAGAATAGTCTTCAAATAAAAATAGTACACTATATTAAACTACTTTATCATTCTCATTCATTTTGTAAGCTGTTTGTTCTAATTACGGTCACGGGATTGCTTGTGCCAATTCCAGCATTCATAGGGGAAAGGTGTGGAAAAATTAAACCAGATTAAATTAAATAAAATGACCTGAAAACATTTATTTATTCATTTTATTTTTTTTTTTTTTTTTAGTATGGCCATGAACCATCACACTGCATAACAAATATAGTCACTTCCTTGATAAATGTAAGCCAAGGTTAGGATCAATTCAAGAATGAACACAACAATTCCAATCCCAGGTCCAGGCAAGAATATGCAGTTGGAACTGGAATTCAATAACCACAGGAAACTGAATCAGAAAATGGAAATGGAGAGTAGAAACAAAACAAAAATTTTTGTGGCAGTATAGGGTAACTTACAGATATCTAGTCATGTATGAAAAACAATTGATGAAATATAAATATGAGAATTTAAAATAAAAAAAAAATAAAATAAAAAAAAGATAATTAGCCTTTTATGCCTGACCCTGGTGCTATGAAAATGATTTTAATATACTGTTTACACCAGCATATGATTACCAATTTTTCTTGGTAAATGCATCAAAAACAATTATTAGAAATTGATATGACAGTTCTTTTTAAGGCCTAAAAGTTTAATGTTGCTCTGCTGGGTCTACAAAAACCTCTCCAAGCTGCAAACTAATTAACACTAAACCTTTAAAATCTTATTAAATCCAAATTGGTTTTCTATTTTTTGCCTTGCATGAAATTCTGGGGATTCTTCTGTTTTAATTTAAGTTGTAGACAGTAATGTACTAAGGGAAAAAATAAAAAGACTTAATTTTTCTTACTGAGGTACAGTTTTTTCTTCTTTTGGCTGCTCCAGTTTAGAGATTGCTACAGAGGATCATCCATTTTCATTTCTAACAATCCTCTTCTTCCTCCTTCATACAAACACCCTGCATGTCCTCTCTGACCACATGCATAAACCTCCACTTTGGCATTACTCCTTTGCTCTTGCTAAGCAGCTCCATCCTCAACATACATCTCCCAAATATAATCCTTGTTTCTCCTCTGTACAGGTCCAAACCAACGCAATCTTGCTTCTTTAACCTTATCTTCAAAAACATCCAACCCGAGCTGTCCATCATTTCAAAAGTGTGGAAAAAGAAAAGAGTCCATCCTCGTCACTCCCAACACAAATCTTAGCATCCTTAGCTCTGCCACCTCCAGCTTCCCTGACCATCTTTTCATCAGCGCCACCATCTCCAACCCATATAAGTGAAAGTGACAACCCTTGTCATTGCAAGGTACAGCAGACAATGAACCACAACAAAATTGGACCTCTGCTTTTAACCCATGCACACTCAAACACCGTGCAGCAGTGGGCAGCTATTGAAAGCGCCCAGAGAGCAGTGATGGGGACGGCACCTTGCTCAAGGGTACCTCAGGGCAACCTTTTGGGAAGGGGTTCGAACCCCCGATCCGCCGATCATGTGGCTAACGCCCTAACCACTAGGCCACCGCTGCCCATATAACGTACAGTAGCTGGTCTCACTGGCTGGCTGAACTTTTCCTCTCATTCTTGCTGGTACCTGTCTGTCACAAATCACTCCTGCCACTCTCCTCCAACCATTCCAACCTGCTTGCATTCTCTTCTTCACCTCTCTTCCACACTCACCATTACTCTGAACTGTTGATCCCCAGTATTCAAATTCCTTCAACTTTAGCACTTCTACTCCTACATCCTAACCACTCATCTTTCCTTCCTTTCGTTTACACTTATGTATTCTGTCTAGAACATATCTCCACCTCTCTGGGGTCTCTTCAAGCTGCATCCTACTCACTACAGATCACAAGATCATCAGCAAGTATCAAATTCCTTGGGAACTCCTGTCTTACCTCATCCATCAACCTGTCCATTACCATTACAAACATGAATGGGCTCAGTGCTGATCTTTGATGTAGTCCAACCTCTGCTTTAAATGAATGCATCACTCCTACTGCAGACCTCACCCATCACTCTGCACTCATACATTTCCTGTACTGACATACTTCTCTGCCACTCCTGCCTTCCGTATTAAAAACCACAACTCCTCTATAGCTACCCTGTCATATGCTTTCTTCAAGTCCACAATGCAATCTTTGTGACCTTCTCTATACTTCTCCATCAACACCCTCAGAGTACATTTTGCAACTGTAGTGCTCTTTCTTGGCATTAAACCATTCTGCTGCTCACCATCCTATGCGGTTTAGCTATGCTCTCTCCCATCACTACTATACAGTCTCCAAATTCAGCCTGACCCTACTGTAAAGGTTGAGCCACCTGTTTGCACCTTCCACCTTGTTTGTCACCCTGTGATCCTCCTTCTTTTTAAAATGAGCATTTATTACAGCTATTTTCATCCTTTTAGTAAGATACACAACCAACTGATCTACTTTTCTTCCCTTGACACCATACCTACCCATCACCACATCACCTCTGTTCCCTCCACCATCATATCTATTAAAGTTCACTCTCTCCTGGGTACACACTATCACTTAATTTAACTCACTCCAGAATTCTTCTTTCTCTCACTTGTGGGCCATAAGCACCAACAACATTCATTACCACACCTTCAACAACCAGCTTAAAACTCATCACCCTGACATCTGATACTCTCTTCACATCAAAAACACTTCATATAATCTTTCTTCAAGATAACTACCAACTCACTGTAAAACAATTTTAAACCTGCTTCCAATTAATGAATTAATTGTGATTAATGTGCAGCAAATGTTAAGCCAATGAATTAATGAATTGCAATTAATGTGATTCATAACTAATACTAATCTAGTGCAATCAATAATATTTAGTATATCATACCAATGTGGAACACTGGATTTTATTGGCAATTCTATTTCTTGATATTTCAATTCAATTCCATTTCCTTTCTGCTGCAAGCAATTTCTAATTACAATTCCCATTAAGGAAGATGAAATTGGATTTTACCATGCATTCTCAAATTCATGAATGATTCCAACCCTGGTCAACACACATTAGGGGCACTCACCAGAGCTATTAGAAAGAGATGGCCGTGCTCTGTTCAGACTAGTAGCTCTTCTCCGACAAGGCAAGTTTGGTCTATTAGGGAGGGCAGTAGGGGGGCTGGGCTGATGATGTGGACTTGAGCATTTAACTGGACTGGTGGGGTTTAAGTCAGAATAATCTGTGAGAGTTTCAGTCTTTGTTGATGGTAGCACATTTAGCTGCAAATCTGGGAAAATGAGATATAAAGGCAATAATGTCTTTTACAGTTTGAGCCTTTTTTGGCACAGAAAAAAATGAGAAGCAGTCAGTTAAATTGTAACCTTTCAGAAGGGCTGATTCTTCAGGGAACTTTTTAGAGATTGCGTTTCTTATGGGCTCCTTCATTTCTTCCATGTGCATCTGCTCACTCTGCATGAGCTGGGTTTCTAAATAGTGCTGATGCATCTTAGACAGCTCTCCTCTTTCCTGCAAATGTAAGTTTTGCAAGTTACTGCAAGTTTAACTTAAAAAACTCATCATCTCTATTTGAGACAAAACAATACTCTATACAATAAAAATAGAAAATAATATATTAATAGCAAACTCTTGGTTTAAAGCTTGGCATTGAACAGAAAAGCATATTATAGAATATTATAATAGAACAGTATGCCACAGGCTGGAAATCACCTCACCTCTTCATCTTGAACCAGACTTACATGGGAGAATACAAAGCAAAAGGTTGCTACACTTGCACAAAGACAGGGATTTTGTAGGATTATAGTCAGGTGTATGATCAACCAATTTTACCAAATAGATGCTAATGATCATCAGTGTCACACGTAGGTTGAAACACAATCATGTTTGAAACAACCTACCAGCCGAGTTCCTTCAAAAACTGTGTGCAAGTGTACCTAGAAGAATTGATGCTGTTTTGAAGGCAAAGGGTGGTCACACCAAATAATGATTTGATTTAGATTTCTCTTTTGTTGATTCACTGCATTTTGTTGATTGATGAAAATAAATGATTAACACTTCCATTTTTGAAAGCATTCTTTGTTTACAGCATTTTTTCACACCTGCCTAAAACATTTGCACGGTACTGTATATATACACATATACACACACAAAGCCTAATTAGAAAGAGAAAAATGCCTTAGTCATTACTGCCAAACATGATTTATGACAAAAAAAGTAATTTAACTATATGATTTAATGCTTTTTTGATTTGTGGACTCCTTTCAGCCCAGGAGTAATACTGAAAAAAATCTTTTAAAAAGATTTTTTATTAACCTATTTTGGATCTATGTACACATGTGCACGCACACATGCATGCACGTATGAACACACACACTCCACTACCATCTCACAGTATCAGTATCACTGCCGTGCTCAGAATGATCCATCACCATAAAACAGGTTGTCCTTTATGGGTCCTGATAAATTATGAAAAAGCTTAAAGAAATTAACAAAAAAAATCGATTACAGCCTATAACTGTAAATTACAAAGTGCACCTATATGGTCAGTTGGACTCCATAAGTGACTATTAGTGTGGAAACATGTATTTAAAAAAATAAATTAATTAATTAAAAAAAAAAAATAAAATAAAAAAAAAAAGAAGTGACACGGCAAGTGTACATCAATTAGCCAAAACATTATGACCACTCAAAAATGAAACAAAGTTTCCTAATAAGTCTCCTTTGTAGTCATCCGGCTTTAACTTCTATTACTGTAACCTGTTCCACCATCTACCACCAATGTAAAGTGCCTTGGGGAAACTCTGTTGTAAAAGGCGGTATACAAGAATAAATTGAATTGAATTGAATTAATACTCTGCATGCAAAGATCAGGGATATATCTACATGATATGCAAACATTTGTTTTTTATAGTTGGTACATTGAGTGTGGGAGATCTAAAAGCAAAGTCAATTTCTAGAAAATGATCACCTGGGAAGTCATGAGTTGAGATATTTGCATGGATATAAATTTGACGTCTGCCATCTTCCTAAAAATTATCAGACCAGTTACACCTTTTTAAAGGCAATGGAAAGCTGAGATTTTCAAACTAAAGTGGATAAAGAGAACCTAATTACATAAATGAGAAATTATTGTTCATGATGATTTATTAGATTAATTAGTGATTTATTATTTATTAGAAAATGGTCCAATATTAGATATCTGTGAGTGGAAAAAGTATGTGAACATCAAGAATGAACACACATCCTTGAACTAAAGAATGGTTGGGGAGTAATAAATGTAATATTCGAATGGCCAAAGTTCCAACCTTAACATGAAAGAAAAATGAAAAGAACCGGATATAAGCAGTTTGTGTGTGGAAATGAAACATGTTTAAAAAGGCTGCGACCTACAGCAGCACTGGAAGAGCATTTGGCAGGGCATCCAAGATCACACCAACTACAGGACATCTCCCTGCTTGTGGTAGTGAGGACTCCCTTCCAGATGCAATGAACCAGTTCTACGCACAGTTTGATATGCAAAACAACAGGGCGATGAGGAAGTCCATCCCTCCTTCTAATGATCAGGTTCTCTGATCATCAGGTCAGAACTCTGGGGCAGCGGTGGCCTAGTGGTTAGGGAGTTGCCCCGCATCGGAAGATTGAGGGTTTGATTCCCTCATAAGTAGGTTGCCCTGAGGTACCCCTGAGCAAGGTACCGTCCCCGTCACTGCTCCCCAGGTGCTTTCAATAGCTGCCCACTGCTGCACGGTGTTTGTGTGTATGGGTTAAATGCAGAGGTCCAATTTCGTTGTGGTTCACGCTTGCTGTGCTGTGACCTCGCAATGACAAGGGTTGTCACTTTCACTTCAGTTTCTTTCACTCTTCCTGACAACGGCTAAGGTGTGAAAATCTCTGCTGAGAGTCAAACCATGAAAAGCAGCTGGTTCAGAAAACATATCTGGCCGTGTGCTCAGAACATTTTCAACATCACCCTGAGCACCATTGTTGTTCCAAGGTGCTTCAGGACCATCACCACTTTCTGAGAAAATCATCAGAGTCTCTCTGCCTTCTGTTCAGGGCATCGTAACCACTCACTGCATCCCCAAAGCAAACAGCATTGTGGATGACCCCACACCCCCATCCCACATACTCTTCTCACTCCTGTCGTACAGGAAAAGGTTCTGTAGCATACAGGTCTGAACTACCAAGATGGGAAACATAAACATGCACCGCACACATATACATATTTAACTACATCGTGCTGCTGCTTTTGCAAACATATTGATTATTATTATCTGAGTATTTAATCCTTGCACTCTACACTTTATTGTAGATGTTGCTTTATACAGTGTTTGCTATAATACTGTATTAAACACAAAGTACTAGACTCACCATTGCTATTGCTCACACGGCATCATCGATCATACTAATATATATTACTACCTCTGATTGTAATTGGATGAATGTACTTTACTGTGACACTGTCTGCAGAGACTGGAGTATCTGTCCATAGGACCACAATAAGCTGTACACTCCATAGAGCTGGGCTTTATGAGTGGCCAGAAAAAAAGCCATTACTTAACGTTAAAAATAAGAAGGCATGTTTTGAGTTTGCCAAAAGGCATGTGGGCAACTCCCCAAATGCATGGAGGAAGGTGCTCTGGTCAGATGAAACTAAAATTGAACTCTTCAGACACCAAGGAAAATGCTAAACCCAACACATCCCATCACCCCAAGAACACCATCGCCACAGTGACACATGGTGATGGCAGCATAATGCTATGGAAATGTTTTTCAGCAGCAGGGACTGGCAAACCAACCCTGCCGAGGGAAAGATGGATGATGCTAAAAACGGATATTTTTGAGCAAAACCTGTGTCAGTCTGCAATGACCTGAAGCATACGGCTAAAGCAACACTCGAGTGATTTAAGGGGAAACATTTAAATGTGTTGGAATGGCCCAGTCAAAGTCCAGACCTCAATCCAATAGAGAATCTGTGATCATCCAATATGAAGGAGCTGGAGCAGTTTTGCCTTGAGGAATGGGCAAAAATCCCAGTGGCAAGATGTGGCAAGCTTAGAGACTTATCCAAAGCAACTTGAAGCTGTAATTGCTGCAAAAGGTGGCTCTACAAAGCACTAAACAGTTATGCACACTTAAGTTTTCTGTTATTTTGTCCTGTTTGTCAAAAAAAAAAATAATAATAATAATATACACCTTCAAAGCTGTAAGCATGTTCTGTAAATGAAATGGTGCAAACTCTCAAACAATCCATTTTAATTCCAGGTTGTGAGGCAACAAATCATGAAAAATGCCAAGGTGGGTGAATACTTTTGCAAGGCACTGTATGTTAATTTATCTAATTTTCCTCAATAAAAAGTAATATTTTCTCTAATTTATTAAACTAGTTCTGTGTATCTAATTTTTGGATTTTTGAAAATCATGTTTTCTTTATATTCATGTACAATTTTAGAATATTTTGAGTGTTTGCAAAAATTCATATATATCTTCATCATAAAGTAGGAAAGCAAAACTGAAAATTTAAAATGTAAAAAGGTCATGGAAAATTGCAATAATTTAATGCATAAAAATGAAGAATATGGCACTAGTTACTGTTCTGATTGAAAAAAAAATTTAATTGCATAACATGGCTGTAGTGAGTCAGTTGATCAGTTGATCTCAGTTAATGAATATGAAACAAAATACAGAATTAAACTGTAGTAAATTAGTGTGAAATATAATGGCATATTAAGTTCACAACATATGCCATTTCTGAAATTAAGAAGATATTTTAAAATAATTAACTCTCTGTTAAATTAACTGCTGGAATACAGACCACACGCAGAAGGCACTTTATAAGTGAATCAAAAATTGCTTGATTGGGCAATAAAAAAAAAAAGCAAGCACAGATTATGCCTTACCACAGATTCCTCTGACTCATGATTTCTGTGTGAATCAGCATGAACAGAAGAAACAGCATATCCACAGACTCCAGGTGGTGGTTCCCAGAAGACTTTGCTTTCATGTGCAGAATCTTCCTGTTCAGGACATACTGCCACACTATGGTGTGTGGGAAGGGCAATAGAACCAAAAATACCTGAGATGAAAAGAGGGTGGGAGCAGGGGGTTGCAGATTTGAAATAATATATATTAACCTCAATTTATTTATTTTAAGAATGTTCATAAGAGTGAACATTTAAAAATTAATCCAATGCAAAAAATAAAAAAATGTTGCACGTGTGAGTGTATGGGTTAAATGCAGAGCTTTAATTTCATTGTGTTTCACTGTGTGCTGTGCCGTGTTTCACAATGACAAGAATAGTGGCTTTTACTTTTCATTAAAATAAATAAAAATAATACAATTATATGCATAAGCACAAACACACGACATTGTCTTGTGATTTCAGATTTAAAAAAATGTTTTGATAACACAAGAAGAAGCAGGGAGATTACAGTGACCTTGAGCAACTACTCCCTCTGACATTTTAGCTGCCGATGTATCCCTGGTACTCTGTAACTGAGAATCTGAAAGACAGAACCAAGGGGGTGCCTGTTAAGAGTGAAAGAAAATCCTCCAATGAATTCACACTTAACTTCCAAAGAGTGAACTTACCGTTCACATGCCTTAAAGCACGGACAGTCTCACAACCTGAAGGTCTAACCTGAGGACACGACACTAGTTCTCTGGACTTCTCTTCCTCTGTAGGTCCATTAGAGTAGACAAATCTCTGAGCAACTACACTTACATTAGAAAGAATCTGTTGCTGCTGTTTCACACCTGCAAATTAAACTCACTTTAGGAATTTATACACACCTGACTCTACAGTGCAGAAAAAAAAGAAGTGTTCACTAGGTTGTAATTAGATGGTAAGAAAAAAAAAATCCTCTGTCAGCATACCTTGAGAACTTGAATCTATTGAGGAAAGATTCTTCTGTTTGCCTGATGACACTCTAGAAATGTGTGAGTTCCCATGGCTGCAATGAGGAATTCAATAATGTAACATATCTTCTTGATTCCAGCATTTTGATTCTGTTGTTGCCAAATGGGTAAGGCATAGTGTATAAAAGTATTATTTTATCTACAATTTAAAAAAATGGTACATTCAAACTGTGATCAAAATACAAGCATTAAGAAGGTTAAAATGTTAAAAGCTAAAACAAGGTCAATTTCACAAAAAATGTGGAAAAGCAGAAGTTTTTAAAGTGTGAAAAAGTGCAGAGGAGAAGTTGCAGATTCAGATCTTGAATTAATAATAAAATGTTTGTGAAATCTTTGAGCACTTATGGTCACTGCTTAATCTAACATTTTCAGATTCCTGGAACTTTATATTTGTACTCTTAATTTTAGTCATATTTTCAAAAGGAAAGTGTGGACTTCAGTAAGGCTTTAGTTCCAATAGACTTGCGTATCAAAAAAACCAGAAGAGATATGGATAAAAAATTTTTTTTTTCATAAATTCATTTTACTCAACCAGTTCTAAATTGAATATGTAGTTAAACTGGTTAATTTCTGTGCCAGTCCTTCAGAACCAATGAATACACTTCAGTGCCAAGTGAGAAGTGCATGAGAATTGATGGTTGCCTCTATAAGATGGATACCAGTGGAAATCAATTTTTTTTTTTTTTTTTTTTTTTTTTTTTTTTTTTTAAATAAATGCTCCCTCGGCACTTTTGTTCCAATACAACTATAATAATATAAAGGCCAGACTTTTCCCTCTCTTGTTAACAATTCTGAGCAACATATGATTTTAAAAGAACCTCTGTTTGCATTGCTTACCAGCGGTTGGAAATGCAAGTAAAAATTTCCGATTAGTTAGCTATGGGCAAACAATTCTGCAGAGCATGGTTAAAGACTGAGTGGGGCACAGAGGAGCTAAACATGGTTAAATTAACCAGTCATTTTGGAAGGGTTAATGATGAAAAAGTTATGTTAATTTTCCATATTTTACCTACTTATTTCAACCTTATATTACAGTTGCAATTCATGGCTATTTATTACTGAAATATTAAAATGCAGTTTATGAAACTTTATACTTTTATTGACTCTGCACTTGACTTTATGATCAAATGCTGAAACACTGTTGTTTCTTCTACCTCTACTACTCTGCATTTACACCTTCCAATAAATGTAAATATAAATCTAAATTTTGACACTCAAGATCAGATTCCACATATTTAAAAATGTCTACAAATTACTATTATTATTAATAATAATAATAATAATAATAATAATAATAATAGTTATTATTATTATTAATATAGATGCATATGGAAATGTTTTAACTTGTCTGGCGTTTCAGTCTGCAGTATCTGTGCTAAGTAGCATTTTATGTTAAATGTGCCACACACTACAGTACGGTTGCAGCTGATGACACTTATTTAGAGGTTAAGGAGTCAAAACAAAGTGCAAAGTTGAGTGACTTTTGGGGTGTTGCATGTCAAATCACAAAGCAAAAGGTGTTATGTGGCATGATTAACGCTTAACGAAGAATTGTACTATAACAAATACAGACAGTCAATATTTAAATAGATTTAACATATAAAGAAAGAAGAAAAAAAGAAACCCAGCCTACCTACTCTTGGTGCCATTGGTAATGGGAACTGTATGGGAACACAGACTGGATAAGCTGCTCTCACTCAACGGGCTGGTCAGAGATGATTTGGTCTTGTGGGATAAATCTAAAGTTGGCTCAAGCTTAACTGCTGAGTCTGGGCTTCCTGTATCTGGCTCAGAGCCACTAACTTTTGCACGTTTCTTGGCTGCACTGTTGCGCAAAGACCGCAAAGAGTTCATCATCTAAAAAATAAATACCAAGCAATAATAACATTTGTTTCTTTTTTAACCGCAAAGAACAAATGTGCTATATAAATGGCAAACAAACAGAATACAATAAAATAATAAGTTGACAACAACAAAGTTTATATGAGCCTTCTGCTCCATGAATCTGAAAGCTAGTTAGGTGCTTCATGTAAACACTTATTTATATAGAGAACAACTTCCTGGTCACCTCCTCCTTGTCCACTGGCTCCTCATCTGTATGCTGCAGGTTCATGGCAGAAAGTTCCAGGTGAAGACTCCTACCAGGCTGACCTTGCCATGACCCATCATGCAGAGATTGCTTTGAGACTGGACAAGTAGGTGGAGATGATCTAATTCCTCTCAGGATCTGAGGATGAGGACATGACGTTGATGTGGCGCTTGCACGAGAAGTTTGCACAGGCATTGGTGAACACCTGCTGGAGTTTAACTTGCCTGCATAAAAACAAAGTACTTATCATATGTTGGGTATCCACAGCAAAAACAAATAGGCACAGAGTAATACAATATACTGCTATATATTCATGCATGAATCTCACTGATATAAACCGAGTGTATTGATAAATTACACTTATTTGAGGATTAGCTATTTTTCCTATTCTGCCCAGTTTATTACTAAAAACTGAAACAAATGTAATGTCTGAGTGTGGTGGCTATAAAGTAATCACCACAGTCTACAGCCAAAGTTATTCCATTTCAAGATAAAAAGGGTATTTCACTCCATAACTAAATATTTTAATACTTAAAAATTTTCTTTAAAATAACAGGTAAAAAAAAACAAACAAAAAAAAAAAACTCAATAGCATGCAAAATTAAACATAGAACATCATATCAATATAAATTAAAGAAAAAAGTTAAAGGCAGTGGCCAGCCATGCAATTAGTGGCTAGTGAGTAGTGCTGGGGGTGGTACCTTGCACTACCTTGAGGCATGGGACTCAAACCCACAATCCTCCAATCATGGGGACAGGGGCCTAACCAATTGGCAACCAATAAGCCTACAATGTGCTGTCATTAGTACTTACACAAACACAAAGATCCAGAGAGAGATAAAAAGGCCATTACAAAATTGTGTTTGCTATGAACTACAGATACCTGGGTTTGAGATCAAAATACAAATGAGAGGTCAAATTCCCATCTTTTCTCTTGGTATTTACATTTAAATACCTCAAATAAAACACCGCATTTTTTTGCATCTGACCACCCAGTTTTTCAAGTTTGCAAAAGTATTGGAACATTTAAGGCTGACGGTTTTGTTGTTGTTATGCAGGAATTTCCAGCTAGTATGATTGTTAAACTAATAATAGTCTGATATCTAGTGGCCTAATGGTTAGGGACTAGGCCCCAGAATCAGGAGGTGATGGGTTGGAATCCCAATCCAGTTGGTTGCGCTTGAGAAAGGTACCATCCTCATCACTGCTCCCAGGGACCTGGATAAAGAAATCAGTAAAAAAAAAGTACTAGAGTATGTATTATGAAATTACAGTTGGGCATTCCAGAGCCAAGTGGAAGTGCAACACCTAAGAGTGCAGGTAAAGAAGTAATGACATCATAACCTAGGTTGGGCATCAAAAATTCAGATGAAAATTTCACCAATACAACATGCAGAAGCTATTGCTTGTATAAGAGAAATACGAGGTGATGTCATTCAACTTTCTTATGACAAATTCTGATAAGACAGAGGTCTTTTGCTATGTCCTAAAATTGCTAGAGACAAACTTTCAGGTTTAATGCTAGAATAATTTTACAGCTAATCTTAAACCCACTGTCAAATGCCTGGGTGTCACAATTGCCTCAGATCTATCTCTAGATACACACATTGAAAATATTACTAAAATAGATTTTTTTTTCCAAAGAGAAGGTTTATGGACATTGTGAGAGAGGACATGCAGGAGGTTGGTTGAAGCAGGAAGATGCAGATGACTGGAAGAAATGGAGAAGGTTGAGCCGGTGTGGCAACCCCTAAACAGCAGCAGCCAAAAGAAAGAGAAGTCAGACATTATTTAGACTCCACTGGCTTCCTGTGAAATTCCGCATTGACTATAAAAATTTTACTACTAACTTACAAAGCCCTAAATGGCCTCGCTTCTGATTATCTTTCCAAGCTTATTTCTAGTTATGAACCCCCATGATCTCTTAGATTGCAAGGTGCTAGCTTTCTAACAATTTCCAGAATTTTGAAAACAACAATAGGGGAAGAGCCTTTTCATACAAAGCACCCCCTGCAGTCTTTCAGATACTGTCCAGGCCTCAGACACACTCTCAGTCTAGGCTAAAAACGTACTTATTTAGTCAGGATTTTAATAATTAATCTTATTAGTTAAAAGGTGCAGATCCAAGGGTTTACAGATGCAGAAAATTATAGTAAATTGGTATGTTGGTGCTGCTGGACAACCACTATCACACGATCACTCAGGTTTGTTGACGGTGGTGTTTGTTGTCTCTGGGTGTTCTCGATTCTGTCCTTTCTAGTCAGGCTGTAATATCCAGTTTCCCAAAGTCATAGTGAAAGTGACAACCCCTGTCATTGTGAAATGCAGCACAGCACAACACAAAATTAAACCTTTGTGTTTCACCCATACACACACATGCAGCAGGGGGCAGCTATTGAAAGCACCCGGAGAGCAGTAACGGGGATGGTACCTTGCTCAAGGGTACCTCATGGCAACCTACTGGTGAGGGAATCGAACCCACAATCTTCCAATGTGGGGGCACCTCCCTAACCACTAGGCCACCGCTGCCTTAACTTAAATGCTTAACTTAAAAGAACTTACCTAATACATAGTTGAGATAGGTGGGAGTCCAAAACAAATTTAATAAAAAACAAATTAAATAATGTAATTCTTGTCAATATTTTTGGTCTCTTCTGGAACTATATACTTTGACAAATTATTCACTGGGATTTTTGCTAGCACTTCCAACTGAAATATCCCCATACAGCTGTAGTTTTTTTTTTTTTTTTGGTTTGTCACAGTGCTTAAGCAAGCCTCACCGCATATTGCAATGCTTTGCAGCTGACCTATTTTTGTGGTAAAAGTGGCAACCCATGATAGTACCAAGTTCAAAGTCATGAAGCTCTTCACTGAACAGCCATAGTCTGACAGTGGAGATTGCATGCCTATGTGCTGGATTTTTATACAGGAATTAATTAACAAACTAGTGTCACTGAAACACCTAAACTCAATAACAAGGAGGCTGTCCACATGATTTTGGCTGTACTACTGCTTGATTAGATATGATAAACTTCATGTGCAGAATCAAGTTTCAGATTTAGAAGAAAGTTATGCAAATCTTGCTAAAATACAAAAATTATATACTCACCAATATTATGTTTCCAAGGGCTTGGGTCCCTATGACGGGGGGTCATTTCTTGCTTGCTGGGCCAAGTGTTGGACATGGAGAGAGGGGAGTCAGCATGGCATCTATGGGGGAGGGTGGGACTCAGCTGGACACTTGGTAGACTAGCCATAGGGTAAGAAGGCAGCAGGAAGGACCCAGGGAGAGATGGATTTGAGGGAAGAGAAAAGGTACGCTCTACTTTGGAGTTACCAGATAAGCAGCTGGACTTGAAATCTGAAATAAAGCAAGTGAACAATGATTTAAGTAATCATCATAAACATCATAAACAAACTTAAAACATTTAATTACTGACATTACTTTCACTTCTAGCTACTTGCAGCATCAAAATAATATCATCGCACTTAAGTTTAGTGTAAAATGTAACTGGATGGTGCAACTATATAAACTTCTAGCACATTTAAAATGGATTTCCAGTTCAAAACAAAGTCTGTAGGTAATCCCTGAGCATAGAAACAACTACTACTTGCATTTTTTAGGTGCCAGAATCGGAAGGTCATTGTTTCAAATCCTGAACCAGCAGGTTGCCCTGAGGTACCATCCGTTATTCCACCCCGGGCGCTTGATGGGGTTGCCCACTGCTGCATGGTGTGTGTATGCATTAAATGCAGAAGTTACTTTTTACATGGTTCAATGTGTGCTGTGCTGAGTGCTCACATTGGCAAGTAGTCACTTTCATTTCACTTTTATTTTGTCTCACTAGATTTAAAAAGGTGCAATAAAATGTCAGTTTTACTTTGTGGAGCACATGATACAGGATGCACATCTGCTTTGATTGCTATAAATAAGAAAATGTGGACTGAAATGGTCTTTCATTTAAAAATGGCAATGCCTGACCATGTTCCTTAGAAGAGGATAATGAATGAAAAAGTCTAAATAGTAGATATTCAGAACTCAGTCTGTAGACCAGCATGGGGACTTGAATTTCATTCAGGCAGCCATGGATACTAGAGCATTTTGGTAAATAAGAGGAAAGATAACCATGAATTGTACCAGGAGCAGGGTGCCATATTGAGTCAAGTATGATATGAATCTCCTTATGTTATTGAGGGCAAAGTGGCATTAATAATGCCTTAAACAATGGTAATCTGAAACTATGTAAAAAGTAACATCTAATTAGATGGAGGAGACTATCCTCCATCTAATTAGATGTTCACACTCCATCAAGGCTAAACTGCCTAAGTGTGATTGGGGGTGGGGGGGGGGGGGGGGGACCTCTCCTGAAGGCAGCGATGGCCTAGTTAGGGAGTTGGCCCTGGATCGGAAAATTGTCACCAGTAGGTAAGTCCTGAGGTACATTTGAAGGGGGGGGGGGGAGTGAAAGCGAAAGTGACAACCCTTGTCATTGCAAGGTCACAGCACAGCACACAGTGAACCACAACGAAATTGGACCTCTGCATTTAACCCATGCACACAAACACCGTGCAGCAGTGGGCAGCTATTTAAAGTGCCCGGAGAGCAGTGACAGGGACGGTACCTCGCTCAAGGGTACCTCAGGGCAACCTACTGGTGAGGGAATCGAACCCACAATCTTCCAATGTGGGGGCACCTCCCTAACCACTAGGCCACCGCTGCCCAATTGATCTTAGCCAAAAGGCAAAGAAACAAGGTAACGTCCCCGTCACTGCTCCCGGGCGCTTTCAGAACTGCCCACTGCTGCATGGTGTTTGCATGGGTTAAATGCAGAGGTGCAATTTTGTTGTGGTTCACTGTGTGCTGTGCTGTGACCTCGCAATGACAAGAATGTCACTTTCACAAGACTGGATTCTGTTCATATCAGATTGGACAGCCCAAGCTACTGAGAAGTTAAAATGGATAAATGGTATTTGATGTTAAAATTGTTAAACTCAGTTTTTAGACAAAAGATTTTTGTTTTTTTCAGTGCCATATCAAGTTTTATTTAAATAGCCCTAAAGCAGATTGTTACAAAGCAGCTTTACAGAATCCCACAGAGGCAAGAAAAACCCTATTGAACCAAGACTCAAAAGGGGAACATGTCCTCCTCTGGTTGACCCAAGATAATCAAGAAAGAAAAGAAAGCAAAAGTACATTTTAAAGTTAATTGATTGATTTAGTAAGGAGTTCTGGTAAAGTATGAGTTAATATAAAAGAGGTCCATTAGAGTCTGTAACTGGAAGTTCAATTACCTTATAGTGGTACCTTGTTGAGTTAGTGGAGCATTTGTTAGTCTAGTTAGTGGCAGCAGCTCAAAGCAGATATATGATGTATAGTAAACGTCCATTTACTATTGTCTTTGTCTTATACTTCTTGAGTTCATGGAGGACATTTACCTAAATCTGACCCCCAGAAGATGGCATGGAGCTACCTGTATAAACGGGCATAATTTTAAATTCATTAATAAATAGATAAATAAATAAATAAACTAACTTGTGAAGGGAGTCAACCTTGTGATGCATTAAAAAAAGTTTGCTTTTGCAAATGTATTAAAAATAAACAAACGTACATAAGTATTCAGAGCCTATGCTTAATACTTTGTTGAAGCACCTTTAGTAGCAGCCTCAAGTCTTTTTGAGAATGTTGTTACTTGGCACTCCTTCAGGCTGAAAGGGGAGCGTTGGTAAAAAAGCCATTTACAGATCTTTCCAGAGATGTTCAATTGGGTTCAAGCCTGGGCCACTCAAGGACACTCCTGGAAGAGTTGTCCTGAAGCCACTCCTTCATTATCTTGGCTGTATGCTTATGGTCATTGTCCTGTTAGAAGATTAACCTTCAACCCAGTCCGAGCTCCAGAGTGCTCTAGAGCAGGTTATCATCAAGGATGTATCTGTACAGGACTGCAGGCAAAAAACATCCCCACTTCATTATGCTGCCACCACCATGCTTCACTGTAAGGATGGTAAGGATGGATGGATGACCAGTGCCTGGTTACTTTCAGACATTCAGACAACTCTTGGCACTGAGGCTGAAGAGTTCAATCTTTCTGTCATCAGACTACAAGCCCGTTTGGTGGAGTGCTGCAGAGGTGGTTCTGAAGGTTCTCCTCTCTCCAAATGCTGAAGCTCTGTTAGAGTGACCATCAGGTTCTTGGTCACCTCCCTGACTAAGGCCCTTCTACCCCAATCGCTCAGATTGGCTGATTAGCCAGCTCTAGGTCCTATGTTTCTATGGTTCTAAACCATGGTCCTATGGTTCCAAACTTCTTCCATTTACAAATAATGAAGACTACTGTACTCATTAGGCTCTTCAATGCTGCAATGATTTTTCTGTAGTCCCAGATGTTTGCCTCGATACAATCCTGTCTCTGAGATGTACAGACATTTGCTTGGACTTCATGGCTTGGTTTGTGCTCTGACATGCACTGTCAACTGTGGAAACATATACAGAAGGGTGTGTGCCTTTCCAAATCATGTCCAATCAACTGAATTTACCACAGGTGGACTCCCATTAAGCTGTAGAAACTTCTGAAGGAAGAGCAGTGAAAACAGGATGCACCTGAGCTTGCTTTTGAGTGTCATGGCAAAGGCTATGTATTTTTTTTTTTAAATATGTTTGCAAAAGTTTCAAGCAAATCTTTTTCACTTTGTCAGTATGGGGTATTTGGTGTAGAATTTTGAGGTAAAAAATGAATTTAATCAATTTTGGAATAAGGCTGTAACACAGTAAAATGTGGGGAAACATGGGGCAATGTGGGGCACTGTGAATACTTACTGGATGCACTGTATCCTTTGGTTTGGCTGAAATATATATTTGTTTGTCATCAGTGTAACAGTGGAAGCTACTTCCATGTTTCCAAATTACACAACTCAGAGGGTGCATGTGGAATAAGAAAAGTAGAGTACCGTTAGAAATTGGTTGGTAATTTGATAACTTGAATGGATCAAGGTTTCTTAAGCAAAGACTTAAGTGATAGGGAGTGTACTCTGGGGAGAGAGAGTGGTGACTGATGTGGACTTTATTGCACATGTTGGTGAAGGGAACAGAGGTGATGAGTTGATGGGTAGGTATGACTTCACGGAGACGAAAGCTGAAGATCAGATGGTTGTAGATTTTGTGACAGGGGAGAGTATAGCTAAACAGCATAGAATGGTGGCCTGTAGGATGACCTTGGAGGTCAAGAAGAGGAGGAAAGTGAGGGCAGAGTAGAAGATCAAGTGATGGAAGCTGAAGAAGGAGGACTGCAAGGTGGAATTCAAACAGGAGTTAACACAAGCACTGGACGGTGTTGAAGAGCTACTGGATTGCTGGAAAACTGCTGCAGAAGTGATAAGGCAGATAGCTAGAAAGGTACTTGGTGTGACATCTGGAAGGAAGAAGGAGGATAAGGAAACCTGGTGGTGGAACCCAGAAATCCAGAAGTGTATACAGAAGAAGAGGTGAAGATGATGTGGGATAGTCTGAGTGATGAAGAAAGTGGACAGGAGTACAAAGAGATGAAGCACAGGGCGAAGAAAGCCGTGGCAAAGGCTAAAGATAAGGTCTGTGATGTATTGTATGACAGGTTGGACAGCAAGGAGGGAGAAAAGGACCTATACCAATTGGCTAGACACAGAGATAGAGTTGGGAAAGATGTGCAGCAGGTCAGGGTGATTAAGGATAGGAATTGAAACGTACTCACAAATGAACAAAGCGTGCTGAGCAGATGGAAGGAGTACTCTGAGCAGCTTTTCTTTGTTGATGATATTGTGACCTGTAGCGAGAGTACTGAGCAGCTTGAGGAGAGCCTGGAAAGATGGAGATATGCTCTAGAGAGGAGAGGAATGAAAGTGAGCTAGTCAAAGATAGAATATATGAGTGTGAACAAAAGGGAGGAAAGCAGGATGGTTAGGAAGGGGTAGAGGTGACAATGGTAAAGGATTTTAAATGCTTGGGATCAATAGTTCAGAGTAATGGCGAGTATGGAAGAGAGATGAAGAGTGCGCAGGCAGGTTGGAACTGGTGGAGAAGAGTTGCTGAAGTGACTTCTGACAGATGAGTAAAAAAAGAAAGTTTACAGGACAGTAGTGAAACCAGCTTTTTGTTGCACAGGTTGTAGACGGTAGCACTGTCAAAAAGACAGGAGGTCTCAGAGTTAAAGATGCTGAAAATTGAGTGTGATGAGGATTGACAGGATTAGACATGAGTATATTAGAGGGACACCTCAGGTTAAACATTTTGGAAAGAAAGTTAGAGAAGCATGGTTGCATTAGTTTGGACATGTCCAGAGGAGAGACGAGGATTTTATTAGGAGGATGTTGAAGATGGAGCTACCAGGAAAGAGGTTAAGAGGAAGACCAAAGAGAAGGTTCGTGGACGTGGCGAGAGAGACATGCAGGGGGTCGGTTTGAGGGAAAAAGATGCAGAGGACCGGAAGAAATGGAAACAGATAATCCGCTGTAGCAACCCCTAAATGGGAGCAGCTGAAAGCAGATGATGATGTAGCTTTAGTCTTTTAAAATAATGCAAGGCTTCAAAATGTTGAAGCAAATTAAATTTGCCTTGTCTATGCACATGGTTCATAAAGAGAGTATTAAGACTTATGAACCATGCATATGAACAAGATATTTGGTACACAGTCTGATGTGATGACTTTTTTTTTTTTTTAACAAATCTAAATTTTAATGTAATACTCAACTTATTACTTTTCTGCTAAGAAAATGTATTGTTGTAATTTACCTTTTCATCAAGTTCTATATTAAAAACTTGAAGGATAAATATGCTTCCTACACTCAAATCTAGAATATAGCACATTATTATACTGCTCAAATTGTTTAAAAAAAATGTTTTCTCCTACTTGATCTCTTTTAATGCCAGTGTTTTTTTTTTTTTACCTCCTGTGAGTCACTAAGTTAAGAAAAAGACACATGCCATTAACCATTTTGAAAGCTATGTGAATTCTTCCAGCTAAAGAGGATTCCCACTTTACATGTTTTACCCTCTATTTAGTACCACTACCAACACTAAAACTATGAATATTGTTTTTTCCTCACTCACTTGCTCACTCTCTCACATAGCCATTGTCCTGAGAAGGGTCACAGCACACAGTGAAACAACAAAATACTTCCTCTGCATTTCAACCATACACACATGTGCAGCAGGGAGCAGTTATTTAAGGTGCCCGGGAGCAGTGATGGGGATGGTACCTTGCTCAAGGGTACCTCAGGGCACCTCAGGGCAACCTACTGGCCTGGGATTTGAACCCATGACCTTCCAATCAAGGGGCCTATTGCTAAAAATCAGCAACTAATTATTTCCCAGCCAATTAACATTTCTAAGCCTTGGAACTGACTGAGGCAAAACAATAAATGGTCCCAGATATTAAAGTGCCAAAAAGCAATTTTGAAAAAATACACATGAAATGTACATTAATACATTAATTTTGCATAGAGAGGTCTCAGGAAGGCTAGGTTGCAGACAAACTAAAACATTAGACATGCCAACGATAAAGCAGGAGCCTAACTGCACTGTAGAAAGATACAGTACATTTTATAGCAAAAATAATGCTATAAACATAAGCATAAGTACTGGTTTTCAGTATCACACTGTGTAATGCATCATATGGCATCAGATGGTTACTGGATAACTGTTCACTGCTCATTTCATAAAATATTAGCATGAAAAAAGGAGGCAAGTTTTGGATTCAGGATTAAGCTTAAACCGAAGGTTTTACTGTATATTTGCACTGAGATACCGGGAGAGTGATGGCAGGCAATGGAGTGACTATGTAATTGCAGTAATGTAAGCATAAACTGGGAATATACTAAATATTTGCTCCAAGAAACCAGGCAGAAATATTTTATTTATTAAAATATCTTCGACTATAAACAACAAGTTGGCCGGTTCATTACTTGTGGTGACTTAGCAAAAACATTGAATATAGGTCAACACATTGGTTTGCTTTGCAGCCCCTTTAAAAAGTGTTCAAAGTGTCCAGGCCAGCCAATATATATATTCTTCCCATCATGTCCTGGTTCTGCCCCTTAGTCTGGTTTTGCCCAGAACACCTCCACTAGGAGGGGCCCTAGTGACATACTAACCAGAATGCCTGAATGATCTCAACTGGCTCCTTTTAAAGCAAGCTCCAAACTCTGGGCTCCTCCAGGATGTCTGAGTTACTCACCTTATCCCAAAGGGTGTGCTTAGCTATGAGACATTTACCGCTTACTCTTAAAATTACCCACATTACAGGTCCACATAATTAATTTTAAAGTCAAACTGAATATATACTCTTTTTCTTTCAGATGATCCCGTTTAGGGGTTGTAACAGCAGATCATCCGTTTCCATTTCTTCCTTTTCTCTGCATCCTCCTCCTTCAAACCGACCACCTTCATGTCCTCTCTCACCACGTCCATAAACCTCCTCTTTGGTCTTCTTCTTTTCCTCCTTCCTTGAAGCTCCAACTTAAACAGCCTCCTCCTAATATAATCCTCGTCTCTCTAACCTCTTTCTTAAAAGCATCGGTCACTTCTACTGTGGATCTCACCACTGTCACACTGCCATCATACATATCCTGAACTACTCTCACATACTTCTCTGCAACACCTGACTTCCACATACAAAACCACAACTCCTCTCCAACTCCATGAAGGCACAAAGTAACTTCTTCTGACCTTCTCTGTACTTCTCCATTATCACCCTCAGAGCAAACATTGCATCTGTAGTGCTCTTTCTCGGCATGAAACCATACTTCTACTCACTAATCATCACCTCTTTTCTTAACCTAGCTTCCACTACTCTTTCCCATAACTTCATGGTGTGGCTGATCAACTTTATCCCTCTATAGTTAGTACAGTTCTGTGCATTACCCTTATTCTTGAAAATCGGTACAAGTAAACTTTGTCTCCACTCCTCAGGTATCCTCTCGCGTTCCAAGATTCTATTAAACAATCTGGTCAGAAACTCAACTGCCATCTCTCCTAAACAACTCTATGCTTCCACCGGAATGTCACCCGGACCAACAGCCTTTCCATTCTTCATCGCTGATCTTACTTCCATCTTGCTTATTTGCTGCAGTTCCTAGTTCACTATCCTCACATCACCCAGTCTTCTCTCGCTCTCCTTTTCTTTATTCATCAGCCCCTCAAAGTACTCCTTCCATTTGCTCAACACGCACTGTTCACTTGGGAGTACTTTTCCATTTCTATCTTTAATAGCCCTGACCTTCTGTATATCTTTCCCAGCTCCGTCTCTCTGTCTAGCCAATCAGTATAGGTCCATTTCTTCCTGCTTCCTGTCCAACCCCTCATACAATTCACCATACACCTTATCTTTAGCCTTTACAACTGCTTTCTTCCCCCTGCGCTTCATCTCCTTGTACTCTTGTTCACTTTTCTTCATCTCTCTGACTATCCCACTTCTTCTTTGCTTGCCTCTTTTTCTGGATACAATCCTGGACTTCTGGGTTCCACCACCAGGTTTCCTTATTCTCCTTCTTTCTTCCAGATGTCACAACAACTTTCTAGCTATCTGCCTTACTGAATATATATACTACAGTGCCTTGCAAAAGTATTCAGCCCCCCCCCCTGGCTTTTTACCTATTTTGTTACATTCCAACCTGTAATTTAAATGTTTCGTAATTTTACTCTATCTAAAATCTAAATTTAAAATCAATCAATCAAAGAAAATAAAACAATGAAAACTGGTACATGCATATGTATTCACCCCCTGTGCCATGAAGCCCCTAATAAGTCCTGGTGCAACCAATTACCTTCGAAATTCATATAATTAGTGAAATGAAGTCCACCTGTGTGCAATCTAAGTGTCACATGATCTGTCAGTATAAACACACCAAAAGGCCCCAGAAGCTGCAACACAACTAAGCAAGAGACATCACACCATGAAGACCAAGGAGCTCTCCAAACAAGTTATGGACAAACTTGCTGAGACGTCAGAGTTGGGTTATAAATAAAAAATATCCAAATCTTTGACGATTCCCTAGAGCACCATCAAATCCATCATCTTCAAATGGAAAGAACATGGTACGACAACAAACCGGCCAAGAAAGGGCCACCCACCAAAACTCAAAGACCGGGCAAGGAGGGCATTAATCAGAGAGGCAGCACAGAGACCAAAGGTAACCCTGAAGGAGTTGCAGAGTACCACAGCAGAGACTGGAGTATCTGTCCATAGGACCACAATAAGCCATACACTCCATAGAGTGTATATTAAAAATAAGAAGCCATGTTTTGAGTTTGCCAAAAGGAATTTGGGCGACTCCCCAAATGTATGGAGGAAGGTGTTCTGGTCAGATGAGACTAAAATTGAACTTTTCAGACACCAATGTCTGGTGAAAACCCAAAACATCCCATCACTCCAAGAACACCATCACCACAGTGAAACATGGTGATGGCAGCATCATGCTGTGGGGATGTTTTTCAGCAGCAGGGACTGGGAAACTGGTCCAAGTCGAGGGAAAGATGGATGGTACTAAATACAAGGATCTTCTTGAACAAAACCTGTCAGTCTGCAATCACCCGAAGCATACTGCTAAAGCAACACTCCAGTGGTTTAAAGGGAAACATTTAAATGTGTTAGAATGGCCTAGTCAAAGTCCAGACCTCAATCCAATTGAGAATCTGTGGTCAGACTTGAAGATTGCTGTTCACAAGCAAAAACCATCCACTGTGAATGAGCTGGAGCAGTTTTGCCTTGAGGAATGGGCAAAAATCTTGACAATAACCTGCTCTCTGCTATTGCTGGAACTTTTTTTTTTCCTCTCAATATGTACTAATGTACATTCATGTACATGAACCACCTTACCGCCACTTATTACTTATTTTTATTTATTTTTTGCACTTTAACCATAACACTGCTGCTCTATCACACTGCCAATAACTTGAGCTGCTTTGTTCCTCTCTGAAGGATGAATTTACTGTCTGTTGTCGTCTGTCTGTTGTCTACATTTGTTTTGCCTTTTCTTGTGTCTTACGTTGTGTCTGATGCCGTCTTAGCGTAGCACTTAGTGTAGCACTAGGGACCGGGAGGAACATTATTTCGTTTCATTATTTCGTATGTACTGTATACAGTACTGTGCAAAAATTTTAGGCAGGTGTGAAAAAAGGCTGTAAACAGAGAATGCTTTCAGAAATATAAATAATGATTGTTTATTTTTATCAATTTACAAAATGAGCGAACAAAAGAAAAATCTCTCTCAAATCAATATTTGAAAATATTTTACTACCTTTTGCCTTCAAACCAGCATCAATTCTTATGGTACTTATGGTAATTCTTAGGTACACTGGCACAAAATCAGGGATTTTGTAGGATTATAGTCAGGTGTATGATCAACCAGTTTTACCGAACAGGTGCTAATGATCATCAATGTAACACGTTGAAACACAGTCATTAACTGAAACAGAAACAACTGTGTAGGAGGCTTAAAACTGGGTGAGGAACAGCCAAACTCTGCTACCAAGGTGATGTTGTGGAAGACAGTTTCATGTCATGTCAAGATTGAGCACAACAACAAGACACAAGGTAGTTATGCTGCATCAGCAAGGTCTCTCCCAAACAAAGATTTCAAAGCATACTGGGTTGCTGTTCAAGCACTTTTGAAGAAGCACAAAGAAACGGGCAACGTTGAGGATCATAGACGCAGTGTTCAGCCAAGGAAACTTAGTGCAGCAGATGAAAGACACATTAAGCTTATTACCCTTCGAAATCGTAAGATGTCCGACAGTGCCATCAGCTCAGAACTGGCAGAAACCAGTGGGACCCTGGAAATCTGGCCAGAAGTGGTCTTCATGGAAGAGTTGCAGCCAAAAAGCTAAACCTCTGATGTGGAAACAAGGCCAAGCGACTCAAGTATACATGAAAACATACGAACTGAGTTGCAGTTCGTATGGTGGAGGTTCCTTGAAGGTTTGGGGCTGCATTTCTGCAAATGGAGTTGGAAATTTGGTCAGGATTAATGGTGTTCTCAATGCTGAGAAATACAGGCAGATACTTATCCATCATGCAATACCATCAGGGAGGCGTATGACTGGCCCCAAATTTATTCTGCAGTAGGACAATGACCCCAAACATACAGCCAGTCATTAAGCCATTAAGAACTATAGTCAGCAAAAAGAACAACAAGAAGTTCTGGAAGTGAAGGTATGGCCCCCACAGAGCCCTGATCTCAACATCATTGAGTGTGTCTGGGATTACATGAAGAGACAGAAGGATGTGAGGAAGCCTACATCCACAAAAGATCTGTGGCTAGTTATCCAAGATGTTTGGAACAACCTACCAGCAGAGTTCCTTCAAAAACTGTGTGTCACAGTCACAGAGACTTATCCAAAGCGACTTGAAGCTGTAACTGCCACAAAAGTTGGCTCTACAAAGTACGGACTTAAGGGGGGTGAATAGTAATGCACGCTGAGGTTTTTCATTATTTTGTCCTATTTGCTGTTTGCTTCACAATAAAAATTATTTTTTAAATCTTTAAAGTTGTAGGCATGTTCTGTAAATGAGATGGTGCAAACACTCAAACAATCCATTTTAATTCCAGGTTGTGAGGCAACAAAACATGAAAAATAGGGGTGAACTTTTTCAAGGTACTGTATGTTTAAATGTAGATAGATTTATAAAGTACAGTACAGCATGTTGTAATGAATTACTGACTTCAAATATGACACAGTTATGGGATTCCACCTTTGCCACAAATCAGAAGTGAAATGTCCACTTTGCTAGACCTACCCGGGGTAAACTGAAATTGCTATTTTTATGAAATGGAAGCTTCTAAAAGCAACACCAGAACAGCCACAAAGGTAGAACATGGAGCATAACTATTGATTATTAAAAGTACATGACAGGCAAAAAACAGCCTATCCACTATTGCCATTTCTAAACCTCATGAGTTTCAATTTGCCACTGAAATCAACATCAGATCAAGAAATGGCTCAAGAGTGTCATGAAATGATCAAGTTCAAGCTGCTGCACACAACCTTAGGATCATTATGCACAATGACCTCCCTGCCTTCCAGGTACACTGAACCACATCTACACACAGACTGATGCTGAGAACAACACGACAATGAGGAAGTTCATCCCTCCTCCTAACGACCAGGTTCTCTGCCTGACCACGGCTGAGGTGAGAAGATCTCTGCTGAGCGTCTACCCATGGAAAGGTGCTCGTCCAGACAACATGCCTGGCATGTGTTAAGAGGATGTGCCGAATAGCTGGCAGATGTTCTCACTGACATCTTCAACATCTCTCTGAGCACCACTGTTGTTCCAAGGTGCTTCAAGACCACCACTCATCTCCATGCCAAAAAAGTAATCTGTGTCCTGCCTCAATGACGATGGTCACAGTCGCACTCACACCTGTAATCATAAACTGCTTTGAGAGGCTGGTCATGAGGCACATATAGACCTAACACCCACCCTCACTGGGCCCCCTGCATTTTGCGTTTTGTCCCAACCATTCAACAGATGATGCCATTATCACCATCCTCCATCTGGTCCTTTCACATATGGACAGAAAGCACAGTTACATCAGAATGCTGTTCATAGACTTCAGTTCAGCATTCAACACCATCATCCCTCAGCATTGTAGTGAGAAGCTGAGGCTGCTGTGCCTGAACACCTCCCTCTGTAACTGGATCCTGGACTTCCTGACTGGGAAACCTCAGTTAGTCAGGACCAGCAGCAGCACCATCACGCTGAGTACAGGGGCACTGTGTACAGGGGTACAGCTATATACTCAGCTCACTGTTGTTTACTCTAATGACCCACGACTGTGAAGCCATGCACAGATCCAAACACATCATCAAATCTGCTGATGGTACAACCATGGTGAGTCTGATCAGTGGTGACAATGAAAGGTTTACAGAGAGGAACAGCTAACGGGAATTGCAGTGTCTCCGACCGCATGTCCGTACAATGGGTGGTAAGGAAAGCTGAGAAGATCATCATGAATGCTTTGCCTTCTGTCTTCAGGACATTTTCACGACTCGCTGCATCCGCAAGGCAAACAGCATTGCGGATGATCCCACACAACGTCCCACACACCCTTCTACCTCCTGCTTTCCAGGAAAAGGCACCATAGCATATGGGCCACCATGATGGGCAATAGTTTTCTGGCCATCAGACTCTTCATCCACCAGGCTCCAGTCAAGTTCCCCTTTTGTCATTTCAAACTTAGAGTTCATAGAGAAACAAAACAACATTCCTCCAGGACCATGGCAAGACAACATCTAATATTACATAGAACACACCACAAGACAAGTGCAGACAAGACAACAATTAGTGCAAAAACAACTGTAACTGTGTGAGCAGCAGAAAAACAGTATAGGCAGCATGGTTTTAAAATGTGTAGTACAAAATATAAATTGAACAAAGACATATCTATATAAAAACAGCAGGAGGTAAATAGATACAGGTGTATGAGTGGAGCCTGGTGAATGATGAGGAAAATTACAATTTAAGAGTCTGAAGGACAGGGATTAAAAAAAAAAAAAAAAACGTTTCCCAACCTGGTAGCGGAGGCCCATATGCTACGGAATCTTTTCTCAGACATTTAAATTTATGGCATTTAGCAGACACTCTTATCCAGAGCGACTTACATGTCCAAATTACAGGGACCCTGGAGCAACTCCGGGTTAAGGGTCTTGCTCAGGGATCCAGTGATGGTAGTGTTAGAGGTGGGATTCGAACCTGGGACCTCTTGAGCCATTGGTCCATAGGCAAGTACCCTACCACTAGACCACCACCACCCTAAATTTATACACATACTGCCTCTGTTTTTTGTCAGATGAATGTTCCCTGTCCTCTCCTGTGCAATTGTTTTTGCAGTGGTTGTTATCGTGTACACTTGTTACTACTATCTGCACTTCTTATGGTGTGTTCTGTGTAATGTTAGATGTCATCTTATGTTTACTGTGTACTGTGGATATGGTTGAAATGACAATAAAAAACCTACCTGACAAGATCAAGCATTAATTAGAGTGCTTCTAACTTTTTTGGGAAATATTTGATGGCTGTGTCTCTATGCAGTCATCAAACAACACTCCACCTTTTGGATGAATTAAATCTCCTTATCCAACATCAATGTAAAATATGATACAATTTGACTTGGTAGTTCTATTTGGTATAAAAGAGGTAATTTTTTTTTTATCCTGTAATTATGTTGGTTTTATTGACATTTAGTATGATGATGAGACGAAGAGATATAAAAAAATATAAATCATTTACATTTACGGCATTTAGCAGACGCTCTTATCCAGAGCGACTTCCATGTCCTGATTACAGGGACAGTCCCCCTGGAGCAACTCAGGGTTAAGGGTCTTGCTCAGGGACCCAGTGGTGGTAGTGCTAGAGGTGGGATTCGAACCTGGGACCTCTTGATTCAGGGGTCCACAGGCAAGTACCCTACCACTAGACCACCGCCACCCCAAGGAACACAGCACCATCAAACCTGAGTGGGTTTGAACCATCAACCTTTCAGTTAACAGCCGAACGTGCTAACCGATTGCGCCACAGAGACAGCTCTTTTTTCATTGTGCTTTTCAAATCACACAATGAAAAGCTATTTAGTCCTAGGTGAAAGGAAAAGACTACTTACCAAAGCTGGTAATACTAGACTTATGATTCATTTTCAAAGAGAAACTTGGATCCTCTGTGCTTGGCTAGAAAAAAACAAAAAAACAAAGCCATTTAGCGCATTACATTTCAAAGTCTAAATTTACATCTTTTCTCCACTAGGCAATTTTTAGGAACAAAACACTTAAAATGCCATATTACTATGTGCAAAATTATTCAATAAATATTCATAATAGTTTTGTGCTAGTGATTCACAACTGATAAACAATTAACAATACTGACAATTCATTAGCAAATTATAACAATACTGAAACTATGAATAATAAATAAAGTCATATTTTCACAAAACACATGCTGTAAATTCAAAAATAGAGCCCTGGCCACATCCCTGGCTGAAAGCATCTTTTGAATGTTGGCAGTATGACAGGTAAAAGGAGAGGAAAGCTTAAGGTCAGGTGTTAGGTAATGGGGGTAGTGAAGAGTTATCAGATTGCTGGCCAACTACTGCAAAAGTGGTTATGGAGACCACAAGAAAGCAGAGCAATCTTTTATTATCCCACAAATGGGAAATTTGGGCGTTACAGAGCTCTTATAAAGGAGACGGAAAGAATATAGAAAGATAGATGTACAGAAAAATAAGAAAAATATAAAGAACGAGGAATAAGTACAAAAGCTATAAATAATAATCATATATCTATATATAAATATATATATTTACATGAAGATTAGGGAAGGCGACCATATACAGTAAACAGTAATAAATAAGTTATAAATAAACAAGTAACAAATGTAAATGTAATATATAATAAAAATATATTATATAATATATAATAATAAACAAGTAATATTCAATATGTAATGCTATGATGTGGAATTGTGGAGTCTGGCAGCGGTGGCCTAGCGGTTAGGGCGTTAGCCGCATGATCGGAGGATCGGGGGTTCAAACCCCTTCCCAATAGGTTACCCTGAGGTACCCTTGAGCAAGGTACCGTCCCCATCACTGCTCCCCGGGCGCTTTTAATAGCTGCCCACTGCTGCACGGGTTTGAGTGTGCATGGGTTAAATGCAGAGGTCCAATTTCGTTGTGGTTCATGTGTGCTGTGCCATGACAAGGGTTGTCACTTTCACTTTTTCTTTCACTTATTGCTGCAGGTAAGAATGACCTGTGGTAGCGTTCCTTCTTACACTGCGGGTGTAACAGTCTGCTGCTGAACGAGCTGCTCAGTAGCTAGTAGTAGGGGGTGGGTGGTGTTGTCCATGATGGATGTTAGTTTGGATAACATCCTCTCCTCCCCTACACCTGCTCGATGGATTTGAGCAGGCAGTCCAGGACAGAGCTGGCTCTCTTTAGTTTATTTAGTTTCCCTCTGTCCCTCTCTGCGATTCTTCCACACCAGCAGACCACAGCATAAAAAACAGCAGACGCTACCACAGTGTCATAAGAGGACCTCATGAGATTTCTGTTAACCCCAAAGGACCTCAGCCGCCTTAGCAGGTGTAGACAACTGAGGCCCTTTTTGTACAGTACATTGGAAATTGTGGACCAGTCCAGTTTATTGTTGATGTGGACACCCAGGTATTTGTACTCCTCCACCATTTCAATGCACAAACCCTGGATGTCCACCGGTGTAATGGGGGGTGACTTCCTGCAAAAGTAAATCACCAGTTCCTTTGTCTTGCTGGCACTGATACGCAGATGATTTTGTTCGCACCATCTGACGAAGTCACTGATGGACCCCCCTATATTCCTGCTCATTCCCCTCCAACACACAACCAACAATAGCGGTGTTGTCCGAGAACTTCTGCAGGTCATAGGTGTCCGTGTTATATTTAAAGTCCGCTATGTACAGGATGAAGAGGAAGGGGGCGAGGACTGTTCCTTGTGGGGCTCCAGTGCTGCAAACCACCACCTCAGACACACAGTCCTGGAGTCTCACATACTGGGGTCTATTGGTGAGGTAATCAATAATCCACTCAGACTTGTGATGGTCCACACCCACTCCCTCCAGCTTCCCCCTCAGAACTGAAGGTTGGATTGTGTTGAAAGCACTAGAAAAGTCAAAGAACATGACTCTCACAGTGCTCTTGTCACCCTCCAGGTGAGTAAGGGCCCGATGCAGCAGGTAGATGACGGCGTCATCCACCCCCATGTGCGGCTGGTAAGCAAACTGCAGCGGGTCTAGGTCCCTCCTGACCAGTGGACGAAGGTGATGGAGGATGATCCTCTCCATAGCCTTCAGGTTAGAAGTGAGGGCAATGGGTCTGAAATGGTTTGGCTCCTTGGGGTGCGACATCTTGGGGACTGGAACTAGGCACAAGGTCTTCCACAGATTCCACAGACTCACTGTGCTCTTTCCAGTAATGGTGTTCAATCCTCTCCACACACCTCTGACGTTGTTTTGTTTGAGCTGCTCCTCCAGCCTCTCTCTATATCTGTCCTTCCCCCTCCTTATCTCTCTTTTCAGCTCCTTCTGGGCTGTCCTCGTTGCCTCTTTATCTCCTGATCTGAAGGCTCTCGACTTCTGCTTCAGCAGAGCTCTCAGATCAGGGGTCAGCCATGGTTTATTATAGGAGTAACACCGTACTCTCCTGGTCGGTACAGTGTTATCCACACAGAAGTTGATATAGTCAGTTATGCAGACTGTTAAACTGTCGATGTCCTCTCCATGTGGGCTGCATAGCGCCTCCCAGTCTGTGGTTTCGAAGCAGTCCCTGAGTGCCATGCTTGACTCATCAGATCATCCTCTCACATATGTTGTAGTAGGGGGTTGATTGCATACTAGAGGTATGTATGAGGGAACCAGATGGACCAGGTTATGGTCTGAGCATCCCAGTGGCGGGAGGGGTGATGCTCTGTATCCATCCTTAGCGTTTGCATACAGTAAGTCCAATGTCCTGTTTTCCCGGGTGCAGCAGTCCACATACTGGGTGAGAATAGGCAGAGTTGAGGACAAGGAGACATGATTAAAATCACCAGAAATCAGGAGGAAGGCTTGGGGATGTGCTTTCTGCAGTTGAGACACAACCGTAAGTATGGTTTCACAGGCTGCTGTCGCATCTGCCGCCGGTGGGATGTAAACAGTTATCGCGATGACTTGCGAGAACTCGCGCAACAGATAGTACGGTCGGATGCTAACTGCTAATAGCTCCACGTCCCGTGTGCAGCACTGCTCCTTAACAGTGATGTGCCCATGGTTACACCATCTCTCGTTCACATACATCACAATCCCCCCACCTTTCCTCTTACCGGTCTCCTTCATGCTTCGGTCCGCTCTCACCAGGTGGAATCCCGGTACAGCGGCGAGAGAGTCTGGAGTGAGGTTTGTCAGCCAGGACTCCGTGAAGCACATCATGCTAACCTCCCTGTACTCTCTCTGAAGCCTGGTGAGCGCCATTAGCTCATCGATCTTATTAGGGAGAGATCTGACATTCCCCATAATGATTGAGTCTACCGATGGTTTGTACCGTCTCTTCCTCTCCCAGTATTTCACTCCAGCTCTACAGCCCAGTCTCCTCCACTGTAGTTCTCTGGGGATCTCTGCTCTTTTGCTGGGCTGTATCGGCTGGTTGCTAAGCGCTAGTAGCTGGTCCCGGGTGTAAACAATGAAACCATGGTCTGGTGACTCTCCGCGTGCAGGGTTAAACAGTCCAAATATGATTAAAAAACAGAAAAAAAAGAGTTCACAAGTCTCCTCAGGCTACTGTACTTGTGACAGATTAGAAGAAGAATAAGTAAGGAAAATAGATTAAATAAGTTAAAAGAACAGAAAGTGGTCAGAGCTCCTGTAACTCTCACGTGGCGCCATCTTGGCAAGAAAGGTGCAAGGTGTAACTTCTGGACAGAAAAAGGAAGATATAGAAATCTGGTGGTGGAACCCAGATGTTCAGGAGCATATATAGTGTATTGGCTGCTTTGTGCCACTTGCTGATGCTGCAGTTTGCCTCTTGACTTCAGCAAAGTTTGTAAAGTCTGACCAAGGGCCAAACATAACAACGTCACCAAATTGCCATCCGTTTAACCCTTAGACTGACTATCAACAGCGTGAGTATCAGTTTGGTGGGTTTGTTGTTTGTTCCAAGTGCAGTATGTTTAGCTGTAGCTCCACCATCACTAGCAGTAGCGACAGAGAAGTTTATCTGTGAGAAGTGCCAATTAGTATCATCTTTGATGGAAAAGTTATCAGTGTTAGAGGAGGGCATCCGGACTTTAATGAGGACTAGAGTGTCAAACTTGCTGCCAACTGCTCCTGGTGCCTCAAGTAAAGTTAGCATACCCTCGACTCTGGCTGTAGAGCCCTCGGAGTGGGGTGAGTGGGTGACGTCTCAGCGGCATAGCCGTAAAGCTAAAGCTCACGCTGAGGCTTCCCCACATGAACATCCCCCAACCCCTCACCCCACTGATCACGTGTCAAACAGGTTTGCCCCACTCAGTGAAGCACCATCTGAGAAGCCTGTCAAAGGTGCTCTGGTTATTGGAGATTATATTATTCAGCACGTGAAAATAGCTACTCCTTTAGGTGCACCAGCGCCAGCCAGTGTTGAGAGTAACTCAGGAGCCAGTGCCCCAGACTTGGTAGGGAATCTTAGTCTGCTAGTCATAGGTATGAAAGGATAGTCTTTTATGTAGGGCCAAATGATATTCATCTGCAGCAGTCAGAGATAACTAAGCGTAATATTAGAGGTGTGTAAATTTGCCCAGACAATATGCCATAATATGCTCTGGCCCCATAACAATGCGGCTTTGTGCGTTTCATTGCTGGATGTACAAGTGGTCCTCTGAACATAGTGTATGGTATATAAATAATCTGACTACTTCTGAGCGCAAGCCTGGTCTTTTAGGTCAGGATGGTGTCCACCCCTGGTGGAAGGGTGCTACTCTCGTTTCTTGCAGCATAACCCATAATCTGTTAGTTAGTCAGCAGAGTAGATTAGCCGGCCACTGCTGAAAAACCAGGGCCTGGACCAGGCTGCAGACAGACGTGTAAAAAGACAAGTGCGTCTTGCCTACAATCAAGCATGGTGGTGGGAGTGTCATGGTTTGAGGCTGCATGAGTGCTGCCGGCACTGGGGAGCTACAGTTCATTGAGAGAACCATGAATGCCAACATGTACATACTGAAGCAGAGCATGACTCCAAACACACCTGAGGGTAAAGGTGCTAGACTGGCCAAGCATGTCTCCAAACCTAAACCCTATTAATAAATTAAAAGATAAATAAATAATTGCAATAAATATGGTTATCGTAATGAGTGGGCCCATTACATTCTGGATAAAACCCATAGTATTGCAGATGGATGTAAAGACTAATTTCAGTGAGCCTTGTTCTTTCTCTACATGAATATTAAAGTCACCAACAATTATTACTTTATTTTTATAAACTGCCAGGCTTGCTAGAAAATGACTGAACTCCTGGTCCAAGTGGTCTATAGATGGTAATCAGTGAAAAGCTGTCTTTTTTTATATATGGTTCAGTTACAGTATCCCACAAAAGTGAGCACACCCCTCACATTTTTGATATCGTAATGGCATCTGACAAAGGGGCAGTCCTCCTTGACCTTAGTGCAGCGTTTGACACCATAGATTACAATACCTTACTGCACAAACTTGAAAATCTGGTTGGTAAAACAGGAACAGCCCTTTCCTGGTTTAATTCATACTTGACGAACCATTATCAATTTGTAAATGTAAATGTTTGTTACTTTTCATATTATACATGCTCCCTCTGGGTTCAGTTATCCAGAAACATGGAATCAGCTTCCACTGTTACACTGATGACACACAATTATATATTTCAGCCAAACCAAAACTTAAATTAAAAAAGATTAGGTAAACAGAAACAAGAGTTGATGTCACTCAATTTTCTTATGTTAAATTCTGAAAAGACAGGTTCTTTCGCTAGGTCCTAAAATAGCTAGAGAGAAACTTTCAAGTTTAATGCTAGACTTTGCTAATTTTACAGTTAACCCTTAACCCATTATCAAAAGCCTGGGAGTCACAATTTTGCAGACTTGATCAAAGTTATCATACCATGTAAGTTTTTTCCTAAAAACCTTATATCTAGAAGTGTGGTGATGGGAACAGAAGAAGCAGCCCTTCAAGTGGAGGACAAGGAGTTAATCAAAGAGTGGTATAATGTTGAAGGAGCAAGACCACATGTGACATGCTAATAAATTAAGATGTGAGTCAAAGGATTTGGGACCCATGGTTAAAAGAGCAGAGGAACTAAAGTGGAAGAAGACACAAAATCCATTGATACTATGTGTTGAAGATAATTCAATAATCAAAGTGTTGTGTGAATCGGAAATGACAGCAACACCACAGGCAGGTGCAATTCCAAGATTTGAAAATCATGATGTCTGGAAGCGAAAAGGTGCACAGTTGAAGGAAGGAGAAACAATTGACAACAAAAGTTCCTGAAGAACTGTGGTCGCGACATGAGACAGATGTGGGACTGGTAAAATCAGCTTCACCCGTGCAGATCAGACTGAAACCTAGAATACAACTAGAAGATTTTAGGTACTAGGAGAGCCCAATACCCATTAAAACCAGAAGCAGAGCAGGGAATACAGAAAACAATAATGAGACTGGTAGAAGCAGAAGTACTTGTGGAAATGAGAAGCCCACACTCCTAGTCCAAAAAGCAGATAAAACGTGGCAATTGGTGCACAATCTAAGAGCAGTAAATGCAGCAGTAAAAGATTGGCAAGCGGAAGTGCCCAATCCACACACATTGCTTATGAACATACTGCCAGATACCAAGTACTTTACAGCAATATATTTGTGTTCAGCATCTGTTAGCATTCCAGTAGCAGAGGAGTCAAGGTATTTATTTGCAAACACATACATAGGGAAGCAGTACAGTTATACAAGGTTACCAAAAATACACATTCAAACATATTATTAATCAAGTCCTGAGACAGGATCTAGAGGAATCAGATATAAATAACACAATGCTACAGTATGTAGATGATTTAATCTTATGTTCCCCGACAATAGAACAGTGTCATGAACACTCTGTTAAAGTTCTCAAGAAATTAGCAGAGGGGACAGAAGGTGTCACAAGCAAAACTGCAATACTGTCAACCACAGGTAGAATACCTGGGACGACTGGTGGCACATGGAACAAAAGCAATAGCTCCTTCACAGCTGGAAGGAATCAATAAAGCACCACAACCATTGACAGGAGGACAGATAATATAATTCCTAGAAATGACAGGATTAAGTGCAGAACGGATTGAATATTATGCACTAAAAACTGCACCTCTGAGGGCTTTGATAACAGAAGCAGGAACAAAAACTCTAAATGCATCATTAAAATGGACATCTGATGCTTATGTGGCATTTGAAACTCTGAAGCTGGAGATGCAGACAGCACCAGTGCTTGCTACACCAGATTATGAAAAACATTTTCATGTTGCTAATCGCCATAATAGATTTGTATAAAACAGGATGTATGCAAGAGAGGTGTAGTGGGAGAAAGAAACAGTCAGTAGCTTATTATAGCACTAAACTAGATGGAGTGGCTCAGGGATGACCACCATGCGATCAGAGTTTAGCAGCAGTACATTATGCCGGTGAGAAGGCTTCAGTTCTGATGATGGAGTATCCAGTAGTTATTTAATCCCTCAGATATGTTCTGCTCAATCAGCAGAGTTGAAAGCATTAACTGAAGCTTGTAAATTGTCAAAAGGAAAGTTTGTTAATGATTTTACTGATTCAGGGTATGCTCATGGAATTACAAATTTATTTGGGGCAGCAAGGATTTCAGAAGACTGATAGTACCCCAATACAACATTTGCAGCAGATACTAGATTTGATGAGTGCTATGATGCTGCCAAGAAGACTGGCGATAGTTAAATGTCAGGCACACAAAAAAGGAAATGACTGTGACAAAAGGAAATAACTTGGCTGTTGAGGCAGCTAAAAAGGTTTAAAAATGCAAGGATCCTGTGACGGCACCAATGGCAGCCATAGGGCCTATAACCATACAGGATGACTTGATAGAGATACAGAGAGAAGCAACACTGTATAAAATGTCTGTGGAATAAAAGAGGAGCTTAACAGGATGGAAATGGATTATGGAGAAATCATGAAGGGTTGTTGATTGTACCTAATACATTGCTAACAATACTAATCACTAATGCTCATGGATTGGATCATTGCACAAGAGGAAGTGGTGAGAAAAATAATGAAACAAAGATTTTGGTCGCCATATTTCATCTCAACGCCATATTGTTAATGATTATTGAACAGATGTGATGTTTGTGCCCAAAACATTTAAGGAAGGGTATTACTACCCCAGCTGGACACAAAGTTCTTACAGATGGTCTCACATGTTCCTCAAGCACCTTCTGATACACAGAATCCATTTATGATGGATTCTATGATGGTGAGCTGACCAGGTCCTGCTGCAGCAAAGCATTTCCAAACCATGACTCTTCCACCTCCATGCTTAACAGTTGGTATGAGGTTCTTTTCCTGCAACGCTGTATTTGGTTTACGCTAGACATGTTCTCTGTTATGGTGTCTAAATAATTCAATTTTAGACTAATCTGTCAAAAGAACATTATTCCAGACGTCCTGGACTTGGAGAGCAAAGGTTTCCTCCTTCTACAACTCCCATGCAAGTTAAAGTTGTGCAGTCTCTTTCTGATTGTAGAGGCATGCACGTTCACATCAACAGTGGCAAGAGCCTTGTGTAGGCCCCATGATGACATTGTAGGGTTTTTGGAGACTTCTTTTAGCATCTTGCGGTTTGCTCTTTGGATGAACTTGCTTGGACAGCCAACTTTTCATCCGACTACTTTTCACCATAAGACTTGCACATGAGCATCACATCTGTGAATGCTCTTAAATATAACCGCCAAACACTGCTGGAGCTCAGGAATCAGCCAGGATTCAGTCTTCCAGCGACTCTCCGAACAACGCTACAGGAGCTCGGCGTGCTGAGAAGACCAGGCCTTCAGTCCCCGAGATCGCCTGCTGTACACGCAGCGTGAGTACAGAGACTGCTGTGTTTTTGTTTTTACGGAGACATGGCTCAGCGACTGCGTTCCGGACACCGCCATCTAACTCGACGGACTCTCCGCATTTCGCGCGGACAGAAACTCCGCTCTGACCGGCAAGACCCGCGGAGGGGGGCTGTGTGTTTACGTAAACACACAATGGTGTACAAACGCTGTGCTGGTCTCTACACACTGTTCAACACTGCTGGAGGTGCTGACAGTCAGGTGCAGACCGTTTTATTTGCCATGGGAGTTTTCCCACAGTGTTTATTACGGCGGTCTACATTCCACCCAGCGCTAGCGCTCACAGCACTAATGCTAACAGCGCTAATGCTAACAGCGCGCAGGCTGAACTTTATGGAGTTATCAGCGGGCTCCAAAACTACCACCCAGATGGATTGTTTATTGTTGCCGGAGATTTCAACCATGCAAATCTCAAGTCAGTTTTCCCTAAATTCCATCAACATGTGGACTTTGCAAAGAGGGGGGTGGGGGGGAGAACACGCTGGACTATGTTTACACAAACATGGCCGGCGCGTACAGAGCATAGCGGAGCCCCGCCCCCACCTTGGACACTCCGACCACATCTCTGTGCTGCTGATCCCAGTGTACAGACCCATCGTCAGGCGTGTGAGGCCCACCCTGAAGCAGGTAAAGACCTGGCCCACAGGAGGCATCTCTGCTCTTCAGGACTGCTTCAAACGCACCAACTGGGACATGTTTAGGGAAGCTGCAACCTATGGTGACTCCATCAACCTGGAGGAGTACACAGCTTCAGTGACTGGCTACATCAGCAAGTGCATTGAGGATGTTACTGTCTCCTAGTTCATCATCACACGTCCCAACCAGAAGCCATGGATGACTGCGGAGCTGCGCAGACTCCTGAGAACCCAGGACAAGGCCTTCAAGTCAGGGGACGAGGCTGCCCTAAGAAAAGCAAGGGCAAACCTGTCTCGGGCCATCAGAGCGGCGAAGTGAGCTCACGCAGAGAGAATCAATGGAAACACCGGTGACACGTGACGCATGTGGCAGGGCATCCAGGTCCTCACCAACTACAGGACATCTCCACCTGCCTGTGACGGTGACCCCTCCCTCCCAGATGCGCTGAACCACTTCTACGCACGGTTTGATGCAGTGAACAACACGATAATGAGGAAGACCACCCCTCCTCCGAACGACCAGATTCTCTATCTGACCACAGCCAAGGTGAGAAGATCTCTTCTCATCGTCAACCCACGGAAAGCTGCCGGTCCAGACAATATTCAAGGTCGTGTGCTCAGAGGATGTGCAGAACAGCTGGCAGATGTTCTCACTGACATCTTCAACATCTCTCTGAGCACCACTGTTGTTCCAAGGTGCTTCAAGACCACATCACCACCAAGATCAGCATCATTCCAGTGCCAAAGAAACCATCTGTCTCCTGCCTCAATGACTATCATCCCGTCGCACTCACACCCATCATCATGAAGTGCTTCGAGAGGCTGGTTATGAGGCACATCAAGTCTCAGATCCCTTCATTACTGGACCCCCTGCAGTTTGCGTATCGTCCCAACCGCTCAACGGATGATGCAATCTCCACCACCCTCCATCTGGCCCTTTCTCATCTGGACAGAAAGGACAGTTATGTCAGAATGCTGTTCATTGACTACAGTTCAGCATTCAACACCATCATCCCTCAGCACCTGAGTGAGAAGCTGAGGCTGCTGGGCCTGAACACCTCCCTCTGTAACTGGATCCTGGACTTCCTGACTGGGAGACCCTAGTCAGTCAGGATCAGTAGCAGCACCTCCAACACCATCACACTGAGCACAGAAGCCCCCCAGGGCTGTGTGCTCAGCCCACTGCTGTTCACACTGATGACACACGACTGTGCAGCCATGCACAGCTCGAACCACATCATCAAATTCGCTGATAATACAACTGTGGTAGGTCTGATCAGCGGTGGAGACTAGGCAGCTTACAGAGAGGAGATACAAGAGCTGACGGACTGGTGCAGAACCAACAACCTGTCTCTGATGGTTGTTGACTTCAGGAGACCACGTCGGGACCACGCTCCACTTATTATCAACACCTCACCTGTGGAGATGGTCCAGAGCACCAAGTTTCTTGGTGTTCACATCACTGACAACCTCACGTGGACTCTCAACACCAACTCCATCACAAAGAAAGCCCAGCAGCGCCTCTACTTCCTGCGCAGACTGAGGAAAGCCCATCTCCCACCTTCCATCCTCACCATCTTTTACAGAGGAACCATTGAGAGCATCCTGAGCGGCTGCATTACTGCCTGGTATGGGAACTGCAACATCTTAGACCGCAAGTCCCTACAACGGTTAGTGAGAACAGCTGAGAAGATCATCGGGAACTCTCTACCTTCTGTACAGGACATTTTCACCACTCGCTGCATCCGCAAAGCAACCAGCATTGTGGATGATCCCTCCCACACTCTCTTCTCCCTCTTGCCATCCGGGAAAAGGTTCCGCAGCATACGGGCCTCCACTTCCAGGATGGGAAATAGTTTCTTCCCCCTGGCCATCAGACTCTTAAACCGCCAATGTCTACCCAGTCCACCATTATCATTTTGTATTTATTTATTTAACTCATGTTGCACTTTGCACTTTATCAATAACACTGCTCCACCACACTGCTACACTGTAATCTACCTGGGCTGCTTTTGTTCTACAACACTGCAGCCCTCTACGGATGAATGTACTGTCTGTCGTGCCGTCTGTTGTTGTCTGTCGTCTGCACTTGTTGCACTGTTTTGTGTCTTATGTTGTCTTGTGTGACCCCTCCAAGGTCCTGGAGGACTGTACTGTGTACTGTGTATATGGCTGAAATGACAATAAAATTCTACTTGACTTGACTTGGGCATGTTGACAGTTGTTTTGGAAGTCCTGCACCTATGGACTATTTTCCAGACAGTGGAATGGCTGATTGCAAATTCTTTTGAGATCTTTTAAATCTCTTACCAGACTCATAAGATACTACAATCTACTTTAAGGCCTCGTACAGCTCTTTTGATCTCACCATGGTGTTCACTCTCATCTCAAGTCAGGAGCACACTAAACTAAATGTCTGAGGTTTAAATAGGGCAAACCTCTTTCAAAGTGCTGAGTAACAATGTTCTAATCATGTGTACCTGATGTGCTACACCCGTGTGTGATCTGAGCCATTTTAATTGGGAATAAAGGTGGGGGTGTCCGAATTTAATCCTAATCAGAAATCACATTTTTTTTAGAATTCCATTTTACAGAAGATTTTGAAAAGCCTCTTCTTCAGTTTTAATTGTTTAGTCTTTAGAGATATCTACACATCCATAGAAAATTGCTCTGACAAGTAGGCTTACAGGCTGCTGAGCAGCAGGAGAAATAAGCACAATGAAGGGGTGTGGTTTTAAGATAATTTTATCCAAATATAATATTTAAATCACTGATATATGTACCTAAAACTTTACCTTTACATGCTGACCTAAATAGCTTTTGTTGTGCATGCAAAATTAATAACATGAGCAAACCACTTACCTTATCAGGTGACTTTCCATTTGATGCACTGCTAGGCTGCAGGTCTACTGTGCACAGGAGATTTGACCTCTCCCAGGGCAGCTTGTTTTTCCCCTTTCCAGCACTAACTATTCTTCTTTGTGATGGAAAATCATCTGTCAGTGATCCAAGGCTGTCATTGTTACTCAGCCCATCTGAGTTCCGTTCTGTCTGGAGGCTCTTAGCACTATTAACTCTCCCTCCGCTAAGAACCCAGTCCATGTCTGCACCAGAACCCAGCTGGGGCCTGTGTCGCTGACCAGGCTTGGGGATTACCAGTGCATATTCCACCATACCATCTGCAGACAAGCGGGGTAGAATGTGCCTGGCCCTTCGTGCCTGTACAGCAGCCATAAGCCCCTCTATATTTCCAGTGAGCTCCACCCTATTGATGGCCCTCATAATTGGTTGCTTTTTTCCTGAGTCAAGGCAGTAGTCAAAAACTGCAAAAAGTTCTAGAGCTGCATGACGGACCCTCTTTTTGTTGTCTACCAGATAAGGAGCAACTACAAAACACAAATCAGCGATATTGAAGTCTTTTCGAGGGTGAGTAAGAATGGCAGCTGTGATTATGTTGATGACATCTTCTCTGACACGGGAGTTTTTGTGCTTCAGGTTTCCTATTACAAGTTCCACAACCTTTTGTGGACCAACGGTCCTTATAAGCTGCCTGAAAACATTCATGTATTCATTCCGAGAAACCGCACGTGTGTCTCCCAAAGTTTTGAGAGCCACAAACACAATCTCCTCATAAAATCTGCCCACACTGTAGTCCAGTTTTTGTACTAGAAGGTTGAGAACCTGTAGAGTGCCATAAAAGACTTTAAAGTTGGTATCATCCAGCAATCTACCTAAAAAGTGGATGAATTCCACAATACTGTCAGAGAAAACATTGTTCAAATCCAGATTAGAAACAATGTTTTTCAGGTCTTCGATCCCATTTGTTCGATTCTGGTAGTTCTCATGATCAAGGAGTTGTGCATGTAATTCTGGGGGTATTAATTCATAAATCATTATTGATTGAACTCCTCAGAATCTGACTAAGCATCTAAGATGCAGCAGGTTAAATGTAAACATCTGTGTGTAAAAGTTTTAAAACGCTTCATCTTCATAAGAGCTAAAAATTGACTAAGAATTGTCTGCTTTCACATGAAAGAAAAAAAATTACATTGTGACAACCGGTTTAAAATAAATTATATAAAAGTAAACTATATTTAGAAATCTGCGAGGCATTAATTTAACCTGAACAACTGCTAGTTTAGCTAGATGGGAAACGGACAGATATATGATATTATGAATGACAAGTACATGAAAAGTACATGGATCAGAAAATGCTTCCAAACGTGGACGTCCAAATGTGATGAATGAGAACAGGTCTATACAGTTCGCAGCTAAGACACTGGTCTGCTTTCTGTTTATTCAATTCTATCTCATTTCTAGACTACGATAGTTTACCATACTGATCACCGTGTTATATATATGCGCAAGCTATTAATAGTAAAAATTACATAACCAAATAACTTCTTAAGAGTCAAAAAAGGTGACAAGATGCTAACGTTCTAAGGCGATGGCGACCGTTTAAATAATCGGAATCACCAAGGCTAATACCATCAAGCAAACAATTTGATGCCATCAATTTAACGTGTCGCTATCATGGAATACGCAATCATGAAACTCTTAAGCACTTACAACACAGCGTGTTACGATTCACGAATCATTTCCAACAATCAATACACACCCGTGCAAATAGCCTGGCCTCCAACAACGAGTAAAGTCAAACAGCCCACTAAAACTGCTGTCAGGCCCGTTCTTTGGTAAACACAGTCCCAGATTTTTTTTTTTTTTTTTATCCAAAGCTATCTCTGTTGCCGTTGCTGCCTGTTCCCATTGGTGTTAAGAATCAAAATGGCGCATCATGTTAGAAACCGAGTGCTTCCATGGTGATGCGGCTACACTGGAGAGTCGAAATCGCGCGAGGAAACGCGGGAACTGTAGGTGGGAAAAGCAATGGGGCCGTGTCTCTCAGTACTTAGGAAATTAAGTTTCATTTATCTAGTTTCTTTGGTTTCCACAGCAAACATGTAACCCACACCCTTACTAAATAAATCGGTAGAGACAACTGACGTTTCCAGATCTGTTAAATTTTAGCAAAGCGGATATTTAAAGAAATGTAATTAAACCTTGTAATTTAATTATGTAATTGTGAATACACAACGAATTGCACCCTCTGCTTTTAACGAATACACACTCGTGTAGCAGGGGGCAGCCATTTAAAGCATCCGGGGAGCAGTGTTGGGCATGGTACTTTGCTCAAGGGTACCTCAGGACAGCCCACTGGTCTGTGATTCGAACCCACGACCTTTCTATCCTGGGGCCAACTCCCTAACCACAGCAATCGTATCTGTGTATTATACCAAACAGAACAAGTAATACAAAGTTACGATTACGAATGATCCAGCACTTCATATGACGTATTTATACATTATTATTAACATTAAGAGTTATCTGTGTGAACTGTGGGTTTGAGAAAGGTGCCAAATAATTAAAGTATTTGAATAATATTATATCTGGAATATATTTTTTATTTGGGTCACATTTACATTCTTATACTGTAGAATGCAAATTTTCGTCGAAACACTTGAAGGCACGCTGGCGGAAGTGACGCTGGTAGGAGCGCCTGCGTGTTTGTTTTCGTCTAGGGTTTGGCCACTGTGTTGTCTTACGCTCGCGCAACTTATATTTTGTTAGCTTTTTATTTATTCTCGAAGCCACTCGTTACGATTCTGGTTGTTTTTCGTGATTTTTTTAAATTACCGCAGCGTCGTGCACCATGGCACGATCGCCAAGGATTCTTGCTAAGCTTAGCGAGGTGATACACACAACCTGGGAGTTTTTATTTTTAGCAACCGTGGCGGCTAGCGAACGTTAGCAGCTTCGACTAGTCATTGCTGTCATCATCATCATCATCATCTTCAGAATTCAAACTGGTAATCTGATCTTTTCATTTTAGTCGTTTTCTGTGAGGGTCAGTAGTTACGATGAAACGTGGGCCAACAAGCTGTGTCAGATAATTCTGGTTTGGATTTGCTGTAATCATGAGACCTAAACTCTCACTTGCAGGGGTCTCTACATTAAATGCATATAATATAACTAATATATAAAACAGTTACAACTTATATATTTTTTCCATACAATTTAATCTTCAACATCCTTCTCCCAATATAATGTAATAATGAAACATGTCCAAACCAACGTAATCTTGCTTCTCTTACTTTGTCTCCAAAACGTTAACCTGCGCTGTTCCTCTAATATGCTAATTTCTAATCTTTAACTCTGCCACCTCCAGCTCTACCTCCTGTCTTTTTGTCTGTCTATATACACTGCTCAAAAAATTAAAGGAACACTTTTTAATCAGAGTTATAGTATCAAGTCAATTAAACGTCTTGTATATTGATCTGGTCAGTTAAGTAGCAGAGGGGGTTGTTAATCAGTGTCAGCTGTTTTGGTGTTAATGAAATTAGTTATAGGTACACTAAAGGGGCAACAATGAGATAGCCCAGAAAACAGGAATGGTTTTGCAGGTGGAGGCCACAGACATTTTTTTTTCCCTCCTCACCCTTTTTTTTGACTGCTTTTCAGTAGTTTTGCATTTGACTAGGGCCTGTGTCACTGCTGGCAGTATGAGGTGATACCTGTACCCTACAGAGGTTACACAGGCAGTCCAACTCCACCAGGATGGCACATCCTGTTCCTCCTTTGTGCAAGGAGTTCTCACTGGCACCCTGACTGCCGTTTGCTATCAGGATGAAATTCTTAGACCCATTGTTAAACCCTTCACTGGTGCATGATGATGCCCTGCATTACATTTACGGCATTTATCAGACACTCTTATCCAGAGTGACTTACAACAGTGCTTTATTTCCACAACAGATCATCATCTTAGTAACCAGCACAGATCAGTAACTGCTGATTAGCTAGTACCATTATGTGGCAAGAGTATGTAGGCAGTTCCTGGAAGATGAAGGAATTGATACCATTGACTGGCCACTATGCTCACCCAACCTAAACCCAATAAAACATCCCTGGGACATCATGTTTAGATCTATCCGACGCCACCAGATTGCACCTCAGACTGTACAGGAGCTCAGTGATGCCCTGGTCAGAATCTGGGAGGAGATACCCCAGGACACCATCGTCCTCTCATGATGTTGTCAAGCATGCATACAAGCACGTGGGGCCCTTACAAACTACTGAGTACCATTTTACGTTACACTAAGCTGCCACATCAATTTTTCAGTTAAAATTTCTTGGTGACTTCTAATGAAGCCCTCTGTAGGTTGATCATTTTCATTTTCATCAAATGATGTGGCACCCTTTTGTTCCTAACACATTTCCTGTTCCATATCCAGGAGGGTTTATTTTTTCCCCCCCCAATTGAGATCTGATGTATTTTCCAAGTGTTCCTGTGTGTGTGTGTGTGTGTGTGTGTGTGTGTGTGTGCGCGCGCGTGCGTGTGTGTGTACGTGTGATTTTTTTTACATATATATATATATATATATATGTGTGTGTGTATGTATGTATGTATGTATGTATGTGTACCTGTTTTATGTTATTGGTATTATATGAATATACTGCAGATATATACACACAGTACTGTGCAAAAGTTTTAGGCAGGTGTGAAAAAATGACAAAGAATGCTTTCAGAAATATAAATAATGATTGCTTATTTTTATCAATTTACAAAATGCAAAGTGAGCCAACAACAGAAAAATCTAAATCAAATCAATATTTGGTGTTCCTACCTTTTTGCTTTTAAACCAGCATCAATTCAAAGGTACACTTGCACAAAGACAGGGATTTTGTAGGATTATAGTCAGGTGTATGATCAACCAATTTTACCAAACAGGTGCTAATGATCATCAGTGTCACACGTAGGTTGAAACACAGTCATGTTTGGAACAACCTACCAGCCTAGTTCCTTCAAAAACTGTGTGCAAGCGTACCTAGAAGAATTGATGCTGTTTTGAAGGTAAAGGGTGGTCACACCAAATATTGATTTGATTTAGATTTCTCTTTTGTTGATTCACTGCATTTTGTTGATTGATGAAAATAAATGATGAACACTTCCATTTTTGAAAGCATTCTTTGTTTACAGCATTTTTTCACACCTGCCTAAATCATATATATAAAAAACACAGATGTGGCACTGGAGAGCTCAGAGCTCAGTAGACCGATTCCTATTTTAGATATTTGACAGCAATATAGGCTTAAATACACTTAAAACACATCACAAAAAAAGATTTAATTAATAAAACCAAATATTCAAAGAGATATAAATGACAATGACAGATTTTTGCATTTCCTTTCCAAATGGTAAAGTGTTGACTAATTAAATATGCTGTTGTGAGTATGTCAGTGTGACATTTGAGAAAGACTCACATCTGGCCGTAAAACGCTTTTAAGCGATTGGAGCATAAAATAATGTATAATACGTGATGAGTTTATTTACTAAAAAATATACAAAAAATATAATAACATTTGTTTCTCTTAAAAGATGGATCAGCAAACCCAGTCTTATATGTTTGCCAGTCTGACACGACCCCACTCAGAGCAACTGCTGCAAGGTCTGCAGCTGTTGCGGCAAGACCATGAGTTGTGTGATATCGTCTTGCGAGTGGGTGATGTAAAGATCCATGCCCACAAAGTGGTGTTGGCCAGCATTAGCCCGTACTTCAAGGCTATGTTCACAGGAAATCTTTCAGAGAAGGAGACCTCAGAGGTTGAATTCCAGTGCATTGATGAAGCTGCATTACAGGTGATGGGACTTTAAATATGGTTTTATCCCATATTTTTCATGATTCATGTAGAGTATTTTTAAAGCTGTAGTTGTCATTTGTTACTCTGACATTTATTCCTAGTTTCTAAAAGAACTTGATAACTGTTATTGCAGTTTTTAAATATCTCTGTGTTTGTGTATCTTTTTCAGGCCATTGTGGAATATGCCTACACAGGTACAGTTTTTATTTCACAGGAAACAGTGGAATCTCTTCTTCCTGCTGCCAACCTCCTCCAGGTGAAACTGGTTCTGAAAGAGTGCTGCAGTTTCTTAGAAAGTCATTTGGATGCTGGCAACTGCATTGGAATTTCCCGTTTTGCTGAAATGTATGGCTGCCATGATCTCTGCCTTGCGGCCACTAAATTCATCTGTCAGAATTTTGAGGAGGTCTGTCAGACAGAGGAGTTCTTTGAGCTGACAAGAGAAGAGCTGGATGAGATAGTATCCAATGACTGCTTGAAAGTAGTCACAGAAGAGACAGTCTTCTATGCTCTGGAGTCGTGGATTAAATATGATCTGACAGAGAGGCAGAAGTACCTGGCTCAGCTGCTCCACTGTGTGCGACTGCCACTGCTTAGTGTTAAATTTTTGACTCGCCTGTATGAGGCTAACCACCTTGTTCGTGATGACCATGCATGCAAACATCTTCTCAATGAAGCCCTCAAATACCATTTCATGCCTGAGCATCGGCTCTCTTACCAGACAGTGCTTTCCACAAGACCACGCTGTCCTCCCAAGGTCCTTCTTGCAGTGGGAGGCAAGACTGGGCTCTTCGCCACTTTAGAGAGGTAACGGTAAAACCAGTGAGTTTCATTTGTGTAACAGGACCACATCTAAGCAAACATGTAAATTCTTTATGTAGCCACATTTTTAATTGTAGGTAGGTCAAAAGAAGATCATGGTAAATCTTTTTACAACTTAAAATATCTACTCTATAGTTCTTTTTTGTAATATACAGTATTGCGACATTACATTTTCGGCATTTAGCAGACGCTCTTATCCAGAGCGACTTCCATGTCCTAATTACAGGGACAGTCCCCCTGGAGCAACTCAGGGTTAAGGGTCTTGCTCAGGGACCCAGTGATGGTAGTGCTAGAGGTGGGATTCGAACCTGGGACCTCTTGAGCCATAGGTCCATAGGCAAGTACCCTACCACTAGACCACTGCCACTCAAATGTGAAATGTGAAACAAATGTAAATGTGAAGTAACAGATTTGCAGGCATCTATTCACTTGACTTCCAAATGGAGCTGAAGCAAGTGTTGATGTGTTTTTTTTTCGGGATTTTTTTTGTGCATTGTGATATTCTGTGCATATAAAGATGTCCATCCTAGGGTGAATTAATGACTTCTCTTAAGCAGGGCAGCAATTCATGCGTAAGCATGAGAGCATTGACACAATGGTAGATATTGCACAGTAGATTAATAAATTTTGGATTATAATACATATTCTATATGATATGACAGTCCAACTAAAACAAGTAACCCATCAGTACAGTTTACCATAGTCAACACAGTTTTCTTTATATTTTTTCAAAGTTGTGTTAGGATAATTTATTTATTTATTTTTTTTGTACCAAGGCACAAGTTTCAGGGCTAAATACATAAACTGTTTGATTGCATCTTCAGTACTCTGGTGAAGTATGGGAATTCATTTCCGTGAATACAGCTTCAGAGAGGAATAGTGCCTTTTATTGACTGTTCCTTTCAGTTCATTGTTTTCTTTTTAAGGTGTAAAGTTTGCGCTTCAGAGAATTTATGACTGGTTTTCCAAGTCATCAAGGTCTGTATGTAGTAGTTACAGTATTGAAAGTTTGCTACTAATTAGCTGTGATGGACTGGTGATCTGTTTAGGCTGTTTACCGCCTTTTGCCATGTGATGGCTGAGGTAGGCTCCAGCACTACCTGCGACAGTACTCTGGTTAAGTGGTGAAGGTAAAAAGTGTGTGAGGGAGCGAGCATTACTAATAGACTGGAATACACTCACCTTGTTGTGTCCTCCATCTTAGTAAACCCATTTTACCTTTGTTGTTTTATGCTGGGCTCAGCTGTCATTGTGGAGAGGTTATAGTAGTAGGCAACGATGAAAGACTTTTTAAAAACATTTTTAGCAGTATTATGATTGTAGAGTATTCTGTGTCATATGCATTGAATCAATTTTAGAATTTCTAAACATGAGAAAATGCAGTCAGTCAGACTGTATGCACAGTATTGTTTATCTAAAGTAATTGCTTTTACAAAGTTGTTTACATTCTATTTTTCTGTTTTGGTAGCTTTGTGAACAGCACCTCAGTATGTAAAAACACTATGACATTTTTCATTTTATTTAAAAACAAATTTTACCAGTTTTACCCTGAAGTGTATAAAAACGTTGGAAAAGTAATAGGATTTTAATAAAAAAAGATTTAACAGCAGAAGTTTTTCTATTTACATTTATTGACCATAAAGCATAATGAAACAAGCATTCATACATTGCATTCAAGATGCGTCCTATATGGAGAAACTAGTCGCATGCATTGCTCAGATGTAATTTTGGCCCATTCTTCCACATAAATCTTCAAATCTTGGTTCCAGGGGCATCTTCTGTGAACTCTAATCATCTGTTCTTTCCATAGATTTTAAATTGGTTTCATGTCAGGCGATTGAGTGTCCTGTAAACCTTTCTTTTCACTCTTACTGATACCCATCTCTCACATATCACTCCTGCCATTTATCTCTACCCATTCCAGCATGCCTGAACTCTCTTCACCCCTCTTTTAAACTCACTTTTACTCTGGAATCCTTACACTGGAACTTGATCCCAAGTATTTAAATTATTTTACCTTTGTCACCTCTACTCCTTTTCATCCTTAGTCAAACAGATTTTTGTCATTTCAGCCATATAAACAGTACACAGACAATGATACAAACGTTCCTCCAGGAACCTGGTGCTACACAGGAGATGACATCTAATATGACAGAACACACCATAAGACAAGTGCAGACAAGTTTTTGCAAAAAACAACTGCACAACAGAGGAAAGAGAACATTTCCAGAACAGAGGCAGTATGTACTGGAATGTAAGTGGAATAGAGCAGCAGTACTGTGACTAGTATTGTACAGAGCAGCAGTATTGTAAATAACACGTTATTTATGTACAATGTTACAAAGTACAGAGTGCAATTTAAACAGTAATAATAATAAAAATATTTGTGTGCAAAACAGCAAGAGGTAGATAAGTATGGTTGTATGAATGGAGCTGGGGAATGAAGAGTCTGATTCAAGAATCTGATGGGGTCCTGATGGTGGAGGTCTGTATGCTACGGAACCTTTTCCCGGATGGCAGGAAAAAGAAGAGTGTGTGGGATGGGTGTGTGGCATTATCCACAATGCTGTTTGCTTTGCAAATGCAGCAAGTGATGAAAATGTCCTGAACAGAAGGCCGTCATTGTAGGGACTTGCAGTCGGTTGGCGACATTGCAGTTCCTGTACCAGGCAATGATGCAGCTAATCCATCAGCAAATTTGTTGATGTGGTTGGATCTGTGCATGGCTGCACAGTTGTGGGTCATCAATGTGAACAGCAGTGAGCTGGGCACACAGCTCTGAGCTCTGTGTTCAGCCAGATGGTGCTAGATGTGCTGCTCCCGATCCCGACTGACTGTGGTCAGGAAGTTCAGGATCTATTTACAGAGGGAGGTGTTTAGGCCCAGCAGTCTGTTTCGCACTCAGATGCTGAGAGATGATTATGTTGAATACTGAACTGAAGTCCAAGAACAGTATTATGATGTAACTGTCCTTTCTGTCCAGATCAGAAAGAGTCAGATGGAGGGTGGTGGTGGTGACATTGTCTGTTGAACGATTGGGATAATACACAAAGTGCAGGGGGTCCAATGAGTGTGAGAGTTGGGTCTGTACGTGCCTCACGACCAGCCTCTCACAGCAGTTCATGACAGGTGTGAGTGTGACGAGACGATAGTCATTGAGGCAGGATACAGAAGATTTCTTTGGCATGAGGAGGATGGTGGTGGTCTTGAAGCACCTTGAAACAACAGAGATGTCAGTGAGAACATTTGTCAGCTGTTCTGCATATCCTCTGAGCACATGGCAAGCGTCACAGCAGCTTTCTATGAGGTGGCTCTCAGTAGAGCTCTTTTCACCTCTCTGTATGTCTTGCAGAGAACCTGGTTGTTTGGAGGAGGATTGGATTTCCTCATCTGTGTGTCCTCCTCGCATCAAACCATGTGTAGAACTTATTCAGCACATCTGGGAGGGAGGCCTCATCTTCACAGGCAGGTGAAGATGACCTGTAGTGAGGGTGAGGAGCGGGCACACTTCGGCAATCATCCATGGCTTCACCGATGCACTTACTGATGTACGTGGATCCTGAGTTCCAGGAGTGTTTGTTGGTTGTGTGCAAGAGTACCAGTAGTTTCGATGCTCATTTGAAAAACTTTTAGTTAAAAAGACACCAAAGTGTCAAAACTTTACGTTTACTGCATTTAGCAGACGCTCTTATCCAGAGCGACTTCAATGTCCCAATTACAGGGACAATCCCCCTTTAGCAACTCTGGGTTAAGGGTTTTGCTCAGAGACCCAAATGGTGGTAGTGCTAGAGGTGGGATTCGAACCATATGCAAGTACCCTACCACTAGACCACCTCCACCTAAACTTAGAAGTCTTATCATCTGACATCAAAGTTTAAACCTGTAGTGGCTGCTGCACCTTGGGGCCAGCACAAAAAAAAAATACACTGGCTTTTTGGGGGCAGCGGTGGCCTAGTGGTTAGGCCACCACTTAATGGTATGTGAACTATCTCTCTCTACCTCTCTCTCTCTTTGCCCTTGAACACACACATTTAGTTTCCCTGTATATAATCGAGTCAAAGTCGAAAGAGTGAGAATTAAACGTATTGATCATGCATGTTCCTCACACAAAGAATTGGTTTTTGACTTTTGATAAGTTGTAGTGTAACAGACAGTATACATGAGAAGTAATGATATATGTAATGTGTTATCACAGTAAAATGTCTCAATACAATACCTCAATACAATATTACTGTCATGAAATCTACCAAAATCCATCAAGGTATTAACTTTTACAATTATATTTGCAGTTTACTAGCCAAAATTGAAGTTATAGGATGTAGTGAGCTTGCTAATTAACCATCAACAGCACCTGATACCTCATCGAAGGATTGCACAGTGCATCGTCCCACATTAAGATTGGAGGTCTTCCAGAGGCTGGAATGGCCTTGAATCAGAAAGGGACTTATATTTTACTTTCCTACTATTCTCTCAATTGCTGAAGACATGATTCACTATTACCCAATGCTCTCACTAAACTACATTTAATAGATAAAGGTATATTATATTAAACTAGCACTGCCCAAGATTGATTGCTGCTAGCTCTAATTATTATTAGCTTTAACCTTCACCAAAAGTCTTAATCACTTCACTTTAACTTCCATTTTTTAAAACATTTTGGATAGTGGAAATTGTGAGCTGGAAGCACACTTAGTTTCTGGAAACTCTTTTGCTCACTGATTTTTGGTTAAAAAAACAAAAGGTTTGGAGTTACATATACGGCATTTAGCAGATACTCTTATCCAGCACGACTTCCAATTCCTGATTTCAGGGACAGTCCCCTGGAACAAATTAGGGTTTTGCTCAGAAATGGTGGTTTAAAAAGTAAAAAAAAAAAGAAAAATGTTAGCCACAGAACACTGTTTCTGCAAAGTAATCATTATTTTGCCCCAGTTATTTCAAGAAAATGTTGATTCAGGGGAAAAAAAGTCTTTTGTTAATTTTTTTTTTTCTTTCTAATTTTTTTGGCAGTATGGAGATGTACTTTCCTCAGACAGATTCCTGGATTGGGTTGGCCCCACTCAGCGTTCCTCGCTGTGAATTTGGAGTTGCTCTGCTGGACCAGAAGGTATATGTGGTAGGAGGCATTGCCACACATATGCGGCAGGGCATCAGCTACAGACGTCATGAGAACACTGTGGAGAAATGGGACCCAGACAGCAACACCTGGTCCTCAGTGGAGAGGATGGCACAGTGTAGGAGTACCCTTGGAGCTGTGGTGTTGGCAGGGGAGTTATATGCACTTGGGGGCTATGATGGCCAATATTATCTTCAGTCAGTGGAGAAATACGTACCCAAGGTGAAAGAGTGGCAGCCAGTGGCACCCATGACGAAATCACGCAGTTGCTTTGCCACTGCAGTACTGGATGGTATGGTTTATGCAATTGGGGGTTATGGCCCTGCTCACATGAACAGGTAAGATGTGAATACTTAAATGTAAGTATCCAAGGCACAGTACAACCATTGATTTTGCATGTGGTAGTTTGGAACAAAAATCAGTTGCAAAATATGCAGTAAACTACAGCTCAGATTTACAGTGATAAACATTAAATAATCTTTACAATGTTATTTTACTGTAATCTTTTATTAAAATGTAATAACGTTTTATCAATATGTATAAGTGATATATAATTTTATTTTTTACTTCCAGCTTGAGCTTTATTTTGGTATCCAAGCAATTCCCATGTCCAGTGTAATCTGCATGGCACAGAATATGTTTATTCTGCAAATATTTGGTATTGTCAAAACTTCACATAGTTTAAGATTTACTCAACTTGAAATTTAACGAGATTTTCCTTCATTTGGCAAACTTTTTCATCGCTCATTTTCCAGTGCCTTTATCTTTCCAGTGCCTAATTCCAAATGTTTATTCATTTAGCTTTTAGAATGTACCTTATTTAAGAAAAGAAAAAATAAATAAATAAAAGAGAAACCTTTTCAGTTTGAAGGTTTGACATTTATGTCAAAATGTTCTGCCGCTGCCCCTCTGACAAAGAACCAACATTATCATTACATTGATTATCAGTCTCTTCCTGAAGTTGGCAGCAGTGGCTTAGTGGTTAGGGAGTTGGCCCTGGATTGGAAGATTGTGGGTTCGATTCCCTCACCAGTAGGTTGCCCTGAGGTACCCTTGAGCAAGGTTCTGTCCCCATCACTGCTCCCTGGGTGCTTTCATAGCTGCCCACTGCTGCACGGTGTTTGCATGGGTTAAATGCAGAGGTCCAATTTCGTTGTAGTTCACTGTGTGCTATGCTGTGACCTCGCAATGACAAGAATTGTCACTTTTACTTTCACTTTAAAACTTGCTGGCTTATTGGGTGATGAATGCAGGGAAGGAACCACACGTTGCCAAAGAAGGTTCTGATAAACATTTGCATTCACTCTGCCATGTAGCTGTATAAGAGGCCCAACTCCTGCTGCAGAAAACATTTCCCAAACCATGACATTTCCCAAACTCCTCCACGTTTCACTGACTTCTTAACACAGTTTGGGTTTAATCTATACCCAGTTTGATGACCAACACAATGTTTCCATCAGACCCAAATAAATTAAACTCGATTTCATCACAAAAGTGAACTCTGGACCGGTTCTCTGTCCACACAATATGCTTCTCAGCAAAGGCTAGTCTAGCCTTCTGATTCTTCTTCAGAGGTGTAATTTCATTGTGGTTCACTGTGTGTTGTGCTATATTTCACAATGATAAGAATAGTCACTTTCACATTGTAAATGTGCAATATTCTAGAAATCACTGATTTGGAATGACCAATTTCTCTTGCTATGGCTGATAGGGTCATCCCTTTGGCCTTTATCTGGACAACCTGCTGCCAGAGGGTTTCAGGCACTTTAGAACGGCTCTATATCTTTTGATATTCTATAAGTCATTGATAACTGGAAAGTTAGGCTGCCAGTTAAATAGGGTTTGTCAGATAATTAAGGAAATTAGCACTAGCTGCCAGATTTGGGAGATATCCCAGTTTGCAAATTTTGATCAGGTTACCCCCCCCCCCCATATGGTTAAAATACTGCTCTTTTTCTCCTGTTTGGACACTTTTCAAATAGGACTACGTAGTGACCTTTACATTTAGGAAATTGTAGGTTGTTTTATAATGATTTCCGGTATATAAAATAAAGCCTGTGTTGGAACCTCAAGTGCTTACGTATAACTCTTCTTTACAGTGTTGAGCGCTACGATCCCAGCAAAGATGCGTGGGAAATGGTAGCACCCATGGCCAATAAAAGAATTAACTTTGGAGTGGGTGTCATGTTAGGATTCATATTTGTGGTTGGAGGACACAATGGCGTATCGCATCTGTCCAGCATTGAAAGGTACGATCCCCACCAGAACCAGTGGACAGCATGTCGACCGATGAATGAACCTCGAACAGGTAAGCAAATAAAAAAAAAAGATACAGTACTGTGCAAAAGTTTTAGGCAGGTGTAAACAAAGAATGCTTTCAGAAATATAAATAATGGTTGTTTATTTTTATCAATTTACAAAATGCAAAGTAAGCGAACAAAAGAAAAATCTAAATCAAATCAATATTTGGGGTTACGACCTTTTGCCTTCAAACCAGCATCAATTCTTACAGGTACACTTGCACAAAGTCAGTGATTTTGTAGGATTATAGTCAGCTGTGTGATCAACTAATTTTACCAAACAGGTGCTAATGATCATCAATGTCACATGTAGGTTGAAACACAGTCATGTTTGGAACAACCTACCAGCCGTGTTCCTTCAAAAACTGTGTGCAAGTGTACCTAGAAGAATTGATGCTGTTTTGAAGGCAAAGGGTGGTCACACCAAATTTTGATTTGATTTAGATTTCTCTTTTGTTCATTCACTGCATTTTGTTTATTGATGAAAATAAATGATGAACACTTCCATTTTTGAAAGCATTCTTTGTTTACAGCATTTTTTCACACCTGCCTAAAACTTTTGCACAGTACTGTATATAACATTTAAAATTTCCATTCAGCTACTTTGGATGCAATGCAAAAATAAAATGTTTGTTCGGAATAGGAGTTCAGTTCTGAACAAAAGTTTTACCAGTATTTTTATGTCAAAATGTTCTGTATGTTTCTTTGTATTTAAGGGGTTGGCTCTGCTGTTGTGGACAACTACCTCTATGTGGTTGGTGGTCATTCGGGATCATCATACCTGAATATAGTGCAGCGCTATGACCCTATCTCAGACAGCTGGCTGGATTTCAGTGGTATGATGTACTGCCGCTGTAACTTTGGATTTACTGCTCTTTGACGAGAAGAGACACAAAATAATTTCCTTTTTTGTATACTCCCAGTTTATCTTTTGGAACTGTTCCAGAATAGTTTGCATAAGTAGCAGGAGCAATACCAGAAAGTGCTTTGATAGGAGAATTTTCCATAATGTGGCTGCCCACAACTATAGGGAACTTGTAAATCACTAAGAGGTACTGGGTAAAGAATGACTCACAAAGACAGTTTTTGTTTTTTTGGTTTTTTGACAAATAGGTCATCGTTAGAAATCACATATTGTTTATAACAGGTATTTCTATCTGTTTACAACTGTTTTTATTGTTTTTTAGGTGAAAATACCATGAATTCTTGCAGTTTAAACATACACATAAAGGTTCTTTTTTTGCCTGTGGGTTTACGTGTGTCTGTGTATACATGTCGAAGAAATATTGGATAATGGAATCTGTGTTTGTGCGTGCATGTGTGTCTGTGTCTGTATGCATGCGTTTGTGTGTGTCTTTGTGCACAGCAAACACTCAGGCACATTGATGAACTCATTGAATGGGTTTTAAATGTCTGCATCGATAATAGTGCTTCACAAAAAGTGAAAGTTTATTCTCACTTAAAAGGGCTGCCTTTCTCTTATACATAGTTTGACTTAAGAAAAAATAAATGTCCTAGTTCATTGCCTGTAAATGTTATCTACACGGGGTTAGTGTGTGTAGGGTTATGCATTCATTGTACTCATTGATCAGCCACAACCTAGCAACCACTGATAGGTAACATGAATAAATAACATTTATTATTTATTCACAATGGCACTCCTCAGTTGGTGGAATATGCAGGCAGTCGATGTGTTCAAATCAAGGAAACTGGCCAAGTATATGAATCTAAGTGATTAAATAGTGATAGCTAAACTGGGTGAGAGAATCTCCAAAACAATAGAGATCACTAAACCAGCTACAGGGTAATGGATGTCAGAATTGATTGATGTGCATGGGGAGCGAGGGCTACCATGTCTAATCAGATTTAGTGCTAGTGTAGCCTAAAGTGCTACAAATTTCCCTGGGATAAGTTGGCTTGGGAGAAGATCGCACCAAGAAACACTATGGGAAGAGGTGATCCGGCAGAAGCTATGTGTTGGTTTGGGCAATATTCTGCTGAGAAAACCTAGAGTACTGACATTCATAAGGATGTTACTTTGACACATCTCACCTACTTAAACATTGCTGCAGAACAAGCACACCCTTTCATGGTACTCCCGAATGGCGGTAGTATGATGTGTCCTGACACACAGCAAAAGGCTATTCTAGTGGAACATCTCGCACATTACAGGATTTAAAGCACCTTGGTACCAGACACTACAGCATACTTTCAGAGAACTTGTGCTGCCTTTTGACTTGTTCCATCTTATGACCGGTCAGAGCTGTTAAAGTAGCACAAAAGGAGAGTGATGAAATAGACAGGTGGTTTTAATGTTTTGGCTGATCGATGCATTAACTTTCCACTGCAGTCTCTAGAGAAATCTTCCAAGTTTTGTACAGCCCATCTTTTCCTTGGTAACTTTTTTTTCCCATCAGTTTTTCCATCCTGTATTTTTAAATTTCAACATTGAATGTGACCATATCTTTTTTTCTTTTATTTTTTAACCATTGTAAATGTGTGGCAATTGTAAAAAAAAAAAACTACTGGTGCTAGGTAATTATTCAGGTTTTTGTCAGTCATGTCTTGCCATGTACAACCCTGGTTCCAAAAAAGTTAGCAAAATTGTAAAATAAAAAGAGAATGCAATGATTTGCAAATCTCATAAACCCATATATTATTCTTAATAGAACATAGAAAACAGACCAAATGTTTAAACTTTTTTGACCAAATGTTTAAACATTTTACTATTTCATGACCAATATTAACTGGATTTAAAGGATCTCCTAATAACACCTTGGTGCCAGACACCACAGCATACCTTCACAGGACTTGAATCAATATCATGACAGGTCAGAGCTGTTGCAGTAGCACAAAGGAATCTTCATAATATAGGCAGGTAGTTTTAATATTTTGGCTAATCAGTATAGATTAACATTTCACTGGAGTCTCTCACTGTGGAGTTTTGCACAGCTCATCTCATTTTTTTTTTCAAAGTTTTTTCAATCCTGTGTTTTTAACTTTCAACATTGAATGTGACCATATCTTATTTTATTTTTTTTTAATTATTGTAAATGTGTGGCAATTTTAAAAAAGCTACTGGTGCTAGTTAATCATTCAGGTATTTGTCAGGCACATCTTGCCATGTGCAAACCCAGTTCCAAAAAAGTTAGGAAGTTTTGTAAAATGTAAATAAAAAGAACCCAATGACTTGCAAATCTCATTAAACTATATATTATTCACAACAGAAAATAGAAAACATCAAGAGTTTAAACTTAGAAATGTTTTTTTGTATTAAATCATTTTGGATTTGATGGCAAAAAAAACAGTCTTAAAAATGTAGGGAAGGGGGATTAAAAAAGCTAGAAAAGCGGTAGTAAAAAGAATGTGGCTTCTCGATATATAATTGCAACCTTATTATCTAATTAATTAATTAATTAATTGCAAATCTCATTATTTACAGTCCATAATATAATCTAAAAAGTGACAACCTTGAGAAACTGCTGTGCAGAAAGCCTTTGGACTTGGCACTGAGGCTGGACTGCAAAGAAAATATTTCCAGCATTAGGAACACTTCCAGAAATGAACCCAGTTCACTGTGCCATCCAAATATGCAAGTTATAGCTCTATTATGCAAAAAAGAAGCTACATGTGAATATTAAACACTGCTGACTTCTTTGCACCTTTGGGTTTTTAAAGGAATTGGCAAATCAAAATGTAAAACTATTTTTAGAAAACATGTAGGCTAGGTCCTCAAATGTAAAAAGGACCATCCAGCTTGTAATCCGCACACATTTTAAAAGCTGGCAGTTCTAATGGTATGGGGATGCACTAGTGCTTATGGAATTGGAACCATTCACATCTTCAATACAAAAAGGCATTTACAGGTTATAGAGCAACATATGCTTCCACCCTGACAATGTGTTTAATAGGGAAAGTCTATTAATATGCTAACTGGCATACTATATTACAAGAAGAATGCTTTTTATCAGAAGAATCTGGGTTCTGAATTGGCCTGGCTGCCTAGAGCCTAGACCTAGGACTGTTGTTACAGCTAGAATCCTATATCTAGTAAGAATGAGGTAAGATTCATCTCCCAAAAGTTCAGCAACTGGTTTTCTCAGTTCCTAGCTGTTTATGGACTATTGTTAAAATCAGAGGAGATACTACGCATTGCCCTGTCCCAACTTTTTAAGATGTTGCTGCCATCAAATTCAAGATGATGTTATTCTTTACTTTTAACTTTTTTTGGTTGAAACATTTGATACTCTTTCTGTGTTCTATTGAGAATAAAACATTGCTTTGTGATATCTGCAAATCATTGTACTCTGTTTTAAGCTGCATTTTACACAACCTTTTTGTAATTGGTGTTGTATTTTTTAATGTTACCTGATTAGTCTTTACTATATTTTGATGACTGATGAAAATTGCCATTATAAGTTGCCTGTTCATTCATCTATTTATTACTTGTGCATCTGAAACTGCATACAATTAATCACATTTTCCAGAGATAAGGGACCAAAGATATGTGCCTAGCAGCTAACAGTTACCTAATAGTTAAGGACTTTGGCCCAAGTGATATGAGAGTGAGTTTTGAGAATAATAAGTGCAAAATATGGTTAATGTACTCATATATTGATTCTGCAAGGATTGACATGCTTACAAAACACACAACAGGAAGTAGCACCAGGGTTCTGTTGACTCATTAATGTGCTAATTTGCATATTGACACAATAACATGTCAAAATATTTCTATTGACCAAACTTAAACACACCATGAGAAGTTACAGTTGATCACTTTGTGACTTCAAAAGAAAGCTATGCTTTAACAGGCAAATTCTGATAATCTGATATAAGGCTTTGCATCATGAATTATGATATAAATACAAAGTGTAGTTTACCAAAGGCTACTGAAAAGGCATTTTGAAGTAATCCCATTTGTATAAAAAGAATCATAATGGCGGAAATTAGAAAATCAGTCCTGTCTTCTACCGTTTTTGCACTTTGTGTTCTTTAATGCTAAGTCAGAACAAGGCCAGTCATGCTATCATAGATTCCTTTTCACAGGAATCAAACTTGCCATCTACCAGTGATAAGGCCAATGTATATACAGTTTAGATTAATGGTTAAAGTGGTTGATTGTGAAACAATCCATTGTAGAGAAAATTAACTTCTTTGCAATGTTGGTGATAAGAACTATGACGTCTATAGTGTAGACAGCCATTTTATTTAACATCCATAGGGAATAGTGAATGTACACTTATGTTAAGTTTTAAATGTAATATTGATAATGATAAAATGTTAACAAAAGTGAAAACATCTCTTAGGGGTACAATATTGCCTCACACCATGAATGGATTTTTAAAATTTTAATTTTTCATAGTTTTCCATAAATTATAGCATGTTTCATAAATAGTGTCCACAGGTTAAGACAATGGTGAGGCAAATTGGTAAAATTATGTCATAAGAGCTAGTTTAAATTCCAGGAATAACCATTTGTTATATATGATGAACAAAGTATCTCAAAAGTTTTATCAAGGGCTTGTGTGTTCTAAAACCTCTGAATGGATCCGATGTAAAGGCTCAAGTAGGACACTAAATAAAACTAATCAAGGCATGAGCATGAACATACTAATGCATTGGGAGCTCTGCATTGCACTAAACCACTGATACCTTGCATTGTTTGTATTTTAATTATGTCAGTGGAAGCACTTACAAAAGGCAATAAGACCACTATCCCTTATTTAAAATGTCATCATCTTTTGCAAATATGTTCTTGAAAACAAGACTACTTTGGAATGTGTGGATTGTGTTTTTTCTATAAAGATATCAGTGTCCCTTGCTTATGCATTCTTTTCCAGATTATTGTTTGTTGTTGACAGATAGAAAGCTCTATAAATAATTTTTTTTTCGGTAAAGCAATTCATTTTCCCCTGATCATGAACACATAATGGAATCAAATGTACGTTTGGAACCCAAGAAACAAAGAAGCAAGACATCAGTTGGTAATAAATGTTATGAATGAATTACCCATTTTATTTTCATTATTCTCAACACTGTGTGCTGTGTGCAATTTTATTTACAATGTTTGACATATGATGTAATGATGGCATTTGTCTTGCTAAACCAGAAATGCTTTTCATTTTTAAGTAGTAGTATTTTGTTTCATGCAGGGCAAAACACATATTTAGAACTACATGTTTAAAACTACAAATACTAGACATGTTCATTAAGAGGCTAAACATAATTTGGTTTATAATTGAATGATGTGAAAACATTTGTAATTGTTTCATAAAGATGTTATGATCTAAAGTTATATGTTAAACCATTTAATTCTTAATAATGTTTTATGTATTTAAATATGAAAGGTACAAGGGAAAAATCATTCAAGATCCAAATCTATGATTCGGCACTTTGTCAAAATCTGTTGTTGCATGCAGTAATGGGTTCTCTTGGAACTTTCAGGATGCCTCTTTGAGATGGTTTGATCAGAACAAATGTTTGGAAAAGTTGTAGTCATCTACCTAATATTATGTTGGTCCCCTCATGCTAACAAAACAGCTCTGACCTGCTGAGGCATAGACTTCACAAGATCTCTGGAGGTGTTCTGGGGCATCTGCACCTATGTGTTTGTAGCAGATTCTTTAAAACAAAGTTGTGACATGGTGCTTCCACGGTCAAACAAATTTGTCTAGCAAATTCCATTGTTGGTTGATTTTCAATAACTTTAGAAAATGTTGCTGGGTGAGAAAAATCTATTACATTTAAGATAAGAATTTAAGAAAACTTAAATTTTTTCACCTCTCATTGAGATGAAACATTCCTCACATAAAGGTTAATACATTTATATATACAGAATATAATGGCTCTATAGTACATAAAATGCTCTTTACATCTTTTTGCTGTAATCCACTGAATGTGAAAAGTTAAGAGCGCAATAAGGAATTTCTTATCCTGCCCTAAATTACAGTATTTCACAAAAGTGAGTACGCCCCTCAAATTTTTGTAAACATTTTATTTTATCTTTTGATGGGACAACAATGAAGATATAATACTTTGATTCAATGTAAAGTAGTCAGTGTACAGCTTGTATAACTGTAAATTTGCTGCTCCCTCAAAATAACACACAGCCATTAATGTCTAAACCACTGACAACAAAAGTGAGTACACCCCAAAGTGAAAAATGTCCATATTGTGCCAAATTAGCCATTTTCCCTCCCCAGTGTCATGTTAGTGTTGTTAGTGTTACAAGGCCTCAGGTGTGAATGGGGAGCAGGTGTGTTAAATTTGGTGTTATTGATCTCACACTCTCTCATACTGGTCACTGGAATTTCAACATGACACCTAATGGCAAAGAACTCTCTGAGGAACTGAAAAAAAGATTTATTGCTCTACATAAAGATGGCCTTGGCTATAAGAAGACTGCCAACACCCTGAAACTGAGCTGCAGCACAGTGGCCAAGACCATGTAATTGTATTAGGTGCAGTGGTGGCTTAGTGGCAAGGGACTAGGCCCCAGGATCGGAATGTCATGGGTTCAAATCCCAGACTAATAGGTTGTCCTGAGTTACCCTTGAGCAAGGTACTGTCCCCATCACTTCTCCCCGTGTGCACGTGTGTATGTGTTAAATGCATTTTGTTGTGGTTCACTGTGTGTTGTGCTGTGTTTCACAATGAAGTTGTCACTTTCACTTCTTCATCTTCTTTCAGTTGCTCCCATTTAGGAGTCCCCACAGTGGATCATCTCTTTCCATTTCTTCTATTTTTTTTCCATTCACCCCAACCACCAGCATGTCGCGCCTCACCACATCTATAAACCTCTCCTTTGGCCTTCCTCTTTTCCACCAGGCAGCTCCATCCTCAACATTCTTTTCTCAATATAATACTCGACTCTCCTCTGTACATTAACACTGCGAACAAGAATGGGCTCAGCGCTGATCCTTGAGGTAATCCAATCCAGTCTCTACTTTAAATACAGCAGTCACTCTTACTGTAGACCATACCACTGTCACACTGCCCTCATACGTTTCCTGTACTACACGTGCTTATAAAAAATATAACTTCTCTCTAGGCACCATGTCATATACTCATATGCATATTCAGGTCCTCAAAGGCACAATCCAACTCCTTCTGACCAGCTCTGTACTTCTTCTATTTATAAAAGATGTCCTAAAAGATTCCATTTGAGTCTGTAATTGGGAGTTCAATTAGCCAATAGTGGTAGTGTAATCGGTGGGTGGTGACATCTCTCTTTATTCTGACAGTGGAAAGTAAAAGAAAAATGCCTCCAAATAAAGTTTGCACCCACTCCGGCTCCTCCCCAACAGGGGAAATGTAGCATTATAATATATAATGCGCAAGGGCTTATATATACATATTTGAAATAAAATACAAATTTAAACACATTTTGACATACCTGACCATGCAAAGTAAAGGAAAAACACCTCCAAATAAATATTGCGCCTGCTCCAACTCTTATACAAATAAATACAGACCAACGGAATTTAGCTTGAAACTTTTAAGCTAGCAACACTCATCTGTTAATACTAGCATTAGCAGTACTTGTACACCAAAATATTCATGGGCACCTAGCAAAATCCCAGGACATTCTATAGACAGAATTAAGTGCTTTTTACTCCACACAAAAAGGCCATAATACCACAAAAGAAGCAGTACTTACAGGCTAATAAAAGGCAAACAATCCTGTGACTGAATTATACCTTTCCAAAAGCAACGGCAATTGGCAAAATACAATAACAAACATATTCACACATCCATAACAGTTAAATGAACAGGTTCAAGACAAGTCATCCATTCAATCAAAGAATTGGTTTAATGACACTACCAAAATGCATGGTAAGTCTCTGATCTATAATCACTTATTTGGGTTCAAGAGAGTGAAAACTGTGTGACTGAGACTCAGCAAGGGTGTCGGGGGGGGGCCCAGAACCAGCCAGCCAGCCCACCAGCCCACCAAGGCTAGGAGCACTCATCACTGGTGTGGTGGAATTTTCCCTCACTCACACTGTATCAACATAGCCAGAGACTTGTCTTTCTATATTTTATTAAGCCTTGCAAGGGAGCTACCTCTCACAGAAAGTTCTGCTGAGAGTGAGCTGTTAGAAGCTTACATTCACAGGTTTTTATACATGAACAGGCTAGACAATGTGGGTGGTGTAACACACAGTCGTGACAGTTGGGGTACGATTCCCCTTTTTAGTTTGGCTGCTTTTCAAAAACAACCCCCTACATGGTAAAGCATAAAACAGCTGCCGCGACCAATTTCTTATCACACTCACACACACAAATAAGAACAAGGAACTGAGAGTATAAGACGGGGTCAGACGAAGTGCAAGCTGTCCAGGCATGACCAAGGTTTCTTCAAGTCACTCAAAGCAAAGGTTAACACAAATTTTCCCCTTACAACTGGCAAGGTCTGTTGAACGGCATCTATGTCTGGGTCTGGGTGGACTGCTGATGGCTCCATGATAGTGTGCGGTCATCATACTCACTGATACAGGAAACAGAATCAACAGTACAGGTGTCAGCCATTGTAGTGCCTGTGTTCACTAGACACATTACAGTCCCATGCAGATCAGACTCAAGGGGGCCACTGACCACACTCACAGCAGGATGGGTGGTATCATCATCCAAAGGCACATCCAAGGGCAAAAAGTTGGCTTGAAGGTTGTGATGCGCCACACGCTCATGTCCTTCTTTGTCTCTGATGCAGCAGATATGAAGAGCAGGTTGCAAGTCCACTACTGTGTAGACGACAGGCTCCCATTTTTCAGAGAGCTTCCGTTTCCCTCAAACTCCCTTGTTCGCCACCAGCACCTGTTCACCCAAAGAAAGAGGCAGCCCCTTAGTCTTTTTGTTGTACTGGTCAGACTGGTGTTTCTGCTCCACTGTGCTGTGTTCCTGGACTTGAAGCATGGCAGAGCATAGGTCATCCATCAATGACTTGACATTTGTATTGTAGCCACAAATGTTGTCATCATGAGGACGTTCCGAAACATGAGGTTAACTGACAACCTAGGGACCCTCCCAAACATCAGGTAGAATGGTGCAACACCAGTGGTCTCATGTGCAGTACAGTTATACACAAAGGTCATGGACTATATAATCTGGGGCCATTTCTGCTTAGATCTTGGGGGAAGGGAACGTAACATGTTACCTAGGGTGCGATTAAATCACTCTGTGGTACCATTCCCCATAGGTGAAGTGTGAGATTTGCCAACACCACTCAACTCCAGATGCTCTGAAATCAGCTCACTCTCAAACGTAGCTCCCTGGTGAGTGAAGAGTAAATGTGCTGAGGGAAGCCAAACACACAGAAATATCCATCCCAGAGCTTTTTAGCAACTCTCTTAGCACATGCATGGCACATAGAATGCACGTGCCAATTTTGTGAAGTAATCAGTGATCACAAAAACATCTACAGCCTTGTTGTTGCTCTCCTCAGCTGACCAGAAATCAATGCACACAAGTTCCAACAGAGCACTGGTCTTAATATTCTCCAAAGGGGCTCTAGCTGCTGGCTTTGGGGTCTTGAGGAAACACCTGTGGCAGTTTCTCACATGATTGCGCACATCCTTCTCCATATCATACCAGCAGAAACGCTGATGAGCTGAGGAGAATGTGCGAGGTTGACCTTGATGACCAGCATTGTCATGAATCCCAGACAATGCCACCTGTTTTAGGGAGTCATCCACCACAAACTGAAATCTCTTGATTTTGGTCAGTAGGTCTTTCACAACTCTGTGGAGGATGCCATTGCTTTCATCAGCCTCAGTGTATGTCGGTTCTCATAGCAGCGCTCACGTCCGAAGGGCCTGCACTTGCGTTCAAGATAGAGGGCAACTTAAGAGATTAAAGGGTTCTCTGTTTGGTGTGACAGGAGATCAGCGTGGGACATGAGATACATCACAGGCAGGTGAACTGAAGAAAGTCAGGTGAGCAGCGAGGGGTGTTGCACGCTGGCTAGAAGCAGACTCCCATTCACTGAGGGAGGACATGAGAGAGGAGACATCATCTGTTGACTTTAACACATTAATAGCAGCAGAGACAGGGGTTGCAGTGTAATGACTGAGGTTGATAAGTCAAACGGAAGGCATCTTGGACGCTGGCATCTTTCACTTCAAAGACTAGCTCTAACAACCCAGAATAGGGCTCTGACAGGAGGTGCTGGGCCAAAGGTTTTACAAACGGGTCCCTACTTAGGGTGTCTGCCACAATGTTCAGCTTGCCAGGAACAGATTTGATCTCAAAGCAATATGAGGCAAGCTTGGAGACCCAACGCTGATCACAGGCGTCCAACTTTGGCTTAGTCAGGATGGAGGTGATGGGATTGTTATCAGTCCAGACAGTGAACTGATGACCCTTAAGCCAGTGGCTGAACTTATCACACACAGTCCACTTCAAAGCCAAAAATTCAAGTCTGTGTACTGGATATTTTTGCCCTGGCTATGTCTGAGAGACTTACTAGCGAAGGCTATAGGTCTTGCTTTCTCCTCACCAGCTGGTACCTGGGATAACACAGCTCATAGGCTGTCCAAGGAAGCATCAGTGGAAAGGATAAATGGCCTCTCAAAATCAGGATGAGCCAGCACCACACAGTTGAGTAGCACACCTTTAAGCTCCTCAAATGCCTTCTCACAAGAAGGAGTCCAGTCTTGAGGGGTCAGCTCACGAAAGGTTCCAGGTTTCCCCTGCCCATGTCAGCCCTTAATCCTCCTTTTCTGACCAGCTGTTAAAGCAAAGAGTGGCTTTGCAACACAAGAGCATCCTGGAATTAAATGCTGGTAAAACATCTCCATGCCAAAGAAGGATCTCCCATTCCTCTGGGATGGGGTACAAGCGTCAGCATTCGTGAGGTCCTCCTTCTTGAAACTGGCGATAGCCCCCACTTTATCCTGGTTGACCGAAACACCACCAGGATCCATTACATGAGATAATAAAATTTTTTTCTGCCAGCTTCAGACTGTTGGCTCTCAGAAAATGATCTCCAGTCATTTTAGGGCCTCCTCCCCAGAAGGTACAAACACCAGCAAGTCATCAAGATAACATAGAACACTGGAAAAGTTCAAGTCACCAAAGATGCTCAGTATCATCTGCATAATGGATGCAACGCTTTCTTGATTAAAAAAAAAAAAAAAAAAAGAAAAACTTCCACATTTAACGTAAGTGTTACCATGACATCCTCTTTTGTGCTGTGTTTATCGTGCGGCATGTACAGCGTAGACTGTCCGTCCAACTATGTAGACTCTTATACCTGTAGGAAATGTGTAACTGTAACGCAGTTGGAGGACAGGATTCGTGTTCTGGAGGGGCACATTAGTACTTTATCACAGTGTAGTCAGACCGAGGGACGTGTAGTTCCGGCTCAGTCGGAGCCGCTGGCCGAGTTAGACTCGGCTGTAGACCCTCCGGGCCCAGCCGTAGCTGGTTCGGAGCCAGCACCAGCGGCATGTTCAAGGGAACGCTGGGTGACCGCCAAACGGGGGTCCAGGAGCTCAAAGAATGGACCTCCTGCACACCAGTCTTCAATTCGACTGACGAACAGGTACTCTGCTCTTGGCAGCGCGCCTGCTGAAGCGGAGAAGGTGCTCATAATTGGCGACTCGATCGTTAGGAATGTTAGCGTTCCTAGCCGTCCTAAACCAGCGGTTTCGGTCAAATGCCTCCCCGGGGCCAGAGTCTCTGACATCGAGGCACGATTGGACTCTTATTCCAGCAATGAAGTTCCGACCTTGGTTGTTCACGCTGGAACTAACGATATAAAGTCCCAACAATCCGAGGTATTAAAGAGGAACTTCATCTCTATGTGTTCAAAAGCTGAAACTAAATGTCAGAACTTAATTGTGTCTGGTCCCTTGCCAATTCTCTTTAGAGGAGATGTAACCTACAGTAGGCTGCTCTCTTTCAACCGCTGGCTAGAGACTTGGTGTGCATCTAAAAGGATCGCCTTCATAAATAATTGGGACCTCTTTTGGGAACGGCCTGGCCTTTATAAAAGGGACGGTCTTCATCCTAACTGGAGAGGATCATATATGCTTTCCCAAAATATGGCAGCAAAATTGCCACTGTGACTCTCTAGAGCACCACCCAGGTCGCAGTCCTGTGATCTTAAATCACACGCTGGCTATTATCCCACTACCAGTACACTCCTGGCAGAAACCCAGGTTCCTTATAACACGGCATCCCCTATGTCACACATTAGCTTAGAACCAGACTTCTCCCCTCATTACCAGAGAATATTTATTCTTAGTACGATAAGGAAGCAGCATAGATGCCAATCTAGGGGCTCCTGCGCTGGTAACCTGCTCACAGTACCCATCATAAAAACAAATAAAACACAGCGTCCGACTAAAATCAAATGTTCACTGCTGAATGTTCGCTCCTTAGGAAACAAGGCAGTGCTTATTAATGAGATGGTACTCGACACAAAGTCAGATACCTGTCTACTGACTGAAACTTGGCTTAGACCCACTGACACCATCCCCTTAGTGGAAGCCTCCCCGGATGGGTTCTCATACCTGCATAAATCACGCTCATTAGGACGTGGTGGAGGCCTGGCTGCAATTTTTGATGAATCATTTAAGGTTGGTTTTTGAATCAACCTTAAAACTACTGAGAGCTTCCACACATTCGAAGTGATGCTGCTAAGCATTAGGTCTGATTTAGCGGTCCATATCCTATTAGTTTATAGACCTCCAGGACCATATGCTGCCTTTATCAATGAATTTGGCAATCTGCTCTCTGACTTGGTTGTTAGGTTTACTAGATTTGTGATGTTGGGTGACTTTAACATACATGTTGATACAGAGACGGATGCAGGTGCCAAAAGCTTCCTAACGCTCCTCGATTCTGTCGGTTGCACCCAGCATATATCAAGACCTACCCATGTACAAGGACACACGTTAGATCTAATTATCTCGTATGGACTTGACATTGATACTGTACTGGTCCACTCCTTAAATAAACTTTGTTCCGACCATTCTTTAATCACGTTTGAGATTAATATGTCTCCACCGTACCTCAGTGAACGGACTAGTACAACACGACACCTAAACAGGGCTAAATGTGTTCAGTTTATGGAGGCCGTAACAGAGATAGATTTCACCTGTAACAAAACTGTTAATGAGATCACCGACATGTACAATACAGTAGTTGGGCAGATCCTTGATCAGGTCGCCCCAATTAAGACAAAGAAGGTTAGAACTATCAGGCACTCTCCCTGGTTCAATGATCACACACGGGCTGCTAAGCGGGAGTGCCGTAAGCTAGAACGCAGATGGAAGACAACAGGTCTCCAAGCCTCTCAGGCTCTATGGTCTGCTAAACTAAAACAATATAAGAAAGCTCTATATAGTGCTCGCACTGAGTACTATTCAAAGCTTATTGAAAACAACAAGCATAACCCCCGCTATTTATTTCAGACACTCGCTCAGCTAACAGACAAAACTGATAAAAGGCCAGCATGTAGTATTACTAACGATAGGTTTCTTAAGTTTTTTAATGATAAAATTAACAACATTAGGCTCCAAATGTGCCCTATTAGCCCTCAAATTAATTCATTAGCTGAACAGTGCTCACAATATTTTAGTGATTTTAATCTCATCGATAACTCTGAGCTAATTTCTGTTATAGCCAAAGCAAACTCCACGACCTTACGGTTAGATCCCATTCCAACCAAGCTCCTGAAGGAATCCTTAGGAATACTATCAACACCTATACTTGATATCATGAATGCATCCTTGACCTCAGGTGTAGTCCCCAATCAGTTTAAAACAGCAGTGGTTAGACCACAGCTTAAAAAACCTAACTTGGACCCTCACTCACCAAGTAATTATAGACCTATCTCTAATGTCCCGTTTCTCTCTAAGATTCTAGAAAAACTAGTTGCGAGACAACTGCAGTCATATCTAGACACGCATAACCTCTTAGATAAATTCCAATCAGGTTTCCGGCTTGGCCATAGCACAGAAACTGCTCTAACTAGAGTGGTGAATGATATAATGGTCTCGAGTGATGCAGGAAACATTACTGTTCTTGTTCTGTTAGATCTTAGTGCTGCGTTCGACACGGTAGATCACTCCATTTTAGTAAATAGGCTTCACTCCACTGTCGGCATTACCGGAACAGCCCTTAAATGGTTCAACTCCTATCTCACAAACCGTTACTACTTCATCCAAATGGATGATAATGGCACCCCCTCACCTATGTCACTAGTTAACTATGGAGTCCCACAAGGGTCGGTGTTGGGCCCAGTGCTCTTCTCCCTCTACATGCTCCCACTAAGCACTATTATACAGAAGCATAATGTTAGTTACCACTCTTACGCTGATGACACTCAGCTATACTTATCTTTTAAATCATGTGATAAAGCATCAACCGGCACTTTAATTAGCTGCCTCAGTGATATTAGGGATTGGATGAATAACAACTTCCTCTCACTAAACCCCGAAAAAACTGAGCTGCTCTTGTTTTGTAGTAGTGATGTAGACAGGGCCAACTTCATTTCGCATATCCGGGATGCAGGATTGAAGTTTTCAGTTAGTACTCTGGCACGTAACCTTGGTGTTATTTTCGATTCAAATCTTTCATTTAATCCCCATGTTAATGCAGTTGCGAAGACATGCTTCCTGCACCTTCGGAACATTGCCAAACTACGGCGCTTTCTGTCAATGGAAGACACGGCGAAAGTAGTACATGCATTTGTATACAGTAGATTAGATTACTGTAATGCCCTACTTTCTGGAAGCCCTCAAGGTACATTAAGCACCCTACAGCGCATTCAGAACACAGCCGCTAGGATTGTTAGCAGGAGCAGGAAGTACGACCACATAACTCCCATACTCTCCTCGCTTCACTGGCTTCCTGTTAGGTACAGGGCTGACTTCAAGGTCCTCCTCTTAACCTACAAGGCACTTAAAGGTCTTGCCCCAATATACCTAACCGAACTGCTTAATACCTATACACCTAACCGCCCACTTAGATCCCAGAATAAAGATCTCCTAATTGTCCCTCGCATAAATAAATGTATACGAGCACGAGCCTTCAGTTACAGGGCCCCTAGATTGTGGAACAGCTTGCCTGCTTCTGTACGGGATGCCGATTCAGTCTCGGTCTTTAAATCACGGCTGAAGACTTACTTCTTTAGTTTAGCTTACCCGCACCAATCACCATAGTGCACCACTAGTAATGTCGCTGGTGCTGCTGTACATGCCATGCACTGTTTCATTTCTGTGTCTGTCACTACTGGATCCTGCTCATTACTGACCCCCTCATTCCATTTCTCTCCCCACATGTCCGGGGGGGCCCGTTGTGGTCATCACCTGAGTCCAATGCCGAGCTACCATCTGGTCTGTGTGATGCATCTGATGCGCCAAGGGACCCTGGCGGCTCATTGGTACCTGGAAGCAACTTGGGACTCCTCACTGATCCTGGAGTTTAAAACCAAACTAACTCTGTACTGTTAGTATACCCAAGGGGGTTGGGTAGCCAGTTGACCTTGGACCCTCAGAGGTTTTTTTTTCTCCACATAGTGGAGTTTTTGGTTCCTCTCCTCCGTAGTCGTCCGGCTTAAACATCTTAAACATCTATTACTGTAACCTGTTATCAATGTAAAGTGCCTTGGGGCAACTTTGTTGTAAAAGGCGCTATACAAGAATAAATTGAATTGAAATTGAATTGAATAATGGATGCTGGGCTGTTGCACAGGCCCTGGGGAAGTCTATTATACTTGTACAGGCCAAGAGGTGTAGTGAAGGCTGTGTATCAGCTTTCAGACTCTTGGAGGGGGATCTTGTAATCCTGGCATTCATAGTGCTGAAGAAAGCATTTCCACCAAAGGCAGCAAGGCAGTCAGCCTGATGGGGCAGTGGATGAGTGTCCTTAATAGTTTCGGCGTTGAGCCAGCAGAAGTCAGCGTATATCCTCAAGTTCCCCTGACTTCTTCCAGACCATCACCAGTGGAGATGTGTATTCACTCATGGACTTACCAATGATGTCTTTCATCTCCATGTCTGACAGTACCTCTCTAAACTTATGATAGTGAGCTGGGGGCACTCTGCAATATGGAAGTTTGAAAGGACAGTCATCAGTGAGTTGGATACGATCCAAAATCCTTTGCCTCAACACAGTCCAGTTTGTCTCTAGAGAACACATCTTGGTAAGTCAACACAAGCTCTGCTATTTTCCTCTTCCACTAATCTGACACATCACAGCCCTCAGTGTCAATATCAGCTAACCCACAGTCTTTAAGGAGCTGCACAGAAGCAGGCACAGTGTCTGATGAGGGGGGCAAAACTACTATGCTGGTCATTCAGATTTTTACAGAGACCCTGAGTGATGGGCAAGTCCTCTACAACAACACAAGGGAAGACATCAGCAATCTTGGCATTACAGCGCAGTGTTACAGGGCTTTGTGTGGGGTTAAGAACTTTCATGGGAACTCCACAATCTTCCCACATGTTTGTTATAATGCACATTGCTCCCCACAATGAATTAATCTCTTTGCCCAGGAACCATGAATGTTGGCACAACAAACCTAGACCGATAAATTTCAAAATCCAAGTTGTAGATGCATTTGGGTTGCATGAGAAGGCTGCCACAGCCAACCAGCACCACATTTTCGGGAACATGCTTAGGAGTCAAAACAACACCAGCAGCTCTCAGCTAGCTATCCGCTTCTTCACTCAGTGTGCATGACATACTCCCTGAATTCCTCTCAGAGGGCAATGGCCACTAACTGGCATGGAAGCATATAACAACTCACTAGCTCTTTCAACTCTTTATGACCCCACAATAACAGTCTTTTCTTCAGGGAGGCTATTGCAGCAGTTAACATATATGGTTTGTGGGTCGGTTGTACTTTTATCAGTACTGCCCATGCTGCCCCTCTCGTCACATTGGCTCGCAAGCTTAAAGCAGTATTGGTGGGAGAATGCACGGACGTGTGTGATTTGGCGGGTCTGTGGGCATTCATGCCTCATATGTCCAGGGTCAAAGCAGTTGTGGCATAGCTTGTACAATCTACAGTGTGCATGGGTTGTGTGTTCATATGCATTTTGAGACAAATCACTAGACTGTTTCACCTGCATGGTTCTGAACCTCAGCTGCAGTTAACTCCCCCAAAAGCCTTCAGTTGGAAAGACAAAGCAAGACAGGGATCAGGACAGTAATTAAGAAACATTGAGACAACTTCACTGTTGGGGTCTTCCATCAGCTTTCCCTGCCTCATCAGCAGCATCATTAGACTTGTTCAGATGAATCCAGTAATCTATGGCATTCTCACCAGCTCATGACACATTGTTGTAGAAGTCTTTCATGGCCAGGCTGGAACATATAAAGTCACTGAAATTACACCTTAGTATGTCAAACACAGCAGTAAGCTGGCAGCGAAGTGACTCCTTGACTACATCTCTGACTTTGCCAGTCAGTCTACATTAACAGGGCAAACATTTCTTCATATGTGCCACATATAATTCTGTGCAGATAACATCTCATCATGTCCTCCCATTAATTGATGAGGAATAGATCTGTTTGATCACCCTTGAAGTATGGTGGAGCTTTGGTGTCTGACTGAACAACAGCCTTCACCTGGGACTGGTCACTGCAACTGGAGGGCACATCCTGGGGAGACTGTGGCTGAGTGGGGGCTGGCTAGTGAAGGGAGTTAATGGTGGATGCAATATTTTCCCCAGTTTGCTTTGCCAAATCAGTAATCAAGTTACCCATCTCAGTAGTGACAGCTTGAGTGGGTGTGTGGTGTTTGTGAGCAACTGGCGTGGAGCTAGCTGCAGTTACTAATGGTGAGTGCATCACAGATTGGTCTAATGTGCAGACACCAACACCAGGGGCTACCGGCCTACCCCTCCCAAAACATAGTGAAGCAATCTGACGACCTCTCCCCAAACCAAAAGTGACATTGTTCTCCACATAGCATTGCTCAGGAATTATCCTCAGTTTCCTCACAAGACATAGTGAACTGAAGAGGATATTACCATATAACAGTGAGAAATGCACCTCACAAAAAATTATGCCAAACATAATAAAACAATAAAATGTGAGGGAAAAGAGAGTGCATTAAAGTAATCAAAACACCTCACAGTCTCCTCTCAGTAAAAATAGATTGTAAAAGACATAATTTGCTCAAAGCTACTACGAAGTCAATTTCTCCCAAAAAAAAAAAAAAAATCATTTCATGCCAACAATATCTTAGCCACCAAAATGGAACGGGAGCAGAGTCTATTACCTAAGTGGTTATTTAAAGTGTACTTGACCTTTAACCTTACACGTGAGAGAGGTGGCTGCGAGTCAAGGCGCAGGGCACCGCCCACAACTAGCTCCGTACCACGTAAAATCCTGTTAAAGCGCAGGGCGGCAGCAGACCGCGCACCGTAGAGGAGCAGAGAGCAGGCGGCAATGATGCTGCGGCGGCGGAAGCGGAAGCGGAAGCGGAGGCGGAGATGATGATGATGATGATGATGATGATGATGATGGAGGAGATGGAGATGGAGATGATGACGACGACGACGACGACGACGATGACCGAGTAGCGATGTGACGACTCGAACAACACCAAGTGTAACCGGTGGGTTTCTGCGTTGTGTTGATAGATGGGTGGCGACATCTCTTTGGAGATTATCTCCCTTTATTCTGACACTGGAAAGTAAAAGAAAAACACCGCCAAATAAAGATTGCGCCCGCTCCAGCTCCTCTCCCACAGGGCAATTGTAGAAAAGGGGTATATATAATATATATTTGAAATAAAATACAAATTTAAACACATTTTAACATGCCTGACAATGGAAGGTAAAAGAAAAACACCTCCATGTAAATATTGCACCCGCTCCAACTCCTATAAAAATAAATACAGACCAACGGAATTTTGCTTGATTTACTGAAACTTTTAAGCTAGCAACACTCATCTGTTAAAACTACCATTAGTACTTGTACACCAAAATATTAATGTCATCCTGTAGTGACAGCCATGATGATGATGATGATAATGATAAATCGGAATACACACAAAATAATAAATAACAGCATGGATAAAAGGTGTTAATACTGTAAAAAAGTACATAAAGGGAGGGGCCAAGTGGGTACCCCAAATTTATAGGGGCATACCACAGAAGAAAAAAAGAATGAGGAGCGGTTAGTGTGTTAGTCTTGGTTTGTGGCAGCAGCTCATGCAGATAATCCAGTGTATCTGATCTGGTGTAGAGGTGGGAAGAGGAGTCTGATAGTGGTTGATTTGATCAAGAAGGCCTAACTGGTGTTCAGGAAACCTTCACAGTAATAAGCTGGGAGCCATTTCTTTTAAGGAAATACAAACAGGTGGTTGTTCATCTCAAAAAGTGAGAAATGTTTTGAGAAATGTTCTGTTTTGAGAAATGTTCTGTTTTGAGAAATGTTCTGTTTTGAACTTGTGTGTGCAGGCTTTAAATTTAAAAGGACAGAGCTGACTAAAAGGACAGAGCTGAGCCTTTTCAAACACGTGAACACAAATGAGTCCCCCCACATCACCGTCACTAAACTTGAGTGATCGCGTGAGAATGGTGGGATGGCACCAGCAACCTTCCAGCTTAATTGTAATTGTAATTCTCTGTATCTGTGAACCCTTAGATCTACATCTTTTAACTTGCAGCAAGATTAATTGTTAAACGCTTGACTCAACAAGTAGGTTTTTAGCCTAGACTTAAAGACTAAGAGCTTGTCCCAGACAGTAGCTGGAAGATGAAAATAATAATAATAATAAAAATTTTTATTTATATATTGCCTTTCTCAAACCCAAGGTCATTTTACAGAGCAAAAGATAAAACAGTATAAATCATAATAACAAACAAACCCAAAGACAGTGACAAACAAACAGCAGAATTAAGAAATCAAGAATGGGGAGAAGTGGAATAGACAGTGTAACGGTGGCGGGGTACCGGAAGGACGCCAGTGCAGAGCCAGGAGTTCGGAACGGAGTTTTATTATGCACAAGCACAAGAAGCAAGGACTGCAGTTCTAGCCAGAACCCCAAGAAAAGAGGAACTGCAGTCTAAACCGATTTAACCAAGTTATCAAAAAACCAAAACCACCCTTACGCGTAGGCTTAGCCTAACTAATGAGCCGCGCTCTGTTCTGACTCATCGGGGCTTAAATAGTCAGCAGTTCCAAATCCCAGCAGTTCAGTCCACCCTTTCGATTGGTGCCTGAACCCGACCCTGAAGTCCCTGGAGGCATCGCCTGGTTCTGTGGAACGGCTGGACTTGACTGAACCTGAAAGAGAGCTAAACATAGATGTTACGGGGTTCAAAGGGGAAGTCTTTTTCAAAGAGTCCAAACCCTGCTTCCAACCCCTGTCAGCCTTGTTCTTCACGTCTCTCCTCCCCGAATCTACAGTGCCGAAGTCCTCGTTCGCTTTCTTGAACTGATGACTGCTGATATCCCTTGCCGTTTTCCTTTTCTTGGTCCTGGTTCTCGGCCGCTTGGGGCCCAGTGACACAGTTTCCCAGCTCCTGGTTCTCCTAGGCGAAGTTCCACATGGACTCCTCCACGAGCCACCTTGTTCTGGGTCTGCTGAATCGTGAGGGTGAGCTGACGGTAAGGGGGCCCGAATGCAGCTGCTCCATCTCTGGACTCTTTACCTGTTTGTCCCTTGGACTGTTCTTCAGCTGCTCCGTTTTGGCATTCACCCTCTGGGTTCCAGCATGCACGGTTGTCGGTGACGTGAGTCGAGATTCGATGATTGCCAATTTTCCTTCCATACCTCTGACCTGCTTCTCTAGCTCGGTGAGCTTACTGGCCTCACAACGGACCTCTCTCAGTTCAGCCTGCAGAGCGACGTTGTGGTTCTGCACCTGTCTCAGCTCTGACCTGGTCTGATTCAACTGCTCCTCCATAGTGGCTAATTTAGCTTCCAGTTTCTCCTGAACGGTTGGAGTCTCAACTCTCCTTGTTGTCTGGCATACGGCCTGGTTTCTCTGTTCATATGTTTTCCCTAGCCCCTCTCCTTGGAAAACCGTCCTGGCTTGTACCTCTAATCTGGAGACCTCTCTGTCTTCTCTGAATTTGCTGCTCCTTCCATGACGCTCACCTTTGTCTTGAGCTAAAGCCTCTTCTCTTTCTGTTTCCCCTTCGTTCGAGACCGATGCACTCAGTCCCGTCAGCAACTCCCCCTGTTCTGCAATCCGAACATTTCTGCAGCTGATCTGCTCACCTCCGAGGTGGGACTGGATTGTCCTCGCCGCTCTGCGCCGCACGGCCAGATCCCTCACCTGCTTTCCTCTGAAAGACTTTGGCAAGCAAATTGCAGCATGTTCAAACATCTGATACCTCTGTCCTTGTTGAAGTCCAGGTTTCCACCTTCTGAACCTCCTCTGACGACCGCCTGTTGCCCAGCACGGTCTCTTGACGGCAGATCCCCGCTGGTGCGTTCTCACTGCAGCCTGAGTAAAGACAGCAGCTTTGTGCATAGCATCAACATTTTTTCGAACCAAATAACCTCTAAAAGCTGCCTGGATGCGTATCGCAGACCTTCTCAACACCTGGAATCTTTCATGTTCGCTTTTGCCCTTAATGTAGGACCTATAATATCTTTGAATGAAGATGGCTGACACCCTTATGGCCTGGTACTTTGCTATCTCCCTGTGTCTTCTGAACGCAGCCTGAATCAGGGAAGCTGCCTGATGGTGCAGGATCACCTCTTTTCTGACCCTCTGACCTCTGAAGCAGGCTTGTAGGAACATTGCAGCAGAGTGCAATTTCAAAAATGCCTCTCTCTGTTTTCTGGCCTCAAGTGTGGAACGATACCTCAGCTGGATTGCAACGACAGTATGTTTGATGCATAAAAATCGTGTCCGAGCACAGTGAGCCCGGTAAGTACATTGTATCGCAGTGGCAGCCTGGTGCTTCTGTTTCAGAGTCTGTCTGGTCTTCATCCCTCGGAATGCAGCCTGCAGAACAACAGCAGCCATTTTTTTCTCCTTCAAAGACTTCATTTCTTGCTTCATCATCTTGTGAGCTCTGTAATGTCGTTGAACAGTCTTGGCTGCCCACAGTAGCTTCAGGTAGTACTTTCTGCTCATGTGTCTCCTCACCTGCGCCTGAAGGGTTACTGCAGCCTCATGTTCGATGATTCAGTGATTCACGCTGGCCGTGTTCCCACGTTCTAGGTATCTAGCCTGCTTTTCCTGAAGTTCCCCATTTACTGCAGCTAGTTCCTCCTGAAGGGAATATACTTGAAACTGGTGGCTCACCTGCAGCTGGTGTATAACAGCCTGAAGAGAGGCGTTGTCATCCTCCAACCTCTTGCACTTTGTTTTCAAGGCGGCCAGATCCTGACTTTGTGTACCGAGTTCTTGATCTTTGGTGAGGAGCTCGGCCTCCATTTCCTGGAGCTGCTCAACTAAAAGGTTCTTGTTCTGTCTCTCTGCGCCCAGAACAGACAGCCAGACCTTCTGAGATTCCTGTAGTTCATATTCCAATTCCTGGATTCTCGAAGTTAGTTCTCTTACCCGAAAAGGTTCCTCTGTTGCCGTCTGCTCAGCAGACGGGTTTGTGGAGCTGGGGTTGTGTACTGTGCCAGGTGCGGGCCTCTTGCCCTTCTTTTGTTGTTTCCACGGCGCCATTTTCTCGCCGCGGTTCACATAGGGTGGGGTCTCCGCGGACGGACCGCTGTGGTCGCTGCACGGCACTGTCTCCGCGGACGGACCGCTGTGGTCGCTGCACGGCGCTGTCTCCGCGGACGGACGGACATTAAGTAAAAGGTCGTTGGTGACACGTAGAAGGGCAGTCTCAGTGCTGTGGAATGGACGGAAACCTGACTAAAATGGCTCAAAGTAGTTGTTAGTTGCTAGATGTTCCTGTAGCTGAGTAGCTACAACCCTTTCGAGGAGCTTTGAAATAAAAGGCAGATTAGAAACAGGTCTGTAGTTGTTTAGGTTGCTGGGATCCAAAGGGTTATTTTTTGACATAGGTGTAACAGCAGCTGTTTTTAGGCCAAGAGGAACAGTACCAGAGGAGGGTGAACAATTTGTTAGATGGGAGATAGAGGCAGAGATAGAGACAGTCATCAATTTGGCTGACGAATAGGTACTCTGCTCCAGCAGTGAAGTTCCTACCTTGGTTGTTCACGCTGGATCTAACGATATAAAGTCCCAACAATCTGAGGTATTAAAGAGGAACTTCATCTCTTTGTGTTCAAAAGCTGTAACAAAATGTCAGAACTTAATTGTGTCTGCTCCCTTGCCAATTCTCTTTAGAGGAGATGTAACCTACAGTAGGCTGCTCTCTTTAAACCGCTGGCTAGAGACTTGGTGAGCATCTAAAAGCATAGCCTTCGTGAATAATTGGGACCTCTTTTGGGAACGGCCTGGCCTTTATAAAAGGGAAGGTCTTCATCCTAACTGGAGAGGATCATATATGCTTTCCCAAAATATGGCAGCAAAATTACCACTGTGACTATCTAGAGCACCACCAAGGTCGCAGTCCTGTTATCTTAAATCACACAAATTATTATCCCACTATTAGTACACTCTTGGCAGCAACCTAGGTTCCTTATAACACGGCATCCCCTATGTCACACATTAGCTTAGAACCAGACTTCTCCCATCATTACCAGAGTATATCTATTCTTAGTACGATAAGGAAGCAGTATAGATGCCAATCTAGGGGCTCCTGCGCTGGTAACCTGCTCACACGCTCAGTAGGATGTGGCGGTGGCTTGGCTGCAATTTTTAATGAATCATTTAAGGTTGAATCAAAAACCACTGAGAACTTTCATACATTTGAAGTGATGCTGCTAAGCATTAGGTCTGATTTAGCGGCCCATATTCTATTAATTTATAGACCTCCAGGACCACATGCTGCCTTTATTAATGAATTTGGCAAACTGCTCTCTGAGTTGGTTATTAGGTTTACTAGATTTGTGATGTTAGGTGACTTTAACATACATACTCCTCGACTCTGTCAGTTGCACTCAGCATGTATCAGGACCTACTGATGTGCAAGGACACACGCTAGATCTAATTATCTCGTATGGACCTGACATTGATACTGTACTGATCTATTCTTTAAATAAATTTTGTTCCGACCATTCCTTAATCACGTTTGAGATTACTATGTCCCCACCGTAGCTCAATGAAAGGACTAGTACAACACGAAACTTAAATAGGGCTAAATGTAAAATGAGTTTATGGAGGCCTTAACGGAGATAGACTTCACCTGTAACAAAACTGTTAATGACATCACCGATATGTACAATACAGTAGTTGGGCAGATCCTTGATCAGGTAGCCCCAATTAAGACAAAGAAGGTTAGAACTATCAGGCACTCTCCCTTGTTCAATGATTACACATGGGCTGCTAAGCGGGAGTGCCTTAAGCTAGAGCGCAGATGGAAGACAACAGGTCTCCAAGCCTTTCAGGTTCTATGGTCTGCTAAATTAAAACAATATAAGAAAGCTTTATATAATGCTCGCACTGAGTACTATTCAAAACTTATTGAAAATAACATGCATAACCCCCGCTATTTATTTCAGACACTAGCTCAGCTAACAGACAAAACTGATAGAAGGCCAGCATGTAGTATTACTAACGATAGATTTCTTAAGTTTTTTAATGGTAAAATTAACAACATTAGGCTCCAAATGTGACCTATTGGGCGTCAAATTACCATTACCAGAGCAGTGCTCACAATATTTTAGTGATTTTAATCTCATTGATGCCTCTGAGCTAATTTCGGTTATAACCAAGGCAAAGTCCACAACCTGTCGGTTAGATCCCATTCCAACCAAGCTCCTGAAGGAATCCTTAGGAGTACTATTAACACCTATACTTGATCTCATGAATGCATCCTTGACCTCAGGTGTAGTCCCTAATCAATTTAAAATGGCAGTGGTTAGACCACAGCTTAAAAAAACCTAACTTGGACCCTCGCTTGCCAAGTAATTATAGACCTATCTCTAATGTCCTGTTTCTAAGATTCTAGAAAAATTAGTCATAAAAAATTAGCTCAGGTTCCTTCCCCACCAGAGAGGTGACATTCCACGTCCCTAGAGCCAGCTTCTGCAGCCGAGGGTCGGACCGCCAAGGCCCCCGTTTTCGACCACCGCCCAGCTCACAATGCACCCGACCTCTCTGGCCCCTCCCACAGGTGGTGAGCCCATGGGAAGGGGGACCCACGTTGCCTCTTCGGGCTAAGCCCGGCCGGGCCCCATGGGTAAAGGCCCCACCTCCAGGCCTGGCTCCAGAGGGAGGCCCCAGTGACCCACGTCCGGGCGAGGGGAAACGTCTTCCATAATTGTTGTTCATCAGAAGAGGTCTCTTTAAAACACAGTTAAAAACATATCTATTCAGTGTGTGCTATTCCACTTCTCCCAGTTCTTAATTTCCTTATTCTGCTGTTTGTTTTTTCTGTCTTTGTGTTTGTATTAACTGTGTTAATTTGGTTTTTTTTTTTTGGTTTTTTTAACTTGCTCTGTAAAGTGACCTTGGGTTTGAGAAAGGCGCTATAAATAAAAATTATTATTATTATTATTATTATTATTATTATTATTATTATTATTATTGCTTATGGACCAAGAGATCACAGGTTCAAATCCCACCTCTTGCACTTCCACTATTGGGTTCCTGAGCCCTGAGTTAACCCAGAGTTGCTCCAGGGGGACTGTCCCTGTAGTTAGGAGTTGGAAGTCGCTTTGGATAAAATTGTCTGCTAAATGCTGTAAATGTAAATATTGAGAAACTTCTCATCAAAGTCCTTCCAAAGCTGGTGAAAACAGTAACATTTCTCTTTGCCTGTTCTGGCACTTGTTACCTGCAGTAGCACAGTACTGTTGGTGCGCACCAGGAGATGTTACCAGTACTTCACTGGTCAGACTATAACAAGGAGTTCACCTAATTCTGACTAGTAGTTGGCAAACTAGAATTGGGAGAGGTATCACCCTCCTGTCTTGATCCAGGGCTCTCCTGATTGCTTCTATGATCTCCTCCTATTGACAGCACATCATCGTCGCTGGCATCTTCTGGTTCTGCTCTGGGCAACAGGTGTCTGGGAACTCGAGTGCAGTGTTTAAGGTGATACCAAGTAGTACTATTTTCCACTTGTATTGCTGTGGGTGGTCTCCTGGTCTCAATGGGTTTACTGGTTCCTCCTCTGATTCTGGAACACTCTTCTGCTCCTGTTGATAAATATCTCTATTATAGCAGTTAGTTTTCTCATATATGCTCTCCGTTCTGCTTACAATTGTTCCAGAGGTGGTCCTTTACAGGGTTCCCTCAAGAGAAGAGCAGGTGTTACACCCTGAAAAGGGAGGACACCAATTAAGATGTCGCACACTGACTTCACTCTATGGCATCTTTTATGTAGAAACATTGTTGTAGAAAAACATGAGTAAACATAGAAGCAACAATCTTGCATAGTAGTTATCTTTTGACATTCCATCCAATTTCCGTTGCAGTCTGCATTTAAATCCTTTCAGTCCAGTAAATTCTGTAAATGTTCCTCATACACAAAATGATGGAGACCAAAATCCTGGTTTCTTAATTTTTCTCACCACTTCTCCTCTTGCACAATGATCCAACTCATGTGCGTTAGTGATTAGTATTGTTAGTAATGTATTAGGCGCAATCAACAACCCTTCATGATTTCTCCATAATCCATTTCCATCTTGTTTAGCTCCTCTGTTACTTCACATAGTCTTTTCATACAATGCTGCCTATCCTTGATATATCTACCAAGTTATCCAGCATAGTTATAGGCTCTGTTACCACTATGGGTGCCATTAAAGGATCGTCACACTTTGAAGCCTTTTCAGCTGCCTTGTCGGCCAAGTTGTTTCCTTTTATCACATAACCGTTACTTCTTTTATGTCCTTGACATTTAACTATTGCTAATCTTCTTGGCAGCATCATAACACTCATCAAATCCAGTATCTGTTCTAAATGTTGTATTGGAGTACCATCAGTCTTCTTAAATCCTCACTCTCTCTGTACTGCCCCAAACAAATGCATAACTCCATAAGCTTGTGCTGAATAAGTAAAAACATTAACACATTTTCCTTTTGCCAATTTACAAGCTTCAATTAATGCCCTCAACTCTGCAAACTGGGCAGAACATGGCTGAGGACAGTGTTCAGCTTTTACTAACTCAAAAATGTTTCCATTCTCCTTCTTCACCACTGCATATCCTGCATGGTTCCCCAAACGATCCCTGTAACAAGAGCCATCAACAAAAGTCAAGTCTGCTTTCAGAATTGGAGTAGACTGCAAATCAGGTCTTAACTTTGCATAGCTAGTTCACTGGCATTTTATATCATGTGGTTTTCCATCAAACTGGAATGGCACTAATTCTGCTGGATTAACTGTTACATCTTCCAAGAGTCACATCTGGAAACCTAAGCAAGAATGAATACTGTAAACTCCTTGTCTGTGTCAACACAAATCTGCTGTTCAGCTCTATGATTTAATGATGGGTGTAAATAACCACTGGAAACCCCACTGTCAGTACTGAAGCCTTCTCATAGGCATAATGTACTGCTGATTAAACCATAATCACAGGGCATCCATCCCTGAGCCACTCTATCCGGTTTAGTGCTATAATAGGTTTCTTTTTCTCATTACATGTCTCCTGCATTAATACTGCTGATGCAAATCTATCATAGCGATTAGCAACATTAAATGAAAAGGTTTTTCATAATCTGGTGTAGCTAGCACTGGTGATGTCTGCATTTCCTGTTTCAAAGGCCACATAAGCATCAGATGTCCATGTTAATGATGCACTTAGTTTTTGTTCATGCTTCTGTTATCAAAACCCTCAGAGGTGCAATTTTTAGTGCATAGTCTTCAATCCATTCTGCACTAAATCTTGTCATTCCTAGAAATGTCATCATCTGTCCTACTGTTAGTGGTTGTGGTGCCTTACTGATTCCTTCCAGCTGTGAAGGAGCTATTGCCTTTGTTCCATGTGCCACGAGTCATCCCAGGTGTTCTTCCTGTGGTTGACAATATTGCAACTTCGCTTGTGAAGCCTTATGCCCCCCCCCCCCCCCCCCCTGCTAATTTCTTGAGAACTTTTACAGAGTCTTCATGACATTGTGCTATTTAGATCTAATTCCTCTAGATCCTGTCTCAGGACTTGATTAAATATGTGAGGGGAATGTTTGAATCATTGTGGTAATCTTGTATAACTGTACTGCTTCCCTCTGTATGTAAATACAAACAGATACCTTGACTCTTCTGCTATTGGAAAGCATGAGTTACAGTAAAAGAGTCGGTTCGTGTCTGTAGTGCTTAACTAAACTTTCCCCATCTACTTATTATTTCCTGAACTGGCTTTTCTATCGCCTAACCAGTAGATATTTGTCTCCTTTCCTAATGTAATGCTCATCTGTGCACTAACTGCCATCTTATCCACAAATACTCCATCAGGCGTACACCAAATCTGGAATCCCAGCTGACACAAAGCATTTCTCCCTAATACATGTTCTGGAGTTTGCTCTGAGACTAAAATAGGTAACTTAATTGTTTTCCCATGTACTGTTAATTGAACTAGAGTAGTTACTCTAGAGTAGGGGGCAGCAGTGGCCTAGTGGTTAGGGAGTTGTCCCCGCATCGGAAGATTGTGGGTTTGATTCCCTCACAAGTAGGTTGCCCTGAGGTACCCTTGAGCAAGGTACCGTCACTGCTCCCCGAGCGCTTTCAATAGCTGCCCACTGCCATGAGTGCATGGGTTAAATGCAGAGGTCCAATTTCGTTGTGGTTCACGTGTGCTATGCTGTGACCTCGCAATGACAAGGGTTGTCACTCCTAGTTGGAACTGTGCCACCTTTCTCAGCACTTCTTTCTTGTTCTTTTGGTTCTCTTTTCAATCTGTCTGTGTTTATCCAGAACATGAACCACATGAGCCACAAATTCATCAAAAGTATTTTCCGTCAGTCGCACTACATCTTCCAATTTACTTTTGCCATTTTCTGTAAGACCATCCAGGACCAATGTGCGAAAGTCACTTCCTGTCTCTGCTCTCCACTTCTTTTTCATACAATGTACATTACTGTGCAAAAGTTTTAGGCAGGTGTGGAAAAAATGCTGTAAACAAAGAATGCTTTCAAAAATGGAAGTGTTAATCATTTATTTTCATCAATCAACAAAATGCAGTGAATGAACAAAAGAAAAATCTAAATCAAATCAATATTTGGTGTGACCACCCTTTGCCTTCAAAACAGCATCAATTCTTCTAGGTACACTTGCACACAGTTTTTGAAGGAACTAGGCTGGTAGGTTGTTCCAAACATGACTGTGTTTCAACCTACATGTGACATTGATGTTCATTAGCGCCTGTTTGACTATACCTGACTATAATCAAGAATTGATGCTGGTTTGAAGGCAAGAGGTAGTAACACCAAATACTGATTTGATTTAGATTTTTCTTTTGTTCGCTCACTTTGCATTTTGTAAATTGATAAAAATAAACAATCATTTCCTAAAGCATTCTTTGTTTACAGCATTTTTTCACACCTGCCTAAAACTTTTGCACAGTACTATACATAAGCAGAGTTTTTTAGGTCTCTCCTATTGGCTCCCCCTTCAGAGTCTTCAGGTCTAATTTTCTTGGATAGACTTCTCTCATTGCATTCCACAGTCTGTTTTCATGTGGATTAAACTCCACACTATCAAGGATCGCATCCATAGCGTGATGCCTTATGCCTGCATTTGTCATGATGTCTTCCTTTGCCTTTTGCCCAATTATTCTGGCCAATAGGGCTTTCATATCCCCTATTGCTAGGAGGCCCAAGTGTCTTTTCTTTAAAGTCCAGGATCCGCTTCTGGGCCCCTTCGCACAGATTGGGTACACCATTGATCAACCTTTCCAGATCCTGGGTCTGTCATGTTAGGTAATGAGCATGTTTTTCCTTAATCAATATTGGTGCTTGCACCATCCCATAATCTCTTCCGGATCTTAATCTCCTTCCTGGTTCTGTCTGAATTTCACTTTCCTCTTTATTTTCTGATACTTCACCTTCATCACTCCCACTCTGTTTTCTTGGGCTTTTCCTTTCCCCTGCAGAGCGTATAATTTCATCCAAATTAGTAACTGACCTACTTATCTTTTGGATAGTATCATCAAAACATTGTGCCATCCAGTCTTTGGGTGTCCTCCATTGCACTCTATCCTCTATCATGGCACCTTCTTATTTCTGCCTTTTTATCTTTCTTTCCTCTTGTTTAAGCATCCTTTCCATATCGCCCAATCCTCTCCTCAGTTCTCTCTCCTTACTCATCTCTTTTGTATTGCCTGCGACAATCCAAAACTCCTTCATCACTATTTTCCCATTCTGTCTGCTGAGCTTCCTATTCCTTGTTAACTCTAACTGACCTTGCATCTGACTCCCTGTTTCTTGTCTGCTTCTTTACTCTCTGAAAATAAGCTTCTTTGCTCATGACATAGTCTATTCAGATCTGAATACACTAGTTCACTTCTCTGCTGCCTGCACTCTCTTGATTTCCCTGTGCAGCAAGTTTTCTCATCTTTCTGAGATCTCTCAGGCTTTTTTCAGCGCTTCACATGACCGGTAATACATTACAGGCTTTAAAAGCTGACTGCCCAAAAAATAAAAAGGGTTGAGTCAACAACTGCTGACTACGCCAATAATTGTCATACAGAATTGAAGTGTGAAGTGTAAGTCCAAAACATTTTCTAAATCAGAAATCAAATGAAGTCAAAGAAATGCGGCAAAACCTCTTTTTAATGGCAGGTTTTAGCAATTGGTGGTCCAGTGGGAGTGGTTCCTCCTGCTTGTTCCTCCTGCTCATTTGGACTTGAAATACACATCAAACAGCTTTCTCCTCCTTTGGAATTTACATAAATCCAACCCATTTATGCTTTTCCACCAATAGTTCCAAAGCCATTATGCTTTGCTTAGCTGCCATAATGATTAGCACTGAAGTTCCCCCTCTTTTCCCATTTCAGCATCATAAATATGTTGTCCTCCTCTGTGAACTCACTAGTGTGAGACATTGAACAGCAAAGACAAAAGTAAAGGGATTTTCACTATAACCTCCAGTATCGGTTGGAAAATAAAATTCACCATTTAGTGTTGAAGAAGACTTCCCGAAGGATATTCTATAGATATTCTTGTTAACGGTAAAATAATTCAATACTTGGAAAACGTGTTTACAGGATGCCCATTTTTATAGCATTAACATTAACATTAAAATAGCATTAACATTTTTTTTCCCCGTTTGAGACTATAGCTGGAAAATCCAGAAAAGCTATGAGTTGATGCGTAGATTGTATTAATTTGAAGTTATCGATTAAAGTAGTAAAAGGGAGAATATGTTGGGGGAAAATGCTGATTTGAATACTGTAAGTTTATAGAAGTTAATTCTGCTTTTTTCCTCTTTTCTTTTGTATTTTTCTTTTTTTGTATTCTATAATAGCTCACTCTACTAGGTGTAGAAGGAAGCCTGGCAAATGTGAAGTGTTGGGATTGAGTGGGTTAGACCATGTTTCAGGGTTTCAGCAAAGAGTAGCAGAATGAATGAAAACATTTATTTGTCCTGCTGAGGAGAAGCAGCATGTTCACTTAGTTATGCAAGAGGAAGAAATCTGCAGTATGTTTTGGTGGGAGCTCAGGTTGGAATCTACGTTGTGCATGCTCACTGGACTTGCCCATTTGCAACCCCTTCATGTTCCTCAGGAAGCTACTGCCACCCCCACTAAGCTTTGAACTACCTAAGGTTGAACAATTATTCTCTTGTGTAGGTGACTGTGCTGGAGAATAACTGAGCTTTTATCAGGTCTTGTAATGAAGACTACTTCACACGGCAGACTCTCTTCTCGAATGCAATATTCTCTGCAGGCACTCTGATGGTGTTGACATGCTAGAGATACATAAATAAGACTTTGCTATTCTAGTCAGACATTCTCTTCCTTGGCAAGTTGTTTCTCAGCAAAATATGCCTGGACATCTTTTAATGTTCTTCTCTGCATTTTAACCTTAACAATAAAGCAGGGAGTCAAGCAAAATAGAAGGAGGGCAGAATCTGGAATCATGGTGGAGGAGGCAATGGCTGTAACTCAAATTCCATGAGATAACCCTCACAAGTGGAGTAATTGTTGAATTAGTAATGTATTTCTCCCCATCCATGGCACATTCAAAGGGTTTCATGCTTGTGGAAAGCTCTCCAAAAATGCTTCACTGTTCAAAATTTAGATCAAGGTTTGTCTGTCTTTGTGAACGATGGGTCAAACAACATAGTTACAAGCTGATTGATACGAGATGATTTTGGCAGAGGATAACGGCCATGTCACTATTATTTAAGTTCATATTTCCTCACCTGACTGCAGAGTTGCCCTGTTTAGCAGAGGTCCCAAAGCAGTTGTTGGTGACAAGAAAACATCATGTGGGGCTGTTGCAGGTGCAGAAGCACAACAAGAAGTGCTGTCGATAAGCAGGTTAAAGTGTCTTATTGACTTTAATCCAATTGGATGAATGACAACTTCCTGAAGCTCATACTAAGACTTAAGGTCTTGAATGCAAGTAAAGAGGGAAGGTGGAGGGATGGTAGTAGTGGGCTTGCAGCTGATGTAAATTTGGGTGTCATTGGCATAACAGTGAAAATTAAGACCATGTTTGCAGATGATTTGTCGTAAGGGTAGCATATAGATGGTGAAGAGGAGTGGACCCTGATCCCACAAGTAACAGAAGCCAAAGATGATTTATGCTTGGAAATAGAGATGAACTGCTGTCTGCAGTTGTATGTAACTGCCTGAAGCAGTTGTAGATGGAGTCGATTTTAGTTTCGAAAAAATCAAGGAGAGTCATATAACTGCAGAACTGCTCAGTCCAGTAGCAGGAGGTTAGATTTTATTAATGACAGGGAAGAGTGATCTAGGTCTGTAGATAGCCTTACATAGAAGAGAGGGTATGTATGATGCTTGACATCATTTAAGGCAGATTTATATTTCTGGATGTGATCCAGATAGGCTTGGGAGTGAACGTTTAATCCATTTTTTTCCCAAAGCCGCTCCAGACACCTACCAGATGCTTTCATTTTCCGGACCTCAGCTGGAAGAACGGGAGGAAGGTACAGTTCTATGTTTTATGGGGGCCAGGGTGTTTAGGACAGAAGAGTTGTAAACAGTGAGGATCTCAGCAGGGCACAGTAGGTTAAGTGTTGAAGAGAGAGCGGAGGCTGAGAAGTAAAAAAAATGGTATTCAGTTCAAAGGAATTGAGGTTTTGGTAAGTTATTTTAGTTTTATCACATTTCTGCATGTTGATTTGGTAAGGAGAACTGAATTTTAATGAGTTTCTGGTCAGAGATGCTAGGCAGAGATCCTGTGACAGTAACATCAAGCCCAGAAGTACATACTAGATCAAGGGTGTGACCATGCACATGGCTGGGGAAATCAATGTGCTGCTTAATTTTGAAGCTTCCCGACACAGCTTTAAATTCATTAACAGTATGAGAGACCTTATCAGCATCAATGTTTAAACCCCCTGTTAGTAATACTAGAGTTAGGAGCTCAGTTAAATTAGGGGAAAAAATGTAGAGAGAAGTTCAGGTGGATGGTAAAATGAGAACAGGGGGTTGTGGACCGGTGATTGTGGTTGTGGACCGGTGAAGATATTTGAATGAAGGGACTTTATGGAGATAGTCTTAGTCTTAGTTTTCAGATTCTTCTTGTGTATGATGGCTAGGCCACCCCCTCTGCCAGCAGTGCGAGGTTGAGCGATGAAGCTGTATCCAGGTGGAGAGAGGAGATTGAGTTCTGTAAAATCACCGAGGTTGCCAGGTTTCTGTAAGCTGCAGCATGTCCAAATGATTGACCGGTAAAAGCAATCTTCTCAAGGACGTTATTGAGGACAGAGAGTGACAGATTAATAAGGCGAATGAGCGGGAACCGTTTGGGAGGTGTTTAACAGGATAACAGCCAGAATTTTCCACAGTTTTCAGGAACTGATAGTTTGTGATGACTCCTGCTGCAGTTGATGCGCCGTGAGTTAGAGGACCAGATTGAAGTTATAACAGATGTGTAGCTCAGGTTTTAGGAGCTTCTAGAGGAGCGATGGATGTAACGAGGATGGCAAATAATTCAGAGAGACCTACAGTAGCTGTAAACAGATAGGTCGAGTCTGTAATGGTCATGTCATTTTCATAGTTCAGTATGAGAATAAACCAAGACCATGGCGATGAAGGGGATCCGGCAAAAAACAAACAAACACATGCAGTCCCGTAAAGCACCACCTGTAAACATCTTGCAAAGGAGGAAAAAAAAACAAAAAAAAAACAAAACACCCGGTGAGGAGCAGCAGCCAGACACACAGTGTACACAGATGCACAGCGTACCCCCAAACCGGAAATGGGAACAGTTCTGCCTGGGGCGTTTTAGTCTGATTGTATGGGGATACTTTTTAAGAAAACAATAAGTACCACCAATAAAATACAATACAATGGTGCTTTGACTTAAGAGTTTAATTCATTCCATGACAGAGCTCGTAACTCAAATTACTCATATGTCAGATCAATTTTCCCCATTGAAATGAATTAAAACTCCATTAATCCATTCCGGACCCCCCAAAAAACACCACATTTTGTTACATGTTTTTAAATAAGAAAGCTTATAAAGCTTATTAGCTTATAAATAACAAATATTGTATAAAAAAAACAATAGAATGAACTGCAATAAACTGGTTTTATTAAATATAATGTACAGCAGTTGCCTAAGAGATCTGATGACTTGGAAAATGCTGACGAAGGTGGAGGAGAGAGGCTGAATAACAGTCTTATTCGCTGATTTCTGCCCGTTTCGCCACGCTTTCCTCACTTTCATGGGCAGGGGTTTTCGATAAAAACCTGTCCAATGTGGTCTGTTTTAAGTGCAGATTATAGCAGTGGTACGCTCGTCCTGCTTCGCCAAGTCGACTACACACACGCCTTGGTCATGTTTTCCATAATTTCTTTCTGTAATTCAATGCACATCATCTGCTTCTTCTCAGCACTATCCTTTGCATTCACTTTCCTTGGACAAATGGTTGGAAAAGTGAACGAGTGAGCCATGAGATGCTGGGCAGATGTTCACTGCGCCATCTAGTGGTGGGTATCTGAAGCTGGCTCATAACCTGAATTTTAGCTCTCAACTCAAAGCAAAAAAAGGGTTGAGCGACGGCTTCTTGAAAAAAATGTGTAAGTTGGGTCACTCATAAGTCAAGGTCCCACTGTAGTAACATTATGTAAATCTTCTGGAAACAATTAACAAATTACAGAATTTTCTATTTAGATATTTCTGTATTTAAGGAAAAAAAAAATTTAAACTGAAAACATTCCAGAACTGTTTTGCATTGATATTGTTTGCAGATGCAGAGGTGTGTGCTGAGAACCCAGGAAAAGGCCTTCGTCAGGTGAGGAGGCTAAGAACAGCGAGGGTGATCTCGGGCGATCAGAGTAGCTAAGCAAGGACACATCCAGAGAATCCATGGCCACTTTAAGAACACTGGTGACACGCAGCGCATGTGGCAGGGCATTCAGGCCCTCGCCAACTACAGACCACCTGGCTGTGACAGTGAAGCCTCCCTTCCAGATGCGATGAACCTATTCTACGCAGTTTGACGCAGAGCAACATTGGTGAAGTCCATCCCTCCTCCTAACCAGGTTCTCTGCTCTGATCACAGCTGAGGTGAGAATAACTCTGCTGAGATTCCATCCATGGAAAGCTGCTGCTCCAGACAACATACCTGGCTGTGTGCTCAGATGATGTGCAGAACAGCTGGCAGATGTTCTCACAGACATCTTCAACATCTCTCTGAGCACCACTGTTGTTCCAAGGTGCTTCAAGACCACAACCAGAAGCTGAGAGACCAGGGACTGGGAAACCCATTAGTTTGGAAGCATCACCTCCAGCACCATCATGCTGATGAGCACAGGGGCCCCTCGGGGTAACAGTTTCTTCCCCTTGGTCATCAGACTCTTGAACAATCACTGAGTCTTCTCCCCTGGGCTCCTTTCATCAACCTTTCTATCTACCTCTTCCTGTTTATGCACATAGTCCCTTTAATAATAATACTGTTTAATTTGGACTATGCACTTTAACAGTAACAATGCTGTCTTATTAGACTGCTGCTCTGTTCCATCCACCTTTATGCCTGTTTCTTGTCAGGTGAATTTCCTGTTTTTGCAATAATTGTCCATCTGTACTTGGTAGGCCTGTCTGTCACCAGGCGCATGTAGATGAACTAAATATCTTAACTTTTCTTGAGCTACAATTGAAACAAAAAAGGACATTGGGATCTCACTCATATAGTGAGAATTTGTTAAAGAATAATAAGTATTTTAGAATAATTTTATTTCAAGCTTCTGCACAATCAATTAATACATCTTGGTGAAATTTTTTTAATGCATATACATAGTGAAAAAGTGACAGTGAATAACTTTCCTTTTAAAAGGAAATCTTAGTGAAACAAATGAAAAAACTCCCAAAAAAAGCAGGAAAGCTGATTTTTCTTTTTGTCAATAAACACGCATTATTGAAATATAGTCAAATGAAAGCTACTTTTGGGGGGGGAATTCCTTTGTACTATAAAACCCTTTTCCATCTATGGGACTTACTGAGGAATACCAGCCACTATCTCAGACTCAATGCCACAGTGGTCCACACCTCTCAGGATCTTGAAAAAGCCTGTAAGAGCAACAGAAATTATGGTGTATTAATATTAACTGTAATTTGTTTACAACGATAATTTTACACTTGGGACCAGGCCGCAGACAGACTGGCTAAACCGACAGTCTACGAGCTACAATAAGGAATCGCTTAAGTGGAAAAAGTGAAAGTGACTAATCGTCATTGTAAGAACACGCAGCACAGTACACAGTGAACCACAATGAAATTGGACTTCTGCATTTAACCCATGCACAAACACATCGTGCAGCAGTGGGCAGCTATGAAAGCACCAGGGGAGCAGGTTAAGGTTCACCATACTGAGACAGTGTCTGTTCCCTGAACAAAAGTATACAAAAGGAAAGCTCAGAAAATCTCTACCAAATTGATTAATGTTAAACTTTCTAAATCAGTAAACAACAGCACCTTAGATCTAACGCTGGGACTTAATATTAGATCATTAAGCTCTAAAGCTGTAATGTCCATGCTTCAGATGCTGTATTAGCAAGCAATTTAACAGAGGTTAAATATCTAAACAGACAATTCCTATTTTCATGATGTAACATTTGGGTCTAAAAGAAAAGACCTTACCTCACCTGTAAGATTCCTATTGCACATCAAGCATGAATATCTCAAATCATTGCAAAAAATGTCCTTGCTTGAAAAAATTAAATATTTATTGTCAAAATCAGAGTCAAGTTTCATTTTGTGTCTTTGGACCTGGCAAAAAAAAAAAAAAAAAAAAAAAAGCTAAAAAGAACTGATCTATCCTTACACGATACTTTTTTTTTGTTTTTTTTTTTGGCCTCTGTTTTTCCCAGCACAGAGGTTGCTAGTATTAAAAAAAAAAAAAAAAAAAATTGTAAATGATTATTCTCAGTAACACTAGACATTGGGCAGTGATGGCCTAGTGATTAGAGAACAGTCCCTATAACCGGAAGGTCATAGATTCAATCCTGAGAATGGTAGGTTGCTGATATGGCTTCTCCATGGTGTGTACTGGGTTATGGCTAAATGCAGAGGAGACACTTGTTCAGTTTTCATTAGGAAACAGCACAAAACTACAAGTAGTCACTTTCATTGTTATACCAAGAAGCTAGTGGTTTTCTTTCTCAAAAGAAGTTTTTTTTTTTTTTTTTTTAAAGCTAGCCACAGTGTTAAACCTTTATTTTGTCGTCTTCGTCTCTGTAAAGCATCAGAGGTATAATATAGAGGCAGCCTTAAAAACGGTCACTGAAAAATATTAGATTAGTATTAGTAGTGAATGTGACCATTCTACTAGGTACAAAGATTCTACATCAGATGGTTCTCAGCACTCAAAAAGCTCTCAGCATTACTGCTGATGTGGCACTTACATTGTGCAATGGCCATAAACACCAGACCCATGTGATAAGCCCTCAACCTTGAGTCAGCTTTTGAGGTTCTGCCCAGTTTTAAGGTAGTTTTCTTGTCTCTGGTCTCTAGAAGCTTGCACAATAACTTGTTTCATTCCAAACACCTCAGTGACATGGAGAAATTGTGTTAATATAATCTATTAGTGGGCCACTAACTAATTATCTCTCACCATTATCACCCCAATCAGTGTTCCATGAATTAGCAGCCAGCCAGAAGGGGTTACCATCTTCTTTTCCCCAACCCAGGATCTTAATAGCATGACCTCCTACTGCAGAGCCACTCACATGCTGATAGACACCTAGAAGATACAGAAAACCACATACAATACATACCTTTCCAGTATACTTTCCAGAGATTTTGAGTAATGAGTAAACTAATGGCAAGTTAGCAATTTGCCCTTTTCAAACATGGAATATCTGAAACTAAAAAAATCTAATCAAGCAATTGAACAGTTATCTAAAAATTGTTGTAGGTTGGGGTTAGCAGATATAAAGTGTCTTCTTTCGGCTGCTCCTGTTTAGGGGTCGCCACAGCAGATCATCCATTTCCACTTCTTCTGGTCTTCTGCTTCTTCCTCATTCCAACCGACCCTCTCCATTTTCTTTCTCACCATATCCATAAACCTTTACCTTTGGTCTCCCTTTTGCCAGGCAGCTCCATCTTAAACATCCTTATTCTAATAAAATCCTCATCTCTCCCCTGTACATGACCACAACCAGCGCAATCTTGCTTCTCTTTCTCTTTTTATACTCCCATCTAAGCCTGTCCATCTTTGTCACTCCCAAAGAAAATCTTAGAATCATTAACTCTGGCACCTCCAGCTCCTGTCTTTTTGTCAGCACCACCATCTCCAACATGTATAACATAGCTGGTTTCACTACCGCCCTGTAAACCTTCCCTTTCACCAGTACCTGTCTGTCACAGATCACTTCTTCTATTCCAACCTGCCTCCATTCTCTTCTTCACTTGTCTTCTGCATTCAAACTTTCTATTCTGAACTGTCGATCCTAAGTATTTAAATTCCTTTGCTTTTGTCGTCATCTCTACTCCCTGTTCCATAACCACTCCACCGTTCTCCCTTTCATTCACGCTCAAGCATTGTCTTTGTCCTGCTTACATTCCACTCCTCTCTAGAGCATATCTCCATCTCTCCAGGGTCTCCTCAAGCTGCTCTCCAAGCTGCTCTCCAAGCTGCTCCCCAATCTCACTACAGATCACAATATCATCAGCAAACATCACAGTCCACAGGGACTCCTGTCTAACCTTGTCCATCAACCTGTCCATCACTATTGCAAACAAGAATGGGCTCATAGCTGAACCTTGTCGAAACCTAATCAAACCTCTACTTTAAACACATCCGTCATGCTGCCCTCATACATATCCTGTACTACTCTGACATACTTCTCTGCCACTCCTGACTTCCTCAGGCAAAACAACACAATTCTCTCAATTAAATTAGCTAATTTTTGAATGACTCTCTGGGTGTGTCAGTCTGAATAATGAAAGCAAAAAGTTATCCATACCTATACATTTATGTCTGTGAAAAAAAAGTACTTTTAAGACACATAAAGAACTTACAGCATACCTTAAACATGCAAAAATAGATGCGTGGTTGGTTCCTTTTATGGTACCCAATGAAAGAAGTTTGTTACCCCATTATTTTTGTATTTACAGATTTGGTTAAACTGTATTATGGACATGATATAAACACAAGACGTAAGACCCTTTTATTATAACCACTATTAAAAGTTAAACTTTTCCTCCTCTTACGGAGTTTGAGACATGCTTTATTTTGAAGGTGACAACAAGTATACACAAGTTTCAGCACAATAAAGTACCAAATGTTAATAGACTGTGAGGCTCACCAGACTTGTACTGAAGAAAGTCTTGATATACGGTAAAAGCTCCCTCCACTGGGCCATTTTTATAAATCTCTTGCATGATTTGCTTCTCATCAGAGGGGACACTATAGGATTGCTTTCCTGAAAAAAAATTACATTAAGGAAGTGATGGTTTGGAAGAAAATTATCATTTAAATAAAAACTTTATAACTAAAGATTCTATTAAGTAATGATTATATAATTGCACACCCACCAAAGTGTTTGTCTTCCCTGTAAGACAGGCTGTAGCCAGGTTCACATTTTTTCTCACATTCAGGAGTGTCCCCACCCTCCCCCGTGCAAGGAGGACGAGTGCCATTCACATGATGCTCACATGGCTCAATGGAATATGGTCTACAGCCTGAGAAAAACAAACCAAAAAAAGCAAAAGCATTTTAAAACTAGTATCACTACCATCTTACTTGTGTGTGTGTGTGTGTGTGTGTGTGTGTGTGTGTGTGTGTGTGTGTGTGTGTGGAGCAGAACACTTTGAAAACACAACATATCTCAGTTGGGGGGTATCCATCATGCTGGATATCCACACTGATATGGAATGGGAAATGTGTTAGGAACACAAGGATGCCACATCATTTGATGAAAATGAACATTATCAACCTACAGAGGGCTTAATTCTAAGTCACCAAAAAATTTTAACTGAAAACTGATGCGGCAGGCTAGTCCAAGTTACTGAAATGTCATTGCAGCAACTCAAAATGGTACCCAGTAATTTGTATGGCCCCCACGTGCTTGTATGCACGCCTGACAAAAGCAGTGCATGCTCCTTATGAGATGATGATGTCCTGACCAGGGCATCACTAAGCTCCTGGACAGATGGACCTAAACATGATGTCCCAAAGATGTTCTATTGGATTTAGGCCAGGCAAGCGTCGAGACCAATGGTTTCAATTTCTTTATCCTCCAGAAACTGCCTGCATACTCTTGCCACATGAGGCTGGGAATTCTCATGCATCAGAAGGAACCAGGACCCACTGCACCAGCGAAGACTAACAATGGGTCTAAGGATTTCACCCCAATACCCAATGGCAGTCAGGGTGCCATCGTTTATCCTGTACAGGTCTGTGCGTCCATCCATGGATATGCCTCCCCAGACCAACACTGACCCACCACAAAACCGATCATGCTGAACAATGATGCAGGCAGTATAATGTTCACTGGAGCTTCTCCAGACCCTTTCAGTGCAGTCACATGAGCTCAATGTGAACCTCCTCTCATCTGTGAAAAGCACAGGGCACCAGGGACAGACCTGCCAATTCTGGTATTCTCTGGTCAAGCTCCATGGTGCCAGGGATTGAGCACAGGGCCCACTAGAGGACGCCGGGCCCTCAGGCCACCCTCATGAAGTCTGTTTCTAATAGTTTGGTCAAAGACCTTGCCCGTTGAAAGTCATTTTGTAGGGCTCTGGCAGTGCTCATCTTGTTCCTCCTTGCACAAAGGAGCAGATACCGGTCTTGCTGATGGGTTAAGGATCTCCGACGGCCTTGTTCAGCTCTCCTAGAGTAATTGCCTGTCGCCCTTAGTCAAATGCAAAACTACTGAAAACCAGTCAGAAAAAGATGGGGATGGAAAAAATGTCTGTGGCCTCCACATGTAAAACCATTCCTGTTTTTGGGGTCATCTCATTGTTGCCCCTTTAATGCACCTATTGTTAATTTCAATAACACCAAAACAGCTGACACTGATTAACAACCCCCTCTGCTACTTAACTGACCAGATCAATATCCCAGAAGTTGAACTGAGTTGATGTTATACTCTGATTAAAAAGTGTTCCATTTAATTTATTTTGAGCATTCATATTTTTTTTTTATAATTTTATATATATATATATATATATATATATATCCATCCATTTTCTGCCGCTTGTCCCAAACGGGGTCGCGGGGGGGTGCTGGTGTCCAAACCAGCGCACACAGGGCGAGGACGGGGGATGCACCCTGGACAGGTCGCCAGCCCATCGCAGTAATTATTTTCACACACACACACACACACACACACCTGTGCAAAAGGTTTAGGCAGGTGTGAAAAAATGCTGTAAACAAAGAATGCTTTCAAAAATGGAAGTGTTAATCATTTATTTTAATCAATTTACAAAATGCAAAGTGAGCGAACAAAAGAAAAATCTAAATCAAATCAATATTTGGTGCCTTTTGCCTTCAAACCAGCATCAATTCTTCTAGGTACACTTGCACACAGTCAGGGATTTTGTAGGATTATAGTCAGGTGTATGATAAACCAATATTACCAAACAGGTGCTAATGATCAATGTCACACGTAGGTTGAAACACGGTCATGTTTGGAACAACCTACCAGCCTAGTTCCTTCAAAAACTGTGCAAGTGTACCTAGAAGAATTGATGCTGTTTTGAAGGCAAAGGGTGGTCACACCAAATATTGATTTGATTTAGATTTCTCTTTTGTTCATTCACTGCATTTTATTGATTGATGAAAATAAATGATTAACACTTCCATTTTTGAAAGCATTCTTTGTTTACAGCATTCTTTCACACCTGCCTAAACCTTTTGCACAGTACTGTGTGTGTGTGTGTGTGTGTGTGTGTGTGTGTGTATATAATTATATGCGAGCAAAGTTTAAGTTACGAGCATACACCTTGAATAACGAGCGTCATGTGATGCTCCCGTGGTGCAGATTGCGCTTTTTGCGCCAACTGAGACAGTGGTTCTTCTCGCCTTGTTAACAATGGAATGTGAGTTAGAGATGTCTATGTAGTACAGTATATGTGGTGGTGGTCTAGTAGTAGGATACTTGCCTATGGACCAAGCAGTCACAACTACCACCATTGGGTACCTGAACAAGACCCTTAGCCCCGAGTTGCTTCAAGGGGACTGTTCTGTAATTCATACATGGAAGTCGCTCTGGATCAGAGCGTCTGCTAAATGCCAAAAATGTAAATGCAGAGGTAGTGCAGTTCAAGGATCAGTGCTATTGATGATATTGTGATCTATAGTAGAGAGTAGTACAGTAGGGAGCAGCTTGAGGAGAACCTGGAGAGATGGAGACATGATCTAGAGAGGAGAGGAAGGAAAGCAAGTAGGACAAGGACAGTACATGTGTGTGAATGAAATGGAAGAAAGTGGAGTGGTTAGGATGCAGGGAGAGCTTCAGGTATAGCTGAATAAGATGGAGGTATTTAAGTACCTAGGATCCACAGGCAGGTTGGAACGGGTGGAGAAGAGTGGCAGGAGTGATCTGTGAAAGGCAGGTACCAGCAAGAATGAAAGAAAATGTTTACAGGACAGTAGTGAGACCAGCTATGCTACACGGGTTGGAGATGGTGGTGATGACAAAAAGACAAGCAGCAGAGCTGGAGGTGGCAAAGTTAAAGATGCTAAGATTTTCTTTGGGTATAACAATGATGGACGGGATTAGGAAGACAGTTCAGAGTGGATATTTTGGAGACAATTAATGTTAGAGAAGCAAGGTTGCGTTGGTTTGGTCATGTACACAAGAGAGACAAGAATTATATTGGGAGAAGATGGCAGAAGATGCCAGGAAAGAGGAAAAGAGGAAGGTCAAAGGGGAGTTTTATTGATGTGGTGAGAGAGGACATGCAGGCAGATGGTTTGACGCCAATAGATGCAGATTTTTTTGCAGTTTTTTTTTTTTAACTATTTATACTATACCTTTAAATAAGTCAATATTTGTGCTGTAAAGTCTTACAATATTTCAATGACAATTTCATAATTAGAAATATCAAAATACCTATATTTTTCACTTGCTAAGATATAATAAAAATATGACCATTTACCTATATGAGAATTATACAGTCCACCAGACACCAAACCCTCACTTGTCCAGAATTCCCAAGCAGCAGAAGGGTAACCGCCATCACATCTGAAGAGTAAAAACATAAGAACTGAAGGTTTTCATTTAAGGTAATTAAGGAAAACTTAATTGGTATTACTATAAAAATGTATTAGCAATAACAAACTGAATAAGGTATAATGGTATAATAAATTCCAATGTTCTGCATATTGTTTTTTTGACAGTGGATTAAGCATAAATATAAATATAGCTAAATGATGTGATGGGACTTCAAGCAAAATACTACCTACAAGGCACACCTTTACAATTTGTAATCCTGTTAAGGCTTAGTGATAGAACAAAAGCAAAAACATGTTTTACTTTGAGGCAATTCACTCTATATCCAAGATCAGATGTTTCAACCTCTCCAAATGTAAACACCATATATGGTATAAAATCAATATAGCAATTTTCTTAATTTGTCCGTCCGTCAGTCCCTCCCTCCCCCCGGGGTCTGTATCAGCACTGCAGAACTGTTCTGAGTGTAAAAACTGGGATCTGTTTAATAAAAGTTGAGCACAAGACTCTTGGCTACACATTTATGTTCGAGCAGAAATAGCAATGTTACAGCCTTTCTACATAACTACAGCTCCGGAACCACTTGAACAAAGAACGTGTGTAAACGATGACCATCGCTCTGCTCTGACTCATTGGGGTTTATAAAGCCAGCCCCCAATGATGCACACCTGTCGCCCAAGTGAGCACAGGTGTGCACAGTCAGCGCAGAACACCGCCTACCCTGACACCTGATTGCACTGCTCAATTAAGTTCCAATCATATTCAGTTAGTGATGTCACAGTTGTGATAGGTCACATCAGCATTCAGAAAAATGTTGATAATCTCTCTCTAAATGTCTGGTGTGTGAAATTTCAGTCTGGTTTTCAACCACACCATAGCACTGAAACAGCACTAGTGAAAACAGTAAACGATTTTGTAATGACATCTGACAAAGGTTCGGTATCCTTACTAGTCCTCCTCGACCTTAATGCAGCATTCGACACCATAGACCACAATATCTTACCACACAGACTAGAAAACCTGGTTGGTATAACAGGAACGACCCTTTCCTGGTTTAAATCATACTTGACCAACAGTTATCAATTTGTAAACGTAGGTGAAGAATCATCAGTTCATACAAAATTTAGTTATGGAGTTCTGGAAGGCTCTCCATAGACCTCCTACTCTTCATATTATGCATGCTCCCTCTGTCTTCAGTTATCCAGAAATATAGAATCAGCTTCCACTGTTATGCTGATGACACACAATTATATCTCTCAGCTGGAAGTGACTCAATTTTCAAATTTTAGGTTTAATACTAGATTTTCCTAATTTTACAGTTAAACTTACACACACTGTCAAAAGCCTAGGTGTCACAATTGACACAGTTGATCTACCGTGTTTACTTGTGTATAAGTCACACTTGTGTATACCTTTAACCCCTGATTTGGTATTGAAATTTGGTCCAAAATGTATTTTTGAGTGATATCTTGACATTTGAGATTTTGGATTACATGTAGGTAAAAACGCTAATATGTGTACATATGCATATCACAGAACTCAGAAAACCTGGGAAAATGTATTGAGTTGCTACATACGCGGTCACCGGTTTAGGTATTCAAAATGGCGGCATGTGAATTTCCTGGATTGAAATTTGTGAAATGAAAGTGATTTTTTGTGCATTATGTTTAATGACACTTTCAGATTTTTACAGGTAAATTTAGTACTATACATTTTACTTAATAGGAAAGCACCAAAAACGTGTATTCGGTAATAATTTAGAGGATAATAGCCTGGAAATGCGAACACTGTGATCACTGGTCTCTATGCGGTAGGGTCAATCACTGACAAAATTCCCAATGTATAGTTTGCATTCCCATTTTTATATTGGTACACATTTGTGCGACTTATACATGAGAAAATATGTTATTTCTAGTTACACACATTGGAAATATCACTAAAATAGCTTTCCTCCACCTTAGAAACATTGCTAAACTTGGAAGTGCACTCACACTACATGATGCAGAAATACTGATACATGCATTTATCACCTCAAGATTAGATTATTGTAATGCCCTGCTGTCAGGATGTTTCAGTAAAAGCCTTCATAAACTCCAATTAGTCCAGAACGCAGCAGCTAGAGTCCTTACTAGATCCAGAAGATCTGATCATATTAGCCCGATATTATCTAGGCTTCACTGGCTTCCTGTGAAATTCCACATGGACTATAAAATTTTCCTGCTAACTTACAAAGCCCTCAACAGCCTCGCGCCTGAGTATCTCTCTGAGCTTATCTCTAGTTATGAACCTTCACGCTCCCTTAGATCGCAAAGTGCTGGTTTTCTAACAGTTCCCAGAATCCCAGAAACAGGGGGGGGGGGGGCTTTTTCATTCAAAGCTTCCCATCTCTAGAACAGTCTTCCAGCTGCTGTCCGGGACTCAGAGACACTTTATTAATAATTAGAATTAATGTAATGATAAACAATAGGCTACCTGCAATCATTCCCACGTCAATTACGTCAGATCAATTAAGTGTCTGATGTATATAACTCTAATTTAATTTTCAATGTCAAAGCGAGCCTCTAACGATGGCCAAACAAACGAACGTGTTGGCAAGAAAAGATGCCAAGCATCCAGCTCTGACAAAATGGCATAATAAAATTTGACTTATTTTTGTATAATAAGTTTACTTAAAAGCAAAATTTTTAACTTATATTGTCAGGCTTTTTTTTGCAGCATGTTCATATTTTTAATTTTGAGAGGAGATATTTATGAAGAGAATATTTTAAGTTTCAGTTTATATGGAATAATATTGTATCCTGTCTGTTTCGATTCATATTTATGTTCAAAAAACTTTAGTCTGTTCAAAAAAATATTTATCCTGTTTGGCCCGCAGCCTAAAGTGTGCTTTGAGTTTTGGCCCCCTGTGCGAGTTTGACACCCCTGCTATAGGGGGTAGGGTGTCCTAACTTTTTCCTCAGTTAGAATACACATTTCTGTTGATATATTTTGTTTAATGAATAAATCAAGGTTACTTTTCATTGTTTACCTGCAATTAAACTACTTTCTTTTCCAGAGATAAATAAAAACAAGTTTAGACATTGATATGTAAACATTTATTAATAAAGAACGGAATATTTAATGGGGTATCCACATTTTTTTCCACACATATTTTATATCTAATATATGATGTCAACCAAAGCCAAACCCTAAACCTATCCCTGTCTTCTAAACTCCGGGTTACTCTAAACTGTTGACCACAAGTGTTTACACTCCATAAAATAGATGAGCTACAATTATTAATTGCTGGATATTGCTATGGTAACATTAGCATAGACTTTGAGCTCCTGCTAAACACCACAAACAAACATCAGCAGGCTTCTTCCAATAGCTTACAAATCAATCCAGGGGATTTCAATCAGGCAAACCTGAAAACTGCACTTCCTAATTCTTCCAAGATGTGAAGCAACTGAACCACTGTGCTGATAAAGTCACTGTAGAGAAATGCATCTGCATCTTCCCAAACCATGGATGACCAGCAGTCCCTTCTCATAGACCATGAAGCTGGAATATTTGTCTTATCTAATGTTGTCAACATTACTATGAGCTACCAAGAAAAAAAACAAGGAAACATTATGAGGATGTTTTCATTAACTATAGCTCCTCCTTCAATACCATCAGTTATCCTCGTCAGAAATCATGGTACTTGCCTACAGACCAATGAACCAAGAGGTCTCTGGTTCGAATCCCACCTCCAGCACTACATCATTGGTTCCTGAGAAAGACCCTTCACCTTTAATTGTTCCATGGGGACTGTCCCTGTAATCAGGAATTGATCCTTGATTTAATTCCACCTCTAATTTAAATGCATTAGTCAATCCTAATGCAGACCTCACCACTGTCACACTCTTCTCATACATTTGACTGGAAGCACTCTGACATACTTCTGTCACTCCTGATTACCTCATACAGTTCCACAAAGTCTCAATAAACACCCTGTTAATGCTTTCCCTAAGGTTAAAAAGGCACAGTACACCCTCTTCTGACCTTCTCTATACTTCTCCATTAACACCCTCAGGCTAACACTGCATTTGTAGCGCTCTTTTTCTGCATGAAACCATACTACTGCTCATTAATCACCTCTTTTCCAAATCTAACTTCCACCACTCTTTCCCATAACTAATCAAATTCATTTGGTTACTAAAGACTTCCAAGACTGTGTTAAACAATTTGTTTAGAAACTCCACTGCCGTTGTCGAGTGATTGACTGGGCCATTAGAAATAGATTTTCTGAGAAGAATGTTGACATCAATAGTTTTTTAAATTGCTGTATATCAAGACCAACAGCCTTTTCATTCTTCATCCTCTTTATAGCTAATTTTACATCTACTTTGCTAATCGATAATTAACTTACCACCAACTCTAGGAGGCAACCTTAAAATCATGTGATTTCCAAGCATAAGAAATTCCATTAAAGCAGGTGAAAATTTGCATACCATATCCAGTTTTTTGATAGTTATAGATTATAGATCTTAGACTGAATTTGAGATCAATATTGCATGGATAACTTTTAAAACCTCTAATTTTCATCCCATTCACTATACTTGACCAGTTTCAAAAGCAGATGCAGTGTGGAATCATCTTTATAGAAAGAGGAAGGGAAAGCAGCCAACATCCAAAGAAATTATTTGAAATATCCTGTAACAAGCCTGGAGAACTATCAAGAAACCTACTTATAGAAGAGACCAAAAAAAACAACAAAAAAAAACAAAACAAAACAAAAAAAAAAACCCAACATGGCAGCTCAAGACTTTTGCATAATAGTGCAGTTAATAGTGTAGGAAGTTCCTTTTAAATACACGTTTGAAGTTATAGCATATGGTTTTAACAATAAATAAAATGTTGCATTCATAACCATTTATGAATATTAAACTATACATATTAAATATTTAAAATATCAATAAGCTAACTCACCCCATCCCACAGCTGTCACAACATGTCAGCAGGTCTTGAGAAGAGATCTCAACACTCATTCTGACATTGCTATGAATACAGATTCTATCAGAGATTGCTTCAGCTGCCCCAAAAGCCTGAAAAGAAAACAAAGATGATCCTCATCTCGTACCTGATGACAATTAAAAATCAAAAAATGATTCTACTATACCTGATCTAATTCACCATTATATTAAAGCAAAGCCAAGGGTACAAATAACACATTTTCCTTTTATTTAAAAAGGAGAAAATACCTACCCAACATGATCCACATGAGCCCTGGTCTCTGATCTCTTTCAAAGTGGGGCAGTTAGGCCATTGCTCTCTGGCATCAAAATTTGTTGGAAGCTTCATGTCTCTAGTAAACTGAACCCTATATGCATGTAAAAAGTAGCTTCTTAATTTAAAAACACAAAACCATATCTAATATTACTTTCATTTGAAATATAATTTAAAAAGCAGAGAAAAACCAGAAACCAGAATTGTAATTATTATTTATCTTCTTTATTTCACCAGGCAACAAAAAACTATTTCTTATTTACAATCATCAGCCTGGAAACACTTGCGAGGTTAGGGAAATTACTAGATGAGAATGATTGATTGACTAATATTTGACAATCAATCAAAACTTTAAAACAGGGAACAATGGCTATTATCCAACACAATATATAAAAAATTACAACAATTAAAATCTAAATAATCATCTCAGAATTTAACATATGCAAAATGTTAATGTATTATTTAATAATTTAAAAAAACTACTAAGAACCAAAAATCAACCAGGATGAAAAGATTTACAAATGTCATTAAATGTCCATGAATATAGTTTCATGTCAAGGATGACTGATGTTGTGTTTGAGAGTGTTGATAGAGAAGTATAGAAACGGTCAGAAGGAGTTACACTGTGCCTTTGTAGACTTAGAGAAAGCATATGACCGTCATGCATTACAAAGGAGTTTTGGTATTGTATGAGGAAGTAGGGAGAGCATGAGTATGTCAGAGTGTTTCATTTTCATTTAATACAGAAAAAGGTGTTCATGTTAAGCTAATATTTTTTTTTCCTGCTTTTCCATTCATTTGTCTCAAGTTGGCCATTTAAAAAAAAAAAAAAAGCATTCGAATGGCTTCCCCCCCCTAAAAATGTGTTACTGTGTTGAGATGACAGGAGGCAGCACTGTACATCTGGCAAAAATGAAAGGGTAAAATGGAAACATAAATAGCTTATCTGGTAGTAAAGTGGATCCACATATTTTGGATATACCCAAGAGGCCATCCTTAGCAACAGCATACTCACATGAAAGGAAGTCTGGGTCCCTTTAGAATGGTTCCACACAGTTTTTTCACATAGCTGTAGTCTGAATTCTGAAAGTTGTGTCCAGCCTTAAGCAGAAACAAAATAAAAACAACACTGAAAAAAAAAATAATAATAATAAAGCTTCTCTAAAATATAGTCTCTTAAAGGATGAATTCAGTTTACAGACTAAAGCATGGAAGAGCTACACCACTTTTACAAAGTCATAAGTAAACAACACTTACTCTCCAAGTAGTGTTAGCTTTGTTGATGTAGTTTACCATCTCATCAGAGAGGGGACTGAGTTGTGGGCGAGCCAAGCTCACAGACAGAGCTGACATTAAGCACAAGAAAGGCAGACCTCTCATTCTAGAAGATAAAAATGATATATACTCAAGCTCTTTTTTACCCACTTGTGGAAACACTGGGCCCTTAAACAACCTATAAGAACTTTGTTACTCTTCTGATAAAAAAAAAACTTTGCTATTGCTTAAAAACCTCTATGCCTCATCACTGACTCTTCGAGCCTCGGTTCTCAATCGTAGAGTCCAACAGCCACCAGATGCAACTGCAATATTTGAACACCAAATGTTTAAAAACAAATCAGCACTAATGAACATTACTGCTTTGCATTATGTTAACACCTTAACTTATCATAGCTCCTAGCTCATAAGTGTGCCATAGTTGGAAACAGCAATTGTTTTTCTTCACTTAAATTTCTTTTCAAAATATCATGGTAACGTTACATTGCTAAACCATTATTTTACAGTACTGTGCAAAGGTTTTAGGCAGGTGTGAAAAAATGCTGTAAATAAAGAATGCTTTCAGAAATATAAATATGATGGTTTATTTTTTTTATCAATTTACAAAATGCAAAGTGAGCGGACAAAAGAAAAATCTAAATCAAATGAATATTTGGTGTCACTAACTTTTGCCTTCACACTAGCATCAAATTCTTCTGGCCCCCACAGAGCCCTGATCTCAACATCATCGAGTGTGTCTGGGATTACATGAAGAGACAGAAGGATGTGAGGAAGCCTACATCCACAGAAGATCTATGGTTAGTTCTCCAAGATGTTTGGAACAACCTACCAGCCAAGTTCCTTCAAAAACTGTGTGTAAGTGTACATAGAAGAATTTATGCTGTTTTGAAGGCAAAGGGTGGTCACACCAAATATTGATTCGATTTATATTTCTCTTTTGTTCATTCAATGCATTTTGTTGATTGATGAAAATAAATGATTAACACTTCCATTTTTGAAAGCATTCTTTGTTTACAGCATTTTTTCCACACCTGACTAAAACTTTTCCACAGTACCGTACATCAGTTGATATACATCAATATTGAATTGTAGGATGAATTATAAATTCTTACAGAATACATATTTTCCAAGAAAATAGTAATACCACAGTCTCTCTTGAGCAACTGTCAAAATTAAATGACAATGTTTATACAGCCCTCTCCAGTATTAAAACAGCAAGGCCAATTAATCTGTTTTTGCTCTGTACTAAAAAAAATTAATGGGGGGGTTAAATTAAAAGATGAAATTAAATGAGTGATCAGACATGCACCTTATATTTCCTGGTATATATTCTATAGAATTTAATATAACCCCATGTGTATCTGACAGCCAGTTAAAATAGCAAAGGTATTGGAAAAAACTTTAAGTAAATAAAAAAAGTACAACCAAATGAATGAGTTGAGTCAGAGAAGGGTGAATGGCTTGGCCAATCCAAAAGTTTCTACTTTTGCCAAAACAAAGTTCTTGTATGGAATTTTGCTGTTTGCTCTGGATTATTGTCTTGCTGCATGATAAAAGTTCTTCCTGATTACTTCTGATGCATTTCTCTGTAACATCAAAATTCATTCTATCAGCTTAAGTTATGTCATCAATACAGCAGCTAGGCAGCAGTGCTTAGGGAACAGGTTCGATTTGCAGACCAGTGAGGTGCCTGAAAAACCCTTGAGCAAGGTAATCTCTGCTCCCCAGGCAGTGAATATGGCTGCTGGTGTGTATAGGCTTTACTCATGTTCACTGTGCTCACAGTGTTGTGCTGTGTTCACAATTACAAAAAACAGTCACTCTCATTAAAAACACTTCACTTTCAATCAAGATTCACAGATCATTTTGCTTTGTATCATGAGCATATTCCTTCTTTCTCCAGACTTCGGCCTTTCCAGTACTCTGGTAGAGGTTCATTAGTCCATTCAACTTTGTGGCTCTCTGTTCATTTTTCTAGTTTTATGAGTTCTACGGTCGTCGAGTGGTTTGCGTGTTGTTGGATGGATTCTTTTTTTCTGCTATCTTTGTCTGCTTTTAACAGTGGTACCTTGTGATACCTCTTCCCTTTCCTTGTGGTGCATGGTGTCACTGACTGTTCTGGGGTTTTTCTTTGCTTATCTTTCTATTTGTCTATCATCAGCTATTGCTGTTTTCCTGGACCAACTGGTTTGATGACTGTTGTGCAGTACACCAGTGGTTTGCTTGCTACAGTGGTACCTTGAGTTATTGTGCTCAAAACCCAAAAGGCTCACAAAACAAATAAATTTTTCCCCATTATAAATAAAGGAAATTCACATGATGCATTCCATACCTGCATAGATACACATAAAAAAAAAAAATTATGGTAATTATTCTACTAATTATTACTCCTAACATCAGAAATGAACAACAATTAATAATTCACAATAAAACATACAAATATTACAAATTAACAACAAAACACAAAACTGCTTTATGAACACACACAAACAAAGGAACAAAGTGTTTGTTCAGTACGTAAACGCTCCTAGGATGTTTCCTCAACGATTGAAGCTCAGCAAATGGGAGAGCGTAGCTTAGATGTGAGCTCACATCCCATTGTTAGCGAGGTACGAGAAAAGAACCACGGGAGCATCACATGATGCTCATTAGTCAAGGTGTATGCTTGTAACCCAAACTTTACTCGTGTCAGAAAAATTCAACACACGAGCAAAAATTCCAAGTACCATACCAAATACCAAGACATCACTTCCAACCGAAGTAAAATTTTATCAAAAGCTTTTGCTCGCAAGTCAAAATACTCATAACCCAAGGTACTTGGTATTTTTGTTAATATATTCTGCTTTACTATAAGCTACTTGTGACATTGTAAAGATGTTACTATGGCAGATGGGCAAACAGCATATTTATATAATCTTATCTATAGTAATCTGTCTACAAACCATTTTCATTTTCTACCTAGGAACACACAAAACTGGCATATCATCTTCATGCGTTGTTTTAACTAATGATAAAAATTTATATATAATTTTCAAAAGCACATTTAGCATACATGTTAAATTGAGCAAATTAGCCTTTTGACACACACCTACATTTTAGTAATGCTAATTGTGTATAATAATTAGTTTTCAGTATAAATTGACTTACTTGCTTCCTGACTGACCACCTCAAATCAGTGATCTCTGCAGTACACTTCAAAATCACAACTTTTCACAACAACGCAAATTTTCTTGTGACCAGCAACAGGGGAAAGGAGTTTAAAAGTTATAGAAACTATAAAGTGCTCACCATAAGCACTGCTCTGCCAAGCAAGGGGTTAAGAGGATCTTTACACCTGAATAAAATCTAAATCAAGATATATCTCAAGGCTCAAATCTCAGGTCTCTGGCTAGACCTAGATTCATCCTTGTTTCAAGATTTAATTTTTCTGGGCCGGCAAGAAATGATACATGTCACATGGCCTGGTAATAATAGTGAAAATGATGATGAATGTGCGCTGACCAGTTCCAGACACATTAAAATTTTGTCTCTTTAGAGATAGGGTTACATGGTTTAAGAGCTTAAAGTTACATATTCAGGAGTTACACTTAAGACCACAGACAATATGCAAATATAATAATTTTAGCATTTTTTTCATGCAAGTCATTCCTGAGCTCTAAAGGGTTTATTGAGGGATATAAAATGTGAAATTTATGGTGCCTCCATGCCCAATGTTGATAAACGCAGATCAAGTTTCACAGCTAAAACTCTACATCAGTACTGGGTATTACTTCATCTTTTACATGTAGCTGTGAAGGAAGGGCCGTACATCCTTTTTGGTTATTTAAATTCGTACCATTTATGAAGCTAAAACTTCATAGTTTTTTTTTTTTTAAGCAAACAATTTTTATTTCAGATTGTGCGCATTTTGTTGCCAGTTAAACCTTAAATCAGTTTCATGCACAGCTTAAGTTTAAAAGAGCCGAATCAGTGACAAGTTCCAACTGATTTAGAAGGAAGAGGCCTTGCTGATGTACGCATGCCAAATAAACTTTGCATGAGGACGAACACTGCTTGCTGTTCTTACGAATCAATACCCAATAAAAAGAAAGTTACTCTACCTGAATTAATGTTTGCTTTGTCCGCCTTTTAACGTTCTTGTCTTTCCTTCTGTCGCGCTTTCTCTTTGCCTTATCGTACAATCAGCCGAGGATAAATCTGACTTTGATTGCCCTGGACAAAAGGTAGGGGTTTTCGCAAGTCTTGTCACGTGATCAGTCATGTGAATTACCCTCTGACGATTACTCAGTTTTCTGGAAAGTCTTATGACTTTCCAAAATAAAAGTCAGTACCTCGGGAAATTCTAATATATGTATTATTAAGACAGTTTGCTAAGTACATAAGTTTTTAAACAGATTTTTAAAGAACACCTCACACATCAAATTAAACTACCATTTTTGGGGCACAACCAGTAGAGGGGATACCACTTTGGTACATGCAGTGCTGGTTCACTAACTTGTTTCTGATTTAAAAAAAAAAAAAAAAAAAAAAACACACAACACATGCAGTATAGAACAAATGAATATAACATAATATGATTTACCGAAAGACAAAATAATATCACCCATGCAAAAACGTAAACACCCCCTACTGGTTATCGCACCTTGAATGCAGTATCAATAGATTTTTATAGTATTGGTGATTGTTGGGCAATGTCTGGTTTTATCTCCAGAACTGTTTTAATTAAATCACACTGGTTTTATCTACCATCATTATGTTTGATAATGAGCATAATGTTCTAATTCTGGAAAGCTGTATTAGGTTTTCAACAAATGTTACAGGGCTTGTGTCTTCCAAAAAGTTTGTGTTTGTCTTGCTTATCAAAGGTTTTGCCTCGTCAACAGGGATACCATTTTTGTCCAGCTTAATGCTGAAATCACAAACACTTGATATTAACTGAGCTGAGAGAGGCCTTCAGATCCTTATATCTTATTCTGAATTCTTCTGTGACTTCTTCTACTTTTTCACAGCACTCTATATGTGGAGTCTCCATTCCAAAAGGCCTGTAATGCTGAACATTAAATTTAGCAGGTTAGTGTACATCAAGTCATCTAATTGTCATCAGATCATCAAGCTCCTCTAGAACCTGACAATCAGGGCTGCTATAAGGATATAAACTTATACATATACATAAGCACTAACAACATTCATTATCACACCTTCAACCTCATCACCCTATCTGACAAACTCTTCACCTTCAAAACACTTTTAATTTAAAAAGATCTCAAAAGAATTTGCAAATAGCCATTCAGCTTTCTGGAACATACAAGTGCAGGACTTCCAAAACAACTGACAACATACCCATGTCTGGCCATCCAAGCAAGTCTAATCTGAGAGCAGACACTAGATGCTAAAAAGTCTCCAAAAACTCTAAAATGTCATCAATAGACCTACAGCAGGCTCTTGCTACTGTTGATGTGAAAGTGCATGCCTCTACAATCATAAAGAGACTGCACAACTTTACCTGCATGGAATAAACCGTTGCTCTCTAAGATGCTTTGCTGCAGCAGGACCTGGCCAGCTCACCATCATAGAATCCACATTGAATTGTACTGTGTATCCAAAGGTGCAGAAGGAACTTGGGAGACCATCTGTAAGAACATTAAAGCTGAAGTGGAACTGGACCTTACAACTCGACCATGACCCAAAACATACCAGAAAATCAACCAAGGATTGGCTGAAAACAAAGAAATGGAGAGTCCTGGAGTGGCCGAGCCCAAGCCCAGATCCTAATCCCATTGAGATGCTGTGGGGTGATTTGAAATGAGCTGTATATGCAAGAAACCCCTCAAACATCTCACATCTTAAATATTCTGTTCTTTATTAAATATGTTCATATATCAATGTCTAACCTTGATTTTATCTCTGGAAAAGAAAGTGATTTAATTGCAGGTAAACAACAAAAAATGACCTTGATTTATTTATTAAACAAAAGATAAACATGTGTATTCTAACTGAGGAAAAATTTAGGACACCCTACCCCCTAATAGCTAGTGTTACCCCCTTTGGCTGAAATAACCGCAGTGAGAGACTTCTTGCAGCCATCTACCAGTCTCTGACATTGGTCTGAGGAAAGTTTGCCCCACTCCTCACTGCAGAATTCTTGTCGTAGTTTTTTTAGGTGCCACCTAAATTTTCAGTGATTATAATTAACTATTTTTTTGTATAACAACAGTTTAATGGCTTTTTAAATACAGATTTGATACTTTTGCTTTGTAAATTTAATTCAGTTTGTTTCTTTAGTCAATAATTTTTTATTCCGAACTGAATTTTAGTTACTATTGTTAATGATAATTTGTTACACAGACAACAGACTTTTCTACACTTGCCCAAGCCAGAAATATATGCGCCTGGTTGTGCTGTCGGGAGATGAGAAAAGGTCTGTTTTGATGGAGTGTCACAAAAGCCTGGGACTGGTAACCACAATCAGAGGGACTAGAAACAGGGTCACTACTAGCATTTATTGGCTTACACTTAATGAGGATATGGCAGATTGGATAATGTATTGACACCATCATGTTTAATACATATTATACATACTGTTAATCCATACTGAAGATTTTCATGTGGACTTGGAGTTTTTTGCACTAAGATTTGACATTGCTTTGCTTAAATTACCTGTTTTTATAATGATCCATTTGATAAGCTTGAATATTAAAAAATTCTGTCTGCAAATTTTGTCTGCAGCTCAATGACCAAATATTTAAAATGCTGAGAATTAAGCATGCTCTGTCCAGTTCATATCATCCCCATCCCAGCCAGGTAACACAAACGAAATTTGTGTCCTCTTAGATCAACTATTGCTACAATGCTTACTTACAAAATTATATATACAGGACAAGAGGACCAATCAGAACATAAAGTGCCCTCTGAAGAAGTATGTCACTGACAGTCATAATAACTGGGACCTTCACCTACCTGCTGTGGTCTATAGCATCAACACTGCCAAGCAGGTGTGTCTTTATAAACAGTATCTAATGTCAACCATTAAGAATGTTGAGGATTTAAATTTTAATGGATGGCTAACAGTAAAACATTTTTTTAAATGCAAAAAAAAAAATTGTCAAGAAGAGACTTCAGAATTCTTAATGAAAAAGTAATGTACCAAAGCACATCAGATATCATCCTGTTAAATTAATACATGCTGAAAATTATGACTGTTACTTATAGGTTCTCTGCAATATTAAGAGCACAAAACAGGCGGCAGGAGACCAGAGGCACAAGTTTACCAGAGTGTGCTTTGTTGACACTGATTTTAATAACTATTTTTAACTATTGTTATTTTTGAAAAATGTTTTTTGTCTGCAGCTCAATTATCAAATATTTGAAATGCTGAGAATTAAGCATATCTATATCTTTATGCTACACTGCTCATAAAAATCAAAGGAACACTTTTTAATCAGAGTATAGCATCAAGAAGTCAAACTTCTGGGATATTGATCTGGTCAGTTAAGTAGCAGAGGGGGTTGTTAATCAGTGTCAACTATTTTGGTGTTAATGAAATTAACAACAGGTGCATTAAAAGGGCAACAATGAGACAACCCCAAAAACAGGAATGATTTTGCAGGTGGAGGCCACAGACATTTTTTCCCCTCCTCATCTTTTTTTGACTGCTTTTCAATAGTTTAGCATTTGGCTAGGGTCAGTGTCACTACTGGTAGTATGAGGAGAATATCTGGAACCTACAGAGATTGCACATGCAGTCCAATTCCACCAGGATGGCATATCAATATGTGCCATTGCCAGAAGGTCTGCAGTAATCTAAAAGTAATCTAAAATTGTGAATTGGGATTTACACACAAGTATAGTGGTGCCTTGACTTACGAGTTTAATTTGATCTGTGACAGAGCTCGTAACTCAAATTACTCATATATCTAATCAAATTTTTCTATTGAAATGAACCAAAAAAAACCACCATTTTTTTTGTTACGTTTTTAAATAAGAAATATGTGCTTATAAATAACAAATATTGTATAAAAACACAATAAAATAGAATGTACTGCAATAAACTGGTTTTATTAAGTATAATGTACAGCATTTGCCTGGGAGATCTGACGACTTGAAGATGCTGACGAAGGTGGAGGAGAAAGGCTGTACTGAATGTTATTCAATTATTTTTGCCCATTTCGCCGCACTTTCCTCACTTTCATGGGCAGGGTTTTCGATAAAAACCTGTCCAATGTAGTCTGTTTCAGCTGCAGATTGTAGAGTTGCTACGCTCGTACTGCTTCGCCAAGTTGATTACATGCACACCTTGGTCATGTTTTTCGATAATTTCTTTCTTTAATTCAACGCACATCATCCGCTTCTTTTTCTCAGCACTGTCCTTTGCACTCACTTTGTTTGGACACATGGTTGGAAAAACAGTTTTGCAAAGTAACTGCAAGCACAAATGCCAGCACAACACTGATGCTTCAACTGCAAGCTAACCGCTTAAAGTGAACGAGTGATACACCGGATGCTGGCATTCACCACGCCATCTAGCGTTGGGTATCTGAAGCTGGCTCATAACCTGTATTTTAGCTCTCAACACAAAGCAAAAAAAAAATGCTGAGATGGCTCATATCCTGAAAAACTCGTTAGTTGGGACACTCATTTGTCAAGGTACCACTGTACTTGAGAAGTTACTATTTGTGTGTGTTTAATGTGCATCAGGGTTTACTGAAGCGTCCTATTCATCTTATAACACGGCATCCCCTATGTCACACATTAGCTTAGAACCAGGCTCCTCTCATCACTACCAGAGAATATGTATTCTTAGTACGATAAGGAAGCAGCATAGATGCCAATCTAGGGGCTCCTGCGCTGGTAACCTGCTCCCAGTACCCATCATAAAAACAAATAAAACACAGCGTCCGACTAAAATCAAATGTTCACTGCTGAATGTTCGCTCCTTAGGAAACAAGGCAGTGCTTATTAATGAGATGGTACTCGACACAAAGTCAGATATCTGTCTACTGACTGAAACTTGGCTTAGACCCACTGACACCATCCCCTTAGTGGAAGCCTCCCCGGATGGGTTCTCATACCTGCATAAATCACGCTCAGCAGGACGTGGTGGAGGCCTGGCTGCAATTTTTGATGAATCATTTAAGGTTGATTCAAAAACTACTGAGAGCTTCCACACATTCGAAGTGATGCTGCTAAGCATTAGGTCTGATTTAGCGGTCCATATCTTATTAGTTTATAGACCTCCAGGACCATATGCTGCCTTTATCAATGAATTTGGCAATCTGCTCTCTGACTTGGTTGTTAGGTTTACTAGATTCGTGATGTTAGGTGACTTTAACATACATGTTGATACAGAGACGGAGGCAGGTGCCAAAAGCTTCCTAACGCTCCTTGATTCTGTCGGTTGCACTCAGCATATATCAAGACCTACCCATGTACGTAAGGACACACGTTAGATCTAATTATCTCGTATGGACTTGACATTGATACTGTACTGGTCCACTCCTTAAATAAACTTTTTTCCGACCATTCTTTAATCACGTTTGAGATTAATATGTCTCCACCGTACCTCAGTGAACGGACTAGTACAACACGACACCTAAACAGGGCTAAATGTCTTCAGTTTATGGAGGCCGTAACGGAGATAGATTTCACCTGTAACAAAACTGTTAATGACATCACCGACATGTACAATACAGTAGTTAGGCAGATCCTTGATCAGGTCGCCCCAATTAAGACAAAGAAGGTTAGAACTATTAGGCACTCTCCCTGGTTCAATGATCACACACGGGCTGCTAAGCGGGAGTGCCGTAAGCTAGAACGCAGATGGAAGACAACAGGTCTCCAAGCCTCTCGGGCTCTATGGTCTGCTAAACTAAAACAATATAAGAAAGCTCTATATAGTGCTCGCACTGAGTACTATTCAAAACATATTGAAAACAACAAGCATAACCCCCGCTATTTATTTCAGACACTCGCTCAGCTAACAGACAAAACTGATAAAAGGCCAGCATGTAGTATTACTAACGATAGGTTTCTTAAGTTTTTTAATGATAAAATTAACAACATTAGGCTCCAAATGTGCCCTATTAGCCCTCAAATTAATCCATTAGCTGAACAGTGCTCACAATATTTTAGTGATTTTAATCTCATCGATAACGCTGAGCTAATTTCTGTTATAGCCAAAGCAAACTCCACGACCTGTCGGTTAGATCCCATTCCAACCAAGCTCCTGAAGGAATCCTTAGGAGTACTATCAACACCTATACTTGATATCATGAATGCATCCTTGACCTCAGGTGTAGTCCCCAATCAAGTTTAAAACAGCAGTGGTTAGACCACAGCTTAAAAAACCTAACTTGGACCCTCACTCACCAAGTAATTATAGACCTATCTCTAATGTCCCGTTTCTCTCTAAGATTCTAGAAAAACTAGTTGCGAGACAACTGCAGTCATATCTAGACACGCATAACCTCTTAGATAAATTCCAATCAGGCTTCCGGCACGGCCATAGCACAGAAACTGCTCTAACTAGAGTGGTGAATGATATAATGGTCTCGAGTGATGCAGGAAACATTACTGTTCTTGTTCTGTTAGATCTTAGTGCTGCGTTCGACACGGTAGATCACTCCATTTTAGTAAATAGGCTTCACTCCACTGTCGGCATTACCGGAACAGCCCTTAAATGGTTCAACTCCTATCTCACAAACCGTTACTACTTCATCCAAATGGATGATAATGGCACCCCCTCACCTATGTCACTAGTTAACTATGGAGTCCCACAAGGGTCGGTGTTGGGCCCAGTGCTCTTCTCCCTCTACATGCTCCCACTAAGCACTATTATACAGAAGCATAATGTTAGTTACCACTCTTACGCTGATGACACTCAGCTATACTTATCTTTTAAATCATGTGATAAAGCATCAACCGGCACTTTAATTAGCTGCCTCAGTGATATTAGGGATTGGATGAATAACAACTTCCTCTCACTAAACCCCGAAAAAACTGAGCTGCTCTTGTTTTGTAGTAGTGATGTAGACAGGGCCAACTTCATTTCGCATATCCGGGATGCAGGGTTGAAGTTTTCAGTTAGTACTCTGGCACGTAACCTTGGTGTTATTTTCGATTCAAATCTTTCATTTAATCCCCATGTTAATACAGTTGCGAAGACATGCTTCCTGCACCTTCAGAACATTGCCAAGCTACGGCGCTTTCTGTCAATGGAAGACACGGCGAAAGTAGTACATGCATTTGTATACAGTAGATTAGATTACTGTAATGCCCTACTCTCTGGAAGCCCTCAGGGCACATTAAGCACCCTACAGCGCATTCAGAACACAGCCGCTAGGATTGTTAGCAGGAGCAGGAAGTACGACCACATAACTCCCATACTCTCCTCGCTTCACTGGCTTCCTGTTAGGTACAGGGCTGACTTCAAGGTCCTCCTCTTAACCTACAAGGCACTTAAAGGTCTTGCCCCAATATACCTAACCGAACTGCTTAATACCTATACACCTAACCGCCCACTTAGATCCCAGAATAAAGATCTCCTAATTGTCCCTCGCATAAATAAATGTATAGGAGCACGAGCCTTCAGTTACAGGGCCCCTAGATTGTGGAACAGCTTGCCTGCTTCTGTACGGGATGCCGATTCAGTCTCGGCCTTTAAATCACGGCTGAAGACTTACTTCTTTAGTTTAGCTTACCCGCACCAATCACCATAGTGCACCACTAGTAATGTCGCTGGTGCTGCTGTACATGCCATCGCATTGTTTCATTTCTGTGTCTGTCACTACTGGATCCTGCTCATTACTGACCCCCTCATTCCATTTCTCTCCCCACATGTCCGGGTGGGCCCGTTGTGGTCATCACCTGAGCCCAATGCCGAGCTACCATCTGGTCTGTGTGATGCATCTGATGCGCCAAGGGACCCTGGCGGCTCATTGGTACCTGGAAGCAACTTGGGACTCCTCACTGATCCTGGAGTTTAAAACCAAACTAACTCTGTACTGTTAGTATACCCAAGGGGGTTGGGTAGCCGGTTGACCTTGGACCCTCAGAGGTTTTTTTCTCCACATAGTAGAGTTTTTGGTTCCTCTCCTCCGTAGTCGTCCGGCATAAACATCTTAAACATCTATTACTGTAACCTGTTATCAATGTAAAGTGCCTTGGGGCAACTTTGTTGTAAAAGGCGCTATACAAGAATAAATTGAATTGAATTTTGTGAAGTGCGAACTATCGTTTGAGATTTAAAGGGGAGAGAATATTTGCGAAGTGCTGCAAAATGGGAAGTAGCTAAGCACAAATTTAAATAATCCAGTGACAAATTAGCACAATACCAGCGGTACAGAACAGGCGTTTCACCAACCGCAATGGCGAGCAGACAGAGGTTGGTTGCTTAGTCCAGCGGGAAAACTAAGACTCGTGTCAAATGTGTCACACATGGGGAAGTAGTTCCCTCCCCCAGAAAGATGCCCCAGAGTGCATAGAGAAAGAAAACTTGATGCACACTTAACATAATCTGAACGGTATCTATTGGTAACATTGTTCATTGAATTAACTGTTTGATTTCTGCCAGCTCCCTTGATCATATGTGATGATCATAATGGGTAAGGAGGCAGTGGTCTAGTGGTAGGGTACTTGCCTACGGGCCTATGCCTCAAGAGGTCCCAGGTTCGAATCCCACCTCTAGCACTGGAACCCTAAACAAGACCCTTAACCCTGAGTTACTCTAGGGGGACATGGAAGTTATCTGGATAAAAGCGTCTGCTAAATGCCACAAATGTAAATGGGTGTCAAATTAAAATGGATAAGAACAAAACTGAGTGCAAATTGAGTTTGACCCTATCCTCCCACGCCAGAAGGTCTCATGGGCTAGGTCCAGCATTGGCCAGAGCCTCCCCTGTATGTGTATGAGTGGCAGCTCTGCCCTGATCAAGTCGTATCTCACCTGGTAAAAATTGCACATGACAAAACTGACTGAGAAGGCACCACATACATGAGTGATTATGAATTACACTGCACAGCACATGCTCATACAGGACCTGATCCCACGTTTGAGAGTACTTGGTTTGAAAACCCTAAAACCCCAGAGCAAATTCTGCTTTACACTCTACTGGAACAAACATTACTGTGCTTTCAAAGTCATGCTTGTGTGGCGGCAAAATTTGTTCAAACCTTCTTATTATAGCATATTATAGCATATTCTTATTAGCATATTATGTTCAAAATTGTATTGCAGTATTGGAGTAAGGCAGAGAAAGAAGCAGGTCAATATGTGTGTGAAGGACAAAAGAGTGAGATAAGTGAGAAAGCCAGGCAGGGACTTAGACAAAGCAACTTTAAGGTTTAAGGGAACTTTAAGATGGAGAAGAGGGGGGCCTGCAGCCCAAAATGTGTATAAAAACCTCTGATCTTTTGTATTCGGGGCTTCCTCTTGTATTCTCAGCAGAGTGCGAGAGGAATCCTCACTGCAGTGATTATTAAAACTCTTTATTAGACTAACAGTGCCTCTGACTTGTTCTTTGGTTAATTTTTTTCACCAACAGCTTGATCTAAGTCAAAAGGCTTATTTTGGCGTGTCCAATTCTGAACCCAATGTTTCTCTGTACACGTCCTGCGTTAGGGACTGGAAAAATGTAGGGTAAGTGGGTACATGACGTTAGTCACAACCCCACAGTTTGGAAACCTTTAGAAGCTCCAACCATTTTGTACAACAATGATATGGGGGTCTTCAAACAAACTCTCACCGTGTGGTGTGTCTCTGTCTTGCACAGCACTACTCTGATAGCGAGCACCAAGTTTGGTCCCTGGACAGCATATCTAACCCCTTGTCTTGTCCAGGAGTGCACTCCAGCCAAGATCCATTCTAAGCTTAAAAAGGTTAAGGAAACAGTGCGGGCTAAAGGTAAACATGATGTGGGCCTAATTAGAGGTGCAGAGCCAGTGTTGTTTTCACCCCAATATCTGACTTTCTGCCGAGACAATCCCAATATCCATTGAACCCTGAAGCAATTGAAGGTATCAGACAAGTATTCAATTCACTTTTACAGGCAGGAATAATTGTCCCTTGTGTGGACTCCCCAGTGCGCACCCCTATTTTTCCTGGAAAGAGGGCAACAAAAGCCACCACAACCAGATGATTGGTGCTTTGTTCAAGACCTGCAGGCAGTCAACACTGCTGTTAAACAATGGCTCCAGATGTCTCCAATCCATACACCATCCTTAGCCAGGTCACAGCAAACAGCACCTGGTTCTCTGTTGCTGACTTGGCCAATGCATTTTTCAGTGTCCCAGTAGATGAATACAGCCAATTTTGGTTTGCTTTCCAATTCAAGGATAAGCCTAAATATCCCCGCATCACCAATACTTACATGACAGTCTAGCCTCACTAACACGGACTCCTGGTTCTGCACTTTTGCAGTATGTAGATGACCTGATGATCTGTTCTCCATCAGCTTAACAATGAGAAAATGACACCATGGTACTGTTGCAACACTTTGCTAAAGAGGGCCACAAGGTTAGCCTGAATAAATTGCAATTTGCACAGCAAGTGGTTTGTTTCCTGGTTCATGACATTAGTGGGGAGGGAAAGCTGCTGATCATGTTTCTGCCATTCAAATCATCCCAAACCTGTAGCGAAGAAACAGGTTCTGTCCTTCCTAGGCAGGTGTTCCTACAGCAGGTGTTTCATTCCTAACTACTCTTTCCTAGAGCAGCCTCTGCAAGACACTGCCCATGAGGCTGAGGCTGAGCAAGCTTTTTCTGATCTGAAGCTAGCTCTCCAAACAACACCTATATTGGGTTTGCCTGATCCAAATAAACCTTTCACTCAAACTGTTGATGAAAAAAGTGGGTACATGACCTCTGTTCTCTTGCAGAAACATGGAAACAGGCTGAGACTGGTTGCCTATTTCTCAAGTAAATTGGATCCTGTGGTGGCTGGACTTCTGCTCTGCTTGCGGGTTGTCACGGCTGCAGAAAAAGCTGTAACGGCATCACGTAACATTGTGGGGCAGGAGTCACCAACCTACTACTCACCAAGCTACTTTATTAGTACTGAGCCATACGAAGGGCTACCAGTTACATAAACTTAACTAAACTTCATGTATAATAAACGTTTTAAATGCTTTTTTTTAGATATTTATTTAGAAATGTAATTTTAAGATATGCATTTGGGGTTGGAAACACAGGACCTTCCTCACCAGTACTGGCAAATTCATAGCACATCACCAGCTCGTTTCGGACCTTGTAGATGCTAACCAGCTCCCTAAGGCTATTGTTGTATGTAAATGTTATGATCACACTAACCAGTCTGACCCAGTCTTCCAAGGTAATGCGAAAGCTGATGCGGTGGCCAAGCGGACAGCACAACGTGAACTGGATGATAATTTTGATAACAGCACGCCATGACAGAGGAAAAGATCGCTTGGCACAAAGCTGGCTGCACTTTAACTAACGGCGTGAGGGGGTGCCCTAAAGGCAGTCCATGCCTACTCAAATGTTTGTTTGTATCAAATGTATCAAAAGGGGGAATGCTAGCAGACACTGGTTCACAAAAGGCTTCTCAAGCTACTCTCTTTGAAAGTACAATGTGGCACAAAATCTCCAGCAACAATGGAACCCCATTCATTAGCACATCCCTGAAACAGGTAAGCGAGTACCTAGGTACTGATCTGAGACAACACTGTTCCTACCACCCTGCCAGTGGGGTTGCAGTGGAGAGAGAAAACGGCACGTTAAAGAACAAACTGAGCAAAGCATGCGTTGAAAAACAGGGTTGAGCTTCCTTCCTTTGTCCTTCCTCTTGTGCTTATACAGATGAGAATGCAGGTAAGACCAAAGCACAACCTGAATCCATTTGAAATTTTTTTGGGTGACCCCCAAACACGGGAATTGGAACAAAGGAGGCGAAACTCCCTAAAACTTCTCTGTGTGATGATGCAATGCTTGACTATTGTGCAAACCTGTCCTGTTTTATCGCCCATTCACAAGCAGGTGAAAGCAGCTCTCCCAATACCAGCAGGACCACTTCATGACCTGTGTCCTGGAGAGTGAGTAGTGGTGAAGGACTTCAGGAGGAACAAGTGGAACAAACCCAGGTGGCCGGGACCATTTCAAGTGCTCCTAATAACCCACACAGCAGTGAAAACAACCGGAAGGGTGACTTCCACTGCAGAAGAGTCCCTGAACCATCTGAGCAACTGCAGAAGGAAGGAAGGTCTAGCAGAACAGGCCTAGAACCACTTTTCCCTGAATGAGTCCAGGTGTTCCAGAGCTCCAGTGAGGTGGGAGGAGTGCATAAAGGCAGTGCCTGCACTCCAAGCACCAACAACTGTCAAGGAGAACAAAGGCTCACCCGGCGAAGATCACATGCCCAATCTTGGTGAAACATATGAACCTCCTTTCTTTGGTGTGAACGCTGATGACATTGTAGTGTAAATTGACTGTATTGCTACATTTCCCCATTTCATAATCTTCTGTCTTTAAAAAATAGCTTGCCATAATCACATTAGAGGTCTATTCCTCAGAAAAACTGCCTTACCATTGTTATTTTTCTTTTCCCATCCAATGATACAATAAGTTGAACCAAAAGGATTCTGACATGTTGAAGAATTCATAAATGTTGAAGAACATTTATCAATAAATTATAAATAAGGGGAAATGAGAATGAAAATGTATTAACAAGTATTGTCGATTTCTTACAAATTATTGAATTCACTGTTTGCATGTGCTTGAACCAGTAAGTTTCCTTTCAGATTTCTGTTCTGCAACATTCAAGGATTCAGCTTGGAAAATTCTTCATACTTGTTTTTCTTTCACACAACAAAGGTTCTCTGTTCCTCTTGTAGCAGTATCCTCTGAAGCAGTCCATCTTGTAGCAGTTCTCTGTGGTATATATGTGTGCCCAAAGGCAATCAAAATACTCTTCTTTTACTTTTTCCTCTTCACTGCACTATGGTGCACCGCACATCTCTGCATTTGGTAAATAAAACTCTTAACTTAAACCTGTGAGTGTCTTCTCTTCGATTGAAGGAAATTTCTTCCAGTTTCATTGCCTCCCCCCCCCTGCTTCCTCAATTTCAGAACAGTACTCCTTTGCACATTTTGACTGCATGTGACTGCAGCACATGTAAGAGGAACTCTGCTTGAATTTACATAGAACTAGCCTTGATCAAATTATCAGTGGAAAATGTCTCAAAGATAGTGTTTGAAATAAGCACACAATTAATGTAACCCTATACCCAATTAACATTCTCTTGCAAGTATTTTCCAATGGCATCTCATTTGCCAATGTCTGGAAATACATTTTTCATGGCTACACATGCAAAAGAGGCTGCATGCACAATCCCCTTAGGTTGTTAACAGCTGTGAAAGCTTGGGGCCTGGCAATGACTTAAACATATAGATGTAACTAATAATGTACAAAATTGGCTGCCAGTGCATCAGAAAAAGATATTGTTCCTGACAAAATGTGTTCTAAGAGAATACCTGATAGGAGAGGCAATGGAGTAGATATGTACATGTCTTATTCCTGCACCTTCACCATCACAAACTCCTTTTAATAGTCCCCTGAACACAAAACTGTGACATTGTTTTCAAAACAAAGAATACATCAAAATATGGCATCCAACCCGAAGGAGATCTGCCATAAAAACTGCCAAAAAAAGGAGGCGAAATACAATACAAAGGTAATCCCACTATAGTTTACAAGGACCATACCTTTAAAGTACTAAAGCAACAAGTGGTACTGATATAACCTTTAAAAGGCCTTAGGCCCACATTTGAGAAGTGAGAGGTGAACAGGAACTTACATAGTTTCAGGCATGAGATTGTGGGATTGTGGAAAAAATGGATGTCAGCAAGAAGCCTGTGATTAAAATGTTTCCTTATTTGCAGAAAAAAAACAAGGAACATAAATAAATAAATAAATACACCTTAACCATTGTTTTACAAACTGTTAAGTCCAGCTATTGAAGAATATTTAGGAATGTTCATGGTGGAGACACCCTAGTTTTATTTACTATGGAGGCCACAGAAATTAATTTAATAACCTTAAAAATAGCTGGATACTTTTGGGGATTAGCCCCTAGAGCTACAATTCAAAAGTAAGGGTAAGTAACAAAGATCATCAAAAGCAAACGGTAAAACAGTACAGAGGCCTGGGGATAACAAAGGAAATATACCTAAAGCTATTTGTTTTCTTAAATTAAAAATTTCCATTTGGTGAAAATCTTATTAAAATGATATCTGTGAAAGTATTTGCCCAATACTCAAAAAGCTCACCCCTTCACACTGTTCACCCCACTATTGCTGTGGATAGCTTGTCACTAATCGACATGCCTGTTTCTCATTGTATTCTCCTGGAGTTACCGCCCCCATTTCATTTGTTATTATGGAGTTTCTTGTAATATCTTAAGGAAACTTTTAGGGAGAAGATATTCATGTTGTTCCCACATGAAAAAACAAACATGTACAAACATTGTTTGCTGGTACTCCAAAACACAGAGATCTTTACATTAAGAAAAGATGTATGCAGTGTTGTACCTGTCTGTATGTTCATGTATTTTGTTCCGTGTGGTCAAAAGACCATTTAATTTTGCTTGGAAAAGACAATGGGATCAAGCAGATCATTGTTCACTGTTAGCGGCGCTCTGCTCAGAGTGGACACATCTGGCAACAGGTGTGCCTCATTGGGTGCAGGGTTTACAAACTGTCGGTCATTGCTTTTGTTACTTCCTTTGCACGAGTGGTTCCTGAGTTCTGTTTATGTTTAATAAAGTTAAGCACGAGACTCCTTGCACCCAAGCCTTTCAGAAACGACCGACCTTCGGATGATGAATAACATTACGATCCAGGAGATCGGTAGCCACTTCCGGGGCGGGCGACTCGGTGGGACCTAACGGACCACTGATCTTGCGCAGCATGTAGCTACGCGATTTGAACAGGTGTTACACCGTTTTCTGTTACCATCGAATGTTGTGACTATATAGGGGGCACTGCTTCACATTTTTCTTCTGAAGGAGCGCACAGTAACTCGTGTGCACGAGCATGTTATGCATTTTACGTAAACCTGTTTCAGCTCCTGAAACACACTAACTGTCAGCGCAGCTCTGACTGACTTCCAGTCGAACGAGACTAAACTCTGAGAAGTGCTGACTCAAATCTGTCGGGCTTTAAAAGTACAAGCAGACCATTTAATTACCTTTAATTACAGGAAGCCTTAGTTTGCTGTTTATAAATAAGATCAGACAATTTAATTTTCATTAATGTATGAATTTTATACTTTAATATAAAAACACTCCCAGTCCCAGTAACAAGAGGGAAATCACATTAAATCTCAGGAGTAAACTACAGGGAAAGCAATCTGTTTTAAAAACGTTATTTGAGATCATTTACAATGATTATGTGTTTTGGATACACATTGGGTGTTCATATGTATCTTACATTTAATGCTTTTTTTTCATTTAATTTCATTTGTATGCTTATCGTTTTTAAAGATCAAATTAAATTAATCACATTAATAATTCTAACAATAAGTTACATCAATGGAAAATGTGCATCTAGACAGAACAGAAAAATGAACAGAATTGTATGTCCCATGTCCAGATCTGTTATTGGTGGACTTGTTGTTTTGCAAACGGATTATAAAACATCTATGCACAAAGTGTCACCCAACATAATTTCACCCTTCTATCACATTTCTCTCCCTGCTATAGGCTGGCGACCTCTCCAGGGTGTGTCCCTGTCCTTCGCCCTGTGTGAGCTGGGATGGACAATTTGCACCCCTTTGTGTTCAAATTCTTAAAACAAATTCTATTGTCTACATCCAGTGTCCAAATATTATCAATAAAACAAAGAAGTAGAGTAGGTCAAAGCGATTAAAGATAGAAATTAAAACGAACTCACAAGTGAGCAAGAGCGTGTTGAGCAGATGGAAAGAGTACTTTGAGCAGCTCATGAATGAGGAGCATGAGAGCATGAACAATCAAACCCAATAACTGGTGGAAAAACAATGCTTATATACTTTTTAAGGTAAATCTTCAACTATTAATCTTCAACTATTTTTGGTTGCTCCCGATTATTGGTCACCACAGCGGATCAAACATGTCCATTTCTTCTGGTCCTCTATATCTTCCTGCTTCAAACCAACCATCTGTATGTCCTCTCTCGCCACGTCCATGAACCTTCTCTTTGGTCTTTCTCTTGTCCTCTTTCCTGGCAGCTCCATCTTCAACATCCTCCTTCCAATATAATCTTCAAAAATCATGGTTCATTCTCAGTCATATGCTGACCACATGCTAAAATATCGATCCACCCTTAATGGTGCCCATTCATACTACCTATCCTCTGTTATCGGCAGTAGTAGAAGAATAACACTTTGGATCCCATCAGACTGGCTTTTCTGCAGAAACTGCTGCCACAAAGCTTAAAGCTTTCCCCATTCAAACAGAGCTACCACTATTAGCTCATGAACCTCCAATTACAGTCAGCAATGAGCTCTTTTACTGTAACTCATGCTTACTGGAAGTCATCACTATACAGGGTTTTCTCTTTCATTCTTTCCTTTTTATTTCTGGTGTTGACCAAAGGAGGATGGTTTCCATTTTGGGTCTTATGTAATTACCCATTATCATGAAATTAGAGTTTAATTACAGTTTAATTTTCACAGGGTCTCTAGTCTCCATGCTAAGTAATAAGTAATCCCACAAAAAAAAAAAAAAAAAAAAAAAAAAAATATATATATATATATATATATATATATATATATATTATTATATATTATATATACACAGTACTGTGCAAAAGGTTTTAGGCAGGTGTGAAAAAAAGCTGTAAACAAAGAATGCTTTCAAAATTGGAAGTGTTAATCATTTATTTTCATCAATCAACAAATGCAGTGAATGAACAAAAGAGAAATCCAAATCAATCAATATTTGGTGTGACCACCCTTTGCCTTCAAAACAGCATCAATTCCTCTAGGTACACTTGCTGTACAGTTTTTGAAGGAATCCTGCTGGTAGGTTGTTCCAAACATCTTGGAGAACTAACCACAGATCTTCTGTGATGTGTGCTTCCTCACATCCTTCTGTCTCTTCATGTAATCCCAGACACACTGGATGATGTTGAGATCAGGGCTCTGTGGGGGCCAAAAGAATTGATGCTGGTTTGAAGGCAAAAGGTAGTAACACCAAATATTGATTTGATTGAGATTTTTCTTTTGTTCGCTCACTTTGCATTTTGTAAATTGATAAAATAAACAATCGTTATTTATATTTGAAAAAGTACTATTTGTTTTTCCACACCTGCCTAAACCTTTTGGTACAGTAGTGTATATCAACTAATATATCAAATCAATATTTGGTGTTACTTACTCTTTGCCTTCAAACTAAAAACAATTCTCTTATAGTACACGTGCACAAAGTCAGGGATTTTGTAGGATTATAGTTGGTGTTTGATCAACCAATTTTACCAAACAGGTGCTAATGATCATCAGTGTCACATCGTAGGTTGAAACACAGTCATGTTTGGAACAACCTACCAGCCGAGTTTCTTCAAAAACTGTGTGCAAGTGTACCTAGAAGAATTGATGCTGTTTTGAAGGCAAAAGGTATGACAATTGTAACACATCGGATTTAGATTTCTTTTGTTCATTCCATTTTTTATATATATATATATATATATATATATATATATATACACACACACACACACACATATATATATATATATATATATATATATATATATATATATATATTAAGCACAACTTAATGGGACTCGACCTACAAACTTTTAATTTTGGGCCCAAAAGATACTGACAGAAAAATACTGTAGTAATAATGTTACTCTTTTTCCATTATAATAGGGGGAAAAATTCCTTCTAGTGATTTCAGGCAGTAATATCCTAGCTGAAATCTGATGCTTAACATAACATATTTCCTGGCTTAGATCAATTAATGTAGCAGCCAGCATCTGAAAGTGAAAGTGACTATTCTTGTCATTGCGAGGTCACAGCACAGCACACAGTGAACCACAACAAAATTTGACCTCTGCATTTAACCCATGCAAACACCGTGCAGCAGGGGGCAGCTATGAAAGCGCCCAGGGAGCATTGACGGGGACGGTACCTTGCTCAAGGGTACCTCAGGGCAACCTACTGATAAGGGGTTTGAACCCTCAATCTTTCAATCCTGTAGTCAATTCCCTAACCACTAGTAATGTCTTTTAGATTAATTAAAATCTCCCATGAAGCCTTTGGAACATGACTGACCATCATGAATTACAAACGACCAAGCACGGCCCAGTTCTCAAGCCTGTTCGCAACTTCTGTTTTCTTCAAAAAGCCTGGCTGTTCAATATTTCGATACAGATACGCCAAGAGGTTGTTTCCAGTACAGGGGCAACTGCAGAAATAGTACCATTCACTACCAAGTGCTTTGGTGATCTTAATCCAATAATGATTAAGAGTAACATTATTTAAATGAAAGTTTATGCTTGATTTTGCAGATTTACAGTTTTTTGGGGATCAGTCCAAGTAATGGCTCCAAGACCACTGCTAGAAAGTGCTTTGAGTCAAAGGGGTGGAAAGATGGCAAATAAGAAGCAAACCATAACTTTGAATGTCTAAGGACTTGTTAATGGCATCTGCATTTGCACTTCTCAAACACTCCAGTACAGGGCAACATTTGATTACACAATCACACACACCCCTAATTCTCTTGAACTTGCTGATATGCAACAATGATGTTGTGAGCCAAAGCACCTAACCGTCCTACTGCTGTGATTGACAACTCGCATAGAACCATTGGTGGAATGCTGACTACATGCTAAATTATCCAGCCTTAGTGGTGCTCATTCACACTACCTTTCCTCTGCTATCAGTAGTAGAAGCATAACACTTTGGATCCCAGCAATCTGAACAACTACAGACCAGTATCCAACCTACCTTTTATTTCTAAGCTCCTTGAAAGTGTTGTAGCTGCTCAGCTGCAGAACCATCTAGTGGTTAATAACTTACATGAGCTGTTTCAGTCAGGTATATGTCCTTTCTGCAGTACTGAGACTGCCATTCCTATGTGTCACTAATGACCTTTTACACAATGCTTACTCTGGCTCCCTTAGCATCCTTAGCTTCCTTAGTCCATCGACCATCAATGTAAAGTGCCTTGGGGCATCTTTGTTGTAAAAGGCGCTATACAAGAATAAATTGAATTGAATTGAATTGAATCCTTCCACTCTTGGATCTAAGCTCTGCTTATGACAGTGTCAATCATAATATTCGTCTCCTTCAGACGTTGGCCTGGCACTGTATTTTCACGGTTCAAATATTATCTTACTCATTTCCCTCCGTAACAATAAGCCTTCTGCTCCTGTTCTTTGTACATTCTACTAATGAGATCTTGCCATTTTAAATAGCGGTGTTTTTACATAGAAACACTGCTAGTATTTTACAGTAATTTACTGGCAGTTAACTTGCAGTGAATTAAATTACAGGAAGTTCATGTAAACTGATTTCAATATTTAACTGTAAAGCATAATTTTACAGGGTGTAACTGTAAATTGGAATCAAAGTAAAGCACAGTAAACGGTTTACCTGTAACTTTTTTAACAGTAAATTACTTTATTTTAAAGCCTCAAACTGGCATCTGTTTGCCGATAATATCTGTAAATTCTAAAAGCAATTCAATGGCTTCAAGATTTAGTTTCATGTTTGATGTTGCTTCCACCCATCTACTAAATCTATCAATAACCACAAGCATGCACCTGTATCCTCTCATTCTTCTAATCATGTCCACATAATCAATCACCAGATGCTGAAACGGTCCTGTAGGTACAGGTGTGTGTCCAGCTTGGGTAGTTATCCCCTTCCACACATTATTTTTAGCACAAACATCACATCTATTCAACAACTCATCAACCGATGCCTGTAAATATGGAGACCAAAATCCTTGTTTCTTTATTTTTTCTCACCACTTCTCCTCTTGCACAAGGATACAACCCATGAGCATTAGTGAGTTGTATTGTTAGTAATGTGTTAGGCGTAATCAGCAACCCTTCACGATTTCTCCATAATCCATCCATTGTGTAACTCCATAAGCATATGCTGAATCACTAAAAACATTAACACGCTTTCCTTTTACCAAATGACACACTCCTATTAATGCTTTCATCTCTAAAATTGGGCAGTGTTCAGCCTTTTCTACCTCAAAAACATCTCCATTTTCTTTCCTCACCACTGCATATCCTGCATGTTTCCCCAAATGATCCCTAAAACAGGATCTGCTGGATTAACTGTATGTATAAACTGTAAGAGTCACATCTGGAAATGAATACTATAAATTCCTTGCATGTTTTAACACAAATCTTCTGTTCTCGATCAGCTCAATGATTTTATGATGGGAATAAATAACCACTGGAAACCCCATTGTCAGAACTGAAGCCCTTTCACAGACATAATATACTGTTGCAAAACCCTCATAGCATGGTGGCCTCCCTGAGCCACTCCATCCAGTTTAGTGCTATAATAAGCTATTTGATGTTTCTTTCTTCCACTGCGTCTCTTGCATCAACACTGCTGATGCAAATCCATCACAGCGATTAGCAAACAAACAAAAAAAAGGTTTTTCATAATCTGGTGTACACCATGTTCCAAATTATTATGTAATTATTAAGTGTCAAAGATTAAATATTTTAAAGATTATAATAATAGTTTTTCAATTAAACTCATGGATGGTATTGTGTCTCAGGGCTCTTTGGATCACTGAAATCAATCTCGGACACCTGTAGACGCCTGTAGCAGAGAGATCCTTTATCTTTCCCATATTCCTTGAAAATGGTGATCTGATTAATAATGTGGAACGTCCTTCTCTAGTAGTTTTTCCTTTAATTGGGCTCACCCGGCAAACTTATTATCACAGGTGTTCGAGATTGATTTCAGTGATCCAAAGAGCCCTGAGAAGTAATACCATCCATGAGTTTAATTGAAAAACAAAATATTTAATCTTTGACACAAATACAATTTGCATAATAATTTGGAACGCAGTGTATAGGAGTGTCACATGGGCTTCTCATTTCTATAAGTACTCCCACTTCTACTAGCAGCATTATAGTTCTCTCTATTCCCAGCTCTGCATCTCATTTTAATGGCTACTAAGCTCTCCTAGGTAATTGTATTCTAGGTTTCAATTTGATCTGCACTGGTGAAGCTGATTTTACCAGTCCCACACGTGTCACGACCACAGTTCTTCAGGAACTTGCTTAATCATTGTTTCTTCAATATTAACTTCTTTTCCTAATGTCACATTCATCTGAGCACTAACTGCCATTTCATCCACATATACTCCATCAGGTGTGCACCAAATCTGGAATCCCAACTGGCACAAAGCATTTCTCCCTAATAAATTTACTGGAGTTTGCTCTGAGACCAAAATAGGTAATTTAATTGTTCTCCCCAGTACTGTTAATTGAATTGGAGCAGTTACTGGTATTAGCTGCACTTGTTCTGAGAATCCTACGGTCTTAACAAACTTCCCCGACCTGGGGAGGTTAATGGCATAAATTCAATTTAGGCATGTGTAACAAGCTCCTGTATCTACCATCATGGGTGTAGTTTAGCCATTTACCTGAACCTGCAGCATCAGCTCCCCAGCTCACCAATAAGAGCTAACCCTTCTCTGTAGGATGCTCTGGGCCTCTCTAGCATACATTTTGTCCACCCCAGTCCATTCACTGGGCTGGAATTTTAATTTGATCCAGATCAGGCAGGCTTCTGATTCCCTCATGTCCATGGTTGTCCTAAATTTGGGTTTTGCTATAACTGTTCTTAACCCATATTTTGAGGAGTTTGCCAGGCTGCACCTCCCCGCACTCCAAGTCCCTTCCATGGATTTACTGAACATCTCCTTCAGGTGTATCCTGCTTGTCCACACCCCCAACAAAGTCCAGATGGACCTTGATGCTTTCGCTTTCACATCTCCTATAGCTAAAAGACACCCAAGTGTCTTTTCTTCAAAGCCAGTATCCACTTTTGGACTTTTCCTCTCCATTGCAACACACACAATTTCATCAAAATTAGTAACTGATTTACTTATTCTTTGGATAGAATCATCAAAACTTTGTGTCAGCCAGCTTTTGGGCCTCACTCTTGGTGCGCTCCATCCTACTCTCCTCTCATTTCTAGTTCTCTTACTCCTTCTGTCTGCTCAGCTTCTGCCTTAATCACGTCTTGCTGACTGTGCCTCTAATTCTTTATCATTGCTGCCTCTTCACTCTCTTGTACTGCACTTCTCCACTCCTGTTGTAATTTAGTAAGAATATATTGTCTCAGTTCTCTGCTGCCTACTCTCTCTCACTTTCACTGTGTAGTTAGGCTCCTCCCCTTTGTGGAGGGTCAGTGGGATTATGGGTGTTCACTTGACATCCTCTGAGATTTTCTTCTCGTCTTCCAAGGCTGCTACATCTTCTTCATGTTCTGGATCCTACTTGTCATCTGTAACACACACTTGTCCAGAAATAACCTTCCCTTTAATGACAGGACACTGTCCCGCATAAGGAGAAGGGGTATCTTCTTTTCTCTCTTTAATTTCCTGTCTTCCTTTTTTGACTTTTTGGAAATCCTCTTCTCCTTTTTTCTTAAACAATTTTAGAATTTCAAATTCATCCTGTCGCTCTGCTTGTTGTTAACTGGATGTGTCCTTTGGTTTGTGGTTCTGGATGAGAATCTCCAGGGCTTCACAAAGTGCTCCATCATATGTGCCACTTTTTACATATCTTTAGGATTTTATATTTTACAAAGGGGTTCTTTTTAAACATCTCTACAAGCATTTTCATTATACACTGTCCCTCAAGAATCTTCACTTTAGATTTTTTTTTTAAATGGAAAAGAAAATTGAAGTGTGAGCCTAAGTCAGAAACTTTTTCTAAGTCAGAAAGCAAACGAAGTCAAAGAGATGTGGCAAAACCACTTTAACGATGAGTTCCATCAGGTGTGGGAGCAGCTCCAAATGCTCATCCCAACCTTGGACTTTAAATACATTTCAAACACCTTTGCCCTCCTTTAAAATGTACATAAATTTAAATACAACTCATACACTTGACCCCTCCTTTGACATTTACATTATTCAAGCCCATTGATGGTCTTCCAACAACACTTCCCAATGCTACCATGATCGACACCTATGTTTCCCCACCTTTACCATCTCTCCACCAATAGACAAAAATCTTAAAGCTAATACCCTAATACTGATGTCATCTTATCTAAAGCTGGCACCCTATTACGGAATGTTGCTTACCAATAGTTAAAAGCTGCAGTGGTTCAAGACTGCCTCCCTTTAAGTTTTTAATTGCCTCTCAGAGTTTTTAACTAACAATGTAACTGTTTATAGGTGCAGCTACTGGCTATCTTCTGGGGTCAGATTTAGGCCAACAAACTCTGTGAACTCAGTAGTGTAAGACACTGTGAGATGAGGACAAAAGTAAAGGGATTTTTACTATACCCTAAGAGGGTCAAGTCAACACTGGCGTGCACCCTCAGATTCTGCAATTTACAGTTAAACCACATCCCCAACTCCGTGACTTTAGTACTTAATCAGCAAAAGATTTTCTGTGTGGAAAATTTCATCCTCTCACTCTGTTGCTCCAGAGCTGTGTTCCAATTTGAGGAGTATAAAGTATTTATTTATGAAATACACATCTACTTCCTTTTTTATAAACCTAAACATTAAATACAGTTCTTTGTTGGAGAGGTGCAGATGATCTAGTGGCCTAAAACCCCCCTAAAACTAAAAGGTAGCAAAATATGAAAAATTGCTTACCTTTAATGTTCTATGCCAGATCAGCAGTGGCCCTGGGAGCAGTGCCAAACCAGGAGCCTGTGTGGCCTCTTCTCAATCCTGCCGATAATGCCAATTTCATGCTCATCCCAACCTTGGACTTTTAATACATTTCAAACACCTTTGCCCTCCTTTAAAATTTACATAAATCCATCCCATTAATAGTTTTCCACCAATAATACCCAATGCTGTCATGATTAACACCTCTGTTTCCCCACCAACTTCACCAACAATAGACAAAGGTCTTTTCATCAATGCTTCCTGTTTTATCTATTACCAGCATTTCAAGGTTGCTTCCCATCCCATCAAAATCCCATCCCAAGAAAAGATGCAACTGTTTGCAGGTACAGCTGCTGGCTATCTTCTGGTGTCAGACTAATTCTGTGAACTCAGTAGTATAAGGCACTCTAGGACAAGGACAAAAGTAAACAGATTTTTACTATAGTCGCTGCATGCATGCCCACACATTTCTGTCTTCTGTCAGGGAAGGAGTGCAGCCTGTTTATTTAATTAAACATAAGCCATGTGTGTTTGAGGAGGGGAACTGCCAAACTGTGCTTTAGACCAGGCATCCGTGAGTTTTACTCCTCTGCTCTATGCTCCGTTATGTCCTGTAGTTTGTGTTTTTTTGCACTACGATCCTGAATGAACTGTATACGGGCATATGGTTAAATGAAAATAAAAACCAAATTGTACATATTTAAAAACATCAAAGCTGACATCACCATCAGCTTTTGCCTTGGGAACAAATAAATATAATGGGGTGAATTTCCACCTACAACTGTGGTTCAAAGAAGCCGAAGGTTTTAACCAAAGCTCCTCATGCATACAGCATTGTGTAAATGACATGGAAAGATGGGCAAACAGCATTTATGTATTCAGAAACACTTTCATTAGAATACAAATAAATGCAAGAAAACATTGTACGGAGATGTCGGTCTGTGTTTCAAGTAACAACATAGAACACCAAACTAAAACTACTTAGTCTTGTTTCTGGTTCAACGGACATGTCTGGCAAAATTGCCAGAGCCTAAGCCAAGTTCTAATTTTGGAGCAAGTGAAACAGGATATCTAGTTGGAATGTGCATCTAGCTTGTGGCTAAAAAGAACAGGAACTCAATCTCAAAACACTGCAGTTTTATTTTTCTGTGAATACAGTTGCACATACTGAGAAATGTATGTTTCATGGGACTGCAGGAAACCTCCACTATTGGGGAACATCATAAGATGGCAGTGGAGTTTTTAAACCATTGTTTAAGATAATCTTGGAAACTGAGAGAATGCCTGAGGGGTGTACTTGTGCCAATTTTCAAGAATAAGGGTAATGTGCAAAAGCTGTAGTAACTATAGATAGAGTAGAGTAGAGTAATCTTTTATTATCCCACGAATGGGAAATTTTGGCGTTACAGGGCTCTTATAAAAGTGACAGATGTACAGAAAGAATAGAAAAAAGATATATAAAAATAGAGGTATAAGGAAAGAGGGACAAGTACAGGAGAAAGGAGAAAAGTACAGGAGCTATAATAATAAATTATCTATCTATATAAATATATAACCTGTCCAGGGTGCGTCCCCCGTCCTCGCCCTGTGTGCGCTGGGTTGGACACCAGCACTCCCCCACGACCCCGTTTGGGACAAGCGGCAGAAAATGGATGGATGGATGGATAAATATATAAATATAAATACATATATACTATATTACCAAGATGCATATACAAATCTACAAGAAGAATTATGTGACCAAATATACAGTACACAGTAATAATACACGATAATAAATAGGTTTTAAATAAATTATAAATATATATAAATAAACAAGTAGTAAGATATAAGTCTAATAATAATAATACTACTAATAATAATAATACTGTACAATACAATAACAATATACATTAATATACATTAATAATAGTATATAATATAACATAATATGTTGATGAGTTGTGGAGTCTTATTGCTGCAGGTAGGAATGACCTGCGGTAGCGTTCTTTCTTACACTGCGGGTGTAAGAGTCTGCTGCTGAACGAGCTGCTCGTACAGTCTCGTGTAGGGGGTGGGAGGTGTTGTCCAGGTGTTGTTTGGATAACATCCTCTCCTCCCCTACCTGCTCGATGGACTTGAGCGGACAGTTCAGGACAGAGCTGGCCCTCTTGACTAGTTTGTTTAGTTTCCCTCTGTCCCTCTCTGCGACTCTTCCACACCAGCAGACCACAGCGTAAAAAACAGCTGACGCTACCAGTGTCATAAAATGTCGTCATGAGATGTTTGTTTACTCCAAAGGACCTCAGCCGCCTTAGCAGGTGTAGACGACTCAGGCCCTTTTTGTACAGAGCAGTAGTGTTAGTGGACCAGTCCAGTTTATTGTTGATGTGGACACCCAGGTATTTGTACTCCTCCACTGTCTCAATACACAAACCCTGGATGTCCATCGGTGTAATGGGGGGTGACTTCCTGCGAAAGTCGATCACCAGCTCCTTCGTCTTGCTGGCATTGATGCGCAGATGATTTTGATCGCACCATCTGACAAAGTCACTGATGACCCCCCTGTATTCCTGCTCATTCCCCTCCGACACACGACCAACAATAGCGGTGTCATCGGAGAACTTCTGCAGGTGACAGGTGTCCGTGTTGAATTTGAAGTCCGCTGTGTACAATGTGAAGAGGAAGGGGGCGAGGACTGTTCCTTGTGGGGCTCCAGTGCTGCAGACCACCACCTCAGACACACAGTCCTGGAGTCTCACATACTGGGGTCTATTGGTGAGGTAGTCAATAATCCACTCAGACATGTGATGGTCCACACCCGCTCCCTCCAACTTCCCCCTCAGAACTGAAGGCCAGATTGTGTTGAAAGCATTGGAAAAGTCAAAGAACATGACTCTCACAGTGCTCTTGGCACTCTCCAGGTGAGTGAGGGCCCGATGCAGCAGGTAGATGACAGCGTCATCCACCCCAATGTGCGGCTGATAAGCAAACTGCAGCGGGTCCAGGTCCCTCCTGACCAGTGGACGAAGGTGATGGAGGATGATCCTCTCCATAGCCTTCATCAGGTTAGAGGTGAGGGCAACAGGTCTGAAATGGTTTGGCTCCTTGGGGTGCGACGTCTTGGGGACTGGAATGAGGCATGAGGTCTTCCACAGAATGGGGACACGCTCCAGGCTGAGGTTAAAGATGTAGGTGATAACCTCACAGAGTTGATCTGCACAGTCCCTCAACAGGCTGGAGTTGATGCCATCCGGACCTGTGGCTTTCCTGTGCTTCAACTTCCTCAACTGACACCGCACCTGGTCAGCTGTGATGGAGAGGCTATTGTGTGGTGAGAGAGTGGGTGCCTCCTGTTGAGTGGGGTAGCAGGAGGGGGCAGTAGAGTCCTCAGGGGAAAGGGGGGGTAGAGAAGGAGAAGATAAAGATAAAAGGGGATACACAGCTGATATCCCTGGTGGGGGTTGCAGAGAGGTGTGAAGGGGAGGTGCCGTTGGAGTTAGCAAGGAGGTGTGAAGGGGGGCACTGGCATGTACTGTGCTTTGATGGTTGGGTGAGGGGCAGTCCTGAGTCAAACCTGTTGAACAGATTTAGACTATTAGCCCAGTCCCGATCTCCAGACTCTGGGCCTCCCCTACTCACTGTGCTCCTACCAGTAATGGTGTTCAGACCTCTCCACACACCTCTGATGTTGTTCTGTCTGAGCTGCTCCTCCAGCCTCTCTCTGTATCTGTCCTTCCCCCTCCTTATCTCTCTTTTCAGCTCCTTCTGAGCTGTTCTCATTGCCTCCTTATCTCCTGATCTGAAGGCTCTTGACTTCTGCTTCAGCAGAGCTCTCAGATCAGGGGTCAGCCATGGTTTATTATTGGAGTAACACCGTACTCTCCTGGTTGGTAGTGTTCTCCACACAGAAGGTGATGTAGTCGATTATGCAGACTGTCGATGTCCTCTCCATGTGGGCTGCACAGCGCCTCCCAGTCTGTGGTTTCAAAACAGTCCGAGTGCCATGCTAGACTCATCAGACCATCCTCTCACATACCTCGTTGTGGGGGGTTGATTGCATACTAGAGGTATGTAAGAGGGAACCAGATGGACCAGGTTATGGTCTGAGTGTCCCAGTGGAGGGCGGGGTGATACTCTGTATGCATCCTTAGCGTTTACATACAGTAAGTCTAGTGTCCTGTTTTCTCGGGTGCAGCAGTCCACATACTGGGTGAGAGTAGGCAGAGTAGAGGACAAGGAGACATGATTAAAATCACCAGAAATCAGGAGGAAGGCTTGGGGATGTGCTTTCTGCAATTGAGACACAACTGTGTGTATGGTTTCACAAGCTGCTGCTGCGTCTGCCGTCGGCGGGATGTAAACAGTTATCGCGATGACTTGCGAGAACTCGCGCAGCAGATAATACAGTCGGATGCTGACCGCTAGCAGCTCCATGTCCCGTGTGCAGCACTGCTCTTTAATGGAGATGTGCCCCTGGTTACACCATCTCTCGTTCACATACATCACAATCCCCCCGCCTTTCCTCTTACCGGTAATAATACACGATAATAATACAGATAGATAAAACTGATTAGCTACAGCATAATGTTATGGGAAAGAGTAGTGGCAGCTAGGTTAAGATAAGAGCAAAGGATAAGTGAGAAAGTATATAACAGAGTGCTTAGCGAGGAGTTGTGGTTTTGTATGAGGAAGTCATGTGTGGCAGAGAAGTATGTCTAAGAGGTACAGTATATGTATGAGGGCAGTGTGACAGCAGTAAGGTCTGCAGTAGGCATGACTGATGCATTTAAAGAAGAGGTTAGATTACATCAAGGATCAGAACTGAGCCCACTTGTTTGCAACGGAACTGGACAGATTAACAGATGAGAATAGGCAGGATCCCCATGAACTTGATGTTTGCTGACATTGTGACCTGTAGAGAGAGCAGGGAGCAGCTTGAGGAGACCATGGAGGCCTATACTATGATCTAGAGTGGAAAGGGGGAAAAAAGTCAGTAGGACAAAGACAAAGAGTATTTAAATATAAAGGAAAGGGAGGAAAGTGGAGTGGTTAGGATGCAGGGAGTAGCGGTGACAAATGTGGAGGACTTGAAATACTTCAGATCAACAATTCAGAGTAACGTGGATTGGAGGTTGGAATGGGTTGAGAAGATGGTATGGAATGGTGGTCTGTAGGAAAGTGAGGGCAGAGTCAAAGATCAAGTGGTGAAAGCTGGCAAAGGAAGACTGCAAGGTGGAATTCAGGCAGGAGTTAACAAGGGCACTGGGAGGTGTTGAAGAGCTGGATTGCTGGGAAACTACTGCAGAAGTGGTAAAGGGGATGGCTAGACTTGGTGTGACATCTGGAAGGAAGAAGAAGGAAAAGGAAACCAGGTGGTGGAACCCAGAAATCCACAAGTGTATACAGAAGAAGAGGTGAAGATGATGTGGGATAGTCTGAGAGATGAATAAAGTGGACAGAAGTACAATGAGACGAAGCACAGGGTGAAGAAAGCAGTGGCAAAGGCTAAAGATAAGGTGTATGGTGAATTGTACGAGAGGCTGGACAGTACGGAGGGAGAAAAGGATACCAATTGGCTAGACAGAGAAACAGAGCTGAGAAAGATGAGTAACAGGTAAGGGTGATTAAAGGTCAGATATGGAGTTATACTCAAGTGAACAGAGCATGTTGAGCAGATGGAAGGAGTACTTTGAGCGGCTGATTAAGAGAATGAGAGAGAGAGAAGATAGGATGATGTAAAAAGTGATCCAGGAAGGGCAGTGATGAAGAGGATGAAGAATGGAAAGGCTGTTGGTCCAGATGATACAGCAGTGGAAGAATCGAGGTGTTTAGGGGAGATGGCAGTGGAGTTTCTGTCGAGATTGTTTAACACAATCTTAGAAAGTGAGAGGATGCCTAAGAGGAGAAGTAGTGGAGAAGTGAACTGGTACCAATTTTCAAGAATAAGGGTGATGCACAGAGCTGTGGTGGTGGTGGTCTAGTGGTAGGATACTTGCCTATGGACCTATGGCTCAAGAGGTCCCAGGTTCGAATCCCACCTCTGGGTCCCTGAGCAAGATCCTTAACCCTGAGTTGACATGTAATTAGGACGTCTGGATAAGAGCGTCTGCTAAATGCCGTAAATGTAAATGTAGTTACTATAGCGGTATAAAGTTGATCACAGTATGAAGTTATGGGAAAGAGTACTGGAAGCTAGGTTAAGAAAAGAAGTGAGTGATTATTAGTGATCAGCAGTGTGGTTTCATGCCGAGAAAGAACGCAAGAGATGCAATGTTTGCTTGAAGGTTGCTACAGAGATCAGGAGTTGCATTGTGCCTTTGTGGGCTTGGCAAAAATACATGACAGAGGTATTGTTGTTTTGTATGAGGAAGTCAGGTGTTACAGAGAAGTATGTGAGAGTAATTCAGGATATGTATGAGGCAGTGTGACAGTGGTGAGAACTGAAGTAGGAGTGATGGATGCATTTAAGGTAGGGTTGGATTACATCAAGGATCAGTGCTGAGCCCATTCTTGTTTGCAATATTAATGGAAAGATTGATAGACAAGGATAGACAGGAGTTCCCGTGGACGATGATGTTTGCTGATGATATTGTGATCTGTAGTCAGAGTAGGGAACAGCCTGAGGAGAACCTGGAGAGACAGAGATATGGTCTAGAGAGGAGAGGAATGAAAGTTTGAACAAGTTTGAATAAAAGGGGGGACACTGGAGAGGGTAGGATGCAGGGAGTAGAGGTGACAAAAGGTGGAGGAATTTAAATACTTGAGATCAACATTTCAGAGTAACAGTGAGTGTGGAAGGCGTGAGTTGAAGGAGATGATTATGAAGTGATTTGTGACAGACAGGTACCAGCAAGAGTAAAAGGTAAGGTTTATAGGACAGTAGTGAGACCAGCTATGTTGTATGGGTTGGAGATGGTGGCACTGACAAAGAAGGGAGGCAGAGCTGGAGGTGGTGAGCTAAAGATGGTGAGATTTTTGTTGGGTGTGACAAGAATGGACAGGATTAGAAATTAGTATATTAGAGGGACAGCTCAGGTTAGATGTTTTGGAGACAAAGTTAGAGAAGCAAGGATGCGTTGGTTTGGACACGTCCGGAGAAGAGACAAAAAGAGTTTTATGGATGTGGCGAAACAGGACATGCAGGGAGTCGGTGTGGTTGACTGAAGATGCACAATAGTGGTGCAGCCAAAAGAAGACGACAATATACAAGTATAAACAGGAAAAGTTAATAATAATGACAATAATAATAACAATAATGTTGCAGGTTATGAAATGAAATGCATTGCAAGCAACAGCAGAAAGTAATACACTTTTAAAAAAGAAAAAGCTAAGGTATAAAGAAAGGTAAATGTTTTGTAAGAAGCAGGCCAATCATATATACTCCAATTTTTTGTCTTTGCATCTTTTTTTGTTCTTCCTATTTTTGTTGACTGTTAAGACAAAATGTTGCATATTCATTCATGTATGGAAAGACCCAGAAATATTTTTTACTGGTTTATAATAAGCTTAACTTGGTTAAGAATAAGTCTTTGATTTTCTCAGCAAATAAAATTCATGAGTAAGCCTTACTAAACATATACGATAATTATCAATAGTTATATCAAGTAAGGAAAAATATTTTTGTACATTGCATGCTAATCTTTTGTGCACATAAATCAGTATGGGCAAACGTCAGTAAATATTTTGAAGTTCATGATACTATTTTAAGTATTACAATACAGAATTCAAGGGTGTACAGTAAATAAAACAGAAACCCCCCCCCCCCCCCCTGAATACTGTGACAGTTGCCAGAGATCAATGTTCAGTTCAATTTTATTTTTACATTTTCTGCAGCAGTTTCGCCTGTTAATATAAAGCAGGGTTGATCAGTTCTTGTTCTGGAGTGCTGATATGTAGTGCCATTAGAGATTTTCTTGCTCAAACACACCAAAATCAATGAAGTGGAAACAAGTCTGAAAATGACTGTCATTTTTGTTTAAAACAAAGTAGACGGTTTGCAGAAAAATCATGCAGCACCACAAAGAAAATTAATCAGTAGAATAAGTAATTTCAAAAGAATATATGATATACATACTGTGCTTGTTCAGCAAGTTCAAACAGTATTTTAAACATGTTTTGCATTGTCTGTTCGCTACATATGCAAGGAAAAAACTGTCATTTATTAAAATCTTACAGAATTTATCACTTGTAGAATTTTTTGTTTTTTTAAATACTAGCCCTTGCTCACACAAGTCAACAAAGTAAACAAAACCAGAGCTTTTACTTTGTATCCAAGCAGAGGTATAAGATGTCATGCAGCTTTTGTTGCAGTTACAGAAGTTCTTGTCTTTTTCAGTTTTATTCCTCCATCTCCTTCTTGATCTCAGCAATGTAAGGATGGTCACTGCCAAACACAACGCTCATAATAGAAAGAGCCTGAAACAAAATTGTTGATCCTGTCAGTAAACACTTGGAAAATGTAATTAAAATTAGCACTTTGAAGGAAAAAATGTGCACCCATAAATTCCAGAACCACCTTCCGCATCACACAAAAACTGAGCAACTTGCAGTGGAATTTGCAATAAGGCATAAAAAAAAAGGCTCTACATGAAATATGACATCATACAGTACAGGTTTTATGTGATTATTAGCCATAAAAATAATTATCTTCTCTTTTTATCATAAGTACAGCCAGTTTTTGTGCAATTATTTTCAGTGTTTAGGTTTGTTTTTTGTTGACTGTAGAGCAATTATGTTTAGAGAAATATCTCCACAAATCCTAGTCATGTGAGTATATTACACCAAAACAAAAAGATTAGTGTTAATGATCTTAATTATGCAGAAGATTACTGGCCAACTTCCATCTTTTTGGAAAGGATACATCCTTCCAATTCAATGAGAACTGCTTACACTTTCACTGGCAACCATAGCCGCAGCAGCAGACCACATGTACACTTGCAGTACTGTGCAAAAGTATTTGACACTTTAGCATATTGTTTAAGACTGTTGACCTTTGTAAAAAGTAAACAGCTTTAGGGCAGCACTGGCCTAGTGGTTTGCCCCATCATCAGAGGATTACAGGTCCAGTAGGTTAACCTGAGGCCCTTAACCCAATCAAAAAACATAAAACGCATAACATAGTATTACTCCTGGACTAACACAATGCTTTCAGCACAGTTCCTGAAAATGTTGTTTAGCTAAATTAAGCTCGTGTTTAGCTTTGGCAGTAAACTCTGAACTAAGGTAGATCCAAAGAGGGGATTAGTGTCCTAGGGTTCATATTTTTGCCCTTTTGAAAGACTATTTTTAAAAATTAACAAAATACCTTCTTCAAAGCTTTAACTCCTTCTGTTTTCTTCTGGAGTCCTAAGTAGAGTCTTCCAAGTTTTAGATACATAGAGGCCACATTGAGGGAATAGGGAGGGTAATGTATACTGGACAAAAATAAATAAATAAATATCAATTCCCAGTTCACCAACATTTTTTTTTTTTATTACACTGCACTTCAATGACTTAAAATGATTTGAAATTATTTAAGAAAATCAAATCATACCTATAGGGTTTCACAATTTTCTCACCATACTTCACGGCTCTGTCCCAATCCTGCATATAAAGACATACACCCATAGCCTGGTACATCATGTGCAGCATGTAAACATTGGTGTCCTCAAAGATAGATCCCATCTTCTCTAGACTCAGCTCACAAATCTCCAGTAGTTCACTGGGAGGTGCTGTGTAGTTAAGGACCAACACATTTCATTTCAAGTATACAACTGCCTTAGATACTGACAGATACTGTCTAAATGAATCAAGAGTTTTCAGGACTTTGGGCACTATGTCTGTGGCCTTCTAATGATGCACAACAAATATTTGTTAAAGCAAAAGCTCACCTAATAGAAATATATGCAGTTGATTATCCTAGGTTAGCTTGTTTGCTTGCAAACGTGACTGACAACAGTGATGTCTATTATCCATTTAGCTGATTTTGTAAGTAGGGGTAGTAAGGTGGCAGAATGGGTAGGTCTGTTGCCTCACAATGAGGAAGGTTCGATTAGGCGGGCCAGTCAGTGTCCTTTCTATGTTCTCCCCGTGTCAGCGTGAATTTTCAGTTACAAGGCCTTTTGCCCTGTGAGAGCTGGGATAGGCACCAGTATCCCATGTGACCAAAATTAGGACAAGTGTCTATGAAAATGAGTGTGAGTAATCTTGTAAGGGAAAAATAAAAAAAATATCCACCACATAGAACATATTATGCAGTTTATATGAAGTGGAGGGATTTACATTTAGGTGTTGTATCCCCATTAATAATTAATCATAATCATTATCATCAATAACACATCTTGTTGATAAAAATCAGCTGGCCATGTTATAGTTTGTGCTATAGTACTAAGTTTAAATGTCATGATGATAAGCCAATTACAGTCTCCAATGGACTCTTTTACTCTTACTGTAACTCAAGCTTACTGGAAACTACCACTATACATTTATGGCATTTACATTTATGGCATTTAGCAGACACTCTTATCCAGAGCGACTTCTATATCCTAATTACAGGGACAGTCCCCCTGGAGTAATTCAGGGTTAAGGGTCTTGCTCAGGGACCCAGTGGTGGTAGTGCCAGAGGTGGGATTCAAACCTGGGACCTCTTGAGCCATAGGCCCTTAGGCAACATTATTTCCGGGGTCGACCAAAGGAGGATGGGTTCCCCTTTTGGGTCTTGGTTTCTCCCAGGGTTTCTTCCTCGTGTTTGGGGAGTTTTTCCTTACCTCGGCTTACCAAATTGGGGCAAGGACTTGGATTCTGTAAAGCTGCTTTGTGACAATAGTTGTAAAAAGCACCATATAAATAAAGTTGACTTGACATGATGAGACCAAATTTAGCCTAATAATTCTAACGATGTGCTTTTTCTTTGACAAATGTGATTAAATGCTGATAAGAAGTTGACAAAATGAGAATGCATATAAAGGTCTATAACTGTGCACATAAAACATGATTTTACATTCTTTAACAAAAAACCTAAAGAAAAATGTAGACATCTGCAATGTTTCACTTATCTTAATGTGCTAGATATTTTAGTAAAGGTTTTTACTGAATTTAAAATGTTGGGTAAAAACAGAGTACATGTACAAATATTCTAACCAAACTAAGTAAGCCTTTTTGTGGTCAATCACATACACAAGTATGGATACAAACACATTCTCACACACGTGCACAAACACAGGTAGAGGATCACGAAATAAGAAAGGATATTCTTGTAGTGTTTGGCTCTCCTGAACTCTTCAATGATATTTCTAGCATACCTCACCATTTCTTGAATTTCCTCTGGCTTTGGGGGGGTGCTCAGCTCCAGTCGAGTCTCCATTTTGGCTTCGTCCTGCAAATAGGTCAGTTTAACAAGAAAGGTAATGTAATGCGAGATGGGGAAAAAAAATAAAAATAATTTGCGTTCTCCTCTAAGCACATTAAGATGTCCAATGATGTTGCAGTAATAGCAGTTTGAAAAGGTGCATGTATGCTAAACTCAGATGGTACAGAAAAGGAATAGAGAACCAACTAAGCCAACTTTAGGTCAGGGGTTTGCACTACCTTACGACCAAAAGAGCCATTTTTGTCCCTTCTTTCACCACATATAGTTTGTCTGGAGACCAACACACACACACACACACCTATGGGCAATTTAGCAACTCCAATCCACTTGAGAGCGTGTCTTTGGACAGTGAAAAGCGACTAGTCATTATGAGAACACACAGCACAGCACCCAGTGAACCACAACAAAATTGGACTTTAATTAAACCCATGCACTTAGGAACCCGAAGTAAGGCACGGGAAGAATATGCAAACACAAAAGACAAAGAAAGGGCTGCTGTGAGGTGACAGTTCTACCCACTGCATACTACCCTGTCCACCATACCACCCTGTAAATAATAAAAATTTATATAATTTATATGTTCTTCCCTGAACATTGGAGAGTGGACCTCTTTGTATAGCTGGTAAACAATTTCATCTTGCACTCAAATGGAAAAACTCTTCCTTTCCCTGGAAACTTTTGTTCAGTGTGTTTAGGTTACTTTTCATATCCTCAAACAAGTACAACTTTTTTCAGCCAACCCAGATAGGTTTTCATGCATTTCAGACAAGCAACGTTTAAGAACTTCTCCCCAGGACAGCCACTGGACGTATGTAATGCAGCAGGAGATCTGCCAATGAACAGAATAATGAACTTCATCTAGCAATGAACAGAATTAAAGGCGATTTAACCCATCCATACATTCATAGGGAAGAGCACACAGTGCTTCTTGGTGCAAGATGCAATGAATTGTCAGCAGCTTTACAAAGGTGAGTGCAGTTAAGTCACAAAGCCCTTCTGTAGTCCTCTCATCTTAGGAGTCCCATCAGTAGTCAGTGACACTAAGGGAATGGTGTTTATTACTTTTTATTCTAATCAACTTAAAAATTTTCTTTGTCTTGTGTTTGGCAAAGTATCTTTTTTAGCGATATCAGCCCAATGCTTTTGTGCTGTGGCCTGGCCCATCAAAATTCACTTAACTCACCACAAGTAATTGAATATGTTAGTCTTACTGATATTTGCTAACTGGTGATGTCTGTAGCCATTGTAATGGCCCTCTTCTTGACAGTCCTTGCAGAGGGAGGCATATCTCTAATTTTATGAACAATTTCATGTTTATTTTTTAAATCAGAGAATACTGTACCATTTGTACTACTCTGGTAATGCTACATACTTGCTCTGAAAATTTCTTTGCATTTTTCACCACATATCAAGCACACAGGCAAGCCAGCATCAATGGCACTGAAAGCAAATTAAAACTGTCCATGTGGTATTAAACTATTTTCCTCTGTGATTTTGTTTGGATTTACTCAGGGTTAGATTAATGAGGGCAAGAGTCAGAAACTCTATACCTGCCCATAAAGGCACTGGGCCATAGATGTAGTTTGTGACGTTTATTATGGCAGACAAAATATTAAACCTTCTCAAAGATAACCATGTCACAAAAAAAAAAAAAGGAAACAAAAATTTTACATGAAAAGCATTTTTTGGGAAAGGCACAGAGAATAGCCACTGTAGAATGGTTGAGGAGTTCACCAGAGTTCCCAACCCCAGCTTTAGGTGTAATCTCACCACTAATTTTCAAATAAATTGTCAAAAAAAAAAAAAAAAAAAAAATTCTTCCAGTCCTCATGTGGTACTGGCTGTCAAATGCATCAATCAAAAGTTGTAGAAATGTAAAAATAATCCTCTGCTTTGCCTCCCTTCTATGCTTGTGGTTCTGGATTTGTGTTTGACTTCCGAGCCAGTCCTTACCAAAGTTGGTGTCAACGTGGCGCAGAAGGTGGGCAGCATCCTCTGGTGGTCAGTCAGAAAAAGTAAAAGTCAAAGTGACAATCTCTCATTGTCACATAGCGCAACAGGGGAAAGCCATAGATAAGTGGACTGAGGAGCAGTCCTGGGAACAGTACCTTGCTCAAGGCTATTTCAAGGTAACCTTCCGATTATGGGGCCTAGTCCCTATCCACTAGGCCAAAGCTTCAAAAAAAAAAAAAAAATAGTAATAATAGTGATTAAACTAGTTCAATTGTTGTTTGAAAAGGTGTTTTATATTATGCTAAAATCATTAATATAAGGGTATATGTGGCCCCCTATACTATCTTAGTACTTTTTTTGGCACCTTATGTCTTACCAGTTCAGCTTTATCCCCAAAAGTTGTTAATTAAAGAAAAAGCTAATTGCTCTCTCTATACACTTCCCATTACCCGTTACAGAATTATTTATGTCCATGGTTAACTTTTTATGATTATTTTATGCTTTTTGCTATTTCAGTTAATATGCATGATCCTTTGCTGACAGAAACACAGAAACAAACTTTCAAAATCACCTTTGATTTGCTGACGCACTCTTTGCAATCACAAGTAAAGAAGTATGAATCCCTTAGCCTCTCATTTCTGTCCTCTGTCGGATACAGAAGATCAATGTAACTATTAAAAATCTATTGGAGAAAGAAAGAGAGATAATTCAGGTATTTATCATTGTAGGCACAAAAAAAAAAGAAAAGAAAAGAAAAAACAACCAAAACACTACTATGTAGTCAAACTTTCCAAATAAAAAAAAGTAATAGAAACCTTGCCATAATAAGATAAGACATTAAGATCAGGTCTTATTCATACCTCCTCGCCAGGACTGATCTCATGAACAGCTCGAACCTCTGCCATGGTACCTTTGTAAGTCACAATAACATTTGGACTACAGCTGTGGTTCATCAAAGCAACACTGTAATATAGAAAGAGACATTACAGGAACTGATACAACATAAATCAAGTAACTTAAATGGAGGCACATTTTGAGGCAGATCTGGTCATTCTTACTCAGGAAAAATTGCAGAGCCCAAATGAGATAACTCCTCATCTTCAATGGTAAAACCATTACAGTTCACCTGTGATGAGAAGAAGCTGTGTTGTTACATAATAAAGGAATTAAAATTACAATTCAAGCCAACAGTGCCCCCTATTCCACTACCTAAACTATTGCAATATGGCAATGATTATAGTTACCAACTTTAAAATGAACACAGATTAAATTAAATAACAGACAAGACAGGTCATAGGCCTTTCTAAAAGCAGATAAAGAGAACTACTTGGCTTTTAATATGGGCAGCTAAAACAAATTGTGACATTGTATCAAGAGATCATCTATTATTAAGGCTGTGTTTCAGGCAACGCAGCATATTCTGGATAAAAACCTGGAATTTACAGTTTTGTTGTTCAGGCAAAATTAAATATATTTTATATTTAAATTGAGTTCAGTAACATTTTATGTTGCAGGGCTACCTACCCATCCTGTTCCCCTTAACGTGAGCACACACTCAAAGTCCTTGTTTGTCATAGCAAGATTAGAGGAACTTTATTCAAGCATCTTTGAACCTCTGGCCCAAATCTTTGAGAAGAAAATTCATGTCATGATAAAACTAAAAAATAAATAAAATGTCTTCATATAAGTAAAATATATGTTAAAATTTAAGAGATACAAGACAAAGTTCAGGTAGAGGAGTTTGTCAGTGTGTGGAGATCCTGTTAACATATACCCTGTGCGCTTCAAGTGAAAAACTTTAGATGAGGCCAAATTCTGCCTATTTTTCAAAAGTTGTAGGAGTGCTTCAAAGTTAACAAGGAGAGTATGTATTAAAGAAAAAGATCTTTTAAAGGTAAAACTTAAAAGTTTGTAATTCAAATACATAAATGCTGGCCTCTTCCTAATAAAATAGTAACTTGGCAATCGTTTATGTGGTCAATCTTTTATTTTCTTCTTTTTGAAGGACAATTAAACGGTGGCATTTTTTGAGGAGGCCACTTCAATGGATCCAAGATTCAAAAGGTGAAAAATTGTCAGGGAAGAGCTGAAGGGGATCAGAGTGAGAGAAATAATAAAAATTTTTTTTTTTATAATTACATTTTTTTAACTCCCCCAATGAATATCACAAGGATTAATAAAATTTTAAAGAGTATAACATGCATGGCAACATTATTAGATAATGTAGTAGCTTGAGTACAATAATATGGTAAATTTTACATTTCAATTCCCAGTTTCCAATGAACCCTGATCTGGGAGTTGAAGAAGTCTAATTTAACAGCACAATTCTTCATCAAGTATCCATGAGAAGAATAGGCTGAAAAGTCTTCAGAGGCCGTTTTTGTCAACACAACACAGTGCACCACAAAAAAAATTATTTCACTGCATTTAACCTGTACACACAGTGTAGCACGAGGCAGCCAAACACCCAGCACCCAGGGAGCAGTGCTGAAGATGGTACCTTGCTTGAGGGTACTTCAGGTTAAAAACTCAAAAACACGACCCAGTTATGGAGCCTAAACTCTAACATTAAACCACCACTGCTAGACACTGCCCTCTGATGGTGGGGTAAGAAGGAATCTCTCTATCACACCTACCTCGGAAGACATCCTCAATCTCATCTGTAAGAGTATTCTCTACAGACAGGGACACAGTCAGGAGAGATCTCAAATTTTACCTGAGATGGTCAACACCCTCATTTTTTTAAACAAAATTAAACATTTAATATGAGAGAACTTTTTTATAAATAACATGGAGTACATAAGAGCTAACAGAAAAATGTGGTGAAGCTTCTAATTATTTGGTAATTTTTAATTTTAGCTGTTGGTGGTGAATCAGCAACTATGGAGTCCAGACTCTTTAGAAATGGTTTTGAAACCTTTTCCATCATCATGAGGATCACCAGTTCTGTCCACAGAGCATTATGCTCATGCCATGGAACACTTCCACAGGCATGAGCTGTGATTATCAGTCTCTGATAACTCTGTTCTTTAAACAAAACACTGTGCCTACTTTAGCCTGATTATCATCCCACTGACTGAAAACACCTGAAACATTCAGATGATCATCTTATCTTAGATGTTCAAATACTTGTCAATAACAGAACTATTCACAAGTATTGGAACAGCAAAGTCAATTTGTTTTTGCTATGCACTGAAGAAATTAGGGTGTTGTGATAAAAAAAATAAAATACATTTAAGAGGACATCAGATTTTCAGCTGTTATTTCCTGAGATTTATATTTACACATGTTAAACTGCTTTGAAGATTAGTGCCTTGTGTATCTTCAAGAACAGATATACAGATGTCACACCACGAGATGCATAAGCTCATGATACAAAACATACAAGCTTATCAGTGAAGCACGTTGGAGACTGAAGAGCAAACAACCACTAAAAGATGCTTAAACAAGTATTGAAAACCATAACAAGAAGACCAACAATTTGGGGAAGCCAGTGGGCTGTAAGCTTGATGTAATAACTGTAAACAAGGGACATGCAACCAAATATTAAGTGTATTTTATTAAGTAAATTTAGTTTACTCTAAAAAAAAAAAAAAAAGTTGTAGATTGTGTCATGAAACTTGAGTATCAGGTTGAGAAAAATAGAGGACTGACACCACTCCATGGAAATCAAAAAGCTTACCTGAGCGAAGAGTTCTGTGAGAGCAGCATTATCAGGAAGATCCAGATGTCGAGGATAAAAATGATGGAGTGCAGCAATATCGGTTTGATTCATCTCATTTTTTACACTGTCCGTTTTGTCCAGATCTGATGAAATATTAACTTGGTTAATAAAATGCATAAAAAAACTGGGCAATGTTATGATTATCATTTTAGTATCGGTCTTTAAGCAAGAATGTTTAAAGAAAGTCTTTTTCTAGGAGAGCATGTTTAACAGAAAAAGCAAATGAATGATGATCCCACCATGGGTACACCAGGGCTGGTTTTCCAGGGCTTAAAGTCCTGATTTACACCTACATAAGCATATTATGATGCATGTCCCTCTTAGCTGGGCAATATTATTTTGCCAAAATATGTTAACAATTTTGACAGATGAGCTACATCAGAAAACACTGAAATATAAGGGGAATTTAATAAGTAGGAGTCCAATTTGGGTTTACTTATGTTTATCTACAGGGCTGGAGAAATTATTTGTAATATTGTAATATAAAATCTTTTGAAAGCTCCTTTAAAAAGGTGAAATCTTAAACAGGAGCAAAATACACATAGTGCCAGATGAAGGTGAAAAAGACTTTCTACAATGGTAAGTGAAAATCTACACATTTAATAAAGAATAGAATTAGATGTGTTGAAACAAATAACATATAGTTCATACATAACACTTAATTGTTTTAGATCTCTATAAAAATACAGTACAACACAAAAGACAAACTGAGTAAACACAATGCACAAATTCCAAATGATGTCTTCACTTATCTAAGGAAGAAAAAAAAATCAACAGCTAAATCATCCATGTAAAGAAGGAACTGCCTCCTAAATTTAAAACACTGCTGCGACAGCATTAATCAAATGCTTCTGGTGACAAGAGATCAGTCTTTGGCATTGTTGTAGAAACATTTTGGCTTCTTAACTTTTAAAAACTTTTAATTCTGTCAATTTGGTGGGTTTTGCCCTTGTCAAGTTGGATTCAGGACAGTATTTGACCGGGCTACTCCAGTCTGAGATTCGAACCCACAACCTTCAGATCCTGGGGCCTAGTCCCTAACCACTAGGCCACTGCTACCTCCAAAATCGTTATTTTGCATGTCATCTTTGTACAGGGGTTGTGCTAATCTTCCCTATATCATTCCAATTTTAGTACATGTGCTGACGTAGCAAGTATTTAAGTCTAAGTCTGTGAGTATGTGTTTGCATGCTTATACTGTGCAGCTTGATTAAGTGAAAAAAGACTGTGTGCTTTGACAAGAAAGCACAAAAGGTACTTCAGTTTACTAGTCCTCATGTAGGTCTTACTCAAATATTTTCTGATTGTAGTACTAGGCTTCCTAATTCTTTCAGAACTTGCACTTTTAGTTTAATTGCCAACTGAGTGTCACGCATAGCAACAGTGCATCCAGAAAGTATTCACAACACTCCACATTTTGCTCTGTTACAGCCTTATACCAAAATTGATTAAATTCCCTTTTTACCTCAGAATGACACTAAATACCCCATAATGACAAAGTAGAAAAAAAAAAAAAAAAAAAAAAAAAAAAAAAAAAAAAAAAGGGTGAAACTTTTGCCAATTTATTATAAAAAAACAAACAATTACATAAACATTCATTGCCTTTGCCATGACACTCAAAAGTGAACCCTTGTGAATCCTGTTTCCACTGATCTTCCTTCAGAAGTTTCTACAACTAGACTAAAGTCCACCTGTGGTCAATTCAGTTGATTGGGCATGATTTGGAAAGGCACAAACCTTTCTATATAATGTCCTATTTTTTACAGTGCATATCAGAGCACAAACCAAGTCATAAAGTCCATGGAATTGTCTGTAGACTGCATTGAGGCACAGATCTGAGAAAGACTAATGAAAAAATGCTGCAGCATTGAAGGTCCCAATGAGCACAGTGGCCTCCATCACTCGTAAAAAAATTTAAGATGTTTGAAACAACCAGGACTCTTCCTAAGGCTGGCTGCATGGCCAATTTGAGTGATCAGGGTAGAAGAGCCTTAGTCAGAGAGGTGACCAAGAACTTGGCCACTCTGAAAGAGCTATAACATTGCTCTGTGTAGAGAGGAGAACCTTCCAGTAGGACAAACATTTCTGCAGCAGTCAACCAATCAGGCCTATATGGTAGAGTGGCAAGACAGAAGCCACTCCTCTGCAAAAAGTACATGACAACCCACTTTGAGTTTGCCAAAAGGCATGTAAAGGACTCAACAAAATTCTCTGGTCTGATGAAACAGAGATTGAACTATTTGGCCTGAAGATCAAGCATCATGTCTGGAGTAAACCAGGCACTGCTCACCACTTGGACAACACCACCCCTTCAGTGAAGCAAGGTGTTGGCAACATCATAATATGGGGGTGTTATTAGGCAACAGGAGCTGGGAGACTAGTAAAGGTCAAAGGAAAGATGAATACAGCAATGTACAGAGACATCCTTGATGATAGCCTGCTCCAGAGTGCTCTGGACCTCAGACTATGGGAAAGGTTCATCTTCTAACAGGACAACAATCATAAGCACACAGCCAAGATAACAAAGGAGTGGCTTCAAGACAACTCCGTGAATGTCCTTGAGTGGCAGACTTGCACCCGATCGAACATCTCTGGAGAGATCTGAAAATGGCCGTGCACAGTTGCTTCCTTACTAATAATGACCTTTTCTAAAATTTTACTTAAAAATTGCAGGTTGGAGATTGGTCTTCAGTTATCTTTAAAGAAAAATTAACTGCAAATTAAGGTTTATAGAACAGAAGGGCTTTAGGATTTAAATGTGCTGGTTTTGAATGTATTCGGTTAGCTTAAATATCAGTTACTTGTCATAAAAAAAGTGCAAAAGATTTACAATATAGCTGCTTTGACTATTTATTAGAGTATAATTTAATAGGCAGTCAATAAGCATCTTGGCTTATTACTATTTACATTAAGAAATATTACGTTAAATATTAGTTTTTAAGTCTAGTAAATGTTTCAATTATGGGTCAAATGTGTTGATTAAACTGAGGTGATTTTAAATGCTAAATTCAACCCAAGGCTTGCTAAGGTATTGCTAAGGTATTAGCAACATTTAAATAAAAATGACCTGTCCTGATAATTATATCGCGATCAGTGGCAGATAGACAGTAGCTCATAGAATAAAGCTAAAAACATGGGTGCATATTTTTGTGGCCTGTAAATGATAAAGGGACAATACAAAATATTTGCCAGAAAGTACCTAGAGTGTAATTTTCCAAATGGCTGCAATTTACTGTGTAAAAATACACAAATTAGACAAATATACTTACGTGCTTCAAACTCTTTCATTGCTAACAATCTCTCTGATTGGGTCCGCTCTGTCTGGAATTTCTATTAAATAAATAAATAAATAAATAAATAATTAATTAATAATAAAAAAACAAAATTATATATATATATTATGAGTTATATATATATATATATATATATATATATATATATATATATACACACACACACACACACACATATACATACACACACACACAAATTATTGTTATTCATATTCTTTCTAGACCATCCATGAAATATCAATGGTCAAAACAACTGTGTTTTTACATTCAGATATGTATCTATAATAGAATTTTGTGTTGAGAATAGAATGTTGTGTGTGTCTGCGCACGCGTGGGCATTCTGTGTGTTAGCAGAGGTGTTGTTCATGTTTTTTTGTTTTCATCTGTGAATATCTAAGAAATATCTGGCTCTTGTAATAGTAATGCAGGAATGTATACTAAGGCTTTTGGCATCAACACTAAAATTGTGGTACTCATATTGTAAAAGTAAAAACTCATGAAGCAAAATATTTACTGTGTTCAGCCTGAAGATCAATGGGTTCTTTCTCTGTTCATAATCACAACTGCAAATAAGCAGCTTTTCCTGCAATTTTAGTTCCGAAATTTCATTTAGTGGTTCTCAAAAATGAACAAAAACATGCATGATTCATTTTTTTCTTTAAATCGCCATAAAATTAAGAACCCTTTGAAGGCATGGCTCATTACAAAATGTATATACAAATACCAAACATTTTCATTAACTAACTGGGCCATTATCTTATTGTACACAAGCAGTAGTTTCTAACAATATTGTTTTACACAATCTTGGAAAGTAGGAGGATGCCATAAGAGTGGAGAAGTGAATTACACAGCATTCCAAGTTATTATGCATATGATATTTCTCTCTGATCTTCCTTAATAGTCAATGCAAGTGACAGACAGCATAATTTTCGAGTCATCAACCATTAGACTATAATTTGAAATGTTACTGAACAAACCTCCCAATTATAACAGTATATTTTTCAAATATAAAAAACTTTAAATGAACTGTTCCAAATGATTATGCACAACAGAGTTTCAAAACATTTTATAGGTTGTAAAGAACTAAAATGGTCATTGGCTGAATTTGCATTAGGAGGTCATATTTACTGAAATCAAAAGCTATTTCAATCAAAAACATCTTAACAGGTCAAATTATATATGAACATAGGACCCCTTATTTGATAGCAGCATCACAATTCTTGCTGCCAATTAACTGGAGTTTTTGGAGAGTTTCTGCTTGAATTTCTTTGCAGGATGTCAGAATAGCCTCCAAGAGCTGCTGTTTGGATGTGAACCGCCTTCCACCCTCAGAGATCTTTTGCTTGAGGATTCTCCAAAGGTTCTCAAAATGATTGAGGTCAGTGGAGGAATTCCTTGCAGCATGAGATGATTTTGTTACGGAAAGCACGGTTCTTCTTTTTGTACCATGGAAGAAATTTGTCAGTCAGAGACTGCACATACTTTTCAGAGGTCATTTTCACACCTTCAGGGACCCTAAAGGGGGTGACCAGCTCTCTCCTCATGATTCTGGCACAAAACATAACTTTGCCACCTCCTTGCTGACGTCGCAGCATTGTTGGGACATGGTGGCCTTCCACCAACCATCCACCACTCCATCAGTCTGGACCATCCAGGGTTGCACAGCACTCATCAGTGAAAAAGACTGAAAATTAGTCTTCATGTAGTTCTGGGCCCACTGCAGCCGTTTCTGCTTGTGGGCATTTGTGGCCGAATAGAAGACATAACCGCAAGCCTCTGAAGGATCCTACACCTTGAAGTTCGTGGGACTCCAGAGGCACCAGCAGCTTCAAATAGCTGTTTGCTACTTTGTAATGGCATTTTAGTAGCTGCTCTCTTAATCCAATGTATTTGTCTGGCAGAAACCTTCCTCATTCCTCACCTTCCTTTTCTGCACAAACCTGTATGTGCTCTGACTCAGCCACAAATCTCTTAACAGTTCAATGATCATGCTTAAGTTTTCGTGAAACATCTATGGTTTTGATACCTTTTCCAAGGCATTCAACTATTTCACGCTTTTCGGCAGCAGAGAGATCCTTTTTCTTTCCCATATTGCTTGAAAATGGTGGTCTGCTTAATAATGTGGAACGTCCTTCTCCAGTAGGTTTTCCTTTAATGGGGCTCACCTGGCAAACTAATTATCACAGGTGTTTGAGATTGATTTTAGTGATCCAAAGAGCCCTGTGACACAATAACATCCATGAGTTTAACAGAAAACCAAAATATTTAATCTTAAATACAATTTGCATAATAATTTGGAACGTTGTGTAGAATAGTACCGATTTTCAGAATACATGATTGTGAATGAAAGGAAGGAAAGTTTAGCTTAGGATGCAGGGAGCAGAGGTGACAAATGTGGAGGAATTTAAATACCTGGGATCAACAGATCATAGTAATGGGGAGTGTAGAAGAGGGGTGAAGAAGAGAGTTCAGGCAGTGATCAGTGACAAACTGGTACCAGCAAGAGCAAAAGGAAAGGATTACGGATGGCAGTTAGACCAGCTGTTATATGGCTTTGAGACAGTTGTGCTAACGAAAAGACAGGCAGCAGATTTAAGATTTTTGTCGAGTGTGACGAGGATGGACAGGATTAGAAATGAGTATATTAGATGGACAGCTCAGGTTTGACGTTTTGGAGACAAAGTTAGCAAGCTTGCACTGGTTTGGGCATTTGGACAAAGATTATACTGGGAGAAGGATGCTGAGGATGGAGCTGCCAGGAAAAAAATGGTTTATGTATGCTGTGAGAGAGGACATGCAGGCAGTTAATCCACTGTAGCACCCCTAACGGGAGCAGCCAAAAGAAGAGGAAGAATCAAAATCTATGGACAAGTAATATGAAGACGATGATATTTGATACCGTGGACTAGAAAATGGAGAAAAAAAAAAAGAATACAACGTTTGGGATTATTTCATGCTGGAAAAAGGAACGTTACATATTGTGGATATGGTTAAACAAAACCACCCTCTCACAAAAGCTTCTCAATGCTTCAACAACTCAACCAAAGAGATTATCCTATGTATCTATTCCACAGGATGGGACACTAGGTATGGTTACAGCAAGCCTTTAGGATAAGTATGACTGATAGTACATAAAATGGTACAGTGAATTTGTAGAAAAGTTTGAGCTTCTTTCATATTATCACATACAGTTGAGGCCAAAATTATTAGCCCCCCAGGAATTATGGAACACTTTTCTAAACTTCTTCCCAATGTTTGCAGCATTGATGAAACTTGATATAAGCAAACATTCACCAGTGCTATTTAGTAGCTTTTGTTTTATACTATAAAATATAATTTCAGGCTTGCTTTATATCAAATATAGTAAAAAATGCGGTGGTCAAATATATTAGTGCCATGTGAATGTTTGTTTTCAAAACACACCTACAGTAATTAACTAATCAACTTTGAAACCACACCTGTGCAGTCAACTGGCTTCCTAACAACATTCAATCAGCATAAAAAAGACTCCAAGGAACAGGGCACTTGTACACATGAGAGGGACTACTGTTACTCACCATGCCAAAGACAAAGGAAATCTGTCTGGAGCTCAGAAAGAAGACAGTAAGGCTCATGATAAGGGGAAAGGCTACACTGCCATTTCCAAGCGATTCACTTAGAACTGCCGTACGTTGCATCATTGCCAAATACAAGGAGAAAAATTCTGCAAGAAACAAACCTGGCCTTGGCTAAAGCGAAAGATTTCAAGAACTCTGCAGAGGAAAATAGTCAGAGATGTCAGCAAGGAGCCCTGGATATCTGCCAAGATGATTGTTGCTGACCTGACCTCTTCTGGAGTTGATGTTTTAAGGAACACAGTCGTGAGGGCTCTTCATCGTGGTGGGCTTCAGGGCCATCGTCCCAGAAGAACCCCTTTACTCAAAGAGCGGCACATCACAGCCCGACTGAGGTTTGCCCATGAACATTTGAAAGGTAAAGATAAGTTTTGTAAGCCTGTGCTTTGGTCTGATGAGACTAAACTGGAACTGTTTGGGCACATGGATGTTGCTTATGTTTGGCGAAGAAAGGGAGAGGCCTTCAACTCTAGGAACAGTTCCCACAGTTAAACATGGTGGTGGGAGCATCATGCTGTGGAGCTATTTTGCAGCCTCAGGCATAGTGAGCCTTGTTCGGATGCATGGCATCATGAAAAAAGAAAATTATGTTGACATTTTGAGGGAGAATATGCAGAAATCTGCTCATAGTTTAGGCTTAGGTCATCACTGGGTCTTCCAACAAGACAATGACCCAAAGCATACATCGAAATTAGTCCCTCAGGAGACCTGTGCCAACCTAGTAAAGAACTACTCTAAGAGATTGTTGTCAGTTGTGGCTCAGAAAGGGTACACTATTGACTATTAATGGCCAGGGGGCTAACAATTTTGGATGTCTCATTTTGCCCTTTCTTGTTTCAACTTGGTGAATCAATAAAATATCCTAATTAAACTTAGTGGACATTGTTTTTTATAGTGTATTTGTTTCCAAAATAACAAACACTTGTCATTTTCATGGGGAAATCAAGAGTGTTATCTAATTTCATAAGGGGGGCTAATAATTTTGGCCTCAACTGTAAATGTCTGCCAACATTCTGGTGCGTGTTTGTGTAAAGAGGTGTATATCCATAACAATCATATCATGGTGGCTTTGTAAAAGCTTTCAAAAAAAAAAAAAAAAAAGTGTAATTAAACATCCATCCATCCATTTTCTGCCGCTTGTCCCAAACGGGGTCGCGGGGGAGTGCTGGTGTCCAACGCAGCGCACACAGGGCGAGGACGGGGGACACACCCTGGACAGGTCGCCAGCCCATTGCAGGGAGGAGTGGGACGGGGACAGCACCTTGCTCAAGGGTACCTGAGGGCAACCCATTGGGAGGGGTTCAAACCCCCGATCCTCCGATCATGTGGCCGACGCTCTAACCACTAGGCCACCACTGTCCCCCCATTTTAGAAACATGATTTCTTTAAAACACATTGATATATGGTACTTAAATGTGTTAAATTATTTAGTTGTGTCAGATATTACTATTTAATTTTTTCTTAAAAGAAAACTAAAGTTCATTTTAAGAGAGCTGTCTAATTTTTTTTTCTTTTGAATATTTTTTCAAGGCACTTTATGGAACTAAACCTTTCACAGGACAAATTCTGATAACTTTGCTAAGTGTTTTGCAAAACATAGAATAATTCTTATGATAACTCTGAGAAACATAAGAATATGTTGTACCTAACCATTAGCTGTGAGGAATGTTAATTATTCACATAACTACTACCGATAAAGACTCTTCAGTAGAATCACTCTTCAATTGCTTACCTGTTTAAGAATGATTCTAGCGACCAGCCGCACAGTTTCTGAAGGACACCAGCTGTCACCATATGAAAACATGGCAGAGCACTCCAGTTTGTGCATGGGCCAATCTCCTTTCTACAAGAAAAGGAAACGTGAAGTACATAATCCATAAGATGATCCAGTTCCAAACTTCTCACCAAAGTCTGTTTATTCCCAATGTTTGAACTCAAAGCAAGTTGTTAGATTAAACAAACTATATTTATGTTTTCAAAGAGCAGAAGAAAGAAACTTAGACCTTTAGTTATTTTAATGTTTATTTCGCTGAAGTCTGAAACACGTGATGAAGTGGATGACCCAATCAAGCCAGGATCATCACCTGTTACAGCTCTTTCCATCATGGAAGTACATTAGCCAAATGAGGATAAAACCAAAGTTTACAAAATAAAGGCACTTTCACTTTACTTTTCACCACTGTGTTGAGTCTTGAGCTACCTCTCATTTCTTCATATTGTGCTACAAATGAATGGATTGTGCCAGACTTAAACTTTTTCCAGTGTATAGTTATGGAATGGTTCTCCAGGCTGTGGCCCCATGACAGTGCTTGCTTTTCGTTTTCAGCAAAGTTCCTGTATCTGACAAGTGTCAGGGGCAGAAGCAGTGTGGAATCATCTTGACAAACAAAAAAAGGCAACCAACATTAAAAGAAGAGCTTTGGAATATCCTTCAAGAAACCTGAAGAACCATTTCTGAAGAATACTTTAAAACAATTTTTCTTGAGATTTCGGGCTGGGTAAAAGACTTTAAAGCTTAGAATTATTCAAACTCATATACTATATTTATATATTTGCACATTAATCACTGTAACTATCATGTCATATTCGCCAAGTAAAATATTAAGAAAAATATTAAGAAATTTTGGAAAGAGGAGTTTTATGGATGTTGTAAGAGAGGACATGCAGGCAGCTGGTTTGAAGGAGGAAGATGCAGAAGACAGAAAAAAAATGGAGACGGTTGATCCACTGTAGACGAAACAAAAATAAGTGGGGTTGAGACATTGCACGGCACCGTTTTCTTACCTGGCAGTCCACATTGCAATAGTAGGCTTGCTTGCACTTTCCACACTTTGACAAAGCCTCCCTTCTGTGTAAAAACAAAAACAAAAACCCAACAACAAAAAAAACCCCTGAATAAATTCAAACGTTTATGACTGAAGAGAGTGTGAGCTCCACTCGCTGGATAGTATTTGAAGACACGATTATTTGGCACCACCTAGAATACTGCTACTTACCTTGTGAAGCAAAATTCGCAAATGCCACCCCTTTCAGTGACAGTCAAAACATGGGAATATGACGGACAAGAGAAAATTAGATCGCCAACTTTAAAATATTTCGTTGCTCTGATACCTCGGCCTTTGCCAGGGCTCAGAAATCTCTCACAGCCTTCAATACCTTCAGATTTCATTATGTGCTTGTTAGGGCGTCCTCACTTAGTTGAGCTCCTTTTAAGACTCGATGCAAGTCAGGATGTAGTCAGTTTTCGGTTGAAAATTACTTGAAAACAAAGAATATGTTATTTTTTGGTCTTAGGAAAGCCGTAACTAGACAGCCTGTGTCGCTGATAAGGCAAAGCACATGGTGAAAAGCCAAGCGGCTAACGACATTAGCCAGCACAGCTACCGAAGTCTACGTGGTCCTAAAGCCCGTGCGGTGCATGCTTGAACCCTCGGCCACGTCTTACAGAGTCTTAAATAAAAACCGCTATACGATATAATTCTGCGAAGTTTAATTTATCTGAAACAATGGTTCAAATGGCCACCAACCAAGAAATTACAAATTCTGCGTCTAATCAAGTCAAATGATTGTATTGTTGTTGTCCAGCACACCCATCTTGTGGTTATTTAGCAAAACTACAAGTCTTGGATTATAAGACTTCAGGGAAACTATATACTGCAAATATAAATCTGAACTGTTGTATTTAAACATGCAGTGTATTTAAATTCCTCCACCTTTGTCACCTCTACTCCCTGTATTCTAACAAGTCCACTTTCCTCCCTGTTGTTCACACTCATGTATCCTGTCTTTGTTCTACTCACGTTCGTTCCTCTCCTCTCTATATCATCAGTAAACATCATTGTCCACGGGGACTCCTGTCTAACCTCATCTGTCAACCTGTCCATTACTATTGCAAACAAGAATGGGCTCAGCGCTGATCCTTGATGTAATCCAACCTCTACCTTAAAAGAATCCTTTTCTCCCACTGCAGATATTACCACTGTCACACTGCCATCATACATATCCTGAAGTACTCTCACATACTTCTCTGTAACACCTGACTTCCTCGTACAAAACCACAACACCTCTCTTAGGCACCCTGTCATATGCTTTCTGTGTCCACAAAGGTACAATGCAACTCCTACTGTCCTTCTCTGTACTTCTCCAGCAACACCCTCAGTGCAAACATTGTCACTACAAGTAGACAGGAATATTTCCACATCATCCTTATTTTGAAAGCTAAATGTAAATGGCTCCTTCACTTCCACATCGTGACCTGACACAGCTTCACAGAGGACCTCTCACTGATCTCCATGCTGCTTCTGCCACTATCTGTTGGAATAAATTTCAGCACTGTGTGACAGTGAAATTAAGAGTGCTCACATTTGACTCCATGTACTAGCTCAAACCCAGGCTCCAGAATCTTCTAGTGTAAGGCAGGTTTGTCCTTCCTTCACAATAAGTTATCACAATGGTGACCAGTTTTTGTCCAGGACATATTTTAACTACACAACAATTTTTAACGTTTGTAAGTGAAAACAAGAAACAACAACAAAAAAAACTAAACAAACAAATGCACACTGCATGACATGGGCAAAACACACCATGACATGGGCAGAACAGCACAATTCTAACCTGTTTATCCTGAAGTTGTTCCATGTGTTTCTCCCAGAGCGGACCCGAGAGAGCAGATGGATGTCCCACCTGCCATTTCAGCTGTGACCAGTGATGGTCCTACAGGAGCGTCCTCTCAGTTGGTACATCTGATGGCACAAATAGAAAGTGTGAATATGTTTGTATTGTGCATGGTATTCAAACAATTTTAATCATCTGTTTAATCATCTATTTGCTGTCATTCAAACAGCACGTCATTTGGTGATATTTAGTGTCCTTATGCATAGTTACCAGATTTATAAAAAAACATTTAAATTTTGTATTTTTTTCCTCTTATGTGTTAATCTGTTATATGGCCGTAGTCTTGACATATTGACCTCCTGGACTGCTGAACTACCCTTCCTCACAGTAGCCACGCCTTTAGGAGTGACGTTCATGACAGTATAAGGTCCTTGATATTAGACATCCAAGGGTATTACCAGTGTAGCATTTATTATTGTCTTGTGAAATTAGACCTTCATCCACAGTATGGACGGAGCACACTATAGCGAGTTCACTTGATCATCTGGTCTCTGAAAGGTCTGCTGCCTGCTATGTGCTCTTAATACTGTGGAGAACCTACAAGTAACAGTCATAATTTTCAGCATATATTAATTTAACATGATGATATCTGAAGTGCTTTGCTTTGGTGCACACCTTTTCATTAAGAGTTTTGAAGCCATTGATTTTTGCATTAGTGTCATCCTCTGGGTTAGTTCAAAGGAGTTTTCAGTAAAAAAAAAATAAATAAGAGAAGAAACGAACAGAAGACAATAACGGAAGACATTCATATTATTATTAGTGACAACCCTTGTCATTGCGAGGTCACAGCACAGCACACCACAATGAAATTGGACCTCTGCTTTTAACCCATGCAAACACCATGCAGCAGTGGGCAGCTATTGAAAGCGCCTGGGGAGCAGTAACGGGGACAGTACCTTGCTCAAGGGTACCTCAGGGCAACCTACTGGTGAGGGAATCAAACCCACAATCTTCCGATGCAGGGCAACTCCCTAACCACTAGGCCACGATGCCCCATATCTGACCACAATTATAAAATCTGACACAATTATAAATCTTTAACTGGTGAAATATCCAGTAATAATAATATCTGGTAATATCCAGGAATGACCCTGTTTCTGCATCTGATTGTGGTTACCAGTCCCAGGGTTTTTGTGACTCTGCATCAAAACAAAACAAATCAACCCAATCAAATCAAAACTTTTCTCCTCCGACAGCACAACCAGGTGCATGTAATTCAGGCTCAGGCCGGTGCGGAAAAGTCTGTAGTCTTTATATACAAATGAGCATATCAATAGTAACTAAATATTAGTTCAGAATCAAAAATTGTTGATTAAATAAACAAATTTTAAGAAGCCTTTTAAAGGTGCTCTGATAATTGGAGACTCTATTATCTGACATGTGAAAATAGCTACTCCTTTAGGAGCACCAGCACCAGTGTTAGGTGTTTTTCAGGAGCTAGGGCCCAGGACTTGTTAGGGAATCTTAGACTGTTAGACTGGGCATAATGATATTCATCTGTGGCAGTCAGAGATAATGAAGCATCATGTTATAGAGCTGTGTAAATTTGCCCAGACTATGTCCAATGGTGTAATATGCTCTGGCCCGATACCAATGTGGCGCGGCACTGAAGCTTACAGTAGGCTTTGTGCATTACATTGCTGGATGTCCAAGTGGTGCTCAGAGAATAATGTGGGGTATATAGGTGCTGCTCTCATTTCTTGCAGCATAGCCCATAGTCTGTTAGTTAGTCGGCAAAGTAGTTTAGTTAGCCACTGCTGACAATACAGGGCCGGGACCAGGCCGCAGACAGACTGGCTAAATCGACTATCTGCAAGCTGCAATGAGGCGTCACTCAAGGTTCACCATATTGAGACTGTGTCCGTTTCCCAAACAAAACTAAACAAAAGAAAAAATCAGAATACCTGCTCTACCAGTTTAATTAATGTCAAGCTTTCTAAATCAGCTAACAACAGCACCTTAGATCTAAAGCTGGGACTTCTCAATATTAGATCACTAAACTCTAAAGCCATGATTGTAAGTGAGATGATTAATGAAGAGGATTTTGATGTTCTGTGTCTAAATGAAAGCATGGTATTGTTATGTGGGCAGAGGTTGCCTAGTGGTTAGGGAGTTGGCCACAGGATCAGAAGATTTACCAGTAGGTTGCCCTGAGGTACCCTTGAGCAAGGTACCATCCCCATCACTGCTCCCTGGGCGCTTTCATAGCTGCCCCTGCTGCACGGTGTTTGCATGAGTTAAATGCAGAGGTCCAATTTCATTGTGGTTCACTGTGTGCTGTGCTGTGACATCGCAATGACAAGAATAGTCACTTTCACTTTCATGTACACAATCCTCGCTTAAGCGGACAAGGGGGAGGTATAGCAGGTATATACATAAAAACACCATAGTGTTCAGTCAGAGAACAGGTTTAAATTTTGAAACCCTTTTACTCAATATAACTAACCCAAATACAAAAAAGACAGCCTTTTAACTGATTACCATCTATAGGCCACCAGGACCCTACTCACAGTTCCTAAAGGAGTTCAGTGATTTTCTAGCAAGCCTTGCAGTTTATACAAATAAAGTTATCATTGTTGCTGACTTTGATATTCATGTAGAGAAAGAGCAAGACTCATTGAAATGAAAATTTATATCCATACTTAACACTATGGGTTTTACCCCGAATGTAATGGGACCCACTCATTGTCATAATCAAACCTTAGACTTAATCCTTACACTAGGTGTCCAAGTTGACAATATTGCCATTATTACATGGAGCACCATGGAGGAGCTAAAAGTCAGATAATTGCAATGTACAATAGCGATAATTTTATGGATTTCTTTAACAATAAGATTGAAATCATTTGGCAAGAAATCCAAAGAAAAATAACAAATACACCACGTCTGCTGCCTGAAACCGAAACCTAATACCAATAAAGAGGCTCGCCTACTTTAATCCAGTTCTGCAGACTGACCTCATCTCAGCTATTTCCTATTATTATTAGAAATAGTAAACTAATCTCTCAACCTGGGTTATGTGCCAAAAATGTTAAAAATAGCAGTTATTAAGCCTCTACTCAAGAAACCTTATCTTGATCCATTCAAGTTAACAAATTATCAACCAATTTCTAATTTACCTTTAATATCAGAGATTCTGGAAAAAGCTGTGGCCCAGCAGTTGTGCTCATATCTACACAAAAATAGCATCTTTGAGAAATTACAGTCTGGTTTTTGACCACAACATAGCACTGAAACTTAGCTTGTGAAAATAATAAATGATCTTTTAATGGCATCTGACAAAGGGTTGATATCCTTATTAGTCCTCCACCATAGACCACAATATCTTACTGCAAAGCCTAGAAAACCTGGGTGGTATAACAGTAACTGCATTTAAATCATACTTGACCAACCGTTATCAATTTGTAAACGTATGTGAAGAAACGTCAACTGATACAGGTTGCAGTAGCTAGAGTCCTCACTAGATTTCACTGGCTTCCTGTAAAATTTTGCATCAACTATAAAATAAAAAGCCCTAAACGGCCTCGCTTCTGAGAACCTTTCTGAGCTTATCTCCAGTTATTAACTTTCATGCTCACTTAGATTGCAAGGTGCTGGATTTCTAATAGTTCCCAGAGTTTTGAAAACAACAACAACAGGGGGAAGAGCTTTTTTATTCAAAGCCCCCATCTCTGGAACAGTCTTCCAGCTGCTGTCCAGGACTCAGACACTCTCAGTATTTAAGTCCAGGCTAAAGATTTACATGTTTAATCAAGCTTTCAGTAATTAATTTTCTTCTTAGTGAAAAGGTGGTTCACGGATACAGAGAATTACAGTAAACTGGGACTTTGGTGCTGCCAGCCCTACACTCACAACACTCAAAAAACTCAGGGACAAACCAAGGCCCAGGCAGGCCAGTGGATTTTATTATCCATTGTTTGCCCAAAGATCCAAAACAAAATCAAAACTAAAACTCAGGACAAACCTGGCCCAGACAGGTCGGTGAACTCAGGTTTGTTGAGGGTGGTGTGGGGGTAAAACTGCTGGATCTGTCCTTTTTAGTCAGGCTGTAATAGTGATGTAAATTGCTGTGATGCTTATGCTTACTGGAAGTCATCACTATACAGGGTTTTTCTCTTTCATTCTTTCCTTTTTATTTCCTGTGTCGACCAAAGGAGGATGGTTTCCCTTTGGGTCTTATGCAATTACCAATTATCATGAAATTAGAGCACCAGTTTAATTTTCACACGTCTGAGGAACTAGACTCGCACGTCTCTAGTCTCCATGCTAAGTAGTAAGTAATCCCACAAAAAAAAAAAAAATATATATATATATATATACAGTTCTGTGCAAAAGTTTTAGGCAGGTGTGAAAAAATGCTGTAAACAAAGAATGCTTTCAGAAATATAAATAATGATTGTTTATTTTTCCATACCAGCGGGCTTATGCAGCTTCTTTCATCCTTTGACCTGTCCCTCAACAATTCTCCTCCTACCCACAAAGCCGGCAACACTCTTGATCTAATATTCACCAGATCGCTCCCTGTGGGCAATATTCTGTCTACACCTCTACATGTATCTGATCACCATCTCTTATCTTTCAGGTTTCTTGCCAGCATGTTGCCCTGTCAACTAGAGACTCCAGAACATGCCCGGCGGAATCTCACCACTCTGTCACTGTCCTCTCTTTGCTCCACAGTTCTCTCCCACCTATCTCCTCCTGCTACAACTACCCCGACTGTTTCTACTCTCGAACTCCGTACCAATGAACTCCTCTCCTCCCTCAGCCATTCAATTGACCAGCTCTGTCCTTTAATTAACAGAACAAGACGTGCCTCTCCACGGGCCCCGTGGCTGACCGAAGTTCTGCGCAACAACCGTAGAGAACTGCGATCAGCTGAAAGGAAGTGGAGGAAATCTCGGCGTTCTGAGGATCTTGTTTCATTTCACTCTCTTCTCTCCATATTTGCTACAGATCTAGCCTCTGCCAAGTCGGTGTTCTTCAAGGCCAAGTTTGAAGAATCCTCAACTAATCCTCGTAAACTTTTTGCCACCTTCTCTTCTCTTCTCAAACCGCCTCGTCCTCCTGTTGTCTCATCTCTCTCCCCAGATGACTTTGCTTCATTTTTTGACGAGAAAACTGAGGCAATCAGAAGATCCTTCCACTCAATGGTCAATTCTCCTATCCAGCCCCAAGCGTCCTGTGACCACCAATTCCTTGCCCTCTCGCCGCTCTCCACGGAAGAGTTACTGCTACTCTTGAAGTCCAGCAATCCCACCACCTCGCCCCTTGATCCGATTCCATCATCCCTATTCCTGGAGTTGGCTTCAGATCTTCTTCCATACATTTCTCAGATTATCAATGGATCTCTTGAGACCGGCCATGTTCCATCTGCGTTCAAGTCTGCCATCGTCACTCCAATCCTGAAGAAACCATCTCTGGATTGCACGGAATTGAACAACTACAGACCGGTATCCCTTCTCCCCTTTCTCTCCAAAGTCTTAGAGCGAGCAGTCTATAACCAACTCAACGTCTTCCTGGCTCAAAATGGTCTCCGGGATCCCTACCAGTCTGGATTTAAAACATTGCACTCAACTGAAACAGCTCTTCTGGCTGTCACTCACGAACTTCATGCCGCAAGATCGAACAACCTGTCCTCCGTCTTGATTCTCCTTGATCTCTCGGCGGCCTTTGACACAGTGGATCACCAGCTCCTCCTGACCACTCTCTCCAACCTGGGGATTGCTGGCACTTCCTGGCAGTGGTTCTCCTCATACCTACAGGATCGTCAGTACCAAGTTTCATGGCAGGGCCATCGGTCCACTCCACGAAATTTGACAACTGGCGTTCCCCAAGGATCTGTCCTTGGTCCCCTTCTATTTTCTCTATATACCAGCTCTCTGGGGAAGGTCATACTCTCTCATGGCTTCTCCTATCATTCTTATGCAGATGACACTCAACTCATCCTCTCCTTTCCCTCCCACGATCAACAGGTCTCTACCCGTATCTCTAACTGCCTGGCTGATGTCTCCGCATGGATGACAGCTCACCACCTCAAGCTCAACCCTGACAAAACTGAGCTTCTCTACTTCGAAGGCCATCAAACTCCACGTCATGACCTTCTCATCTCCTTTGGGGGATTGCTTCTCGTCCCATCTCGATCGGCTAGGAACCTCGGTGTCACTTTCGACAACGAGCTCTCCTTCTCCTCCCACGTCCTTAATCTCTCTAGGTCCTGCCGGCACCTTCTTTTCAACATTAGAAGAATCCGTCCTTTCCTCACCCCCCAGGCAACCCAACTGCTGGTCCAGTCCCTGGTCATCTCGAAGCTGGACTACTGCAACTCTCTCCTGGCAGGTCTTCCACTGAAGGCAACAAAACCCCTGCAATTAATTCAAAACGCTGCCGCTAGACTCGTCTTCAACCAGCCCAAGTTCTCTTCATCCACTCCTCTGCTGCGGGACCTGCATTGGCTCCCAGTGGCTGCTCGTATCAGGTTTAAAACTCTAACTCTCGCTTACAAGGCTACTAACAGCCTTGCACCATCTTACCTGTCGACTCTAATTAAACATCGTGTCTCTTCTCGTCCCCTCAGACCATCAAGCACTGCTCGGCTTGAACCTCCACCGTTGAAAAACAGAGGAAGACACGCATCAAGACTCTTCTCAGTTCTGGCCCCTCGGTGGTGGAACGAACTCCCCCTGTTGGTCAGAACTGCGGAGTCTCTCGCTGTCTTCAAACGTAGATTGAAGACCCACCTGTTCACAGAATTTCTGAGGGACTAATCCCTCCCAACCATCCACTCTCCTACCCTTACTCTTTCTTTCCAAAAAATCTCTACTCTTTCCTACTTTCCCACCCCTGCTCCTCCTCTCAAAAAAAAAAAAAAAAAAAAAAAATTTGATGTATACTTGTTTTAAGAGCTCTTAGTCTGTTACTTAGGTGGTACTAGCTAATCAACAGTTCTGATCTGTGCTGGTTACCAAGATGACAATCGATTGTGGAAATAAAGCACTGTTGTAAGTCGCTCTGGATAAGAGCGTCTGCTAAATGCCGTAAATGTAAATGTAAATGTAAATTTTTACCATTTACAAAATGCAAAGTGAGCGAACAAAAGAAAAATCTAAATCAAACCAATATTTGGTGTTACTACCTTTTGCCTTCAAACCAGCATCAGTTCTTACAGGTACACTTGCACAAAGTCAAGGATTTTATAGTCAGGTGTATGATCAAACAGTTTTACCAAACAGGTGCTAATGATCAATGTCACACATAGGCTGAAACACAGTCATGTTTGGAAACTTCAAAAACTGTGTGCAAGTGTACTTAGAAGAATTGATGCTGTTTTGAAGGCAAAGGGTAATAAAACCAAATATTGATTTGATTTAGATTTCTCTTTTGTTCATTCACTGCATTTTGTTGATTGATGAAAATAAATGATTAACACTTTGTCAGGACTTTGGGTGTTCTGTTTCTATTTTATTCTCAGTAGAGGGCGCTCTGTTCTGACGGAGCACACCTGAGCTCATATGACACAGGTGTGCTACATTGAGGCTGACTACTTAAGCCTCAATGAGTCAGAACAGAGCGTGGCTCATTCGCTAAACTTCTGTTGCTGTTATGGGTGGTTTTGGTATTGGTCCAGTTTCGTTTCTGGATTCATGTTTCTGTTAAATAAAAATATGTCTAGAACCTCTGGCTCAGCACTGACGTCCTTCCCGCTCCCCGCCACCGTGACAGAAATGAGCCGCCAACCGCGGGACGTCGTGAGCCTTGAAAAGTGGTGTGAGGAGCACGAGCGGGCACTTGGAGCCATGATTGAGAACCTCAGAGCAGCGCTGCCACGGTGGCAGGCTGCGTGTTCGCCGGAGCGTCGCGAGCGGAGCGGAGGAGTACAGAGAGTAACCCCCACTGAGCTCTCGCGATGCCTGGACCTGCTGGTTCGCTCAATCCAGTTCGCTCCCTCTCTGGAGGCCAAAGAACGGCTGGAGGAGTACGGCCTGACTGAGAAAGCTGTGCTTGCCATTATGGAGTAATGTTATTGGGGCGGTCCCTCAAGGAAGAGGCTTCGTTCACGCCCCTTTCCTTACCGTCTCCTGCTCCCCACCAACCACAAAGCTGGATATCTTTGGAACCCGCCTCCTGCACCAATCACAGCGGTCCGCCAGCGGAGCGGAATCAGGATCTGGACGCCTTGAATGCAAAGTGTAAGAGATTGGAGGATGAAAGCAAGTAAATGGGGAACTTCAGGAAAAGCAGGCTGGGTACCTAGAGTGTGAGAAAGTCTGTAAGGATCTCAGTGAACAGATAGTTTGTCTAACCGAAAGCTTGAACAGTACCCAGGAGAACTTAAGGGCTGAGTCAGAAAGACTCAGACAGGCCAACATGAAGCACAGTGCACTTCTCACAGACATTCACCAATGAGATGATCTGATCAAACAGAGGGAGTTGCTGACAAGGCTCAACCAACAGCTAGCAGAGAGCAAGACCTCTGTTTTGCAGATAACCAGCTCAGCCACCCATGAAAGACTGAAACATGAAGAAAGGCTCACTTGAAAGGCTCACTCCTCAACTTGAGGAGACCAAAGGACTCTTGTCTCTTTGCCAGAGTGACATTGCAACCATGGAAAGGGAGAGAGAGGTTTTAGCTCAAGCCAATGGTGAGCTTCGAGTAGTCAAGAAGTCAGTGGACTCATATAGGAGCTGAAGCAGGTGCAAGGCAACAGTGCTGCTCTGCAGGCAGAACTGGAAAAAGCCAGGAGGGAGACCAGTAAACCCACTGAGCTGCAAGACCCACCCAGAGAGTATGGTCAAGGAGGGCAGGTAATGCACAGTTTTGGACCTGGACCTGGACTCAGATTCACCCTGTGTGCAGTGATCCTGTTTCTGCCTCTTGTGGTTACCAGTCCCAGGGTTTTTGTGATTCTCCATCAAAACAGACCTTTTCTCTCCTCCGACAGCAGAAGCAGGCACATGTAATTCAGTCTCGGGCTGGAGCAGAGAATATATAATATACAGTACTGTTCAAAAGTTTTAGGCAGGTGTGGAAAAAAAGGTTGTAAACAAAGAATACTTTCAGAAATATAAGTAATGATTGTTTATTTTTTTATCAATTTACAAAGTGCAAAGTGAGCGAACAAAAGAAAAATCTAAATCAAATCAATATTTGGTGTTACTACCTTTTGCCATTCTTATGGCCCCCCACAGAGCCCTGATCTCAACACTATCAAGTGTGTCTAGGATTACATGAAGAGACAGAAGGATGTGAGGAAGCCTACATCCACAGAAGATCTGTGGTTAGTTCTCCAAGATGTTTGGAACAACCTACCAGCCGAGTTTCTTCAAAAACTGTGTGCAAGTGTACCTAGAAGAATTAATGCTGTTTGGAAGGCAAAGGGTGGTCACGCCAAATTTTCATTTGATTTAGATTTCTCTTTTGTTCATTCACTGCATTTTGTTAATTGATGAATGTTTAACACTTCTTTAACACATTTCTGCCTAAACCTTTTGCACAGTACTGTGTATGTGTATATATATATATATATATAGGGTTGCTTGGTATTGTTGTGTGGAATCAGTGATATATTCCAAGACTGGAGCAGCACACAATCCTCTCTATATGCACGCATATGTAAGACTTACCACAAAAATACAAAGATGATTGGCATTTGACACTACAGAAATATTTTGACATCTGTGATATTCTGTATTCTGCAGTAATTTACCACTGTGACTTTTATTATGGGGCAAATGAGTAAAAGACCTGTCATTTATTTGCTTACCTTTTAGGGTAAACTGTCAATAGTCTATAATATGATATATATTTTGGGGTACAAAGATTAGATAAAACCTCTAATCACCTTTTGATGAAGACTAAATTAACTTTTAAAAAGGACTATGTTGATGAGGGTAGATGGTATTGATTATTATCTTTATGGGCATAATGCATTATGTTGGAACGTGAGGATAAAAATACATAAATATACAAAATTGTGAATTCTATCACACCAAAGGGACAATTTATGATCAATCCTAATCTTTTGGAAAAGATTAAAGTTTGAGACAATGATGGAAGGATTTATTTTCTAGGTTTTTTTTTTATCTAATCCACCCATTTAATTTCTTCAAGATTTCTATCCATTATTATCCATCCAATATTACTATTATATTTGTTAGATTTATTTTCTCTTTATGAAAGTATTTTACCAGTGGTCTGGTACCCCGGCAACCCTTTATTCCTTTCTACAGATGTATCTCTCATTTTAGCTGAAATACTATCCTTCTAATTATAATTAAACAGCTAAAAAACATTTTCTTTACAGTTTCAGCAGGAGTAATTGAATGAACTGCAATCACAACGTATGAAATAAGAGAGAGGAACAGACAGAGGAAATGAAAGTCTGTGAAAATGGCAGCATCTAAATGCTTTGCCTGACCTGGTAACCATAAGGATTAACATGCTAATCAGCTCTGCCAATAAATTGAGTGGATTACAGATCAGGCAAAATCAAGTAAATCTGAACTGTAAGCTTCATTCAACCAAATGGATGTAACCATACTGACAGAATTTAATATCTCGAATCAAACCCACGATCTTCCAATCCGGGGCAAACTCCCTAACCACTAGGCCACCGCTGCCCTTAGCACTGTGGAACAAAACCTTGCCACGCAGGTCGGCCGACCCCTCCCCAGGGGTGGGGCGGGGGAAGGCACGGCCACAAAGTGATAAAATGGTGCAGTTTGAAAAAGGAAGACTGTAAGGCGGAATTCAGACAGGAGTAAAGATGAGCACTTGGGTTTAGGGGTTAGTGAAGAGTAACTAGATTACTGTGTAAGTGGGGAGGGAGAATGTGGGAAAGGTTCTGGGTGTGACACCTGGATGCAAGGAAATAAGGAAACCTGTTCAGGAGTGTATATAGAGTAAGAGACCGGCAAAGACGAAGTGGGATAGTCAAAGAGATGAAGAAAGTAAAGGGAATATAAGAAGATTAGGCTCAGGGCAAACAAAGCAGTTGTGATGGCATATGGTGAGGTTGGATACTAAGAAGGGAGAAAAGGACCTATACTGACTGGCTAGGCAGAGGGACTGAGCTAAGAGCTAAGAAGTATGTGCAGTATGTAAGGCTGATAAAGCATAACCATGGAAACACTCACAAGTGAGCAAACCATGTTGAGCAGTTGAAAGGAATATTTTGAGGGCTGATAAATGAAGGGAATAAAAAAGTCAAAGTGACTTTTGGTGAAACACAGCGAACCACAACAAAAGGCAATCTCTGCTTTGAATCCCTAAACACCATGCAGCAGGACGCAGCTCTATCCAGTGCCTAGGGAGCAGTTATGGAGACAGTAGCTTGCTCAAGGGTACCTCAGGATAGTGAACCAGGAAGTGCAGTGAATTAGCAAGCTGGAGGTAAGGGCAGCTGTGAAGAGAATGAAGAATGGAAAAGCTGTTGGTCCAGGGTTAGGGCATGAAGTCAGGGGAAATATGTCAGATTGGTACAGGGTATTTTGTGGTATGACAGTGGTGAGGGCTGCAGTAGGAGTGATGGATGCATTTAATGTAGAGCTGGGATTACATCAAGGATAAGCACTGAACCCTTTCTTGTTTCAAATAGTAATGGACAGCAATTCATATGGACTATTATGTTTGCAATACCCCCCCCCCCCGGCTACCAAGGGTAAAAATTATTTTGTTACATTCCAAACTGTAATTTTAAATGTTTCTTAATCTTATTTTATGTGATGGATCTGAATAAATAGTCTAAGTTGGTGAAGTTAAATGATAAATAAATAATTCAATAAATAATAAATAAATGAAAATTTACATGTGCATATGTATTCACCCCTTTGCCATGAAGCCCCTTAAAAGGCCTGGTGAAACCAATTACCTTCAAAAGTCACATAATTACATAATTACTGAAATGAAGTCTACCTGTGTGCAATCTAAGTGTCGCATGATCTGTAAACACAACTTTTCTGAAAGATGCAACACCACTAAGCAAGAGACATCACACCATGAAGACCAAGGAGCTCTCCAAACAAGTCAGGGACAAAGTTGCTGAGAAGTACAAGTCAGGGTTGGGTTATAAAAAAATATCCAAATCTTTGATGATCCCCAGAGCACCATCAAATCCATCATCTTCAAATGGAAAGGATATGGTACCACAACAAACCTGCCAAGAGAGGGTCACCCACCAAAACTCACAGACCGGGCAAATAGGGCATTAATCAGAGAGGCAGCACAGAGACCAAAGGTAACCCTGAAGGAGTAGCAGAGTTCCACAGCAGAGACTGGAGTATCTGTCCATAGGACCACAATAAGCCGTACACTCCATAGAGCTGGGCTTTATGGAAGAGTGGTCAGAAAAAAGTCATTACTTAAAGGCATGTGGGTGACTCCTTAAATGTATGGAGGAAGGTGCTCTGGTCAGATGAGACTAAAATGAACTTTTTGGCCACCAAGGAAAATGCTATGTCTGGTGCAAACCCCACACATCCAATCACCAAAAGAACACCATCGCCACAGTGAAACATGGTGGTGGCAGCATAATGCTGTGGGATTAATTTTCAGCAGCAGGGACTCGGAATCTGGTCCAAGTCAAGGGAAAGATGGATGGTGCTAAATGCAGGGATATTCTTGAGCAAAACCTGTGTCAGCTTGCCTATGATTTAAGACTGGGACAAAGGTTCACTTTCCAGCAGGACATAAGCATACTGCTAAAGCAACACTCAAGTGGATTAAGGGGGAACATTTAAATGTGTTGGAATGGCCTATTCAAAGTCCAGACCTCAATCCAATTGAGAATCTGTGGTCAGACTTGAAGATTGCTGTTCACAAGCAAAAACCAACCAATATGAAGGAGCTGTAGCAGTTTTGCCTTGAGGAATGGGCAAAAATCCCAGTGGCAAGATGTGGCAAACTCATAGAGACTTATCCAAAGCAACTTGCAGCTGTAATTGCTGAAAAAGTTGGTTCCAGGTTGTGAGGCAAAAAAACATGAAAAATGCCAAGGAGGTGAATACTTTTGCAAGGCACTGTATGCTCTAGAGAGGAGGGGAATGAAAGTCAGTAGGACAAAGAGAGAATACCTGAGTGGTTAGGATGCAGGGAGTAGAGGTGGTCAGGGTGGAGAAGTACTTGGGGTCAACCGTTCAGGATCACAAGTAGTGCAAAAGAGAGGTGAAGAAAGAACTGCCAGGTTGGAGTAGGTGGAGAAGAGTGGCAGGAGTGATCTGACAAAAAGACAGGCAGCAGACCTGGAGGTGGCAGCACTAAAGCTGCCTGGAAAAGGAAGAAGAGGAAGCCCAAAGAGGAGGTTTATTGTTGTGGTGAGAGGAGACATGCAAGTGATGGGTGTGAAAGGAAAATACAGAGGACCGGAAGAAATGGAAATAAAAGATCAGGGTGGGGTCCCCCAATGGGAGCAGTTGAAAGAGGAAGAAGAATAAGATTAAGAATAATAATAAGTGCAACAGACTGTGCAGAAATCATGTGGCAAGAATATTACAAAATTCTATAAACTTCAAATGCTTTTCTTCAAGAAAAATCTTCGGACACTTTTATTTTAGGTTTTTTTTTTTTTTTTTTAACATACTCTTCCACTAAATATCTTTTGCAATTATATTTGCTAATGAATATGCAAAAGAGGAAAAAAGGAAAAGCTATAAATATGATTTAAAAAGAACAATTATTGGGAAGAAAAACAACACCACAATTTCCCACTGCAAATGAATAAAATACATGAATAAATTCGAATGTAAGTTTGCAGTAATCATGATACCATCAACACTAGAAAAGCAAAGGCTTTCTTCAGTTCATGTGAAGCCAGCCACCTAATTTCTTCAGTTCCCCAAGGTTACAATGATCTCTTGGTTGGAATTGCAATTTAAAAATTGCTTTCTCGTCCCTTTCTTCTCTTATATCACCTAGTACATTGCCCTTTAATTATACTTTTTTAATAATGTACTATACTGTGCAAAAGTATGCCATCACTCATTTGTTTTTTAGATTTTATTTTCACAAAGACCCTTTTTTTTTGTTGTTATGTGATGTCAGGAATGACATCATTCCTATATATTACATAATCTGTCCTACTGTCATTGTTCATTGTTGTGGTGCCTTACTGATTCTTTCCAGCTGTGAAGGAGATATTGCTTTTGTTACGTGTGCCACTAGTCTTCCTAGGTATTCTACCTGTGATTGTCAATATTGCAACTTTGCTTGTGAAACCTTATGTCCGCCCTCTGTTAATTGCCTAAGAACTTTAACAGAGTTCTCATGGTATTGTTCTACTGTCGAGGAACACAAGATTAAGTCTTCAACATACTGTAGCATTGTGCTATTTAGATCTAATTCCTCTAGATCCTGTTACAGGATTTGATTAAATATGTGATGAGAGTGCTTGAATCCTTGTGGTAAACTTGTGTAACTATACTGTATCCCTCTATATGTAAACATAGTCTTGACTCTTCTGCAACTGGTATGCAGAACACAAATCTATTACTGTAAAATAGCAACTGGTGAAATATTCATAAGCAAGTTGTACGGGTTAGGCACTTCTGCTTGCCAGTCTTCTACTGCTGCAATTACTGCTCTTAGAACATGTAAAAACTGTTTTCTAGGTTTCAGTCTGATCTGAACTGGTGAAACTGATTTTACCAGTCTTGCATCTGTCTCAGGAACCCAGAAACTCAGGAACAGTTCTTCAGGAACCCGTTTGATCATTTGTTGTAAAGTCAAATCAAATCAGTTTTATTTATATAGCAGTTGTTACAACTGTTGACACAGTCACAAAGCAGCTTTACAGATCCCAGGTCCGAGCCTCAAGTGAGTAAGCCGAGGGTGGCAGAGGCAAGGAAAACTCCTTAAAACAGGAGGAAGAAACCTTGGGAGGAACCAAGACTCAATTTGCTCAACACCAGAACAAAGAAGAAAAGAAAGAGAAAGTGCATTTCATCTTCTTCTTCTTTTTCTTTCGGCTGCTCCCGTTTAGGGGTCGCCACAGCGGATCAACTGTCTCCATTTCTTCCTGTCTTTTGCATCTTCCTGCTTCAACCCGACCACCTGCATGTCCTCTCTCACCACATCTATAAACCTCCTCTTTGGTCTTCCTCTTCTCCTCTTTCCTGGCAGCTCCATCCTCAACATCCTCCTTCCAATATAATCATCATCTCTCCTCTGCACATGGCCAAACCAACGCAACCTTGCTTCTCTAACCTTGTCTCCAAGACGTCTAACCTGAGCTGTCCCTCTAATATACTCATTTCTAATCCTGTCCAACCTCGTCACACCCAACGAAAATCTCAGCATCTTTAACTCTGACACCTCCAGCTCCGCCTCCTGCCTTTTCGTCAGTGCCACCGTCTCCAACCCATACAACATAGCTGGTCTCACTACTGTCCTGTAAACCTTCCCTTTTACTCTAGCTGGTACGCGTCTGTCACAAATCACTCCAGCCACTCTTCTCCACCCATTCCAACCAGCCTGCACTCTCTTCTTCACCTCTCTTCCACACTCGCCGTTACACTGAACTGTTGATCCCAAGTATTTAAACTCCTCCACCTTTGTTACCTCCACTCCCTGCATCCTAACCACTCTACTTTCCTCCCTTTCATTCACACTCATGTATTCTGTCTTTGCCCTACTCACTTTCATTCCTCTCCTCTCCAGAGCATATCTCCATCTCTCCAGGTTCTCCTCAAGCTGCTCCCTACTCTCACTACAGATCACAATATCATCAGCAAACATCATCGTCCACGGAGACTCCTGTCTAACCTCGTCCGTCAACCTGTCCATCACTACTGCAAACAAGAACGGGCTCAGTGCTGATCCTTGATGTAATCCAACCTCTACTTTAAATGCATCCGTCACTCCCACTGCAGATCTCACCACTGTTACACTGCCCTCATACATATCCTGAACTACTCTCACATACTTCTCTGTAACACCAGACTTCCTCATACAAAACCACAACTCCTCTCTAGGCACCCTGTCATATGCTTTCTCCAAATCCACAAAGGCACAATGCAGCTCCTTCTGACCTTCTCTGTACTTCTCCATCAACACCCTCAGAGCAAACATTGCATCTGTGGTACTCTTTCTCGGCATAAAACCATACTGCTGTTCACTGATCCTCACCTCTTTTCTTAACCTAGCTTCTACTACTCTTTCCCATAACTTCATGGTGTGGCTGATCAACTTTATCCCTCTATAGTTACTACAGCTCTGTGCATCACCCTTATTCTTGAAGATCGGTACCAGTACACTTTGTCTCCACTCCTCAGGCATCTTCTCACTTGCCAAGATTGTGTTATACAATCTGGTCAGAAACTCAACTGCCATCTCCCCTAAACATCTCCATGCTTCCACTGGTATGTCATCCAGTCCAACAGCCTTTCCATTCTTCATCCTCTTCATCGCTGCCCTTACTTCCATCTTGTTTATTTGCTGCACTTCCTGGTTAACTCTTCTCACATCATCCAGTCTTCTCTCTCTCACATTTTCCTCATTCATCAGCTCCTCAAAGTATTCCTTCCATCTGCTCAACACGCTCTGTTCACCTGTGAGTACGTTACCATTTCTATCTTTAATCGTCCTGACCTGTAGCACATCTTTCCCAGATCTGTCTCTCTGTCTAGCCAATCGGTAAAGGTCCTTTTCTCCCTCTTTACTGTCCAACCTCTCATACAATTCAGCAAACACCTTATCTTTGGCCTTCACCACTGCTTTCTTTGCCCTGCGGTTCATCTCCTTGTACACCTGTCTACTTTCTTCATCTCTCTGTATGTCCCATGTCTTCTTTGCCTCCCTCTTCTTTTGAATACACTCCTGGACTTCTTGGTTCCACCACCAGGTCTCCTTATCCTCTTTCTTCCTTCCGGATGTCACACCAAGTACATTTCTAGCCGTCTGCCTGATCACTTCTGCAGTAGTTTCCCAGCAATCCGGAAGCTCTTCAACACCTCCCAGTGCCCATGTTAACTCCTGCCTGAATTCCACCTTACAGTCCTCCTCCTTCAGCTTCCACCACTTGATCCTCGACTCTGCCCTCACTTTCCTCCTCTTCTTGACCTCCAAGGTCATCCTACAGACCACCATCCTATGCTGTTTAGCTACACTCTCCCCTGTCACTACTTTGCAGTCTCTGATCTCTTTCAAACTGACCCTCCTGCAAAGAATATAATCCACCTGTGAGCATCTTCCTCCACTTTTATACGTCACCCTGTGCTCCTCCCTCTTCTTAAAATAAGTATTAACTACAGCCATTTCCATCCTTTTTGCAAAATCAACAACCATCTGACCTTCAGCATTCCTCTCCTTGACACCATGCCTACCCATCACCTCCTCATCACCTCTGTTCCCTTCACCAACATGACCATTAAAATCTGCACCAATCACCACTCTCTCTCCCCTGGGTACACTCTCTATCACTTCATCTAACTCACTCCAGAATTTTTCCTTCTCTTTCCTCTTACAACCAACTTGTGGAGCATAAGCACTAACAACATTCATTATCACACCTTCAACTTCCAGCTTCAAACTCATCACCCTCCCTGACACCCTCTTCACTTCCAAAACACTCTCCACATACTCTTCCTTCAGGATAACACCTACTCCATTCCTCCTTCTATCCACACCATGGTAGAACAGTTTAAACCCCCCTCCAATACACCTGGCCTTACTACCCTTCCATCTAGTCTCTTGCACACACAAAATGTCAACCTTCCTTCTCTCCATCATATCAGCTAATTCTCTACCTTTACCAGTCATGCTGCCAACATTCAAAGTCCCTACCCTCACTTCCAATCTCCTCTACTTCTTTCTCTCCTTCTCCCTCTGGACATGCCTTCCTCCTCTTCTTCTTCTTCTTTGGCCAACAGTAGTCCAATTTCCACCAGCACCCTGTAGGCTAACAGCACTGATGGCGGTCGTTGTTAACCCGGGCCTCGACCGATCCGGTATCGTTGTCCGCATATTGATTTGGCAAAGTTTTACACCGGATGCCCTTCCTGACGTAACCCTCCCCATTTACCCGGGCTTGGGACCGGCACGAAGAAATACACTGGCTTGTGCATCCCTAGTGGCTGGGTTAGAAAGTGCATTTCATAAAATCAATTAATTCATCAATTGAGATATGAGATCTGGTAAAGTATGAATTATTATAAAAGAGTCCATTAGAGTCTGTAATTGGAAGTTCAATGAGCTAATAGTGTTGGTTCTGCTTGAGTAGGTGAAGTTTTTGTTAATCTTAGTGGCAGCAGCTCATGCAGATGATCCAGTATGTAGCTGATCTGAAGTTTAGGTGGGCAGAGAAATCTGATGATAGTGAGTTCAGGAAACCCTCACAGTAATTGATAGACTTGGCTGGGAGGCCTTTGCTTTCCAGAAATGCCTAAGCTGTCCACAGTACAGTGCAGACCATGAATTTATAGAGTGCATTACTGTGACTCAGGCAAACTAGCCATCACAGCCAAACTAGATAGGAAAGCGCTGAGGGTTTTACAAACACGAGAGCACCCTGAGACACTGGCGTCCCCCCATACCACCGTCAACAAACCTGAGCAATTGCGTGTGAGTGGTGGGCCGGCAGCACCAACATCCCAGTTTACTGTAATTCTCTGTACCCGTGAAACACTGGGTCTGCACCTTTTTACTAATAGGAAGATTAATTACTAAAAGCCTGACTAAACAAATAGGTTTTTAGCCTGGACTTAAATACTGAGAGTGTGACTGAGTCCCCGAAAGTAACAGGAAGACTGTTCCAGAGATAGGGGGCGGGCTTTGAATGAAAAGGTTCTTCCCCCTGTTGTTGTTTTCAAAATTCTGGGAACTGTCAGAAAGCCAGCACCTTGTGATCTAAGTGAGGGGGTTCACAACTGGAGATAAACTCAGAAAGATAATCGGGAGCGAGGCTGATAATATTGGACTAATGTGATCAGATTTTCTGGTTCAAGTGAGGGGTCTAGCTTGTCTAAGTGGACTAAGTGGAGTTTATGAAGGCTTTTACCAGAAGGCATTACAATAATCTAGTTTTTAGGTGATAAAAGTGTCTTTCAGTATTTCTTCATCATGTGAGTGCGCTTCAAGTTTAGCAATGTTTCTGAAGTGAAGGAAAGCTATTTTTTTCGGATTTCCATTGTGTGTATCTAGGGATAGATCTGAATCATTTGTGATGCCCAGGCTTTTGACAGTGGGTTTAAGATTAACTGTAAAATTAGCAAAGGCTGGCATTAAACTTGAAAGTTTGTCTCTAGCAATTTTGGACCTAGCAAAAGAACCTCTGTCTTTTCAGAATTTAACATAAGAAAATTGAGTTCCATTGACATCTACTCTTTTTTTTCTCTTATACATTTAGCTAAACTACAGTACTGTGCAAAAGTTTTAGGCAGGTGTGGAAAAAATGATGTAAACAAAGAATGTTTTCAAAAATGGAAGTGTTAATCATTTATTTTCATCAATCAACAAAATGCAGTGAATGAACAAAAGAAAAATCTAAATCAAATTAATATTTGGTGTGACCACCCTTTGCCTTCAAAACAGCATCAATTCTTCTAGGTAGACTTGCACGGTCGGTTGTTCCAAACATCTTGGAGAACTAACCACAGATCTTCTGTGGATGTAGGCTTCCTCACATCCTTCTGTCTCTTCATGTAATCCCAGACACACTCGATGATGTTGAGATCTGGGCTCTGTGGGGGCCATAAGAATTGATGCTGGTTTGAAGGCAAAAGGTAGTAACACCAAATATTGATTTGATTGAGATTTTTCTTTTGTTTGCTCACTTTGCATTTTGTTAATTGATAAAAATAAACAATCATTACTTATATTTCTGAAAGCATTCTTTGTTTACAGCATTTTTTTCCACACCTGCCTAAAACTTTTGCACAGTACTGTATATACTTGTGTGTCATCAGCAGAACAGTAGAAGCTGATTCCATGTTTCTGGATAACTGAACCCAGAGGGAGCATGTATAATATGAAAAGTAGGGGACCTAAAACAGCCTTGCAGTACTCTGTAATAGACTTTTGAACGAACATCATGTTTCATCATTTATATTTACAAACTGATAGTGGTTGGTCAAGTATGAATTAAACCAGCAAAGGGCTCTTCCTGTTATTCCAAGCAGGTTTTCTAGTCTGTGCAATAAGATTGTGGTCTATGTTGTCAAACGCTGCACTAAGGTCGAAGAGGACTATTAAGGATACCAACCCTTTGTCAGATGCCATTAAGAGATTGTTTACTATTTTTGTTTTACTATTTTCACTAGTTGGTATTAGGTTTTGATATATATCTATATGTCATGAGTAGCAGGCGTGGTGTATTTGTTATTTGCTTTTGGATTTCCTGCTGAATTATTTCAATCTTATTGCTAAAGAAATCCATAAAATTACTGCTATTTTACACTGACTTTCAGCTCCTCCATGGTTCTTTGTGTGTAGACATTGTGTATCTAGGATAATTTTTTGATGTAATTTTCTTCTTTCAATTGTGCACTCTTTGCTTCCATACCTCATCATCTTCAGCTCTTGGATTTCTGACTTCCTGTGCTGCTGTCATTTCTATTTCACACAACACTCTGAACATTGAATTGTATTCAGCATGTAGTATCACTGGATTTGGTGTTTTCTTCCACTATAGTTCCTTTGCTCTTTTAACCATGGGTCCTAAATCCTTAGACTCATATTCTTCGTTTATCAGCAATGCCACATGAGGTCTTGCTCCTTCAAGCTCATAACGCTTTTTGACAAACTCATTATCCTCCACTTGAAGTGCTGCTCCTTTTGTGCCACACTTCTAGCTTTAAGGCTAACTTTTGCTCCTGCAGTCCTTCTGAGCCATTCGTCCTCTAACTTCTCTTCCTTACTTTTGTCATAAATCATTATATCATAGTACAGTGATATTCCAATCTTGGTTCTCTTACCCTTGAAATCTGTGCTGAAATAAACTTTCCCCATTAATTATTTTCCTGAACTGGCTTTTCTGTCTTTCCTAACCAGAAGACATTTCCTTCCTTTCCTAATGTCATGTTCATTTGTGCACTAACTGCAATCTCATCCACATACATACCATCAGGAAATTTGGAATGGGCACAAAGCATTTCTCCCTGATAAATTTACTGGAGTTTGTTCTCAGACTAAAACAGATAGTCTAACTGTATTGTTAATTTAACTGGAGCAGTTACTGGTATTAGCTGCACTTGTCCTGAGAATCCTACTGTCTTGAGTAAATTTCCTGATTTGGGGAGGTTAATGGCATAATTTGAAATTAGACATATGTAACAAGCATTGGTATCTACCATCATGGGTGTTTCTTTGCCATTAACCTGAACCCAGTAATTCGCTGGGCCGGAATTTGCTCCAGGCCAGGCTTGGTTCCCTCCTGTCCATGGTTGGCCTGAATTTGGGTTTTGCTTTCATTGTTCTTGACCCCCATCCTTTGAGGTGTCCACCAGGTTGCACCTCCTCACACTCCAGGACCCTTCCATAGGTGTACTGGATATCTGAATTCATTGAACGTCTTTTCAATCCCACTACATCTTCCAGTTTTCTGGAAGGCCATCCAGGACCATTGTCATGGTCTGGGTCACTTCCTGCCTCCTTCCTTCTCACTTCTTCTTTTTCATTCAATGTACATGTCACGCCCACCGCCGTACCCAGGCCACGGGTGAGGGCCCAATCCCCGGAATATTGACCAGGCTTTGACACTCACCCTCATTAGCCACCACTGATCACCAGCACCTGGATAGCCAAGTACTTGTAGCCTGCCAGCCCGACCCAGCCTTGTCCGTTCACTATCTTTTCTGACTGTCTGTTCCTAGCAGTACTGTTTGTTTCTGATTAAAACGTACCTTTGTGGAAGCTACATGTTTGCGCCTTGATTCCGGTGTGAGATGATGACAGTACATAAGCAGGGGGATTTTCAGTCTCTTATATCAGCTCCCCCTTTAGAGTCTTCAGGTTCTTAAACTCCCCTCATTGATTTTCATAATTTGTTGTTTTAGTATGGATTAAATGCCGCACCATCATGTGCTGCTTCTAGAGCAAGATGTTCCATGTCTGCTTTTGCCATGATGTCTTCCATTACCTTCTGTCCAATTATTCTGGGCAGTAAGGCTTTCATATCTCCTTTAGCTAGGAGGCTCCAAGTGTCTTTTCTTCAAATTCAATTCATTCTTTATCTTCTGATACTTCACCTTTATCACTTCTACTCTGTCTACTTAAGCTTTTCTTCTCCACTGCAGCATGCACAATTTCTAAGTTACTAATTGTTCTACTTATCTTAAATAATCATCAAAACTTACCCGTCTTTATGCCTCCATCTTGGTGTACTCCATCCCACTCTCTTCTCTTTTCTATTTATCTTCCATATTTCTGCCTTCATCTTTCTTTCCACTTCCTATATCATCCTTACCAAATTTCTGAGCTCCTTCCTTAGTTCTCTCTCCTAGCTCATCTCTCTTTTGTATTTCCTGTGATGAGCCAATACTCCATCATCACTGTCTTCCCAATCTGTCAGCTCGGCTTCTTCCTTTTCACCGCTCACTGACCTTCCCTCTGATTCCCTTTCTCTCGTGTCTGCTTTTTCACTCTCTTGAAATGCACTTGAAATGCACTCATGCTGTAATTTAGTCAGATCTAGGTACGTTACCTAATTTCTCTGCTGATTATACTCTTTCGCTTTCCCTGTGCAACAAAGTTTCTCACCTTTATGGAGGGTATGAGGAAATGGGGATGTTCTCTCAACCCCCTTGGAGGCTCCTTTTCATCTTCCAAGGCCAGTGCATCTTCTTCTGGTTTTGGTTTCTTGTCATCTGTGACTGTCCCCTATCCAGAAATATCAAACTTCCCTTCAATGACAGGATATTGTCCTATCTTTTCACATTTTTTCTCTAAAGGTGTTTTTACCTTACTTTGTTTTAGATTTCTGAACCAGCTTTTCTTTTTTTGATCAATTGATTAATTGATCACACAATTTATAAATTATTTAATTATTTAATAAAAAGGTCCCGGTAGGACTCCTTCTTCAGCTTGATGGCCTCCCTCACCCCCGGTGTCCACCAACGGGTTCTCGGGTTGCCACTGCGACAGGCACCGACCACCTTACGGCCACAACTCTGGTCATGGCGCGGAACATAGTCCATTCGGACTCAATGTCCCCCACCTCCCCCAGGACGTGGTTAAAGCTTTGCCGGAGGTGGGAGTTGAAGCTCGTCCTGACAGGGGACTCTGCCAGACGTTCCCAGCAGACCCTCACAATACGTTTGGGTCTACCAGGCCTGACCGGCATCCTCCCCCACCAACGAAGCCAACTCACCACCAGGTAATGATCAGTTGACAGCTCCGCCCCTCTCTTCACCCGAGTGTCCAAGACATGTGGCCGCAAGTCCGATGACACGACTACAAAGTTGATCATCGAACTGCGACCTAGGGTGTCCTGGTGCCAGATGCACATGTGGACATCCTTATGCCTGAACATGGTGTTCGTTATGGACAATCCGTGACGAGCACAAAAGTCCAATAACAAAACACCACTCTGGTTCAGATTGGGGGGGCCATTCATCCCAATCACGCCCTTCCAGGTCTCACTGTCATTGCCCACGTGAGCATTGAAGTCCCCCAGCAGAACGATGGAGTCCCCAGCAGGGACACAATCAAGCGCCCCCTCCAGAGACCCCAGAAATGGTGGGTAGTCCAGACTGCTGTTTGGCGCATAAGCGCAGACAACACTTAGGACCCGTCCCCCAACCCGAAGGCGGAGGGAGGCCACCCTCTCATCCACTGGTGTAAACCCCAATGTACAGGCCCCGAGCCGGGGGGCAATAAGTATGCCCACACCTGCTCGGCACCTCTCACCAGTGGCAACTCCAGAGTAGCAGAGACTCCAGCCCCTCTCAAGGAGACTGGTTCCAGAGTCCAAGCTGTGCGTCGAGGTGAGTCCAACTATATCTAGCCGGAACTTCTCAACCTCGCGCACTAGCTCAGGCTCCTTCCCCACCAAAGAGGTGACATTCCACGTCCCTAGAGCCAGCTTCTGCAGCCGAGGATCGGAACGCCAAGGCTCACGTCTTCGGCCACCGCCCAGCTCACACTGCACCCGACCTCTTTGGCCCCTCCTACAGGTGGTGAGCCCATGGGAAGGGGGACCCACGTTACCTCTTCGGGCTGTGGCCGGCTGGGCCCCATGGGTGAAGGCCCGACCACCAGGTGCTCGCCATCGGGCCCCACCTCCAGGCCTGGCTCCAGAGGGAGGCCCCAGTGACCCACGTCCGGGCGAGGGAAAAACGCCGTCCAAATGTTGCATTCATCATAAGAGGTCTGAACCGCTCTTTGTCTCTTCCCTCACCTAGGACCTGTTTGCCTTGGGTGCCCCTACCAGGGGCATAAAGCCCCCGACAACATAGCTCCCAGGATCATTGGGACACGCAAACCCCTCCACCACGATAAGGTGGCGGTTCGAGGAGGGGCTGATGCAACATGCTAGTCCAATTTGTTGAAATGTCATTGCAATGACAAAATGGTACTCAGTAGTTTGTATGGCCCCCATGTGCTTGACTGCATGCCTGACAACGTCGGGGCATGCTCCTTATGAGATGACGAATGTTGTCCTGGGTTTACTCCTCCCAGATTCTGACCAGGGCATCACTGAGCTCCTGGACAGTCTGAGGTGCAACCTGGTGGCATCAGATGGACCTAAACATGATGTCCCAGAGATGTTATATTGGATTTAGGTCAGGTGAGCATGGAGGCCAGTCAATGGTATCAATTCCTTCATCCTCCAGGAACTGCCTGCATAGTCTTACCACATGAGGCTGGACATTATCATGCACCAGGAGGAACCCAGGACCCACTGCACCAGTGAAGGTCTAACAATGGGTCTAATGATTTCAACCCAATACCTAATGGCAGTCATGTGCGTCCCTCTATGGAGATGCCTCCTCAGACCAACACTGACCCACCACCAAACCGATCATACCTAAAGTGGACAGCCGCCCATCTCAACAAAGTGAAAGGAATTAGATCTGTTTTGAACTCTACAGACCATGAGTTTAAAGAATGCAGTAATGTGACTCTGGCAAACTCGCTATTGCAACCTGATTAAAAAGGACTGATGCTGACTAAAATGGACAGATCCAGGGGTTTTACAAATACAAGAGCACCCTGTGACACCGGCGTCCCCCCACACCACCCTCAACAAACCTGAGTTCACCAACCTGTCTGGGCCAGATTTGTTCCTGAGTTTTTTGAGCGCGAGTTTATGAGTGTGAGCATGGTGGGTTGGCAGCACCAAAGTCCCAGTTTACTGTAATTCTCTGTATTCTCCAGATCTGCACCTTTTCACTAACGGGAAAATTAATTACTAAAATCCTGACTAAACAATAATTCTTTAGCCTGGATGTAAATACTGAGAGTACGTCTGAGTCCCAGACAGCAGCTGGAAGACTGTTCTAGAGGTGGGGGGCTTTGAATAAAAAAGCTCTTCCACCTGTTGTTGTTTTCAAAACTCTGGGAACTGTTAGAAAACCAGCACCTTGTGATCTAAGTGAGCATGAAGGTTCATAACTAGAGATAAACTCGGAGAGATACTCAGGCACAAGCCCGTTTACGGCTTTGTAAATTAGCAGTAAAATTTTAGAGTCCATGCGAAATTTTGCAGGAAGCCAGTGAAGTCTCGAAAATATCGGGATAATATGATTAAATTTTTTGGATCTATGATTACATTTTTTTTGGATCTTGTGATCCAAGATGGCGGCACGGTAACACGCAGTGGCCTCTCCGGGGTCCAAACTTTGGTGCTAAAGTCTGTAAAAAAGTCTTTCATCCGACTACTTTTCACCATAAGACTTGCACATGAGCATCACATCTGTGAATGATCTTAAATATAACCGTCAAACACTGCTGGAGCTCAGGAATCAGCCAGGATTCTCTTCCAGCGACTCTCCGAACTATGCTACGGGAGCTCGGCGTGCTGAGAAGACCAGGCCTTCAGTCCCCGAGATCGCCTGATGTACCTGGCCGACTGAGAGGACATCGGAAGCGGTGTGAGAGGAAACAGAAACGCGGCAAGCGTGCTGGGGTCCGGGCTCAGCTTAAGGCTAACGCTACCCGACCGCCTATCCTGTCCGTCCTTCTCGCCAATGTCCGCTCCCTGGATAATAAACTGGACTGTATACAACTCCAGCTGAACACCCAGCATGAGTACAGTGACTGCTGTGTTTTTGTTTTTACGGAGACATGGCTCAGCGACAGCGTTCCAGACACTGCCAACCAGCTCGCCTGACTCTCCGCATTTCGCGCTGTCCGGCAAGAGTTGCGGAGGGGGGCTGTGTGTTTACGTAAACACACAATGGTGTACAAACGCTGTGCTGGTATCGACTCATTGTTCGACACTGCAGGAGGTGATGACAGTCAGGTGCAGACCGTTTTATCTGCCCAGGGAGTTCTCTACAGTGTTTATTACAGTGGTCTACATCCCACCCAGCACTAGCGCTAACAGCGCTAATGCTAACAGTGCGCTGGCTGAACTTTATGGAGTTATCAGCGGGCTCCAAAACTATCATCCGAACGGACTGTTTATTGTTGCCGGAGATTTCAACCATGCAAATCTCAAGTCAGTTTTCCCTAAATTCCATCAACATGTGCACTTTGCAACAAGGGGGGAAAACATGCTGGACTGTGTTTATACAAACATGGCCGGCGTGTACAGAGCGGAGCCCCGCCCCCACCTCGGACAATCAGACCTCTGTGCTGCTGATCCCAGCGTACAGACCCATCGTCAGGCGTGTGAGGCCCACCCTGAAGCAGGTAAAGACCTGGCCCAAAGGAACCATCTCTGCTCTTCAGGACTGCTTTGAACGCACCAACTGGGAAATGTTTAGGGAGGCTGCAACCTACAGTGACTCCATCAACCTGGAGGAGTACACAGCTTCAGTGACTGCATTAAACTGTTTTGAGGTCCTCAACCCATCAGCAGGACCGGAATCTGCTCCTTTGTGCAAGGAGGAACAGGATGAGTACTACCAGAGCCCTACAAAGTGACCTCCAGTGGGCCATTGGCGTGAATGCCTCTGACCAAACCATTAGAAACAGACTTCATGAGGGTGGCCTGAGGGCCTGATGTCCTCTAGTGGGCCCTGTGCTCACTGCCCAGCATCCTTGAAGCTCAATTGGCATTTGCCAGAGAACACCAGAATTGGCAGGTCTGGCACTGGTGCCCTGTGTTTCTCACAGATGAGAGCAGGCTCACTCTGCCGCTTCCTGACACTGTAGCTCGCCTTCTGACTTCAGCCAAGCTTGTTGTCTGACCAGGACCAAGCACAACAACAGAATTGTGAAATAGCAAAATATTTATCGTCTAGACTGACCATCAACAGCGAGAGTATGAGTATGGTGGGTGCCGAGTTTGTTACTTGTTCCGAGTGCAGTATATTTATTTGTAGCTCCTTCTCTGTTGCTAGCATTAGCGCTAAGTTTGTTTGTGAGACGCTTCAGTAAGTTTCGTCCTTGATGGAGAAGTTATGATGTAGTAATGATGGCTAGAGAGTCAGACTCACTGCAAGCTGATCCGGGTGCCTCAGGGAGAGTTAGTATACCCTCGACTCCGGCTGTAGAGCCCTCGCAGCATGGCGAGTAGGTGACGTCTCGGCGGCATAGCCATGAAACCAAAGCTCACGCTGAGGCTCCGCCACGCAAGCACCAAACCCTAAATTGGACTACTTTTGTGGGTAAGCCTGGTCCTTTAGGTCGGGATGGTGTACACCCCTTGCGGGAGGGTGCTGCTCTCATTTCTTGCAGCATAGCCCATAGTCTGTAAGTTAGTCTTCCGAGTAGTTTAGGCTGCCGTTGCTGACAATCCAGAGCCAGGACCAGGCTGCAGACAGCCTGGCTAAACCGACCGTCTGCGAGGTGCAGTGAGGCATCACTCAAGGTTCACCATATTGAGACTGTGTCTGTTCCCCGAACAAAACTATACAAAAGAAAAAAATCTGAAAATCTGCTCTACCAATTTGATTAATGTTGAACTTTCTAAATCAGCCAACAATAGAACCTTCTCGATATTAGATCATTAAACTCTAAAGCTGTCATTTTAAATGAAGTGATTGATGAAGAGGATTTTGATGTTCTGTGTTCTGTGAAACCTCAGTTAAACCTGATGAGTTTATTACATTAAATGAAACCACCCCGACAGTTTATAGTTATATACATAGTTATATACATAATCCTCACTTAAGTGGATGAGGGACAGGTATAGCAGTTATACATAAAAACACCATAGTGTTCAGTCAGAGAACAGGCTTAAATTTCTCTTCTTTTGAAACCCTTTTTCTCAATATAACTAAAACAAATACAAAAAGACTGATTACCATCTATAGGCCACCAGGACCCTATTCACAGTTCCTAAAGGAGTTCAGTGATTTTCTAACAAGCCTGGAAGTTTATAAAAATAAAGTTATAATTGTTGCTGACTTTAATATTCGTGTAGAGAAAGAGCAAGACCCATTGAAATTAGCCTTTATATCCATCCTCTATACTATGGGTTTTATCTAGAATTTAATGAGGCCCACTCGCTGTCATAATCATACTTTAGATTTAATCCTTACACTAGGTGTCAAAGTTGACAATATTGCCATTATTCCACAGTCAACAGTGATATCAGATCACCATCTCATCACATATCACGTATATTCACAATAGCTCAAATCTATATACATCACTTCATGATCGTGTTAGCTGTACAATAACATCCTCCACAACCTATAGTTTTGTCGAAAATCTTCTAGACTTATCAACATTTATTAGTTTGCCATCTTGTCCAGAAGAGCTGGATAATCTTACTGAATGTCTAGAGAACACGTTTTTTCCCACGTTAGACAATGCTGCACCAGTAACACATAAAAGAATTAGACAAAAAAAGCTTGTTCCATGGTACACATGAGTTGCATGGTAAACATGAGTTGCTCCAGGGGGGACTTATCAACATTTGATAAGTTGTAATTAGGTCGCTCTGGATAAGAGCGTCTGCTAAATGCTGTAAATGTAAATGTAAATGTATTACCTCAAGACTAGATTATTGTAATGCCCTGTCAGGATGTTCCCGTAAAAGCCTTCATAAACTCCAAGTTAGTCCAAAATGCAGCAGCTAGAGTCAAATCAAGTCAAGTAGGATTCTATTGTCATTTCAGCCATATACATAGTACACAGTGAAACGAAATAACGTTCCTCCAGGACCCTGGTGCTACACACAAGACACAAGACAACACAATACACAAAACAGGGCAACAAGTGCAGACAAGACAGACAACAACAGACAGCACAACAGACAGCACAACAGACAGTAAATTCATCCGTAAGAGGGCTGCAGTGTACTAGAACAAAGCAGCCCAGGTTGATTGCAGTGTGACAGTGTGGCGGAGCAGCGTTATTGTGCAGAGTGCAACAAGAGATAAATAAATAGATACTGGTAATGGTGGAATTAGTAGACATGAGTAGACATTAGCGGTTAAGAGTTTAAGAGTCTGATGGCCAAGAAACTATTTCCCATCCTGGAAGTGGAGGCCCGTTTAACCCATCTCGCAACTGTTTGCAGTTGCGGCTCCTTGCCACCTTTTGGGTTCAGATTTGGGTCAATGAACTCTATGAACTCAGGTAATGTGAAACAAATACAAGTTAAGGGATTTTTACTATAGCAGCTGCCTTATATCTGCACTCATGGTCCATTTTGTCAGCTAATACAGACGTAGTATATCAAGTGGTTAAAGTGTGCCCACCTTTGTATCTAGGCAATGATAACAATGTGATTACAGATACATGGAGAATATTTAATACTGAATTGAAACAGTGATGTGAATGTGAAGCATATAGTAAGCCCAAAAAATCAGTTTTGCTTGCATAGAAATGCTTGGATTTTTAGTGTAGTGTCATGTAGTTTTCCTAAAATGGTAGTTGGGTAGATCGATAGTTACATGGCAGCAGTAGCTTAGTGGTTTGGGAGTTGGTCCCAGGATCAGAAGGTCATGGGTTCAAATCCCAGATAAGTAAGTTGCACTGAGGTGCCCTTAAGCAAGGTACAATCCCCATCACTGCTCCCCGGGTGCTTTTAATAGCTGCCCTCCACTGCATGTGTATGGGTAAAATGCAGAAGTTGTTTCACAATGACAAGAATGAAGTCACTTCCACTTTCAGATCATGATGCTAATGGCTTGACTTACCCAAATTCAAATAAAAATATTTTCACAAATATATAAAGCATGTATGTATATTTGTGAGGAATAAATTCTTTTTTTAAATTCAAAATACACTGACTATAAAAAATCTGTAGATTAATCAGTTTTGTTAGCCCCTTTAACCCATTCAATAGTGAAAGGTGGTGCATCACTCTCAGGAAGGCAGTTACACTGACATCATCATACTGGATCATCTGCTTGAGCTGCTGGCACTAACTAAGATTAACAAAAGCTTAAACCATCTTCAACCATCAACCAACCAACCTCTGTAACTCATACTTTACCAGTGACTCATTGCTAAAATGATTAATTTCTAAAAAATGCACTTTCTCTTTTTTTTCTTTCTTTATTATTCGGTGTCGACCAGGGGAGAATGGGTTCTCCTTTTGAGAGTTTCTCCTAAGGTTTCTTCCTCCTGTTTTAGGGAGTTTTTCCTTGCCTCGGTTGCCCTTGGCACTTGGATCTCGGACCTAGACTTTGTAAAGCTGCTTTGTGACAACAACAGTTCTAAAAAGTGCTATATAAATAAAACTGACTTCACTTGACATCGTAGTGCTAGTGACATAGCAGCAGCAAGTTTTATAAACACTGTACACTTGCTGTAAAATGATTGATTTAAAAATGTACAGTTTGTGTGAGTTATCCATTAGTCCTTTGTCAGTAATATGTTTCTATCTACAAGACACTGATGTCTCCACTTAATGATTCACTACCCCAATAATTGCTTCCTTTATTTTTTAAAATATTTGTATTTATACATACAAAGCCAACATGCAAACTTTCATTTGCAAAAATAAACATAAATACATGGAGATAACCAAATACTACTGGGACACATGCAACTCTCTGGTTTTACAGACATTATGGTGGGGTATAAAAACAATCTCTAGTGATAAATCTGCCACTAGGTGTCACCATGTCATCTGATTCATTATTGCTCATTCTCTGTCGACATGAAGCAAAAAAGAATCTCCCTGGATCTTTGATTTTTTTTGGTATTATTTCTGACATTTCTTAAAGATCATTAATCTATGTCACCTTAATGCATTTTCATTTTCAGAAGAGTGCTTCTTTAGAGTTTTGCTTCTTCTCAAGGTTTTACTCTAATGCCCCCCCCCCCCCCCCTTTTTTTTAAAGCTATTAGCCTTGACATTCAGCTTGACAGCTTGAATTTTAAAAGATGCTTTGTGGCAGTCTGAAAACACTAAACACATCTTTTTTAAAATGCAAAGTGAACTGAATTTTTCTTATGTACTTTAGATGTTTATCAGCCACAACATAAAAAGAACTTACAGGTAAAGTTATTAGTGAAAGAGACTATTTGTCATAGTGAAGACACCACAGCATAGAGCAGAGTAAGCCACAACAAAAATCTTCTCTGCATTTAACCTAATAAACTAAAGTGGAACTCTGGGCAGCCATATCCAGCACCTGGGAAGCTGTGAACAGCAGGGATGGTACCTTGTTCAGCATAACCCACTAGTCTGGGACTTCTCTGATCATTTACATTTACATTTAATCATTTACATTTATGGCGTTTAGCTGATGTTCTATCCAGAGTGACTTACATTTCCTAACCACAGGGACAGCCCCCTGGAGCAATTTGGGGTTAAGGATTTTGCTCAGGAACCTGCTGGAGGTGGTATTGGAACCTGCAATTGCTTTGTCTGTAGGCAAGTATCCTACCACTAGATCACTACCATCACCGGATCATGTTGTCTACTGTTTCTTACTTTTAGATTTGATCCTTCTGCAAAATCTACTACTTCTTGCAATGACACCTAGCAATGGATTGGATATAGTTTACATTTACATTTACGGCATTTAGCAGACGCTCTTATCCAGAGCGACTTACATGTCCTAATTACAGGGACAGTCCCCCTGGAGCAACTCAGGGTTAAGGGTCTTGCTCAGGGACCCAGTGGTGGTAGTGCTAGAGGTGGGATTCGAACCGGGGACCTCTTGATCCAGAGGTCCATAGGCAAGTACCCTACCACTAGTTTAAAGTTATAACTGATCAGTGTATACCAGTGAATGTGGGATCAAGGAGAGTCTCTGAGCTTGCTGTGGATTTTCGCTTGGCGATAGATGAGGATGGTGGGAGATGGTTGTAAAACGGGATATGACTGATTTATATTATTACTTTTTTCCTGCCCAAGAAAACAAAAATTCTATTTTGATTTCAAACTGAAATTAATACATTAATGTGGCCCTTTTTTGGCCCTCAACCTTTATATCATCTGGGGTTTGTGTATAATATGCGACATCATGTTTTTTGAGCTTGGCAATTAATATCTAACTCTGAATAGGCCTGACGATGGGGCAGAACACACTCACCAGAGTCCTCACCATTTGTGACGTGACAGCCAAATCCATCCTTTGAGAGACCTTTCACATCCCCATTCACCCACAAAGCATTTCAGCCTTGCCACCATTCTGCTGATTATTCCCTTGGTTGCCATTCACTCTACAATGTCATTTTCAGTAATAGGACTTCAAGCATGAGCAACTCTGAGACTCCTCATCAGAGACAGAATAGACAAAACTGTTTTTGTTTTTTTGTTTTTTTCCAAAAAGTGATAATTTGCATCAAACATTCTCCCCATTTGCTGTCTCTTGCTCTCACTCTCTCTTTTACATGTGTTCATCTGTGCCACAGTGTGCAGTGGTACTCCTCACTTGGCTACTTATGGCAGGACAATCGGTACTTGAGCAAGGCAATATCATCCCACCAGCAGTTCCTATAACAACCTACAAGAGAGTTGGAAATCTCATAAAAGTAGCAGAAAGATATATTAAAGGTAGTAAATATACACATCTAGCCCAGTGAACTGTGAATTTTGAGGATTTGTTTTTAAAGCTTTGTTAAGACCAGGAAGCACAGATGTTAAAAACAGGTTCAGATGTAACGACAGATGGTATTTGATTATCAAGCAGACTGTTCATGTAATACAAAGATGCTGCTTCAGCCCAACTGCAAGGGGCCTGTCTGCTCAAAGCTCAGGAGGGAACATAGTCTGCAGACTCAGGTGGCCCCAGAGGTTCTTCCTTCATTCCAAAGAGGAGGAAAATATAACAGGTGATGGGAAACAGTCACCAAGAAGCAATTAGTAATTTCTTGTTCTTTGGAGTCTTCATGGATTTAAATTATGTTGTCCTCTATGTTTGGTTGTGTTTTTTCCATCTTTCTGTAGCAAAGACATTTAGATCTAAACAGCTGTAGGGGGCATTTGTAGGTGACTTATCTAAGATGTCATTGTCTTCTTACAAAAGCACCATCATTTGATATTAATAATAACAATAATAAAAGTAATAATAATAACATGAGGAAGACTTTAGAACAAGATATTGTTTTTGACAAATCAATCTCTATAAACCTAAGAATTTGAAAAATGGTTACCTTAGAACAATAATACAGCACAGTTGTCAGTTGTAATAATGATTAAGCTTACTGAAAGGTTTCAAATATTTTTCTGAAAGTCATAATTATTTTAGAAACCTTTATTTAATTACTAAATTAATAAAATTTTTTTCTCTTTTTATACATAAGAACATATAACATTATTCTTGTGTTATCTGTTTAGTGATGGAGAAAGGAGAGGAGTAGGTGGTAAAATTTTCAACAATGATTGGGCCAACACAAACACAGGTGTTTTATTGTTGTGCTGTTAAGATGTGCCTTTCAAAGGCACACTGATGAAATCAAACAGAAGGGGAGCAGTACACAGTTCTGCTTGTCATTATGGTGCAGAAGGGGGAGTCACCCTACCTCCTGTTCAGTGGAGTTGCTAGAGTGCTTGGGCAGCTAAACTGCCTCTTTGTATTAGCCTATAAATTATAGCAGAGGCTGCCTCACTTCTCTCAGTACCAAGCTACTACAATTATAACATACTAGTCTTTTCTTTTACTCTTGCCAAACACTTGTTTTTCTATTAATCAGTCACCAAATTTCCCTCTTTTTGATATTATTGCTTTTATATTCGGTGCACTAAAATTTAATTTCCCAAAGCAGAAAACATTTTTAAAACATACTGTTGTAATACATACTTTTTGGGGACCCGTAAAACATGTGAAACATAACAAAAGCAAACAATTTTTGATTGAAATAAGAAATGTAACATATATTACCTACAACAAATGACTGTTACTCCATTAGAGATTCAAGAACCCCTACTCTGTAAGACATTTATTGTGGTACATTCTAAATGAGTACAAAAAAACAACAACTTGGATTTTTTTATTTTTTACAAGCTTGCATAAATACCCCACATAAAATCAGTTCCAAGGAGATGAAAGGCACATTAGGCAATTTGCCTGAATTGTACTGGTGATAAAGCAAAGAAAACAAAAAACAAGCAAACAAACAACAACAAACTCAAACATTTTTTTAACCTTCCAACCAGAGCTAGAGTGAACGTTTTCTAGCAACTTTTTTATAAAAATACAATGGCCAGCTAACCTTTTGAACTAAGGGATTTGGAGAGCACCATAGTTTTTTAACTCTACCAAATAATTTTGTACACCAAGTAAGTTGCACCACGTTAGATAAGTTTTCAATAAATTATGTTAATTTTGCAACTGACAGAAAAATCCATAATGTAAATGGAACACTAGAATTAAAGATGTCTGTCATCCAAAGGACATAACAATGTTATTTACATGGTATTGCTTAGTAATAAAAGACAATGTTCAAATTTGTATTTACAGAAATGTAAAAAAAATTAATTGCTTGAGAAACGCTATAATTCATAAATATAGTTACAAATCTACACAGTACTCCTGTACGCCACACAACTTTATCCTTCTTTACTTTCTATCTTTCTTGTTAAAAGTAATTTCCAGTTATGTATCTGTAATTTGATGAAAATGAATGCTGAGTCTTTGAATCCATAAAACCATACATTTTAAAACCTTAGTGATACATAACCAAGACAATCAGAAAAACTTTGCCCTCAACTGGCTGGAGAAAGTAAAAATATTGGAGTGATAAACCAGGCATTTTACCAGGCACAAGTTTAAATTTTATACCACAGCACCTCATATGTGGCAAAAGGCAAAAATATTTTTGGTGATAAGAAATAAGAAATTTGAAATGAAAAAGATATATATAGTATAGTGGCCAAATGATTAGTGTTAATGTAGTGAATTCTGTCAAAACCCAGACTCTCCTGATAGCAACCCCCCCCCCCAACCAATATGAAGCAGTGAAAAAACAGTACAGTGAAAAAAATGTGATTACAGGTGTCCACACACAACTTTGCATTAAAATAAATATTTTAAGATGCTACATCTTTCTAGTCTACAACTGGAAGTCTGGAAACACCTCTGTAGGCAGCAGAAAAAAACAAGAAATATCTATTTTCCAGAATTATGACTTCAGATTGAAAATGCTTTATGCTCTTAAGAATAATAATAACATTAACATCCACAATGCTTCTGTTGTGATCAAGGCTTATTTATTCATATTTATTGTAAGGTAAATATAAAAAATAGACAATTACAGGATATCATTTTTGTTTCATTTTTTTCTTGGTGTTCCCATATTTGAAATATTGAAGAAAACATCTTAAGTCTTTTAGTGTTTTGTAATGCCTAGCATTGTTATGCTTATTTCAGACTGCACACTGCCAGAAAAACATTGCAAAAATGTATATGCAGGTTCATCCAAGTACAAAGAAACATACATTGACCTTGGAGTCTAATTTTATATCTTAAGTATGTTTTGTCCCCAGAGTAAAGACGTAGATTTGTAACTTTTCAAAACAGAATGTTTTAACCAGAACAATAAACTTGAAAGTGTGTTGTAGGGAAAAGGGTGTATGGGGTAAGATCACCAAAATATAACTGCAGTGAAATATATTGGAATTATGTTCTCTAATAAAAAAAAAAAAATGGAATGAAAGTGTATGCTTGCCTTGCACCCAGTGATACAAGATGTACTATACTATACAATCATACTATACAAATAATATCTAAAAACTATTTGATATTTTTACTAGGATAATAATGATTAGTTGGTTTTAAGTTTCAGGTACTGACTCAATGTTTTTTTTTTTGACTGCGAATTTGTCTTTTAAAAATCTGTGAATATGCTACTCATAATCATTTATGTGACATTCTATACCTTACCATTTCCTGGTGGCTTTAATACTTCTGACAGAAAAAAATAACAGGTGATGCTTTAATCACTTGACAGGAATACACAGACATCACCTACAGAGACCACATCTGCAGTGGATACCATGTTTGTTTCTGGATCAGTAATATCTGTATTGAAAACCCACTATTTATGTGTGTGTGTGTTTGTAAATTTTTATTTTATACTAGAATTAACTGGTTTAGTATTTGCTAGGCCCTCACAGAGTTAAAGGCCAATACAAGCAAACATGCATTGTGGTGGGCTAGCCATAGTCTTGAGTGAGGTTTGTTTACTGTTTAACTTTTTTTCACCTCCAGAATGTGTAGTGAAAAGCTTGGCACTTTGATACACTCATTGTGTTTTTAGTGACTGCGGATAGTGCAAGGTCTGGTAGCAGAATGACAAAATTATTTCACCCTCTTTTGTGCTTATTCATCTAGAAGTCAGCAGGTTTTTACATTTTTGTGATGACAACAACAGAGTGCCTGTGTTTAGGTTCATCAGCAGGATTTGCTAAATGCAAAGATTTCCAGGTAGGAGCACATGAGTGGACTTCTGCTGTCATGAGTTATTACATCGCATATAATTTTAGAAACTGATATGGCAGAAGTGAGACCCTATTTTCTTGAATTTTAAGTAAGACCCACATTTCTTAAAACTTTCACAATGTCACCAATATAAACAAAATTCTTTTGCACTCTTTCCTAGCTTTTTTGATGCTACTGTGTTGTACTGTTTGCAACATTTATCAAAGAACTGTATTTCAGGCAAAGTAAGCAGTTTATTGTAAATGGTGAAAGCCCTTTCACTTCACTGAAATCTAAAAATCTAGCTAATGATTATAAATGAGCAAAATTCATAATTTCCGTTCGGCCTAAGATTATGTTAGAAATTGTGGACATTTGTGAACATTGTGTTTCTGTATCAGTTTATGCATGGACATTTTTTTTAATTGTGTGTGTTTGTGTGCAAATGTGACAACATGCTTTTTATGAGGAAAAATGGATTCCCAGTGGGAAGGCGTCCATCTTTTTTGTGCTGAACTGGCTTGCCCCAGTATGAAATAGCCATGTTGCTTAGTTACAGGAGAGGTGGTTCTGTAAAGAAAAAAGGCTATGGTAGGCCCTCCTTCCCTAGAGCCAATCCAGTGCAATCAGAGTGGACACAAAGAACAAGAACACTAGACTTCAGCTAAAACTCAGGAACAAATAGACTGAAAATATATGTCACTAGAAAAGGTATACCCCCTTAATATTTTGTTCAAACAATAATTTATTTTATGTAGCATTGTCATGAGAAACAAGAATACCATGGATCTTTTTTGCAAGCATCAATAACATTAATGGTAATTATATTAATTATAAATAATAATTACATTTATACAAGCTAAAAATGTAAGTCTTATTCAGAAACTGTAATATCACATTGAAACATCCTGGCTTGAAACAAACCCTCAACATAATGACTGAAAAACAAAGTTCAGGGGTTCTATTACTTACCATCTTGCAGTAAACATAATGCCCATTTAAAGGCAAGGGGATAGGGCTGAGTAAAAATTCAACACATTTTAAAACCATCAGAGTTTATAGACTTTTTCTCTAAAGAAACAGCACAAAAAAATAAAGGTTTACAGTAGCTAGGGCTTCAAAATAAATGCTACCTAGTAAAAAAAAAATGATCCAGGTGAGGAATTAGATGGTAAAGTGGCAAGCAATACCAATTACTACTCATGCAGAAGCTCCTGCAAACAATTGGGGGATTTGAAAATTTCTGGGACCTCACTGTCCAGCTTACAGATGACCTTGTATATGGCCTTCTTCCAGGAAGGATCTACATCTTTGCCTGCCACAATGGCATTGAAAAACTCCCGTAATGTGATCTGTGCCACTTCCAAGAATCGCTCCGGAACCTGCTGATACACAAGGAGGCAATGACATTAATAAATGTATTATGTTTCAATCTAAGGTCTCTGATTAACCAAAAAAATCAAAAAGGCTTAAAATTAATGCTCAAAAAACAGGAGAGATTGTTTCTCACTCTAAGCCACCCTGATAGTGAATGTGGGGCATAGCTACTCTGCAGAGACTGATGGGACCCATCGGAATCCCTCAACACCTTAACTACACAAATTCCCTTTTGTTTCAATATAGCTGAAGCCAGGCTGACCTGAATGCTCATTTAGATTACGATATTTACTTTGCCTGTTACTAAAAAACAGTCACTCTCTGTAGGAATGTGTTAAATTCTAATTCCAGTTAATTTTACTCTTGTGAGCATTTGTCTCTTTAGATGGCTTCATGGGTAAAACAGTTTGTCTGACTTGTCTTAGAGTTAACTATAACTTGTTCTAACTATAACTTGTTCTGTACACTTTTCTACAGTTGCACTTCTACAGGATACATTATTTGAACTTGAGAATGTTCATTAAAAACCAATGTGTTTAAAAAAAAGCAAAAAAAAAAAAAGCCATAATTTCAAGGCACTTTGCTTAAGAAGGTATCGGCTACCCAATCACTTTTAATGCCATGAACATGGGCAGTAGTTGAGCTTATCACTAATTTGTAGCAGTGTCAGCTCTCAGCTTAGCATCAGTCCCATCAATCATGGTCTGACTAGAGCTTCTCAAAGATCCTGCCAGGTGAGCAGATGTCTGGATAAAGCATGCCATCCATGTGACCTTAACCATTCACAGTTCTCTTTTTCCAACCTTAAATATACTGTCAGCATAGGCATGCGCTTGATTAAAAGGCTTGTTTATTAGGTAAGCTTTAAGCACTTACACTGATAGAGTTCTGTAACAAATTATAGCAAAGCTACAAATATATGATTTAAATCCATCAGTAAAAAGGTGACTTGGTCCAAGTCAATTATAGGGAATGGCAAAACTGTGTTTTTGTGATTACATATATAACATGTTGTTTTTTACAGCACATAACAATAATTTTCTCTTTTACCTCCCTCCTTCTCCTGGGGCAAGATCATAGAGTAGAGAGGGAGGGGGGAAAAACCTGCCCAAGTTCTTTTGTCTCAGGGTCTGTCTCCTTCTCCTTCTCCCTTCCCAAGGGGCACAGCCTTCAGGGGTCATTTGTTTGATTATGCTGACTGTCCCTAGCCTCGGTGGTACACAATAAAGGCCTGACATAGCAGCCTGCTTGCCTTCTGTGTCCTGCAGATACTCATCATGAGTGTCAGGACATACCAAGGTTAGTGGTCACTGGGACAGCGCTTGTAGGGGTAGGGCTTGCCAGACGCACTTGGCTGATGAATGAATGTCACATGAAATAGAAAGGGGGAGGCAGAGAGAAACAGAGAAAGAAAGAAAGAGAGAGAGATAGACTAAAAGGTTAGGGAGGGGATTATAAGGTTATAGATATCCCACCTCGAAAGTGCACCGTACAACTGACAACCTGCCCTAATCTCTTTGTCTTTAAAGCTCATTGCTAAAAGTTTTTGGAAAAGCAGAATAAAGCAGCTCAATTATGACTGATAAAGTATCTGTAATGGGTGATTTAAAACCAAAGAAAAGTGATCAAGTCTCCAGGAACGGTGAAAACTAATTGCATTAGTAAGATTTTTTTCTATAATCTGTATAAATGATCAATAGTTTAACTTTAAAATGCATTATGGTCAAACTTTTTTTCATAACTTATGTTTTGGGCTGTAAGCTTTACACAATCACTATACACATTGAAAATTCCATCATATGGCATTGGTTGTGAAAAAACCTGTCATGTCAAAATTTGTTTAAAATGAAAATACAGCATTTTGGTAAGAAATTTTAGTCCTACAATAAAGAAAATGGTGACAAAAGTGATATAATTATGAACAAATTGCTAAGACAATTTTAGAACAACAATAAAAAAGCTGTTAGACAACAATATGCTGACTACCAAAGAAATTACAATGTCAAAGAGAAAAGGATATTGGTATTTTGGATTCTCTTGACTGAGGGAAGGAGAGAGAGTGAAAGTGAGACAGAAAGGAGGTAGGGAGTTATTCTTGACACAAATGCTTTTGTCTGCATCTGCTGACTGCTTGCCCATAGCCGGCAGCATGCTTTAACTGTTTTGTCACCACCTCGCCTCACATGGATCAGCTGTTGTGCTTTTGTTATAGCCATTGTGTAGGAAAAGCGTCTGCCTCAGTGTAAACACAGCTGAATTGTGCAGAAGCCAATTCCACATCAATATTTAATATGTCCTCTTTATGACTCCTCATCTGGACAAACTGAAAAATACCAAAAGCATAGCTTGAAAGTCATCAATGGTCAACTGTACTGTCCACTAATCATTTTAGTGGATTTTACTCAATCTACTGCTCTACATGACTTGAAATGCATTCTAACAGTGGTAATGCATTTATGTTGTTCTTTGTTCTCCTTTCAGTTTTTTTTTGCGCTCATCTGATATAAGCATAAGGGTTTTATTTTGGCCTCTGTGAAAGCATTTTTTACTTTTATTTAAAAAATGCTAATTTAGCTACAAATAATACGTCAAGAATTAATTTCCCAGTAATTGCCAACCAATAATTTTTTCAATGGTATTTTCAATTGTATTTCTACGTGTTTTATAGAGTGCCAGTTAATCCTGAGTGATGCAATTACATTAAAATAAGTAATGGTGTAATTACGTTTAATTTATGTCCTGGAAGAGCAAACATTATTGTGAGGAATATAGGAAAGAGTTTATTACTTGTATTATTTGTATTGTTTTTTATGTGTATTACTTTTTGTCTAATGATATTTTTAGATTATTAGGCCTACCACATAGGTATAGGCAGCAGTGGCCTAGTGGTTAGGGACTATGCCCCTAGGTACAGTACTGTGCAAAAGTTTTAGGCAGGCATGGAAAAAATGCTGTAAACAAAGAATGCTTTCAGAAATATAAATAATGATTGTTTATTTTTATTTATTTACAAAATGCAAAGTGAGCAAACAAAAGAAAAATCTAAATCAAATCAATATTTGGCGTTACTACCTTTTGCCTTCAAACCAGCATCAATTCTTATGGCCCCCACAGAGCCCTGATCTCAAAATCATCGAGTGTGTCTGGGATTACATGAAGAGACAGAAGGATGTGAAGAAGCCTACATCAACAACCTACCAGCCGAGTTCCTTCAAAAACTGTGTGCAAGTGTACCTAGAAGTATTGATGCTGTTTTGAAGGCAAAGGGTGGTCACACCGAATATTGATTTGATTTAGATTTCTCTTTTGTTGATTCACTGCATTTTGTTGATTGATGAAAATAAATGATTAACACTTCCATTTTTTAAAGCATTCTTTGTTTACATTTTTTCCACACCTGCCTAAAACTTTTGCATAGCACTGTACCTTTCAACAATGTACCGTCTCCAACACTTCTCCCTCAATGCTGGATGTGAAAGTGACTTGTCATTGCAAGGCCTCTGCATTTAACCCATGCAAACACCGTGCAGCAGTGGGCAGCTATGTACCTCAGGGCAACCTACTGGTAAGGGGCTTGAACCTACAATCTTGTGATCCTGTGGCCAACTCCCTAACCACTAGGCCACTGCTGCCAACTTCTACATGTTTGGTGTATGATCTGAATGCAGAAAATGCTTTTTGTTGTGTCTATGTGCTGTGCTGTGTCTTCATAATGACAAATAGTCCCTTTCACTTTCAAAACTTAATGTTCTTGAGAATTTTCTGTTGCACTTGCAATAGGATATACAGTACTGTGCAAAGGTTTTAGGCAGGTGTGGAAAAAATGCTGTAAACAAAGAATGCTTTCAAAAATGGAAGTGATAATCATTTATTTTCATCAATCAACAAAATGCAGTGAATGAACAAAAGAAAAATCTAAATCAAATCAATATTTGGTGTGACCACCTTTTGCCTTCAAAACAGCATCAATTCTTCTAGGTACACTTACACACAGTTTTTGAAGGAACTCGGCTAGTAGGTTGTTCCAAACATCTTGGAGAACTAACCACAGATCTTCTGTGGATGTAGGCTTCCTCACATCCTTCTGTCTCTTCATGTAATCCCAGACACACTCGATGATGTTGAGATCAGGGCTCTGTGGGGGCCATAAGAATTGATGCTGATTTGAAGGCAAAAGGTAGTAACACCAAATATTGATTTGATTTAGATTTTTCTTTTGTCCACTCATTTCGCATTTTGTAATTTGATAAAAATAAACAATCATTATTTATATTTCTGAAAGCATTCTTTGTTTACAGCATTTTTTCCACGCCTGCCTAAAACTTTTGCACAGTACTGTATATCATAGGATAATAATTACTAAAAAGAATATTGCAAGGTCAGGCACTGAAATACAAATTTAAAGCTTTTAGACAACAGTTGCAAACCATCCTAACAGTCATTTTCCATTTAAATTCAGAACAAATCCTAACAGACAATCCATAGTTTTAGTGTGTACAAATACAGGAATGGCAACTACAGGGTGATCTCTTCTATGGCAGTTAGGAGCTCTCTGCTACAAGGATGCAAGTGATGAGAGAACATAGAGGCCACGTTATGAAAAGAAAGATATTATATCTCCCCTCCAATAAGAAACATAAACTGAGTAGCTGGGGGAGGGTAGAGTGAAAAGAAGGAACACCAAGAACATTAAAACCAGTGGTCCCGGCACTTCACCCAGAATTTTTCACCCTGCTATATGTGTGCTTGGTCCCTCTAATTCACCCTCCTCTGTTTGTAGAGTAAATATTGATTGCAGAACGACTTAGTTTCCAATAACTGCTGCACAAACTAAGGAGTTCATGGACAAGTATAGGAGGATGAGCAGTTTGTCTGTTTGGATGAGGTACTGTCATGTACAAAAGGTTCAGATGAAGATATAATATATTGTGTGACCTGTGAACTCAATTGATCGCTCTTAAAAGAGAGTTAAATAAAAAGCGTTAATTGATTATAATTAACCTAAGTGAATTATCTAAATTATCTTTAAGCTCAATTTTATGAAATAGTTTTTTAAGGGTCTTGGATGAGTGACCTGACCATACTCATCAGAGGCATACTACAGTCCTGATAGCAGGTCTTTTTTTGGCTTCACAGATAAACACATTTTAAGTGCTTTTTGCAAACTTCATTTGATTTGGAAATAGTCAGTCAGTCAGTAATTTTCTGCCGCTTATCCCAAGCGGGGTCGCAGGGGGGTGCTGGAGTCCATCCCAGCTCACACAGGGCGAAGGACAGGGGACACACCCTGGACAGGTCGAACCCTCGATCCTCCGATCATGTGGCCAACACCCTAACCACTAGGCCACCGCTGCCCCTTGGAAATAGTTTTTTTTTTTTCCGCTTGACAGTATAATTAAGCAAGGCATAGTTTTACATTTCAATGATGCCTGAGTGAAGTATGAATCTTCCAAAGTAATATTTTTGTATAGTACCCTTACTTAGGTTAAGCATTATGTTAGCTTTTGTTAACTAATTTAAACCAGGCAATAAACTGTGTGGAAAAACTTAATTTAGCCCTGATCCAACAGAGGTAAGTACAAAGACATTTAAAATACTTAATTTCATTCTTTTTCTAAGACCATAGAACAGACTAACAAAATAAGATGAAGATATTTTTAATATATTTTCTGAATTGTTTCTGTACTTTTGCATGCTCCTTGAGTTTAGATTTAGAGGAAAGTCCTGGTTCCGTCACCAGAGTTAATTATTAAAGGAGAAGAGTCTGCTTTCCCTTTCATTGCTACCCTGGGTGGACAGCACCTACTCAAGCATGGTGCACATCAATGCTTATATTTGCACAGGCAAAGCCATCAAGTGAACTCTGATAAATTCGTCTGTTGTCAAGCGATGCTTATAACTAACAACATGAAATTTGTCAGTACTTGTTTTTATATACTTCAGTATTTATGTGATTTGCAGTTAGAATGTGCTGCCAAATGTATCTGATACTACTGAAATGAAATTGAATATTTCCATTAACCTCTCAAGATGAACATTTCTTTTTTTAACCATCTTGGCAGACAATTTTAATAAAAAGAGCCCTCTTTTAATAAGATCTCTTTGCATAGTATTTTATGTTCCATATGCTGATATTACTATAATTTACTTATAAATCCATAATGAAGACAAATAGAGAACATGTCACTGCAATTTAAAAAAGTGGAAAAAAAATTGTGGTGTTCAAATAGGGTTCCCTTTTCAAATGCATCATTCCCAAATCTACACATTAAGACATATTTTAAAGTCACTGGCGTTTGATTTAGAGATCAAGAGATAATGGGTTGACAGTTAACAAATATGTCTCAAGGCCAACGGTTGGGTGGAAAAGCATTTTCACTTTGTCTCTTTTCTGCTTCTCTCGCTCTCTCTCTCTCTCTCTCTCTCTTTCATGGATGTGAAAAATAAGTTTGGAGCTTAAAAGTATTACATCATATTTAACCAAAAAATCACTGCACTCTGTAACCTGTTGCTTAATCAATAGCATGTATAACCCTACCACTATGACAAATTCCTGACAGTAAGTGAAGGCTTGCTGAGGCTTGAGAGATTGCTGTATTCCTTTTTTTTAGGAAAAGAATCGGAAAAGAATGGTTTAAAACAACTCTTGCTGTTGAGTTTAACAACCTTTGCTGTGGCTTTTTGTCTGCTGGATCATGGCATGTACTTACTTGCACTGCTAGACACACTGCTGAAATGCTGCTGATTCAGTGTTAGTCTTGATATGTAGTTTTAGTACTTCAAATCTATGTTAGCACCATATGCTTTTTACTTAGGATGGCTGGTTTATGGCATATATTTTTCTTTGTGTATTTGTATATTAAATGATCTCTAATATTAAACATTCAATCATTTATTTTCCATGAAACAGAAATTTCAATGTGAGATTTTACACCCTTACTTTGATTAAGCCAGGCTGTATGGACTCATTTATATTTACATTTAGGGCATTTAGCAGACGCTCTTATCCAGAGCGACTTCCATGTCCTAATTACAGGGACAGTCCCCCTGGAGCAAGTCAGGGTTAAGGGTCTTGCTCAGGGACCCAGTGATGGTAGTGCTTGAGGTGGGAGTCATAGGTCATAGCTTCTTGAGTCATAGGTCCATAGGCAAGTCTACCCTACCACTAGACCACCACCAACACATGTAATGTGTTGCTACAATGACATGTCTACATACTTTTAAGAGGAAGGGACCTATAAACTGTAGGAGTGTTTGAGGTCTAACTAGGCCAAAGGTTATAATATAATAAGGTTATATAATCATTTGTTTCACACCACAGTTCACTGAAAGAAGAGATAGAGGTGGGCAGAAAAGAAAAGAGGGATATCAGGAGAGAAGGAAAGGGAGACAAAGAGGACAGATGGGCCAAGCGATAGAAGTTAAAAAGCAGTTTGGCGTTAGGTCTTTCACATTTTCATTTCGAAAAAAGAAATCTGACAATGACTTTAAAAAAATTAAGCAGGAGCAAGCAAATGAGAGAATGAGCTAGCATTCATTCTCTTTTCTCTCTCTCTCATATATACACACTCACACACACCCACATGTTGCCATGATGAAATGTGTTTGGTCTGCAAAGCTGTTTTGGTACATGCTAAAGTATCTGCATGAATGCCAGTGTTGAAGTTTTCCCAGCAGAACATTGCCCAGAGCTTCAAACTACTTCTGTCAAATTGCGTTCTTCTACTGGTGTACCCTGGCACAATCTCTTCTCCAGGCAGCACATGCAATAACCAGGATGCACTAATCTGTGTGTGTTCAAACCTTTTTTTTTCAACAGTTACTTTTTCCATTTGTGCTAAACTAGTGCTTTTGACCAGACAGACTAGCCTTCACTTTCTAAAAGCATAAAAGGCACTGGGGCGCCAGTCAGTTTTAGTATTAACCATTCCACACTGGGAACACAAAACAATTCCTGCTGCTTTAGAGACCTAGTCATCTACCCATGTCAATTTGATTCTTGACAGTTGCCCATTTTTTCTGATTCCAAGATGAATTTCCTCAATATTCATGTGCTTTCAAATATATCTCATGCCTTGAAAGGTGTCATTCTAACAATAAATTCAATGTTATTCACTTCACCTGTGGTTTTTAATATTGTTACTTTTGTATTGTATTGTCTTTCATTAGTAGTGTTAGATTTAACTGCTAGCCACTTCTTTTTTTTTGTTTGAGTCAGAAATGTTAATATAACATTTTCATTCTGTGTATGAAGCAAGGTAATTGCTTTTCAGTTTAAGTTTGCATGAAACTCTTGCACTCTTGCATGAAATGAATGGCAAAACTGCCTGTTAACTTTAAGGATAATGTAACTGAATTTCTTTCCATTTTTAGATTATTTAATAAATAGGACTGTAAATTTAAGTTAGTTAGATAAATTAAATATGATATAGACTGAATAGACATCAATTTTACAGTCTCTCAGAATCCCCATTCAAGGTCATGAGGGGAATGGTAGTTCTCTAGATTATATTTGCTAATGATTAACCGGGGCAAAGATGGAGCTCAGTTCTACAGAGGGATTACAAGTCCTACAAACAACCTTATCATCCGAGACCTGGCTAGTTCCTCAAAAAAGCAAATTAATTATATTGCTGTTTAATATAAAGAAGTAAAGTTCCAAATGTTTGTAATTAATATTTTAAATATGTTTTCAATTAACATTTAATCTTTACTAATAAAATAAAATCAATCCATAAATCCAAAACCAAATATAAGTGTAATAAAGAAGCTAAGATAATGAGTTAATTATGATTGAGCACTATTAAACATACCAAAAGCCAGTTCAGTGTCATGACAAACTATACACTGTGTCATTAACAGAGACTGTACAAAAAAGCACTTTTTCAGCCTATGAGCTTATGTATCTCATCTAACCAAAAATGAAGGCAAAAATTAAACCTTCACCTGATGAAATACAAATGAAAAAAATTTACGTGTACAAACAAGCAAATTCATTTTTAAGTTAATAACTATTAGAGGTAGAAAGTTACTTTTGCTCTACAATTTGAATGTAATTGCATAATTTAACATTTAATAAAATATTCAGTTAAATTTTCATTTGATATTGTATATATTAAAAGAGCAGACATAAAGCAATGATTTTTCCCTATGCAAAAAAACATTATTTGAAAGGAATAACTTTTCAGCAAATTATTATGAAATAATTATACTTCCTACACTTTGGTGTAAAAAATTACATTTTTTTTTTTGTGAATTGTGTTTTTTAATTGTGTTTTTTTCGCTTTTTTTGAACATTACGGTCAACTCTTAAACTTTGGTTGTTCATGTGTTGTTAATTCTTATCCAAGTGAGTGAAATAAAAATGTTTGCTCTTCACTAACATGATGTTGAAGCAGACCAATCATGGTACACATTTTATGAAATCATGCCCCATAGCTGATTGTAATTTGATTGGCTGCTGCTTATAACCTTTAAATGCAAACGGGAGATACTAGAGATTATCACTTTCACTATAAAACTTTTTACATATTTTGGATTTAGTGATTCGTATTAATTTAATGCCTAAATAGTAATGTGAAGTAATAGTAAGTGGGAGCTGTATACCTGTGTGGGGAACTGTATTCAATAGCATGCAAAGGCAAAAGAAGCAATACTGTGTTATTAAAAAATATTTTAAATTAAACTATTACAAAATTGTTTCTGTTTAATACTATTTTTAATTAACAGTAAGTGTACTCAAATATTTTATAAAATATAAATATTTTTTGAAATATTTATTTACTGTTTTGACAAGAATCATGTAAGATATAACAAATATTGTAATTATCTGTCTAAATGTACCTCAAGAGCTTTTCTACCATACTGTACCATCAAGCTAGTGCAAGGAAGATTACTATGATCTGACAGCCCTTAAAGACAACAGTTTGCATCATCTGACCAGAGTGACTCTTCATACCACGTGGCAAACCCAGAGGTCACTACAGAATGCTTATTGTGATTGCTGCTTTCCCAGCTGCATGGACTTCAGGATACAATGGGCACTAAATAAATGTTTTAAGACCAATGTTTCAAGCTATTTTTTGTTAAATCAGGGTAAGTGTTGTTTGTTTGTCAATGGCTAACAAAGATAGTTTTTTCTTACTGAAGCTGAATAGGTATGTTCTTGAAACCATGCTCATGTAGAAAAACATCCATATAGGAAATGAAGTGGCAGAGAGATGGAAACTTGCAGGAGGTCAGTTGTTGGTCAGAAAAAGAAGGAAATGAAATCAGAGCCTGCTTCATGTACATGCTAGCACAGCACATTGCAGGCAAGCAATGTGGTGGAAAAAGTGTAGAAAACAAGCCCTCTGGAGGAGACCCACAAGCAGACTCGGTGGCAGGAGCAGTGGCAACTTTCTATGCCTTTATTGATAACATCCTTTTCTCTTCAGCCAGCCTGGATAATACAACCCAGAACAAGGGTAAAAGGAGATGAATGTCAGACAATAGATGGTGGCAACTGAAGGCAGTATCTGCAGTCTTTGAACTTTTTCTGTCACTAAAAGACAATTAATAATGAAGGCCTTTGGGGTAGGTCACACCAGGCACAGACAAGAGGAGCAGCACACATGAAGGAGAGAAGAGGAAAGAAATAAAAGAGAAGAGAGACCAGGGGAGGAGAAAGACTTGTCACCGATGTTGGATAATTGATCTTTTTGTGTTGGGGTAAGTTACCACTGATCACAGACTCATACATTTATGTGCATGTGCTGTTAAACTGTGTGTTTTAAAAGTGTTTTGAGAAAATACAAGTTTTCCATCTGATGTGCCTTTTATCAGATCTTCACTGATATGAGAAGGGAGTATACTGTCAAAGCAATGTAGTAGTTAATAGTAGTAAATGAAAAATGTGGACACCTAATAGCCTATTAAAACAAGGGTGATAATTCTTGAACTCAAAGAAGTTCTGTGTTTCTTTGTTGTGGTGAAAGAAAGCAAGAAAGCAAGAGAGTAAGAAAGAAAGAAAGAAAGAAAGAAATCCTCACACTGCACACTGACCAAGGGGGGAGGGGAGGGAAAAAAAGGGAATAGGAGAGGGAAGGAGAGGGGGCTTTGGGCCAGGCCGGGTGTAGACTCAAGGGGCATTGACAGAAAAGCCTTGAACTATTTTGTGGGTGAAAGATGAGACCCTCACTGAGCTGTCATAAAAATGTCTCCTTATCCCTTTGGGGCAAAGAAAACCCTCCCCTCTCAGAGCTCTTGAATGGCACTTGTGATGTGATACAGTAAGTGTGAAGGCTGCTCCTGAGAACCAGGGAACACAGTCATCCAGCCAGGAAACACCACTCTGACTAACAATGCCAAACTGTGCTGCAAGATTAAACAGGTGTTCACTCTATCACGCAATCTAACTACTTAATGTAGAAATAGTCTCTTGAATGCTAGAGAAAAGAAGAGTAGCTGGTGCTCATCAGGCTGGAAAATGTTCAAAATCTATTAGTAAAGAATGTGGAATCCACCGATCAGCAGTCAGACAGAGTGTGAGCAAGTTTAGTTAATTCAAGATAACTGTTACCTTCACTAATAGTGGTTTGCAAACAAAGGTCATTCCAAGAGTGATTGAATAATCAGTGTCTCAAGTCTCAAAGAAACCCAAATTAACTTCTTAGCAACTAAAGTCTCTCTTACACTGGATAATGTCCACAATCAGGGAAACCTTGAATAAAAACTGCATGCATAGCAGGTTGAATTAAGACACTGCAAAAAGAGCACTCCACTTTACATTGTGCTAAAGACTTGAAGAAGGTAGATTGCTTTTTTGTTTAAATAAGAAGTATAATGTTTGGAGAAAAGAAACTGCATTCCAGCATAACACATTATCCCATCTGTGAAAAACTGTGGTGAAAGTATCATGCAACAGTACAAAAAATGTTTGTTCAATGGTACGGCAAAGAGAGGCTGGAATACATGTTGGTACAGAAAACCACATACATATTTAAAATATATAGCTCTCAGGCATCTTTATGATTTTGCCAAAGTGTATGTGTAGTTTTGTTAAGATACCCAGGTAGTCCTTATAGACCATTTGTCATACTGACAATTTTAGAGTAGCTTTATTTTCTCTGTTCCAATTTTGAGCTCTAACAACATTGACCTATTGATTATGTTAATTTTCATGATTGACTGAAGGAAAAACAGCTGAACTTGCAAAATGATGAGACAATTAACAGATATCTTTTGACTGCAGACTCCGCCAATTTCACCATGAGGACTGAGACAATTATGTAATTAAAAAGTTGAAATGAAATGAAGAAGAGGACCGGGGGAAAGGTATAAACAACTTGAAGAAAATGAAAAAATGAACAAAATCAAGGGAGGTGTAGGAAACTAAACGAAAGAAAGATAATATGAATAAAATGAAAGGGCCCAACAACTGCAACAAAAGTCTCAAATGTTGATGAAGTGCATCACTGGCGCATGTTGACAGACTAGATTAACATCAAATGATCAGCAAAAGAGAGAACATATTAATTCAGGAGAAGCTAGCAACATGGAACTTTAATGATGCTAAATTTGCGACAAAGAGTGATTGCTAAATTGAATCAAGTTGCAGTTTCACGCATAACACAGTAACAGGTAGTGAAGAGAATATTTAGTAGAGAAAAGTGCTAGTTTGTGAAATGTAGGGTAAAAGCTGTTTGACATCTCAGCTGCTAAACAAAATGCATATAAGTCAAGGCAGGCATTCTTTGAGTGATTTGTATTAAAGATCAAATTTTCCTTTAAATTCTTAAGAAAAAAAAAAGGGTCTTTGATATGGTACTTATTCAACTGCCAGGCCTACTCCTACTGTGCAAATCCGTTTCTCTCTGACTTCAAACTCAGTTTTCTTAATTGCCATGCAGAGTCAATATTTATGTATGAAAATAGGTATTACCTCTATTTAACCCATTCCTAGGTGCAAAGGTGCGGCAAGCGTAGGGGTGGCGGTGCTCTAGTGGTAGGGTATTTGCCTACGGACCTCTGGATCAAGAGGTCCCAGGTTCGAATCCCACCTCTAGCACTATCACCACTGGGTCCCTGAGCAAGACCCTTAACCCTGAATTGCTCCAGGGGGACTGTCCCTGTAATTAGGACATGGAAGTCGCTCTGGATAAGAGCGTCTGCTAAATGCTGTAAATGTAAATGTTTCTTTATAACTGTGAACTTAATAAACCTTAGCTTGATCTACAAAAAAAAAAGATGCACAGTGTTTTTTTTTGGAATGGGGAAAAGTCTGCCAGGGAAAATGTCATATTTTATGTATATAGCTGCAAAATTGACACATACCTGCTTCATCATTGTACTGGTAAACTTACATAAGATACAAACTGGACTTTTCACGTCCACATTCAACTCCATAAATTATAGCCATTATTATTATTTTATAGGGGTGGTGGTGGTCTAGTGGTAGTTAGGTAAGTTTCAAACTTCATGCAATTGAGACACCTATATATTGTACAAAAAAAAACGCACTCCACAGAACAGAACAAAAGCTCACCTCAAAGTCATTAGCCTTGTTGTAGTGCATGTTGAGAGCACGATAGAGCTCACAGTCTCGACTGACAGTAAGTTCTTCTGCTCCTGTGACACCATCATTGATGGCTTGCCGAGCAAATTTCTCCATTTGGATGTAGTAGAACTCCCGGAAGTTGCTAAACCACTTGATCAGCTGAGAGGTGATGCAGCGGTTGAACTATCAGGAGAAAACACAAACACAGTGTTTGAAGGTTTGCTAAGACTATGGTAGGAATATCTGAAATCTTCTCATAATTATAGTTTATTCTGTGCTACATTTTTTGCACATATAGGCAACATGCTATATCACGCTCCCGTGATATTAACCGTAATATTCTCATAGCAAAATGTACCTCTGTACTGAGTTTGAAGTTTAAAGTCAGGTGGCTTCACTGTCTAAATTCCCAAGCCCCAATGATAACTTATACCAAAAACTACTTAGAACACACATCCTTCTTCATTCTTTTAAATAAGAAACAAAACAGTACAAAATGAGGCTGCTCACTGGGGAATGGAAATTGCTTTGACATGGAGATTAGCCCTTTCCATTGTCATAAAACACTGTCCTATATGAGTGAAGCTTGCAGGAAAAAGGAATGAAAGGCAAATGTGGGAGGATTTTTTTTCTAGAATGGACAGTAGATGACATTATGGTGAGTAGCAAAAAGTAAGTCTGCATGACATTGTTTGGCAGCGTGGTATAAAAGGAGATTTAAAGTGCATTGTTGCTGAATAGAAATACCAGAGATTCAACAGACAAAGGGAACACATTGCTGGAATGTGACAAGTCAGCAATTAAGCACTGTGTCTACTTGTCAAACAAACATGATCAAACATTTAACTTCTTAGCCCTCACTTTAACTGAACACAATCACCTACACACACACAGGCATTATATTTATCTCATCGCTGTCAGAACAAAACTATGTATCTCCAAGAAGTAACTTGTTTGTATGACACAAGGCTGAAATAGATCCCAAGGAAGCTGGGCATCTATTGACTTAAAGAAGCTGTTTGGGTGCTGGTGCGTGAATAGAGGTGTTTCAGACACTCATGTTTAGAGGACTGTGAAAGATTATTCTTCTAGTAACAGAGATACTTCTGTCTGAGTAACTGAGTGGGGGGAGACCCCTCACTCTGTACATTTCTTCTGTGAGAAGTAGACAATACAGGCTTTCACATCCACCTTGCAAGCCTCTTTCAGATGCTACTTATAGGGGGACTCCTCCCAACAGAAACAACATCACTTAAGACATGCACTCTTAATCTGAATGTCCCTCTAGGTTATCTGATATTAATCTGCTAATAATGCCTGGCATCTTTTATTTCAGAACAGAAAAAATATCCCATGAAAAAACCTGTCGATATAAGATAATTCCCTCCACTGCTGTAGCCTTGCTGAATAATACATCTTGAGCCAGGCAAAGGAAAAAAAAAGAAAAATAATTGGCCCATTTCAATGATAAAATTCAACATTCATTCAACAATAAAAAACTGTCTATATATATAAATACACATTTGCCAAATCAATATGCGGACAAAAGAAGTATAGTATATACTATATATAGTTTTTGTTGTTGTATGAGGATAAGCAAATGGGTCTATGTGTCAAAATATCTATGCACACACACACATATCACACCATCGATACTGAAATCTATAAAATATAAGAGGTTAATGTAATTACCTAGATATTGTGGTTAAATTACAGGGGATTTGGTTATGCCTATAATGATGATTTCTGTAAATTCTCTATAAAACAGTAAAATCAACCTATTTCCCACAGTCATTATTTTTTGTTAAGGGCCCATCACTGAGTAGGGTACATCTTTTTAATTGGTTATTCCCTATGCTTTCTTGAGCTTATTTCACTATAATTAGTCACTAATTCATGCTTTATTTGCTAACATACAGTTTTTGATCCAGAATTCCATTGTTTCAGTGTGCTGGTGCACCCCTAACATTTTTCCCAGCACCCTGACCTTGTTTTATTCTATAACTTCATGTAGTGTTATAGAAATGGCATGACCCAGTCTAAAATACAATGTAATTAAGCTATTTAAATTCAAATAACTTTTAAATCAACCTATTTCAATTGAATAGCTATCTGTCTAAGACTAAGTGGCAACTAATTCTCACTATTGCTGTGAAATTTAGTAAAATGGTAGACACTTGTCATGATGATATGGTTACCACAGAGCAAAGGCAGGGCCAGCTGGGTAGAAGAGGACATCTCATTTGAATAATGTGGCCTGAATCTGTCACATTATTTCTCCCCCATATGTTCACTGTACAACAAATTAAGTTGTAAATAAGAGACACCATTGTTTGTTATTGTTGTCATGCTCTAGTTTGTTTGTTGCTGGCTGTGTTTTCTCTTGCCTTAACTTGCCTGGTTTTCATCATATCAAACTTCCCTACTCCCTCCTCCTATTCCAACCTATAGCAACAGTTAAGAGAAGGTGGTGGTAACTGACAGAACTCTACTGGGACTTTTGCATCCTACACTCGCCACCCAGATAGCTTCAAAAAAAGAAATTCAGAATATCAATTTTGTTTTAGAATAGATTTTTTTTTTAAGTGAAAGCAAAAAAAAGAGAAAGTGCCTACAGGTTGAGCATAGCATTGCTATCATTCTCTAGGAGATTAAGGCCAGTTACTTTAATTGGAAGGGGGAGAGAGAGAGAGAGTATTGGCCGTCTGTTTGGGACTCATCTGTGGTAGAATGGCTCAGCCAGTTCTCATGTCATGTAGTTACATGTAGTCAGCGATAGGCTCACCTTAACATCAGAGAAGAACATCTTCAGCATGTTGGAGCTGGGGTATCGTGTGTAGAAGAACATCAGCTTTGCTTTCTTCAAGTGGTTAGGAGAAAGTCCTTCTTGGATTTGCAGAATGCAGGGTCAAGGGAAGTATATTAATATTACACAGTGATACACAAAGACATGTATACAACTGCATAATGTTTATATAATAAGAATGGTAATACATTTCATAGAACAAAAGACTAAGAATAAATCCCCAAAATCTTACACTTTTAAAATCATAAACAGCCATAGCTTAGCAATAATAATTTTATCTTTCTGGCTAGTTGGCTTTTGCAAGGTCCTAAAAAACTTTTTGTCAATATGCTCAGCTTTGCTGGTCAATAAATGCTTGCTTATTTTATTATAAACTCAATTTATCTGGAGGTGGCATTACCCTCTAGATTGATAAACAGACGGCTGCTGAGCAGAGTCCCAGGAGAAGCCATGGCAAACCAGAGCCATCTACCCATTACAGTTTGCCCCAAACCAACCCCCCAGCCCTTCATCCTCTGTCACCCACAGCTTCCTGGCACAGCCTCTGTGTTGCCAGTTAGCCAGCTTTAGCCACATCTGCGATGCAGACTGGCCATGCCATTTCCTCTGCAAATTAACGGCTTTATAATTTATCAGAAATGAAGATGCATGTGGGGCTTAATCAATGGGCCCCTGCAAGGTCAATTAAGTGGCTTGCTGAGTAGAGCCCCCTAATGCAGAGAGTGGGTGCTAATTCAACACTGTGGTACCTTCAAATGAGTTCATACGCTCAATAAAGCTACATTGTATTCATTTCACCATCAGGATGTTAAACACAAAGAATCATGCTGACAAATTTTATGGAGAGACATTGATTATTATGGCTATGCACAGCAAACTGTCCATAAAAAAACTCTTAAGAAATAGATTTTTTGTTTCTGATTATTCCCTCAGTACTGTTTGTGTTGCAGTTGCCCTACTATGATGTTGTCAATTGTGATTGACATGCTCTATGAGCAAGGAAAGGAGGGGAGAAGAAGAACCCTATGTGACCTCCATTAAGCTGATAGGGAAGAGTAAAAGAGCATTAGCCTCTCTCTTGTGCCATCTGCCATAAGACATATGGGAAATAATAGCGGTGAATTAGAGAAGAGGATGAGAGAGTAAAAGAGGAAAAGGATGTCTTAATTTTTGAGGGCCTCTAGGTTAGGCTAATGCACCAGCCCTTTAAACGAAGGTCCCTTCATAAAGAGTATGTGCATGAGACAGCAGAAAAGTATATAGTGAGAGTGTTATGAGAACTAAAGATAGGTTTAGATTAGGGAGGGCAAAAGTAGTCTTCATATTGGTTATATCAATTAGCTAAACTTTACAGGGTTGTCTCATCTAGTGCCCATTTCCTCCATTTCCTTTCTGAGAAAAATACAATTGTTTTTAGGATACAAAAATATGCACAATGACAAAATAGATCAAGTAAACACTTCTCCTTGCTGTGTAAAACAAGCCAGGCCACAGCCAAGGTCAGTCAATTAAATAATGCAAACATGAATATGAAGAATTGCAAGAGAAAGAACAAAAACTGGGTGACCATGTGGTATATAGCCACATGGGATTCTACATAAACAGCAGAGACATGGATGCTTTGCACCATCAGTCATTTCTGGATTTGTTTTTGGGATTCACTGTTTCATGAAAGGGAGATAATCACTACTGAAATTTGATCCAACTGCCAGGTGTAACGAGAGAGAGGGGAAAACATAGGGATGATAAATCCATAAATTAATGCCAGACATCTGCTCCGCAACATAAAAGATTAGAAAACAAATGCATTTCACCTGTACCCAACCTCCTGTCTAAATAAATAATTAAATGTGTAAATAAATAAAACAAAACAACAATTTTCTTGTATGCTAAAGTTTGGTAGTTTGATTTGATAACAAACCACACATTATTCTTTTAATTCACTTGAGAAAAAAGAAAATTATGAAATCTAAAGGTTATATACTGTCAAAAACATTAACGTAACTTTGCTTTATAAATGTATTCACTTGAGTTTATTTCACTTTCAGAAGTGTTGAAGCATTTCTTTGGTAAGGAATCATAAAGCCTGTAGATTCAGCTAAATAAGAAAAAAAAGCACACGTCTTTAGGACAACAGTGGACCTCTGCTCTGTCTGCTACATTAGACATGCAAACTGCTTTCAATAACCCCCCCACCCCTAGCCCCAGTGTGTCTTACAGGCGTACCGTGCCAGAGCTGTTCGGCCTCTCTATATGCAAATGCTGGAGGGAAACTGAACAAGGCTATTTTTCTTGAGATGCAAAAAGGGCATGTGACAAGGAAGATCATTCTGTCCACAGCTGAAGACAATTGCTCGCCTGTTACTTAAACAATTTGAAGAAAATTTGATATTTGAATTAACATCCCATTTTGCAAATATTTAACCATTGCTGTTAATAGCACAACTGTATGGATTCATATGTTTGTGGGGAGAATAAAAACAACGCAAAACTAAAATAGATAGATATATAGTAACACTTACATATATATATATATATATATATATATGTGTGTGTGTGTATATATATATATATATATATATATATATATATATATATATATATATATAGCAGGGTGACAAAGTGACAAACAGGATACATTTGTGGATTAATCATGTGTTAAATTTAAGAATTAGTTACATAATGTAACTTAATATATAAAACATAATTAATTAATTTTTATCAACTATTTAAAACTTAATGCATTGCACTTTCAGTTCTGTCCACTCTTAAAATGGGTGTTTTCACAGCTTGTTAGACATCTAGTGGCCTTTTGGTAAAAGGTTGTAAAGAGGGAAGAGGATGAAAGATAAACAGCTACCTGCAAACACCTGTTCAGACCAGAAAAAAGAGATGGATGAAAAGAAAAGATCTGCTGCCAGGCAACAGCTATTAGTGCTTCCATCTACAGCAAGCTTATGATAAGGAATACGACGATTTGCAGATATTTTCTTAAGCAATAAATTTAGTGGATGCAGTTTGACAAATTGGGTTGTTGAAAGGAAAAAAAATTACACTTCTCTAGTTCACCCTTAAATATATAATTAAACAGGGACAAATCCTTCTGAATCAAAATAACCCTTACTGACAAATATAATTTCTTGTCTTTCTAAACACAACATGCTAAGACCTCTGAAGGATCCCACTTTTTCTTTTACTTCCTAGCTTTGAAATATGATTTGCTTTGAGCATTTATCTACAAAGTCTTGCACGCGCTGTGATTAAAGAGATTTTATAGTACGTCTCTCTATGATAGTGTGAGAACAGAGAAGATAGGAGGTATCTTCAACACCACAGGGCCTTTCAGTATTTCCCCCTATAGCGCACTTAAAAGCCCCCCCGACCACAGAGCTCTTTTTAATCTGTAGGCCAGTGAATGAACACAGGGTTTGTTCCAACTAATGGAGATAGATTGAAATGAAAATGCATTTCTTAACCTCTGTGCGAGAATCTTATGGAGCACATTATGCAGGTGTTTAAAAAAAACTGTTCTTCAAAGTCTAATCCTGCATGCCTTCTTTTTCTCCTCATTGATTACCAGATATTTTGTTTGTTTAAAACTGTAAAAACATTAAAGCTAGCACATAACTTCAAACAGAACCAAATAAATATTACATTAAAATTAAATTAAAAGGATATGGTACTTCCTGAATATGGAGAGATCTCAGACATATCTTGGAGGTCAGCACATTCTGATTTGATGAGAGACAAGGAAAGGCCTTCAGGGTTCCCTGGGTGTGTTGGTGAAATGGAACGATGGTGAAGGTGGTTGGATGACATCTTGGTCCGTAAACTTGTCGTCTCTCTGGACAGGTCTAGAGACTCAGGAGAAGATCTGTCCTTGCCTGAATAAGGCCCAGTTGGTGCACCTAAAGGGCTCTGGAAAGGATAACCCATAAGAGGAAGAGGGAAGGGATGCCGAAAGGAAGGGGGGCTGAAGCCCATAGTTGTGGATAATGGTGAGGGGTGCAGAGCAGGCTGATGGTGTCCCCCAGGTGTGGGCAGAGATCCAGCCTGGTCTAAAGAGTTCTTTTTTACCACTAATGGCAGGGCCTCTGTTTGATCATTTGTGCTGGGCACTTGCATGTTGCCAAAAGAGTCAAGAGGATTAGGAATGATGACATCGCCAAAACACTGCAAACGCTGGTTAGCTGTGTGGAAATTAGGGTTTTCACCACTGATTGTAAAGCGATCTGGGGGTGTCTGAACAGGGGGAAAGGCATGATTAAGTGGACGCGAGGGCTTTGCAAAGACTTTTACCACTGTGTCCACTACCTGCGACATGGCAGTGTTCAGTTCTTGTTTTAGTGTCTCTGCTAGCTGCTTCCCCTCTGAATGCATGGATGTTTGTACCTTTCCACGGGGGCCATCCCGCTTGGGCTTATCTCCCTCTGTCACCATGGTTTGCTCACGAATGAGTGCTTGGGCTCGGTTCAAGAAATGTCCTGGATCCAAGTCAGACATCTCATTGTCTGAGCGGTCTGCAGCTGAATCAGGGACACGATTGTCGATTACATCAGAACGCATGCTGTCCTCTGAGAGGTTCCCATCTTCATCATTCTCAGAATCAGTGCTGTCATAAATCTGATAGAACTTCTCCTGCAGCTGCCGGAGCTGTTTCTGCATGTCTTCCAGCTGCAGTTTGAGTTGTCTGCGCTCTTCATGCTTCTGCTCTTTGCGAGCTGAGACGAGCTGCTGAAAACTCTGCTGCTGCTGGGGCAGTTTCTGCTTGCGCTTATTCTCTCTGTAACCTTCTCGAGGGCTTGGGGGCTGGGGCGCCCCCTCACGCTCATTCTCACCTGTGCGGAGCGTGACACTAGGAGAGTGGCTCATCCCACGAATTATGTTCTCCACCCGAGCACGCTTCGCCCTGAGGTGCTCATCTGTCAGTCGATCAATGTCAAACTGGCCCATTGAGGGTCTGGTGAAGGGGGACAGGCACTCCTGAGGGCTGCCCCGTGATGAAGTACTGCAGGCATCTTCCTGGTGTATCTCCGAGCCAGTGCTGGAGAGGCCACTACTCTGGAAGTTGGATTCGCTGACTCCATTTTTGGTTAAGTTGTTTTTCAGCAACTGGGATATGATAGTGGCCCCAGGAAAGGGCATCATGGCATCTTCGTAGGAGTTTGCCCTCTTCAGCAATTTGCGAAGTACGTTGGACTTCTCGTTGTCTGTGTGCTGCACAATCGAACACTCAACATCTTGGTCAGAAGCGTGGGGATTCATGACACTAAAAATGCTTGCCTTTGATCGGGCTAAAGCCACAGATGCTGTTCCCACAGTCCTTTTCACTCCAATGTCAACTCTTCTTCTCTTCGTTTGTCTGCTTAAGAGGGCTATGCTTTCATGGTCAGGCATCACTGGGACATTTATTGTGCCATCTTTTAAAGCCTGTCAGCTAGACATAGCTTAAGAACCATGTAAGCCTGGCCAAAAAAAAAAACAACAACAAAAAAACAAAAAACAGCACTAATAAATAGATTTCTTTTCCAAGCAAAATATGACAAAAGGATCATGTAACAGCACATAATGCATACTGCCACCCAATGCATCAAAAGATAGTTTTGCAGGATGAAAACATTTGCAAACATCAAACAAAAAGTGTCTCAAGGTGAACAGAATTTTATATTGGAGCCCCTTTGTTGAAATAAATAACAGTTGTATTATATACAAGATGCAATATTTAAGCATTTTTAAGCCAAAAGATGAAGAGTTCTTGTTGAAACTAAGTTTTAAAGTTTTAAAGCCCTGCAGAACAGCACTGCATGCACTGTAAACACAACTATCCTATGCTGAGCTGATGTGTTATTAATGTTTCTATGTTACTAATGAAACGTTAGTAACTGGAGAAATCTGACCGCACAAAACAATTGGTTCACAAAAATAAATGCCAAAAGAAAAAAACTAAGAAATAAATAAGCTCCCGTTTCCTAAGCTCATGCAAAAACAAAGTCAATGACTAAATACAGAAACTGGCGAAGGGAAGACTCTCAAAAAGTGAGAGAATAAGTTAATACATTCAAAACTGAGTTGCAAAAATCTGAATAACTAATTTTAGGAAAACTGCAATGACATATTCTTTTGACTTGTTTCTCTTATAGAGTATGTTGCTGATGAAAATTATTTTCTTTTTTTTATAGAAAAAAATCTCAGGTAATGAGACATATACATACAAAACATGCAGATCAGCTAATCTGATACGGAGCACACATGCAAACCATGGTTCAGAACCGAAAACCTTATCAAAAGGGGGAAACCTCAAAAGCTGTAACTGAGATATATTGTCCATTTAAACGGTTACAAGCCTGCCTAATGATATAAACCGAATACTAAAACCTACATGCTTTTAGATGTTTTTGGCGAGATATTGTAGTTGTTATTGTGTCAAATGGCTGAGAATCTGCGAGAGGCAGCAAGAGATTACAGCGCATTCACGTTATTTTAACCCAACTCTTTCAGTGAGGTACGACATATATGCAATGAAAAGGATCAAAATCCCAAATTACACATTACTGGTCAATTACTGGACAAACGGCATGTACAAAGGCTGTCGATACTTACTTGTAAGCTTGGAAAAGTAACAGCGGATTCCCTGAGCAGAAGACACGTGAGCTGCTAATCATCATATACTCATACACTATGGATTGAGCAATAGTCTTAGGAAAAGTAGTCCAGAGTGTATGTAAGAGAGTAATGGTTACTTACTCTGAAGATGAGCTTCTTTGCAATAGAGACGGCTGCTCGTTCCGTGTTGAATAATGTAATTCAGGGTGTGTGTGTGTGTGTGTGTGTGTGTGTATGAGAGAGAGAGAGAGAGAGAGAGAGAGAGAAAGAGAGATGGGGGAGCTCGTGTGCGCCGCTCCTCTCTCTAGATAGAAATTGACCACTCGAGCGGAGAGCGGCAGCGCGAGGCCAGAGCGCGCGCTCGCACAAGATTCACTTTAAGACGCGACTGAAGGAAGCAGGAAGACGGCGCGTCATAATCGGCGTGATGTAATGTCCTCACCTACCAATAAGAAGAGCCCGCTGGATTCGGACCGACACAAAACACCAAACTTCCCCGGCGTGAGGAGACGACCAGTGAACAAAAGACACCGGCGAGCGATGAGGGGTAACTGAAGTGTGTTTGAGCGACTGATTCCTTCATCATATACAACATCACTACTTATCCCGTTGCTATGCTATCATAAGGGGCAGCTGATGCATAAACAGGGCTTTATTTTTTGAGGACTATTAGTTTATTTATATATATATATATATATATATATATATATATATATATATATATATATATTATATATATATATATGTGTGTATAGTGTGTGTGTGTATGTGTGTGTGTGTGTGTGTGTGTGTGTGTGTGTGTGTGTGTGTGTGTGTGCACAACACTTCAGTCACGATATTCATGAACGTAACTCTTTATTTTTATAATTATTTTTATCGGCTGTGATTCATATCCTTTGTTATAATCCAGCTTCCTTCCCTTGGTGGCCAGTGAAAACTCACAACTTCAGGATATTTATGAAGCATAAAGCTATTTCTGTAATATTTGCGCAAAGATGATCCATTGATTTCGGAAAGCATTTGTATATTTTGTTATTATGTAATTACTTATCAGAACCGATGTGTTTTGTAGCTTTTATGTCATTTTTAAAAGCTGTGTTTATGAATAAGTTTCAAAACCCTAATCCTGTTGAAAAAATAATAATAATTTTACATTTTATTGTTTCTTGTTTTTACTATTTATCCACTAACCAGTTAAATGTTACCGATTAGGGCTGAACAGTAGCATGTTTGAGCACATTTCTGAAAGCCTCCATCTACTTGTGAACTATTTTAGGTCTGTTTTACAGTACAGAACTGTGCAACAGCCTTCATTTTTAGGCTGAATATTCAAGTCACAGAATAATGATCTCAGATAAAACTTTGGGTTTTTACATGCTAAATGTAGCACAATGAGAAAAATACCATATATACAATATTGGGAACATTCACTTAAGGCTGCGCAGACTAATATTTGAAATGCTTTCTTTAGAAAGGCTTTAGGTGAGTTCATTTAATTGCTTCGTGCATTCCAAAACAAATGTTGGCATTGAGCAAATGTCATCAAGCAGTTCGGACAATAAACAATTAATTTAATAACTTCACGTAACTTTTATGACAAAGTACCTACAGTAATACAGGTAACAGTAGTCGTGCTTATAATTTCTCTTTATTATTAGAATGGACACTTCAGAAGCAGGTGTCATACTCTTAGTAGTAATAATGTTACAATTCTTACTTTAAAAAATAAATGTTAACAACAGCAACGTCAAGAATAATAAAAATTAAAAATATACAAAAGTAACACTACTAATAATACTGTTACATAAAACATTTACCTTTTAATTGTCATTCTGATATTTCTAAGTTTCATTTTGCAAATTGAGTTTGAGTATCAACAAACAAAACCAGACTAGACATAGACTTTTTCGGCAAGCCGTTCCTTTCTTTACCGAGCACATGAATAAATAAAGAAAAAAAGACACTTTTTCAAACTATTACCAAGCTCCAAAAACATTAGTCTGGGGCGAAATAGACGCCAGTTTGTCCGTGTGTTTGGCGTCGCTGACCAAAGGCGCTGGAAAAGCGAAAAAAGACATCGCACCCCATCTTAGTGTGTCTAAAGACTGAAAAATGTCTCACGCAGTGGAGAAAATGCTGTCCCTTGAACCCCGAGGTATCTCAATATGGGAATAAACGTGGCAATCTTATTCATGTTTTTTCACATTGAGATTCTGCACATATCTAACGCGTACATAATAACAATAATCCAGTCCCCTGTTTTTAAGTAAGCGTTTACAATCGTGCTAAAGTCCTCGCGCGACGGCACGCGCTCGCCTGTCCGTCTCTCAATAAGATTCATTTTTGTTTATCAAAAAGAGTCACAACTCCAGAAATTTTAATCAGATAAGCATTAACATCTTAAAGTGACTATGAGCATCTTGTACAGTTGTATTACAGTGGTAAATAAATCAGATTCGAATGCATATCACAAAGCTGCTTTGTGTGTTCATTTGTAGCTTCTCTCTTCAGCAGACATCACTGTGGGCTCATCTTGTCAAGAAACTATTTGCACTTACAACTAAATGCTTTGCAAGCAGCACAGAAGAACAGAGCAACAACCTTTAAAAAAAAATTCATCAGACTAGTCAAAATGGACAAATGGAATGCTCAGGTGTGAAAAAATCTTAAGGTTTGTCATTAATGGCACTTGTTGGAGGTACTGAGTAATCACATCACAGTCCATATATTAATCAAAATGAAAATTTAGTAATAATCATTACTCTCCATTCATAATCAAATGAATATATAATCCATAAATATATGGATTAACTAATACATTTTTGCTCTGTGGAGCATTGTGACAATCTACTTCCTACTGCACCTGTCAAGGTATTTTAGTGTGCTTTGAAGGTTTCACCTGATATTTGAAATAAACTTGATATTCTTAGTTTACTTTAATAGTTTCAACCATGCTGAAGCTCAAGGTATAGTTAACATTTGTAAGACAAAAATGACAAATATACACTTATGTGAAAAACCTGTACTTAAGAAAAGCCAGCCCTTATTTTTTATATTTTGCTAGTGAATCACAGCAAAAATACTATTTTATGACTGCCTGTCAAACCATCTTACCTTTGACATATTAGGATTAAATTTAAAATAATGGAAAACAAATGCTTTACTGTGACAGGCCACAAAGTGCCTAAAGATACAAGGTACCTAGATCAAGAGGTTAAAAGGATTCAGCATCACCAGTGTACTAATCACCAGTCGGATCATGTTTAATCATCTGCACCTGTTACTTTACTGGTTAGCAAGTTAGATGCCTTTGTTATGCTTGAATGATTCATATGTAGGTCACTGTGTGGGTTTAAAAAACAAGAAAACAATCCTTGAAGCTGGTACAGTGACTGGACTGAAAAAGGTATCAAAAACATTGTTTTTTGGGAAGCTTAGAGAGATTTTCCCGCAACAATATATAAAAAGGACAATATAAGATCTGACTCTTTGGAATCAAAATATGCAGAAATGATCGGTGGCTCAAGAATTTTGACTTTTGTATATTGTCAGTGCTAACTAGAGCTGCTGATTAAGTGATATGATTATGAGATACTGGTGTGCACTGTATACTTTGGATGAGTGCATCAGTAAAAGACTGCTTTAAAAAATATTACTATAATTGTAAGCTCTCTTTTTATGCCTTCCCAAATTATTTTGCAAAAAATACTTACAAAAAATACAAATATTATTCACATAAAAAAAAAAATGCAATGAAGGGTAACAACAAATGTGTTTAAATGTCACTGCAGTGGATTATAAATGTCTTGGATGCTGATGCTAAGAGAAGATTATTGACTCATCAGTTACTTGTAGTAGATAAACACTGATGCTGGGTGTAAAACACATTGTGTAGTAGATTTCCTTTTCCAACATTCTTCCACTTTTTTCTTTATATGCATCAGCCTTAATACAACTACATGGGAAAGTGTGATATTATTCTAGTTTAGAAAGTCTAGTTTAAACAAACAAAAGCCATATATGTAGCTGTAACTCAGATGAAACTGTTGAATCTGCAGTGAAAAGTGAAACTTTCACATTAGGTTAAGTTGTGTTCTAACCAGATGAACATAACTTAATTAGGACTGTGAACCTGTCTTAAAAGGATGTTAACGACTGATGTTCCATTTCACTTAGAAGCACTGTGCTGAAATGATAACTCCTATTTCATTGTCTGTAATTGTAAAGCACAGCATAATCATAATATTATTCTCATTTAATAATATTCTATCAAATCTAAGAGAAGATAATATCTTGTACCTCAAAAATTATATAACAGAAAGGTTGTGAGGAGAAAGATAATAAGGTAAGATTAGATATAGAAGCACACAAGAATAGATAAAAAAGGAGCATAATGTTGTGCCGTAGATGCTGTTGTGTAGTAATTCAGACAGCTTTTTTTTGTGGGGGGGCATCAAGATTCAGGGAGTAGCTATTATTCCACACATTAGTGTTGGCTATCTAAAAGCTCTTATCCTTGAGCAGGGTCTTGGAGGTCTTAAAAAAGGGATGAAACACTGAAAGTGTATTTAAGGGTCCCCTGTTAGACAAAAAATGGCAGCCTCTCAATGTGACCTGGTCTTGGACTCATGGGTCTTGGAAGCATGGGTCTGAATATGTGAATGTTATTTTGTGATATGGAACTATTATCATGAGCCAGAATCACATCAAGACCAGTTGGGGAAGGAATGGTGGGGGTGGTGGAGGTGGCAAAGGAATACAGGAAAAAGGCACGCAGGCAAGAAGACTCTAATTGGTCCATTTAGTGAAAAGCTGTTCCAGCGTATTTCTGGACAGCTGAGGTATCTTACTTTGGTGTAGTAAAGGAAGTCTTAGAAAAAAGTTTTTGTTTTGTGAACAATGAGGCTGTACAAGGGTACGCCTTCAGTTCCTTCATTTATGGAACATAATTCTACCATGTTAACACTGCAGCTCATTTTAAGTACACCCCCCTTCGATTCTAAGCTTTCTACACTGTGTGTACAATTATTAGGCAAGTGAATATTTTGAGGATTAACTTTAATATGGATCAAATACAGTGCTATAAGTCGATCTAAAATGCTAATAACCGTGAAACCTGAATGTTTCACAAAGGAAATTCTCAGTGTGCACAATTGTTAGGCAACTATTAACAATTAAATGAAAACATTTTCCCATCTCACTTTATTTTATTTTACTATAGTTTATCTATAGTTTACTATAGTTCATTTTCATCTGTTAAAATGAGAGTAATAAACAACTCAAAATGTTGTGACTCAGTTTCTTGATTTGTTGATGATCGACTTTTTGTGCAGCAGCAACCACAGTCTACAGTCACAGTCCACAAGTTTTCGGTAGGATTTAGGACCCCCTTCCTCACCTGACTTTTAAGGCTTTTGCTGGCTAGCCACACAGTGGAGTACTTTGATGTATGCGATGGAGCATTGTCTTGCATAAAAATCATGATCTTCTTGTAAGCGGGGCAGTGGTGGCCACCGTCACCGTCACTGCTCCCTGTGTGCTTTCATAGCTGCCCCCTGCTGCACGGTTTGTCGGCATGGGTTAAATGCAGAAGTCTAATTTCATTGTGGTTCACTGTATGCTGTGCTGTGCTGTGTACTCACAATGAAGAATAGTCACTTTTCCTTTCAAGATGCCAAATGTTTCCTGTATCAATGATTGAAGAAAGTGCCTTCTGAAGATTATTTGTAGGTTTGAGAGCTGATTAGCTCATTTTTAATAACACCAGCCCATAACGATACCCCACTTCCACCTTGCTGGTGTCTGAGTCAAATTGGAGCTCTGTGCCTATTAGCCAAATCCCATTTATATGGTCTGTCAAGAGTCACTCTCATCTCATCAATCCATAAAATCTGTCTTGATATATTTCTTGGCTTAGTCTTGACTTAATTTATGTGTCTTATTTAACGGTGGTTGGGTTTCAATCTTGTTTACCTTGGCCATGTACTCACTTGCCAATTAATTGTGCACACAGTATATTTTACTGTTCTACTGAAAAGCACCCAAAAAACAAAGTTTTTTTTTCTGACGGTCTATGGATGATATTAATAAAATAAATCTCATTGTCTGGTATGCTCCCCACATAGCATTTAGCAAATGTACTTATCCAGGGTGACTTCCTTTTCCTTTTTAGAGTGCTCTCTAGAGCAATATGGGGCTAAGGGTCTTGCTCAGAAACATGTGACCTCTTGGTTCCTAGGTTCCTACCATTACGCCACTGTTTGCTTCTCCAATTTGACTGGGATTCATTCTGGAGCTTTTTGGCAAACATTCTGCCTGCTTGACCACAAAAGCCTGGATGGCACTGACTGCTGAACCTTCCATTTGGTTCTTTCATTTCCACAGTCTGAAAAGAAGATGAAAAACCTTTCCTGAATGTTTAGGATATCAAGTTATAGCAACGGTTTACATTTCAGCAAGACAACAATCACCAAGTTTCCACCAAGAGAACACAGGTCAGGCTTCAGGAAAGCCCTGGACAAGTCCTGGAGACAACAGAGTGCAACTCATTACAGGATCTCTGAACTGAAAATGGCTGTACAATAATGTTCCAACAAAAAGTTGAGATTTGAATGATTCTGCCTTGAAGGATGGGAGAAACCTCCCTCAAAAAACGTGTGTAAAGACTCCAAGAATTATTGAGACAGTCATTACTGCCAAAGGTGCTTTTAATTAGAGTAAGTAAATATTCAAGTAATACAGTTTTTATTTATTCATAAACTTAATTTATAAATGTTGAAATTATTTAAATACATTTGACTGATCAGAAAAAAGGAATATAATTAAAGTTAAGATGAGTCTGAAACATCTGCATTATATATGCTGGGCAATTTTTGAATGAAAACCAGGTTGTGTTGAAGTATTCAAATAAAATCCTAAAAATTTAACCAAACATATTTTATAACAACAACAAACAACAGGTTTAATTTATATAGCACCTTTCACAAACCGAACGATGCTTTACAGAATAAAAACAAAGAATAGCACAAACCACACTAGAATGGACAGAGAGAGAGGAGATAAGACTGTTAGAATTGAGGTTTCAATGTGGGAAGTGAAATAACTTCACAAAGGCTCCTGGGAGAAGAGGTCCATAAATTAGGGGCTGTAGTCCTAAATTGGTTTATAGTTGTAGTTTCCTGCTTACTGATAAATCTCTTTATTGGCCTCCTGCAGAGTCTTCAAACTCAAACATTGGATGTTACGTCCACGATTTTGTATTTACTGGTAAGTTTTGCATTAAATGAAAAATCAGTTGCATTAATAGTGCAGTCAACTATCAGTCATTTCACAATATGAAAACTAGATTCAAGGTCTGGATTTAAAAACATTTGGGTTGCAGCCATCTGGAACCAACAACATGTTTGACAACATGTTTGACATGGTCTTACTAATGATTTTCACAAAAAAGCTATGCTCAATCATCTCTAAATGGGCAGCAAATCAATAGAACAATTGTTCAAACTATTGCAAGGACATTTCCTCTTGGCACCACAACACAAATGCTTTTACCATTTTCATACTTGCTGAAATGAGCAGGCATATTCTAAAGAGGACTGTAAGAAATAATGTAAAATGAACTGATCTGCAGAGATGCTCATTTTCCTTGGACTAGCTTGTGCCTGTGACACTAATTAGGACAAGTGGCTATAAAAGTGAGTGAGTGAGAAATTAACTTGTTTCTTTTTGTCTTTTTGGCTGGACAGTCTTTTAATAGTGTATGACTTGATCATTTAATATGGCACCACAGACATGAAAATTCACAAGACCCAGTTCTCACCAGAAGAAACAGAGACATGGCTGTTTTTTGTTGTCTGTATTTGTCTGGATGTCTGTATTTCAGGCTATTTGTTGTGGGATACCCATATCTACCTAAAAGACCTTGAGTAGCACATCAGTAATAATTTAGGGCAATAAAATTGGAGTGCCAGCTTGATGAACTAGGCACATACTAAAGAAGCTCCTTGTTACTTAGGACAGTGAGGTCACAATGTGCAGGGTTATAAATGCAGTCCAAATTCACACAGAATCTTCCAGCATTAAACCTTTTAATTAGTTATTGTACTCTAGACCACTTGGTGTAATAAACCTATCAGAGTGAATGGTTACAAACTATTATGTTTAATAGTCCTTTATCATCCTACTATCAGATCTTCAGAATATGTTCTAGAGAGCAGAAGTGCTTTTCCATATGTTCCACCATTTTGCGCTACTATTAAAGCATATTTAGACTTAATTTGAATTTGAATTTGACTTTACTGATTAAAACATGAAAAAAGTTGATTTAAGTTACTGTCTGGGTGAGTTACTTTTAGTATGAGTATAGTATGTTGCATAATAGTGTAATGCCTGTAATATGCCCAGAATTCTTACTTAGTTGCTTAGTTATATTTTTTCTGTTCTTTCATTTAACACTGCACTTAAATTGTAAAACAAGTAAATAGTAATTTATTAATCATAAGGTCTTGAAATTATTAGTAGTGAAGATAATTACTTAACCTGCAGTAGTAACAGATGGCAAAAAGTAATACGTTGTCAAATAGGAAGAATTTCTGACAGTGGGAAAATGTCCATGATGCACAGAGTGTCACGGTGAACATCGAACCCCAGCCATGGCCACAGTCCCAGTCCCTGCAATTCTGAGCCGGAGCTTCTATACAACCTGCGCCAATCACACCCAACCTCCCGCACATGGTCTGCTAGGCATTTAAGGTTTGCCATCCCGACCCAGTATTGCCTGTGCAACGTTGTGTGTCTTTTTACTTTGTTTCTTGGGACAATTGTTTTGATCAGATTAAAGAACCCTGAAGTTTGCCACAAGTTTGTGCCTCTCTTTCCTTGAAAACATGACAGAGGAAGAAAAATATAACACAAGATCAGTTCATTAATTTATATAATTTAATATAACCTATTTTTTAGGTTACCTCTTCATGTGATTAAAGGAACTTATCAACTTGGAAAAAATAGCAGCTCATGCGATGAGCTTATGATTAAATAAACCATAAAATAACTAGCAGCTCTTATCTATATAAATAAGTAATTTCTAATTAATCAATTACTAGGATATTAATAATGCTTATTTAAATTGTCACTGTTAATAAAATGTTACCAAAATGTTAAAGTCTATATCAATCCCTTTTATTTACTCAAAAGCTTGTCACATGAAGAGCAGTTCCCTGCATTTTTAACATGCATAAAAACCCCCCCAAAATCTAGCTACTAAAGGTTTGTGATAACGAGAGTAATAAAATAGTCAGTTTAGAAACTTGGAAACTCCCCTATTATATGGCCTTTACTAACTTCATTAGTGTCCATATGTGTTTAATTTTGGTATTTCTTTTCATTTTAAAGGCTTTATACTTAGTACATAACTACACAGACGTGTCAGCTCAGTATTTGATAAGCTTTTTGAATTAATGCCACTGAGACTAAAGTGCCTGCATCACCTTTCTCCCCCTTTTTGAGTCTAGCTGGTAGGTCAATCTTTGAGGCAAGTTGGCAGGAGCGCCTGGCCCTGTGCCTGCAGGACCCTACACAGACCACTACCAACCCTCTGGCCTCCAGGCTGAATAGAGATATTCAGACGCTGGTACACAGAACTGAAGCAGCATTTTAAGAAAAGTTTTCCACAGAGCTAAGAGAGGGCTTCGGCAGTTGGTTTTGTTTGTGTTTTTATCTTCATGTGTCACACATTTTTGACAAAAAAATAAAAATAAAAAGGACAATAAAAACAGAAAAATTTTGGCTAGATTTATTATACAATAGTGTTGGCCTCAGCTTTGATGTAATTATCAAGGTCATGTGTCACTGTATTTTCCCTGAATAAAATGAAAATTATAACAGTGGCTCTATTAGTATATTTTTACTTGTGCTGGAGCATGTCTGGCAAACTACCCATAAGTGCCTTTTGCAACAAAAAAAAAAAGAATTTTGCTCCATCCGCCTTAACTCTAAATAGGCCTGAAAGAAAATTGATGTGAAATATTAAGATTATAATTTATTCAAATACACAAAATCTTGGGTTACTAGTAATAGTAAATATGTAATAGTAAAGTAATAGTAAATATGTAATTACTTTATGTGTGTTGCATATATTAATATAAAAGGATTAAAAGACAAAGGAATCACAGGAGGTTGGAAGGACATTGTAATTATGCAATTTTTGTCCATAATATATTTTTAGTTAAAGAAAGCCATAATGGATGCCAGTACTACAGTGTAATTTCTTGACATCAAAGAAAGACAAGCATCGAGATTTTTCTTTTCTCTTCATCCATTAATGGAAGGAATTTCCACACAGTGAAACTGATCACCAACACAGACTGCTGAATTTTCTTATTCTCTTTTATTATATTAATACATTTACAGTACTGTGCAAAAGTTTTAGGCAGGTGTGAAAAAATGCTATAAACAAAGAATGCATTCAGAAATATAAATAATGATTGTTTATTTTTATCAATTTACAAAATACAAAATGAGCAAACAAGAAAAATCTAAATCAAATCAATATTTGGTGTTACTACCTTTTACCTTCAAACCAGCATCAATTCTTATAGGTACACTTGCACAAAGTCAGGGATTTTGTAGGATTATAGTCGGGTGTATGATCAAGCAGTTTTACCAAACAGGTGCTGATGATCATCAGTGTCACATGTAGGTTGAAACACAGTCATGTTTGGAACAACCTACCAGCCGAGTTCCTTCAAATATTGTGTGCAAGTATACCTAGAAGAATAGATGCTGTTTTGAAGGCAAAGGGTGGCCACACCAAATATTGATTTGATTTAGATTTCTCTTTTGTTCATTCACTACATTTTGTTGATTGATGAAAATAAATGATTAACACTTCCATTTTTGAAACCATTCTTTGTTTACAGCATTTTTTCACACCTGCCTAAAACGTTTGCATTCTGGGTATTACCATTAAAATACAATTATATGCATAAATTATTGGATAATTTTTAGCTCCCTAAAACATTTCAATTGAAATTAGAACATTTCATGTATATACATTTCAGAATTTTAAAATTCTTTAAAGAGTTTAAAGAACCTGCACTTCAGGTGCTGAGGTGCTGACCTCAAGGTGCTGGAAATAGTCGAGGACAATGAATTTTAAATGAAACAACTCAAGATGCAGCTGAAGTGCAGACTTTAAGCTTTAATTTAGTGGGTTGAACAAAACAATTGCATAAAAATGTGAGGAACTAAAGCATTTTTTAAACACAATCCCTTCATTTCAGGGGCTCAAAAGTAATTGGACAAATTAAATAACTGAAAATAAAATGTTCATTTCCAATACTTGAAAACTCTTTGATGGCAATGATAGTCTGAAGTCTTTAACTCATGGACATAACCAGATGCTGGGTTTCCTCCTTTTTAATGCTCTGCCAAGCCTTTACTGCAGTGGCATTCAGTTGCTGTTTGTTTGTGGGCTTTTCTGTCCGAAGTTTAGTCTTCAAGAAGTGAAATGCATACTCAATTGGGTTCAGATCAGGTGAGTGACTTGGCCATTCAAGAATATTCCACTTCTTTGCTTTAAAAAACTCCTGGGTTGCTCTGGCTGTATGTTTTGGGTCATTGTCCATTGCAGTGCACCCTCTATAGTTACTTTCATGCAGTCTTCTCTTAATGTTAGACTTGGATATTGATATGCCTGCCTCCTGGAGAGTGTTGTTCACTTGGTTGGCTTGATTTGATTGTGAAAGGGTTTCTCCTCATCATGGAAATGATTCTGCGATCATCCACCACTGTTGTCTTCTGTAGACATCCAGGTCTTTTTGCGTTGTTGAGTTCACCAGTGCTTTCTTTCTTTCTCAGAATGTACCTTTATATTTTGCCACTCCTAATATTGTAGTGAACATGAAACAATCTTTGTGTCAATTGTCCAATTACTTTTGATCCCTTTATAAAGAGGGTGGCACATATTAGTGAGCTGGAACTCCTAAACCCTTCATCCAATTTAAATGTGTATACCCTCAAATGAAAGCTGACAGTCTAAACATTATGTCCATTTCCATTATTTAACTATAATTGGAAAAAGCTTCAGTAAATAGGTACAAAAACAAAAGTTGTGTCAGTGTCCAAATATATATGGACCTAGCTGTATCTCCTTCCAATATCCTCAGCAGCATTACCTTTCAAACAACCATTCAGCTAGGTACATGTGATGCTTTCAGCTCCACCCATTTACTATGTTTCACTCTAAACATGCTGAATTTGTTTTGGGTCATTTTTTAGGGCTTGGCAAATATAGAGAGGGTCTTTTTTGGCTATCCGTCCACCATATTAAGTACCCCACCTGCCGATGATTACCCATAAACATTTCTTTCTGCTGAGATGTACCTGGCAATTAAGCTTTGAAATGGCCCACGCTTGATTTACCTTAGTGGTGCTGGTGAATGGTGATGTGTCCAGACGGCTTGACCTGTCTTGGTGCTTTCTGATTTGTTTATACACTTGTTTGTTTGACTGTAATGCACTCACAAAAAATGGATTGTATCCATTATAATTATATTGCTATGCCTATAATTATACTGTGATACTGGCATTTGGAAAAGTGTGGAGAAAGGGTCTGCTTAGACCTCTCATGCTTCAGGTTTTCACAGAAAATTCAGTTCTGTAGTTTACAGATGTAATCCCTCATAGTGTGCAGTTTCTGACAATAATGTTTAAATTTAATAATAGAAATATTATTATTTTTTGTGTATATATTTGCAACATAAAATCCTCCATTCCAGATTAGAGATTTAGGTAATTTTATGAAAGCAATTATGAAATGTGACAAAAAATCTATGACCTGTTATAGGGTAATAATTATCATTAATTAATGTACATTAATTGGTAGAGGAGATATTACTGAGAACGTGAGAATCTGTTTCAAGGAACGAACATGAAGAGGAAAAAAAGGAACTTTAAGAGAAAAATTTAAGAGAACTTAAGAGAAGCTTTGTTGTTCTTGGTGCTAATTACATGTTGTTCTGCTCACTAACAGTGTTTGACAGTATGCCCTCCATCATCTGAGCCTAATGCATTATCCATGAGCTCCAGCCTCTCCAAGGAGCCAATCGACTTCCTCAACCTGCTCCTTCTGGAGGAAAGCAAACAACAGGTGCACATCCCTCCTGTCACCACTCCCTCAAGTCTTCCGTCTGTCTAGTGGTTCCTCATAACTGGAGGTTCTACCTACTTTTAACATCATGTTTAGAAAGAAAAAATAAGTATCTTTTTCACTTAACTGAGTCAATTTACCTTCATCTATTTCTTGAGTTTATATAAAAAGCTTTATCCAAATTAGTTGGATAAACACTGCAACCTACTTGGTGAACACAGTCTATATCAATTACTGAGCTGCAATATTTTTTGAAAATAAATTTTCATAGTGCACTGTAAAAGTGGGATAAAGGTTAATTTAATTAATTTGGTAATGAGAAGAAACCTTATCATTTTATGGAACAAAAACATGATCCATGATGTTTTGTGTATACAAAAGGAGCAAAATACTGAAATAGTGAATTACTGAATTGGATTTTGGATTGTATATTGGTCTAAACCTTTATGATTGTATTTTTTCTTTAGTGCCATTAAAAGTTGCATGGAAGAGTGTTTCTATAGAATATTCCTATCCTGGGCAGCTGTTGCTCTGTCTGTTGCCCATGTCAATAAAAAATAAAAAAAAGCTAAAAGCTAGTTTAACCTTGAGTTTTTATGTATTTGGTATTTGATAGTCTATATATATATATATATATATATATATATATATATATATATATACAGTTGGGTCCATATATATTTGGACACTGACACAAGTTTTGTTTTTGAACCTGTTTACTGAAACATATTCCAACCTCTTTATAACGAAACAAATTGGACAATTAACACAAAGATTATTTCATGGGCAGGTGTGGGCAATTCCTTCATTATGTCATTATCAAATAAGCAGATAAAAAGCCTGGAGTTGATTTGAGATGTGGTGCTTGTATGTGGAAGGTTTTGCTGTGAACAGACAACATGTGGTCAAAGGAGCTCTCCATGCAGGTGAAACAAACCATCCTTAAGCTGTGAAAACAGAAAAAACCCATCCGAGAAATTGCTACAATATTAGGAGTGGCAAAACCTACAGTTTGGTACATCCTGAGAAAGAAAGAAAGCACTGGTAAACTCGCAACGCAAAAAGACCTGGATGTCCACAGAAGACAACAGTGGTGGATGATCGCAGAATCATTTCCATGGTGAAGAAAAACCCCTTCATGACAACAAACCAAGTGAACAACACTCTCCAGGAGGTAGGTGTATCGATATCCAAGTCTAACATTAAGAGAAAGTAAATTCAGCGGGTGCACTGCAAGGTGCAAGCCAATCATAAGTCTCAAGAATAGAAAGGCTAGATTGGAGTTTGCTAAAAAACATCTTTAAAAAGCCAGCACAGTTCTAGAAAAGCATTCTTTGGACAGATGAAACCAAGATCAACCTCTACCAGAATGATGGCAAGAAAAAAGTATGGCGAAGGTGTGGAACAGCTCATGGGGTGGTGGTGGTCTAGTGGTAGGGTACTTGCCTACGGACCTCTGGATCAAGAGGTTCCCGGTTCGAATCCCACCTCCAGCACTACCACCACTGGGTCCCTGAGCAAGACCTGCAAGACCCCTTAACCCTGAGTTGCTCCAGGGGGACTGTCCCTGTAATTAGGACATGTAAGTCGCTCTGGATAAGAGCGTCTGCTAAATGCCGTAAATGTAAATGTAAATGATCCAAAGCATACCACACATCATACCACAAACACGACGGAGGCAGTATGATGGCTTGAGCATGCATGGCTGTTAGTGGCACTGGGACACCAGTGTTTATCGATGATGTGATACAAGACAGAAGCAGCCAAATTAATTCTGAGGTGTTCAAAGACATACTGTTTGCTCAAATCCAGCTAAATGTATTCAAATTGACTGGGCGGCATTTCATAATACAGATGGACAATGACACAAAACATACAGCCAGAGCAACCCAGGAGTTTATTAAAGCAAAAAAGTGGAGTATTCTTGAAGTCACTCACCTGATCTGAACCCAATTGAGCATGCATTTCACTTCTTGAAGACTAAACTTCGGACAGAAATGCCCACAAACAAACAGCGACTGAAAGCTGCTACAGTAAAGGCTTGGAGGAGCATTAAAAAGGAGGAAACCCAGCATCTGGTGGTGTCCATGAGTTAAAGACTTCAGGCTGTCATTGCAATCAAAGAGTTTTCAACCGAGTATTGGAAATGAACATTTTATTTTCAGTTATTTCATTTGTTATTTAACTTTTGAACCCCTGAAATGAAGGGATTGCGTTTAAAAAATGCTTTAGTTCCTCACATTTTTATGCAATTGTTTTGTTAAACCCATTAAATTAAAGCTTAAAGTCTGCACTTCAGCTGCATCTGAGTTGTTTCATTTAAAATTCATTGTGGTAATGTACAAAACCAAAATTAGACAAAATGCGGTGAATGAACAAAAGAGAAATCTAATTCAAATCAGTATTTGAATTATTTGTTAATTTGTGACCACCCTTTGTCATCAAAACAGCATCAATTCTTCTGGGTACACTTGCACACAGTTTTTGAAGGAACTCGGCTGGTAGGTTGTTCCAAACATGACTGTGTTTCAACCTATGTGTGACACTGATGATCATCAGCACCTGTTTGGTCAAATTGGTTGATCATACACCGACTATGATCCTACAAATCCCTGACTTTGTGCAAGTGTACCTGTAAGAATTGATGCTCATTTGAAGGCAAAAGGTAGTAACACCGGGGGCAGCGGTGGCCTAGTGGTTAGGGTGTTGGCCTCATGATCGGCGGATCGGGGGTTCGAACCCCTTCCCGATGGGTTGCCCTGAGGTACCCTTGAGCAAGGTGCCGTCCCTGTCCCGCTCCTCCCTGCGATGGGCTGGCGACCGGTCCAGGGTGCGTCCCCCGTCCTCGCCCTGTGTGCGCTGGGTTGGACACCAGCACTCCCCCGCGACCCCGTTTGGGACAAGTGGCAGATAATGGATAATGGAGGTAGTAACACCAAATATCGATTTGATTTAGATTTTTGTTTTGTTCGCTCACTTTGCATTTTGTAAATTGATAAAAATAAAAAATCATTATTTATATTTCTGAATGCATTCTTTGTTTACAGCATTTTTTCACACCGGCCTAAAACTTTTGCACAGTACTGTATATACTATAAAGGTTACGTGTTACCAGTTGACATCTAATGCATATTCAGTAATGTTATTATTCAGTAAAGAATATATTAAATTAACAAGTCATTTAAGTCTTCTAATACTTCTTGTCAAAGGACTAAGAGGAGACCATTCACCATAGGTTTTTTATATGGAAAAGAAACTAAAGCTGAATTTTCTAATTAAATATTGTGTTTTGTTATAAAATGTATGAAGCAAACTTAGCTTTCATGTTACATAAAAATCCTTATTACCATTATTATGAATTGAATCATATGAAGCAAATCATATCATACAAAATATGGTAGGGAGAATATGATATTCCTCTTTGTTTGCCAAATCCCAAATTACCCATCTCTGTAACAGATTATCTTGAAAGCATTTACATAAAATTAAACTCAGACTGGTCAGGTACAAGGACTCAACTTAAAATGCTACTTCTCAACTTTTGGCTTCCTGCGTTAGGGGTCACCTCAGTGCATTTATTTTGCTTCCTGCAGCTTCACAGTACATCTCCCTTCTTGATACATACCAAGAAAAGTAAACACTTTTTAAAAAAGGGTTTTCATTGGTATACATGTTGGAACTAGCTTTTGCAGGTGAAATCTGGAACAGAACTAAAGAGTAATCAAATTCAATGGGTTTGAAAATACATTTACTTTTCAAGTCTCTTTGGTATTATAATCATTCCTATCATCCTTTCAAAACTGTATTTCTTATTTCTCTTTTGGCTGCTCCCGTTTAGGGGTCGCCACAGCGGATCAAGCGTCTCAATTTCTTCTCCTCTGCATCTTCCTGCTTCAAACCAACCACCTGCATGGTCTTCCTCTTCTCTTCTTTCCTGGCAGCTCCAATCTTCAACATCCTCCTTCCAATATAATGCTCATCTCCCCTCTGGATATGTCCAAACCAACACAACCTTGCTTCTCTAACTTTGTCTCCTTTTGACATCTAACCTGAGCTGTCCCTCTAATATACTCATTTCTAATCCTGTCCATCCTCGTCACACCCAACAAAAATCTCAGCATCTTTAACTCTGACACCTCCAGCTTTGCCTCCTTTCTTTTTGTCAGTGCCACTGTCTCCAACCCATGCAACATAGCTGGTCTCACTACTGTCCTGTAAAACCTTCCCTTTTACTCTAGCTTGGTACCCGTCTGTCCCAAATCACTCCAGCCACTCTTCTCCACCCATTCCAAGCTGCCTGCACTCTCTTTTTCAACTCTCTTCCACACTTGTCATTATACTGAACTATTGATCCTAAGTATTTAAACTCCTACACCTTTGTCACCTCTACTATACTCCCTGCATCCTAACCACGCCCATAAGACCATATTAATGTTCACTAATCCTCACCTCTTTTCTTAACTGAGCTTCCACTACTCTCCCATAACGTCATGCTGTGACTGATCAACTTTATCCCTCTTTAGTTACTACAGCTCTGTGCATCACCCTTATTCTTGAAAATTGGTACCAGTACACTTCGTCTCCACTCCTCAGGCATCCTCTCACTTTCCAAGATTGTGTTAAACAGTCTGGTCAGAAACTCAACTGTCATCTACCCTAAACATCTCCATGCTTCCACTGGTATGTCCTCTGGTCCAACAGCCTTTCCATTCTTCATCCTCTTCACCTTACTTCCATCTTGCTTATTTGCTGCAGTTCCTGGTTCACTATCCTCACATCAGCCAATCTTCTCTCTCTCTCATTTTCTTTATTCATCAGCCCCTCAAAGTACTCCTTCCATCTGCTCAACACGCTCTGTTCACCTGTCCTATCTTTAATCACCCTGACCTGCTGCACATCTTTCCCAGCTTTGTCTCTCTGTCTAGGCAATTCAACACCTCCCAGTGCCCGTATTAACTCCTGCCTGAATTCCACCTTGCAGTCCTCCTTCTTCAGCTTCCACCATTTGATCCTTGACTCTGCCCTCACTTTCCTCCTCTTCTTGACCTCCAAGGTCATCCTACAGACCACCATCCTATGCTGTTTAGCTACACTCTCCACTGTCACAACTTTGCAGTCTCCATTTTCCTTCAGACTGACCCTCCTGCAGAGGATATAATCCACCTGTGAGCATCTTCCACCACTCTTATACGTCACCCTGAGCTCCTCCCTCTTCTTAAAATAAATTTTAACTACAGCCATTTCCATCCTTTTTGCAAAATCTACAACCATCTGACCTTCAGCATTCTTGACACCATACCTACCCATGACCTCCTCATCACCTCTGTTCCCTTCACCAACATGTCCATTAAAATCTGCACCAATCACCATTCTCTCTGCCCTGGGTACACTCTCTATCACTTCATCTAACTCACTCCAGAATTCTTTCTCCTCCATCTCACAACCAACTTGTGGGGCATGATCACTAACGACAATCAGTATCACACCTTCAACTTCCAGCTTCAAACTCATCACCCTTCCTGACACCCTCTTCACCTCCAAAACACTCTCCACATACTCTTCCTTCAGGACAACACCTACCCCATTCCTCCTTCCATCCACACCATGGTAAAACAATTGAAGCAATCCTCCAATACACTTGGCCTTAAAACCCTTCCATCTAGTCTCTTGCACACAAAACATCAACCTTCCTTCTTTCCATCATATCAGCTTATTCTCTACCTTTTACCAGTCATGCTGCCAAAGTTCCTACTCTTACTTCCACTCTCCTCCCTTCTTTCTTTCCTCCTCCCTCTGGACATGCCTTCCTCCTCTTCTTCTTCTCCTTTGGCAAACAGTAGTCCAATTTCCACCAGCACCTTGTAGGCCAACAGCACTGGTGGTGGTAGTTGTTAACCCGGGCCTCGACCGATTCGATATGGAATTCTGTGTCGTTGTCTGCATATTGATTTGGCAGAAGTTTTATGCTGGATGCCCTTCTTGGCATAATCCTCCCCATTTATCCGGGCTTGGGAACGGCACTAAGAAATACACTGGTTTGTGCATCCCTAGTGGCTGGATTCCTTTCCAATATATTCCAACTGAATATATAAAATACTTCTAGTAAAAATTCCTTAACATTATCATCTTTGCACCATATCATTCACACATCAAATCCCACAACAATGAGTATATCAAATGTAATGCACTGAACTTAATGTTTCTAGCTAATTTTACTCAATTACCTGTTCTTTCCCAGTCCTTAGAGTGAAAAAGTCTTAAAAAGTTTTATTCTCTTGAAATAGGAGATTTTCCTTGATTGTGATACTCTTCTGTGAAGTAGTAATTCTCGGCTAACACAGCTCAAGGAAGAGCATAATTGAAGGTCATTGGTCCATCTGCTAAAATTAGCCCACTCCAAATTAATCGATATGCGCCCATTTTTCATTGTCTAACTGCAAGCTCTAAAGTCAAAGTTTAGGAATGTTTGTCATATGAGGTCCAGCATAGAGCTTTAGAACTTTAGAACAACAGAAAAAAAGAAGTTTGCTGACCAAGTATGAATTGCAAAGTGGAGCTGCCTAACTAGCTACAAACATCCTTAGCTTCAGTGAATCAGATATAATGGGAATGGCATTTTGTTTATTTGTGCTGATGCAATAATTGCTTATGGTAAAAAAAGGTTATGGACAACAATAGCAACTTTTTTATCTGGGGGTTCATCAGTCAGCAAGTAGAACCTTCACATTGTCAAAAGGCATCATTGTAACAGATGGATACATTTATGATAAATGTATGACTTTAATTTCTTATTCTCACTAAGGTTGTTGGGGTACTGGAACCTATCCCAGCAGTCGTTTGTGTTACATTTAAATATGCTGATTTCTGAGCTCTCATACTGCACTGCAGTTTACAGTATAACAGGCTTTATACTTAACTTTGTGAGTAGATGTAGATGATCATGTTTATTTTGGTTAATTTATACAAAAAAAATATATCTTATGGTAATGATTATGATTATGAAATAAACCTAAATACACAATGTGTAAAAATAGTGGGAATTCATAAAATGGTTATGCAATATGCAACATTTGTATTTTAACACTCTTCATTCATTTTTAGATAAAGAATATTAAACAATAGCAAATTAAGCTTTATTAACATAATACTGTGAATCCAGTTTTGTATATCCAAAAAAGTGAGAAATAGTGATATCTATTTTATCAGCTAAAAAGTGTGTCAAGGACACAGAGAATCTCTTGGTTGAAGCCAAAATGTTATTTCTCAACAAAGTAAATGGATTCTGCCAAAAAGAGTCAATTAATTCTAAAAGGCCTGTTACGGCAGTTAACAGTACTCTTAATATATGTGAACTACACTTATCCAAAGTCCTTCTTGTTTCAAACAGTTGCCTTGTGAGATTGGATGGTTTGAGTGGTTTAAAGCATCTTTTTCAACCATTAGCCATAGTTAACTCATTAAAACAAACATTAAATCATTTGCCTTTCTCCTTCTTGTTATAATACAAATGAAAAATGTAATAATCCATGAGCAGATGCAATTCCTCTCTAAAAAGTATAGCAATAAAGAATTCAGGCAAAAATGTTCTGATGTTTAAGTCTTTAAAAATAAAGGTAAATGTCAACAAGGGAAATTCAAATGCAAGTAATAGTAATGATTTATTTATTAAATTCAAATTACAAATTGTATGGTTATTTTCTACAAAATATTTTTGTATCACAATTTTTTTTCTATGCAAGATAATTTGAATAAAAAAGCAAAGACAAAGTAAAGAATGAATCTCTGTAAAGAATGGTAAAACAGCCAAGAAAAAATTTATTTGTGTAAATTTAGCCATGTCACAATTGTTTCGCATTCCTTACTTAGGGCTTTGTGTAACTTTCAGCATGTTCTGTTCCCTTTTATACTTCCCCTTCAGCTTCCCTAATGGTTTTCAGTGGTGGTTAAATCTGGGGTCTGGGATGACCATATCATAATATTAATTATTTTGCCCTTAACAATTTTTATATGCAATTTGTATGTTTTTGCTCATTGTGTTGTTGTCATTGTTTGATGTGTCAATGTATTTAGGTGTAAAACAAACAGTCCTATTTTAGGCAGTTTGCCACAGTGTGGGCTATTTACAACTTCTTTAATATTGCTGTAACAGTTGATATAAGCATTTTTAGGTGCATAACTAGTAAACTAGTTAATTTAGTCATAGTTACTTAAAAACTACCAGTACTGGTTCTTGTTTTCAGGGTATTCACGGGGCAAATTATATAGTAGCCTATAAACACAATTTATTAAAGGTTCACAGTACAGCTCTTCTGTTTTTTTGTCCAGATGTCTTAATATTCTAATCCTTCACAGTATGGGTTATTTCATAATAATTAATTATCACAAATCCTGATTCTCAATCTCTTGGCCCATGCTGACAATCTAAATAAAAACACCCCATCCCTAGGGATAATGAATGATGATGATGAAAAGAAGAAAGATTTAAAATGGCCAAGCTTTTATTTTTTTCATTTCATCATTCATTCCTCCAATTCTTCCCATCTTTCAACTGGAACATAGCCCCTGATGCTGATGAGCAAACAATTTGCTTTTCTTTAATCAGTGAAACTGATTTACAGTAATATTAGTAAGAGGGGACAGATATGAATATTAAACATAATTACATTGAATGTTAGACATTAAGTAATTCAGGGTGAACAGACAGTTAAGAGACAAAATGTATTAGGATTGCTCTTTCCATGTGTAATGTAAAAGAGTGCTGTTTACATGGGCAGTAAATATCAAGAAATATATGTATATGTTAAGCCCTCATGCCACTAAACACAGGGACACTCTCAGTTTGTAGTGTTAGTAGTGTTAGTAGTGTAGTGTTAGTAGTGACAGCAGAATAAAAACAAACTGGGGAAAGATAGAAATGAACAACACAAACAAAAATGCAATGTGGAACAAACCACATTTAGGCAAACCTGGGAAAGAATGGAGAGGCTGAGTTGAACTGTAGCAATTACCTATCTGCATACTTGATCTTCAAGCCACTGAATACAATTATAGGCATGTATTGTAATAGAAACTTTATCAAGATATAATTTAAACCAATGAATATGCCCAACAATTTAATCAGGCATTGGCTTTTTAATTTTAAGTAATCATCAAACAGCTAGAATGTTTACTAATAAAACAACAAAATAACTTCTTTGCTTATTGAATGCTTTGTGTGTAAACTTGTAAAACTGAGGTAAAAACAGGGACTCCTGAACATTGTATCGCCTTAACCCTAGTCTGAGGAAAGGATGGATGGAGGAGGGGGTCCAGTCTTTTTACAGACATCTGTCATAGTTTGCAGCTTGTTTTATCTCTGACCCACTGATTTCCTGCATGACTGCACAAGAACTGGGATGTTTAAACGGCCTACATTACACAAGGCCACTCCATATGGAGTAGATAATCCGCCCTCATCTCTACTCTCTTAGAGTGCTAAACTGGCTGTGTGCTAGAGCCTCTTGTTCACAGATTGTAGGATTGCATCATTTAGAGATCAACAGCAAGACAGTGAAAGTGCTTTCTTTAGTAGGGTGGTGGATGGACAATTCAGACCTTATGCTGGTGGAATTATCCAAAGGTGAGGTGGGCTCTTGTCTTCAGCTTTTGGTCGCAATTACATAAAACTAATATAAAATACTCATTGGGAAAATTGCTATCTAAACAATTAGAACATCATTAATATAATCTACCTATGATTGTGTGACCTTATCAATAATGTAATTCTTGTTTACTGTGTGTCCTTATGCAAGCCTGAACAAATGTTTCAATTAAGAAATATTCCATTCAAAATTGTAGTCAAGAAATTTGGGAATAATTCTCTAAGACCTTATTATACTATGGGCTTTGGCAGACTGATATCTTTACAGAAAGATATCTACAATATCTTTATTGTATCTCAGATCTTTAAGTGAAAATAACTATTTGAAATTGAGAAAACAAAGCATAGCCTACAGTGAACCACAAAATGCTTCTTCTGCATTTTACCCATACACACCATGCAGCAGGGGACAGACAAACATCTAACGCCCAGGAAGCATTTGGGATTGAACCTTGCTCAAAGGTTCCTCAAGGCATCCTTCTGGTCTGAGACTTAATCTCACAATCTTCCGATTATGGGGCCTAGTCCCACTAGGCACAAGGCCGCTGTAAACACAGATTATACCAACTTGTGACAACAATAGTTTTATGAGCTCCCAGCTCCCAGATTTGTTCTTTCCAGCTTTGTTCAAGTGAAAATGATAAAATCATTAGAGCTAATACAGAACTAATCTTTCTTTATCAAAAAGGATAAATTCTCTGATGTGACCCTAGCTGCTAATGTCAATATATCATACAAACATCAGATATCAATGTCAAAAAAAAAAACCCAAAAAAACCACCCAATATGTTGTTCAGTTCAGCTTTCATTATGAAAATATGCTCCTCATAAACCACCAAGTCATGTGAGAACAGGTTTTACTATTAATACTAATAGTGAATTAATACTATTCATAAATAAATATCACTCTTTATTTTATTTCTTTATTTTTTAAAGACCTTTTTCTCTTAAAGTTTTCTCATTGCCATGTGGAAGAACTAGATAAAAAACTAGAAAAAAAACTAAAAGATGACTGAGAGGGAGGGGTAGACAAAGGTTCTTTTGGGCAGGAATAAAACATTTTTGAAGGGAGCTCAAGGTTTTACTGTACAATAAAATAAGCCTGACTATATAAAGTTATATCAGATATAGTACATGTTTTAATTTTAATTAATAATCATCATTAAAACTGTTATATAGCAAGAAAGTGTTTGTGTATAAATAAATACACAAATAACAAAATAAATTAAATGTATATAAGAATGTTTCAGTAACACAGAGGCATACTTGTTTAAATTGAAACTTAAGGCGGTATACAGTTGCATCAGATGAGAAGTCCAATCCGCAGGGCAGCTGTGACCTAGTGGTTAGGGAGTTGACCCTGGATTCGATTCCCTAACCAGTGGGTTGCCCTGAGGTACCCATGAGCAAGGTACCGTCCCCGTCACTGTTCCTCAGGTGCTTTCAATAGCTGCCTCCTGCTGCATGTGTGTGTATGGGTGAAATGCAGAGGTTGAATTTAATTGTGTTGTGCTGTGCTTCACAATGACAAGGGTAGTCACTTTCTACTTTCAACGCCTTTTTATAAACAAGTCTGAGATTTATAGATGAAAAATATATATTCAACAGATATGCAAACTCAACAGAAGAAAGTAATCTTAAGAACTGCAAACGAAAACACTGTCTACAATGACTTTATTCATATTACAATGCATTTATGTTATTCTAAATCTAACCTAACCTAACCTAACCTAACTCAATCTAAATCTCTGAATTATACAGCCAATAAGTACCGACAGAGGATTAGGGAATAGGGGTTAATGAAGACTGAACTGGAATAAAATGTTTTAAAAAATGGTTCCAAGGGCATTGATTAGCTGGCATAAACAAAACTCAAGATTCAAGCAAAAGAAGATAGTGTACACTGGTGTAATAAAATCGATCTGTTAGTTCAATAGTTCAAACATTAATACCATCAAACCAAACTCAAAAGCCTAGTAGTAAGGCTAAGATTCACAAACACTACATTCTTACCAAACAATGACATGTCAGCAGCCAGTTACTACTGGACTTTAAATGAACCATGAGCCCAGGATGTTCTAGTACATGCTTTTGTTATGGCATATAAAAATCAACTGAAAAAAGAAACACAAACCAAATAAAAATCATGTAGAGATGCTCTACCTTAAAGATGATGGGCCTGAAAAGCATCCTGAAACAAGCAAATTGAAACATGTTTGTGTTTTACTGATTCCTTTTTGCCTTGAGAGAAAAGACTGCATCTTTCCTTAAAAAGAGACAAGAAAAGGACTCTAGACTGATTATGCAGGCGAAGGCCTTGGGGAGACTGCCTTTATACAAACAGCATGAAAACCTTGCATGTCATTGGTATAACAATCTCACAAACAAAGACATGCATTACTGTTATGGGCTGGCTTTGGGCTCAGATGGAAAAAAAATACATGAGAGACATTGAATCTATAATTAATAAGGAAAAAAACTTGATTATTATGTATGTTTCTGAGAAATAAAAAATCCATTAAAGACCAAAAACAGTTTTAGATTTAGCCTTTAAAAGTCTCATTACAAAGACATGGAAAGGGGGCACTTTCACTCTTAATTTGGCTGAGTCCAGTTAAGGGTTTTGCTCCTTCATGCACAGTACTTTGTACTCATTGTTTAGACCTCTGTGCCTTAATGCACACATATTAATCCTGTCTGAAAACATAATCTAATTACCATAAATGGCCTAAAATTAGGGAGGTCACTTTTTCCATATCTAACAGAAACATTTAGTGTGTCCCCTGTAAAAGTGGTGAAAAGTATAATAGCAGAGAAGGTCACAGAGGATTTACTGAAAAAACAACTAATTTTTTTCTTAAAAGAAAAATGCATTAGATTTTAATAAACTACAAAGCATGTGTTTAATCTCTTTTTTTTTTTTCAAAATAGAGTTTTATTTGAGGGGGGATAAGAATGCAAGATTACAGTTTTTAAGAAAACAGAGAATAAGAAGTCACATATAATAGCAACAACTATAAGCTGTGGAGTCGCAAATATGACAAGAAAATCACTGAGGTGATGCAAATTTTGTGAGGGCAGTTGAGTTTACTGAAAAATGTGATGGCTCTAGGACCTTGAGACCTATTCTAAAAATACGCTTGTGGTGTGAGGAAAGAATGAAACTGGTTCTAAAATGTAATTGCACACCAAATTCTCTGTGTTCTTGCGAAAAATCTTAACCAGTAAATATGTGCACATCTGTAGTTGCTCCATGTTTTCTCCTTTTGTAGATGAAAGCAGTTCCTGAGTTTGAGAGATTGATTTCCAACCATTTCTTAACTGACACACTTCAGTCTTCAGCTTTCTTTTTCAAATTATCTTTGCCATTCTTCTTCTTGCAGTTTGTTGAGACTTTTTCAAAAAATGTGCATTGTATTGTACTTTTTATGAATGTGGGAATGGGGGTATGAATGGGGATACATAAATTTTTGTCCATCAATAAACCTCAAGATCATTTGAAAACTGCATTGAGTTTACTCTGTTCTTTTGTAATATACTTTGATATGAATTTCTTTAACAGCAGAAATCAGAAATTATTAAATGTTTTGAACAAACACATAGAGGAAGGCAAAAAGGGGGGGTACTTTTACACAACACTGCATGTTGTCTACACTAACTTCAAGTATCAAAATTTAATCAAGGCTATGACTGCAAAAAAGAGTGGGTCCTATTCCATTTCATTAAAACCTAAAGAGCCAATGACAGATATAAATGTCGATATAGATATTTATATCAAGTAGATCATGTTCTTTTTCAAAATGTATATTAAAATCTCAAACCATTGTTGCTTAATCAGTAAACACTAATAATCACTAACACTATAATCACGTTTTAAACGTTTTAAACAAGAACTCTGTAAAAGGCCTTGGTGGTTTGATGTAATAAGCGAAGAAGATGTCTTGTATCTGGAATGATTATGTTTAGAAAAAAATAAATGTTTCCTGATTGATAATAATGGCATTTTTATGAATGGGTTATTTATAACTAGTATTTCTGAGAAAATATCAGCCACACAGTGTAGCGGAAGTGCCTATAAAGAGAAATTCACATGTGGTTAAACATGCAAACAATTTGGTAATTTGTCTTTCCCAGACCCCTCAAACACAATGGATTAGTTTAATAGCATAGATGACAGTATACAGTAGTCGCATTCAGCCATGATGGGATGAGGAACAGCTGTACCAATCACTGAAACACACATGCATGGAACACACCCACACCCACACACACACACACTTCTAAATATTAATACAAAATTGAAACTCAATTCAACGTGCTTAAATAGGGTTGGCCAACAAAACTAACCTGTTTGTGCTGTACGTTTTGATAAGTGTTGTGTTCTCGTCAAACCCTTTGATGTGGTGGGATTGATCTAGTAAGAACTGGGGGCCTCTTTGTTTCTCATTGCATCCCTGTGAGCTGTCTGATCCCACCATGCAGTGCGACATGGAATCTCTGGGGTCGCCATCATCTGGGCAGGCTGGGCAACTCGAGAGAGAGAGAGCCTTGCTGGATTTCTCCCATGTGAGCCAGCTCTCCAGATGGCCTCAAAGAGCCACATGAGAAGCGCAGCCAAAATTTCAGCCCTAACACACACACAAAAAAGGAGGCAAATGCACTTTAAATATTTTATAGATAATCTACATTTCGTCCTCATTGAATAAATGACATTTAGATGGTGCTAATCATATTAGGAAATAAAAGAGCAATTTTGATAAAAGATGAATCTTATTTCTCTCACTGATCATGAACACTAACACTGTTTACTTGCTCTAGATGAGAGGCAAGTGTTTGAGAGAGCAGCAGGGATGAAAGAAGTATCTTTAGTTAAATTGTATCTCTGAAATTGAATCTAAAAGCAAGAACATCAGTTTGCAGGACTTCATTTGGTGTCTTGCAGTTATCATTGAAGGACCTGTGAAATTATGGATTTTGAGGTGCTTTTCTAGGCCTTGTCAGTAAATATCTAAAAGTCTACAGACAGGGGAAAGACTTAAACTAATGTTTTGAAATATACAATAAATAATTCCCATGACTGTTGTCATGTTGTGCATGTGTGTGTGTGTGTGTGTGTTGTGTGTGTGTGTGTGTGAGAGAGAGAGAGAGAGAGACAGACAGACAGAGAGCAAATATCATGTACTAGGATAGCCCTTTTGACCAAAAAAGTTGTATATTTCATGAACCTTGTAAGAAAATTTGTAAGACTATTTGTCAACTGTTGTACGGATGCTTGAAGTAATTGATGCTTAATTTGTACACAAACTGCAGAGGCAGTTTCCATCACAGCCTGTGTCTTTAGAAATCATTAATCTCTAATTAGGGCCAGTTGGGACCAGCAGTTAGAAGGTTAAAGAGGTTCTGACAGCCCTAATCATTGCTCAGGAAGCTGAAAATATATGCAAAGTCTCAGCAGATGGGGTGAGATTGGCCTTTGCCAAGAGATAACTGTTATTCCTTTGCAACTCCAAAGCTGTCATCCTAATAGCCACATTTTGAATGTATTAATGCTCTGGTTACAATGTCTGTACATTCTCTAATGGTATGTTTGCCAGAATGTGTGAACCAAACATATACACTCTCTTCTTACAAAGTATTTAAAGTGAAATCAACAAAAGATGTGAATCCTAAAACAGCTTTCAACCCCAAATCATGTTTTGACCATGTGTTTTACATGTTAAGAAAATGACAGTTAGTTTATTTGATTTATTTTTTTGGAATATGTTAATCACACAAATTAAATGGAAACTGAGCTAAATTTGTAGAAAAATTAGTTTTTTTTGCTTATGAGATCAGAAATTGTGAGCTTATTTGAGGTTTGACATATGACCGTACATCTATTGTGCTTGTGTAGTAATCACGGTGCACAGCACAGCATAGCACACAGTGAAACACAACTAAATGTAAGCTCTGCTTTTCACCCCTACAGCAGGGGGCAACTATATCAAGCACCCAGAAAGCAGTGATGGGGACAGTACCTTGTTTAAAGGTAGCTCGGAATAACTTATTGGTCTGAGGAACCCATGACCTTCTTTACTCTTCTCTACCCAATCCAACCTCTCTGTACTCCTTCACCTCTCCTCTGCACCTCCTGTAACTTTGTACTTTTGACCACAAATATTTAAACCTTATTCTCAGCATACTCTGCTTGCTTCCAAAGTTTCCAATGGTCTAAAGCTTAGATCTAAAGCTGTGGTTGCTGAATATTAGATTGCCACAGAAACTAACTAACCCAAATTAAAAAAAGACAGCCTTTTCACTTATTACAATCTACAGGCCATCAGGTCCTTACAAACAGTTCCTAAAGTAATTCAGCAAATTATTAGTATGCTTAGCAGTATATAACGACAAAGTAATTTGTTGATGACTTTAATGTTCTTGTTGAGAAAGAACAGGATTCACTGAAATTAGTTTTTACATCAATCCTCAATTCCTCAATGTTTTTTTTTCTAAAATGCAATGGGGCCCTATCATTATCATAACCACACTCTGGAACTAATCCTAACAACAATTATGTAGAAATCATAGCTCTTATTCCCCAGACAACAATGATCTCAGATTGCTACCTCATCACATATGAGATTCAAACTGCCTGGAAAGAGGGCTTCACAGATTACAAGAGGGCACTAACACTTGCCCGCTCAGGCTTCCTTTCCATGCTGACACAATGCAATAAAAATAATCCTAGATTTCTAGACAATATCTAACTCACAAAGAATCAGGGAGCAGCTGAACATCAGATAACTGCAATATACAGTAGTGCAAGTTATATGTATTTCTTTGTAATAAGATTGAAGGCATTAAACAAGAAATGCAATACAAAGTACCATTCCCACCACACCTGCTGCTCGAGATATAGAGCAAAATGTAATTCTAACAGTGCAGTTGGCCTACTTTTACCCAGTTTTACAGTTTAACTGTGTAAATTTGCTGTCCCCTCAAAGTAACTCAACACACAGCCATTAATGTCTAAACCACTGGCAACAAAATTGAGTACACCCCTAAGTCCCTCCCTGGTGTCATGTGACTCGTTAGTGTTACAAGGCCTTAGGTGTGAATGGGGAACAGGTGTTTTAAATTTGGTGTTATCGCTCTCACACTCTCTCACACTGGTCACTGGAAGTTCAATATGCCACCTCTCTGTGAGAACTCTCTGAGGATCTGAAAAAAAGGTTTTAAGTGAAACAGACTATTCTTGTCATTGCGAGGTCACAGCACAGCACAGCACACAGTGAACCACAGCAAAATTGGACCTCTGCACTTAACCCATGCAGCAGTGGGCAGCTTTGAAAACACCCAGGGAGCAGTGACGGTACCATGCTCAAGGACACCTCAGGGCAACCTACTAGTAAGGGGTTTGAACCCACAATCTTCCAATCCTGTGGCCAACTCCCTAACCACTAGGCCACCGCTACCTAGTTTGTTACTCTACATAAAGATTGTCCACCAAAGAAGTTGAATGCACATGCTCAGTATCATATCCAGAGGTTGTCTTTTTAAAATGGACATATGAGTGCTGCCAGCATTGCTCCAGAAGCTGAAGGGGTGGGGGGGGTCAGCCCATCAGTGCTCAGACCATATACCGCACACTGCATCAAATTGGTCTGCATGGCTGTCATACCAGAAGGAAGCCTTTTCTATAGCTGACAAGAAAGATGCACAAGAAAGCCCGCAAACAGTTTGCTGAAGTCAAGCAGACTAAGGACATGGATCACTGGAACCATGTCCTGTGGTCTGATGAGACCAAGATTAACTTTTTTGGTTCAGATGGTGTCAAGCCTGTGTAGCAGCAACCAGGTGAGGAGTGAGGAGTACAAAGACAAGTGTGTCTTGCCTACAGTAAAGCATGGTGGTGGGAGTGGCATGGTTTGGGGCTGCATGAGTGCTGCACTGGGGGGCTACAGTTCATTGAGGGAACCATGAATGCCAACATGTACTGTGACATACTGAAGCAGAGCATGATCCCCTCACTTCGGAAACTGGACTGCAGGGCAGTATTCCACATGACAATGACTCCAAACACACCTCCAAGATGGCCACTGCCTTGCTAAAGAAACTGAGGGTAAAGGTGCTGGACTGGCCAAGCATGTCTCCAGACCTAAACCCTATTGAACCCTACACCCTAACCACTAGGCCGCCACTGCCCCGCTCCTGATCCTTTGTGTAGTTAAACCCCAGCCACTAGGAATGCACAAGCCAGTGTATTTCTTTGTGTCAGTCCCAAGTCCGGATTTTATGTCAGGAAGGGCAACCAGTGTAAAAATTTTGCCAAATCAAATAAGCGGACAATGAAACAGATTTCCAATGCAGATCAGACGAGGCCCAGGAAAACAATGACCGGTACCAGTACTGTTAGCCAACAGGGTGCAGGTGTAAATTGGGCTACTGTTGGCCAAAGGAAGAGAAGAAGAAGAAGAGGAGGAAGGCATGAGCGGAGGCAGGAGGTGAGAAAGAAGGGTAGGATAGTAGAAGTGAGGGTAAGAACTGGCAGCGTGACTGAAAAAGATAAATAATTAGCTGATATGATGGAGAGAAGAAAGGTTGATATTTTGTGTGTAAGAGAGTAGAAGGGTAATAAGGCCAGGTGGTGGAAGCCAAAGAAGGAAGACTACAAGGTGACATTCAGGCAGGAGTTAAGACAGGCACTGGGAGTTGTTGGGATTGTGTTGGGATTGTGAAGAGTTACCAGATTGTTGGGCAACTACTGCAAAACTGGTAAGGGAGACAGCTAGAAAGGTACTAGGTGTGACAGAAGAAGGAGGATAAAGAAACCTTGTGGTGGAACACAAAATTTCCAGGAGTGTATACAAAAGGAGAGGCAGGCGAAGAAGAAATAGGATTGCCAGAGAGATAAACAAAGTAGACAGGATTACAAGGAGATGAAATGCAGGGTGAAGAAAGCAGTGGCAAAGGCTAAAGATAGGGTGTATGGGGAATTGTATTAGAGGTTTGACAGAAAGAGAGAGACTGAGCTGTGAAAGATGTGCAGCAGGTCAGGGTAAAGGATAAAGTGCAGATAAAGAACAGAAATGGAAATGTACAAGTGAGCAGAGCATGTTGAGCTGATGGAAAGAATACTTTGAGGGTTGATGAATGAAGAGAATGAGAGAGAGAGAAGATTAGTAAGAGCAGTGCTGAAGAAGATGAAGAATGGAAAGGCTGTTGGTCAAAATGACATACCTGTGGAAGCATGGATGTGTTTAGAAGAGATGACAGTTGAGTTCCTGACCAGATATCCAGCATTCCCATGCTGGTAGTTTTGGGTAATAAAGAGTAGCAATAGAAATAATACAAACTCACAAGCGGGCAGAGCATGTTCAGCAGATGGAAAGAAATAGATTGAGGGGAAAATGAATGAGGAAACTGAGAGAAAGAAGGTTGGATGCCATGAGGAAAGTGAACCAGGAAGTGCAGCGAATTAGCTGCTAGTAACAACCATGAAGAGGAGTGGAGATGGAGTGTACTGATACAGAATTTTCAAGAATAATGGTGATGCACAGAGCTGTAAAGACTATAGAGAGATATAGTTGATCAGCCACATCATGAAGTTATGGGAAAGATTAGTGGAAGCTAGGTTAAGAAAAGTGGTGATGATTAGTGAGCAGCAGTATTGTTTCATGCCAAGAAAGAGCATTCGGATATTTAATCTCAATTTTAACAATACTGAGTGATTAGAGTAATATAAAAAAACATTTAAAATTGAAGAAAAGACATTTCAAAATGTTCTGTAAAATGTAATAATACAAAAATGTGAACTCTGGTGAGGAATAAATTAGGACACCTCACCTTTATTCCCAATTAAAATGGCTCAAATCACACACAGGTGTAGCACATAAGGTGCACATGATTAGAGCATTGTTACTCAGCATTTTGAAGGCGGTTTGCCCAGTTAACAGTTAGACATTTAGTTTGTACCAGCTTACCAAAATTGTACCAGCTTATAAGACTGGTAAGCGATTTAAAAAGATCTCAAAAGAGTTTGCAATCAGCCATTGTCCAGGAAATAGTCTACAAGTGGAAGACATCCAAAACAACTGCCAACATGCCCTGGTTTGGCCATCCAAGTAAGTTCACTCTGAGATCAGCCGTCCAAGTAAGTTCATCCTGAGAGCAGACCTCAAGATGCTTAAAGAAGTCTCCAAATCCATAAATTGTTATCACAGGAACTACAGCAGGCTCTTACTACTGTTGATGTGAAAGTGCATGCTTCTACAATCAGAAAGAGACTGCACAACTTTAACTTGCCTAGGAGGTGTGCAAGGAAGCTTGAGGAATATGTGAGACCATCTGTAAGAACATTAAAGCTGAAACAGAATGGGACCCTGCAACATGACGACCCAAAACTAACCGGTAAATCCACCAAGGACTGGCTGTAAACTAAGAAGTGAAGTAAAAGTCACTACTCTTGTCATTGCGAAACACAGAATAACACACTGAACCACAACAAAATTAGACCTCTGCTTTTTACCCATACACACAAACACGTGCAGCTGGGGACAGCTATTGAAAGCACCTGGGGAGCAGTGACAGGGATGGTACCTTCCTCAAGAGTACCTCAGGGCAACCTACTGGTCTAGGATATGAACCCATGACCATCTGATCCTGGGGCCAACTCCCTAATCACTAGGCCACCACTGCCCCTTGAAATAGAGAGTCCTAGAGTGGCCGAGTAAACCCAGACCTTAATCCTATTGAGATGCTGTGGGGTGACATGAAATGGGCTGTACATAAAAGAAACCCCTCAAACATCTCACAGTTTAAAGAATTCTGCATTAAGGAGTGGGGCAAAGTCCCCTCAGACTGATGTCAGAGGCTGATAGTTGGCTACAAGAAGCATCTCACTGCGGTCATATTGCGGGGGTAACACTATAATAGTGCCTTACATTTTTCCTCAGAATACACATTTTTGTTTATCTTTTTTGTTTAATGAATAAATCAAGGATAATTTTTGTTGTTTACCTGTAATTAAATCACTTTCTTTTCCAGAGATAAATAAAAAAACAAGATTAGATATCAATATGTGAACATTTCTTAATGAAGTCCTAATTTTTTCAGAAGACTGTAGATTTGAATACTTGGGAATTTAAATACTTGGGATCAACACTCCAGAGTAATGGGGAGTGTGGAAGAGAGGTGAAGAAGAGCATGCAGGCAGGTTGGAATGGGTGGAGAAAGATGACAGGAGTGATATGTGACAGACAGGTACCAGTGACAGTGAAAGGGTAGGTAGACAGTAGTGAGACCAGCTATGTCATATGGGTTGCAAATGGTGACGCTGATGAAAAGACAGGAGGCAGAGCTGGAGGGGGCAGAGTTAAAGATACCAAGATATTTGTTGGGTGAAACAAGGGTACACAGGATTAGAAATGTTATATATATTATATAATTATATATTATATATTAGAGGGACAGCTCAAGTTAGACGTTAGACGTATTTGTTTGTAAATGTGCAGAGGAGAGACAAGGATTATCTTGGGAGAAGGATGCTAAAGATGGAGCTGCCTAGCAAGAAGAAAAGCGGAAGACCAAAGAGAAGGTATTATGGATGTGGTGAGAGAGGACATGCAGGTTCTGCATGTTTTCTGGTATCTCCATCTTCAATATCATCCTCTAAATATAATCCTTGTCTCTCCACTGTCCAAACCAACACAACGTTGCTTCTCTAACTTTTTCTCCAAAATGTCCAACCTGATATGTCCCTCTAATATACTCATTTTTAATCCTGACCTTCCTCATCACACCCAACAAACATCTCAGCATTTTTAACTCTGACAATCCAGTAACCATATATGATCCATAATTATGCACGTGCTGAAAGGATGAAAGGATTGGCTGCAAAGCAACTGCAAATTATCTGATTATTTGAAATTTTTGTTTCAAATTACTGTAACAACCTGTCAGTTGTCCTATATGGGTTTGTCATTGACCCTGACCCACTGTTGATTCTCTTGCTTTCCCATCTTTTCTGTAGTGATTAAGAAAATAATGACTCACATTATCAGCAGCTTAGAGTTTCTGTTGCATAGCCCTTTCATCTACATTCATACTTAAGGTAGCTCATAAAGAAAGCAAAGTAGGTGGCCTTGTCTTCCACAGAACTTGAATGGCTTTTGTTCACTGGGCCTGGATTTTTTTTGCATGTCCCTCAGCTCTTAGCCTTGCCCTGGAGAAACTTTCATTCATCAAACTCTGCTCTCTGAGAGATGGATTTTTACAAAGAGTGAAATGTTTATACCAATAAGGAGACCAATTTGACCTACTTTAGGCATTGTGTAGCCTTGGTATACTGTTTCTATCTGTAGTTTATCTGTTATCATGCAGTTTGTCAGCACACTCCATTCCATTTATTAGCTGACTCAAGGAGCATTGTTGACCAGATATTAAGGCAGTGGACTGTTGGCAATGACTTGGCGATGTATGTTGTGCTGGTGTATGTATATCAGGCACAGTAGCTTTACTAGCACTTTCACACATCATGTTATGATTGAGAAAGGTATGCCACTCAAAAGTGTCCTGCTAAAAAATTACATGGAAAAATTAATCTGTAACTGTATGTAACAGTGTTGTGGGCTGGACCGGACGCAAACGCGGAATCTGGATTCTGGGACTGGGCTTTATTAAACATTAACATAAATGTATGCACATTCAAAGACTAACCAACTCACACAAGTGAACCGAACAGGTATCCAGAAGGAACGAATCTCTGTACTTATTCACTGGGATCTATATACCACTGATGTCATAATGAGGCGCCAGGTGTGCCCAGTCAGGACAGAGCACAGCGAATTGTGACACTGTACACTATATAAATTGACCAGTGAGAGTATGCACCATCCTGTCCATCCTTGTCACACCAAATGAAAATCTCAGCATCTTTAACTCAGCTCCACCTCTTTTCTCTTCGTAAGTGCCACAGTCTCCAACCTGTACAACATAGCTGGTCTCACAACTGTCCTGTAAATCTTCCCTTTTACTTTCGCTGGTAGCAAACTATTGCTCAAGACACATTAAACATACAAGAAAATATAGCTCTTTTGAAGCATTATAAAGCCATGACTAAAAGTTTGCATTAAAAAAAAAAGATAACACAAATATTCATTTTCACAAATTTTGCTGCCTCAGTTTGCATATACTACAGAATTATGAAGAGTGATCAGATGATTTGCAATTATTTGCAAAGTCCCTCTTTGCCCCCCCCCCCAAAAAAAAATAAAATTCCATCAAGCATTTCAGTCCTGCCACAAAATGATCTGCTGACATTATTTCATTGATTCTCTTATTAACACGTGAGAGTGTTGATGAGAACTGGCATGGAGATCACTCTGTCATGCTGATTGACTTTGAATAGTAGACTGAAGGGTGGTGCTTGAAATGGTTCTTCCTCTGTTAACCATGGTCTCCATGGTTTCACAGGCAAGGATATTGCTGCTTCTAAGATTGCACCTAAATCAACCATTTATTGGATCATTGAGAACTTCAATGAAGTGGAAGTGGGAAGTGGGTTCACTCACAATTTTGCCTAACAACACAGCCATGAATAAAGAATGGTACCAAAACAGCAGCTTCTCCTAGTCATCCAAGAATAGTTTGGTGAAGAACAATGTCTTTTTCAGCATGATGGAGCACTCTGCCATAAAGCAAAAGTGATAAATAAGTGGCTTGCGGAACAAAACATCAGAATTTTGTGTCTATGGCAAGGAAACTCCCCAGACTTTAATCTCACTGAGAACTTTGGTTAGAATCTCAGACCACAAGGTTGCCCCGAGGTACACTTGAGAAAGGCACCATCCCCATTACTGCTACCTGGGTGTTTTAAATAGCTGCCCCTGCTACATGGTGTGTATGGGTGAAAAGCAGAGGTTGAATTTTGTTATGTCTCACTGTGTGTTGTGCTGTGTATCATGATGACAAAACAGTCACTTTCACTTTGCTTTCACTTCATATGAAACCACTCCCACATTATGATTATTATTGATGTTGAACATTAAACAACATTCCACATTATTCTGACATCCACAGATAACACATTCATAAAAGAATTGGCAGACTTATTATTTCAGCTGAGTTCTTTAAGACAAGCTTTTTCTTGTATGGGACAGTTCTCTCTGGAATGTGAGACACTAAAACAGTTAAAAGACCTATATGAGCCTAATTCATGTAATAACATTTTTTTTCTGTAAAACTCCATGTTCCATGTTCAGTCATTAAAACCTTCCTTCCTTCTCCACATAAATTGTTTTTACATTTGCTTATCGCAGATTATTCATTAGGTTCCCCAACACAACATATTATGAATGATATATTTGATATATATATGTGTATATATGTATATATGCATTTAAATAATTTAACCTTGTCTTAAGAAAGCTGATGAAAACCCTGCACTGCCCAGGAAACAAAGACAAACAAACACACAAACAAACAACAAATAAATAATTAAATAAAGCAAGCAAGCTCTTCAAGGCTATGGCACAAAACATTTTGTTTACTGCTGGCACTTGAGAAATGGACCCATGCAAATGTTTCATTTTCAAAGCCATCTGTTTTTTGAAATCTACAGTAACATGAAAGTGACAACCCTTGTCATTGCACAGCACACCATGAACGACAACGAAATTGGACCTCTGCTTTTAACCCATGCACACAAACACCGTGTAGCAGTGGGCAGCTATTGAAAGCGCCCAGGGAGCAGTGATGGGGACGGTACCTTGCTCAGGGGTACCTACTTTTTGAGGGAATCAAACCCACAATCTTCCGATGCAGGGCCAACTCCCTAACCACTAGGCCACCACTACCCCACCATTGCATTACTGTAGTGACTTCACTTGTAAGAACAAGAATTCCAAGAACATACCTGCCACCTCTAAGGAACAGAGAGGAACAATAATTTTTAATGAGATAATAAGTAATTAACTTTATCACTTTCATTTTTTTTACAATATTTGACATTTGTCTTATTTATTCAGTTCGCTGAATCATATGCACATTGAATAAAACTTTAATGCTTAAATTAAATTTTTAGCAGATTTTTTGTAGTTATTTGATGTTTTCATTTTAACCTCTTTTCCTGATATCCCTGTCAGTAATCAGCATGACTTTCCTGAACCAAAGCCTGTAAAAGTCAGATGTTTTCAACAGAAACTGCAGGTGCTGTTGAACCCAAAAGTCAAATGTATTTTTTAAAAAAGCCTAATTTGCTTCATTATTTCAGAGTCCCTCAAGGCAAAGGTAAATGAAGGTTAGCAGTGGCCTATGGCTGAACTAACAAATGAGTGGTAGAGAGAGAGAAAGAGAGAGAGAGAGAGAGAGAGAGAGAGAGAGAGAGAGAGAGAGAGAGAGAGAGAGAGAAAGATAGAATGAGATGTTTTCTGACTATAAAAGTTTACAAATATAAGTGTCTCTTATTGACCACTCTTTATAAATAGTCCTCTGTCTTTAACTTTACCTATAGATAAACAAGAAAATAAAAGAAAAGAAATTTGGTTATGAGATCGCAGGAATAAAAAGTATGAAATGAAAGTTCAGATTTTCAGCTTTTATTTTCAGGTATTGACATCAAGTTATGGTAAATGACAGAAGGTTGTGCCTTTTGTTTCTGGCCACCCAGTTTTTTAAGTGAGCAAAAAAAGTATTAAAAAAGTGGTTTATCAGATACAATAGGCACTATTTTCTATATAATTTAACAGACCTGGATGTAAATACATACTAATTTCAGACCTGGATGTAAGTAAATAAAATCAGATCTCTCACCTTAGATCTCATTTTCATCTTTTGACCTTAAACCCAAATATTTTCATTGCATAGCAAACAAATGCATTACATACATTTTTGACCTCAAAATTCTACACACAACACTATACACAATGACAAAGTGAAAAATGTTTGCTTGCAAATTTATTCAACAAAAAGAGTTCATAGCTCAAAATTGCAACCTGTTTCCACTGATATTCCTTCAGAAGTTTCTACAACTTGACTGGAGTCCACCTGTGGTAAATTTAGTTGATTAGACATGATTTGGGAAGGCACACACCTTTCTATATAATATCCCATAGTGCTTGTCAGAACACAGACCAAGCCATGAAGTCCAAGGAACTGTCTGTAGACCCCAGAGACCGAATTGTATGGAGGCACAGATCTGGGGAAGGCTACCGAAAAATTGCTGCAGCATTGAAAGTCTCAGTGGCCTCCATCATCTGTAAATGGGAGAATATTGAAACCACCAGGACTGTTGCTAGAGCTGGCTGTATGGACAATCTGAGCGATCAGGGTAGAAGGGCCTTAGTCAGGGAGGTGACCAAGAAAACAATGGTCACTCTCTCAGAGCATTGCTCTGTGGAGAGAGAAGGACTTTCCATAAGGGCAACCAATTCTGCAGCACTCCACCAATCAGGCTTGTACGATAGAGTGGCCCGACGGAAGCCATTCCTTGGTAAAAGGCACATTTACATTTATGTCATTTAGCTGACGCTCTGATCCAGAGTAATGTACATTTATTAACTACAGGGACAGTCCCCCTGGAGCAAATTGGGGTTAAGGGTTTTGTTCAGGAACCCAATGGTGGTAAGGCTGGAGGTGGGATTCAAACCTGCAATCGTTTGGTCTGTATACAAGTATCCTATCACTAGACCACCACCACCCCCTGGAGATTGTTTTTTATTTGTAATAAATTTGCAAACATTTCAAGCAAACATTTTTCACTTTGTCATTATGGTGTATCACGTATAGAATTTTGAAGTAAAAAATGAATTGAATGCATTTTACATTTATGGCATTTAGCAGACACTCTTATCCAGAGCGACTTACAGGGCCTAATTACAGGGACAGTCCCCCTGGAGCAACTCAGGGTTAAGGGTCTTGCTCAGGGACCCAGTGGTGGTAGTGCTAGAGGTGGGATTTGAACCAGGAAACTCTTGACCCAGAGGTGCATAGGCAAGTATCCTACCACTAGACCACCACCACCACCCTGGAATTTTGGAATAAGGCTGTTACACAGGAAAATGTGGGAAAAGTGGAGCGCTGTGAACACCTTCTATATGCAGGGTATATGCTACTATTTTAATTTAAGCTTATCATCTTCTTTTTCTTTTGGCTGCTATAACCAGTTATAAACTCTCTGGAGTGTCATGTTATAAAAATGCTCTTTTTGAAGAACCAGGTCAGATTTTCAGTAAATCTTTAATTAACAGCACTGAAAATATTGGTATTTGCCTGATTTGCCTTACCTCTCTGTTCTATTCTATAAGGAGCATAAATAATGTTTAATTATAGAAATGAGTATTATAAAAATGATTAAAAAAACACAAAAAACAAACAAATCTTAGGTCAAGTCAAACTTTTGAAATCGCAGTAACTTACAACAGAGATTTTCAAAAAATAAAAAGCATAATGAATGCTAAGCATTAAAATTCACTGCATGTTTATTCATAAAAGGCAACAGATTAAACATATCTATACAGTACAAGTGCCACACGTTTCTTTCTGATGGAAAGCATTCTTCTAGTGTGTGAATGTGAAAGGTCCTCAGATGGGAGCATGAAGAGCAGACACAGTCCACAGGTAATTAATTCATCATTAGCCTTTCTTTGGTAAACCCAAAGCCACAACTGCAGTGCTCCTTTAACCTTGAAGTTCAGGAGCGGCCAACTGTGATAATCTTTCTGACTGCCATTATTATCATCACAGCGTTTGAACACTATGTGTGCACACAGATACACAGCATAGAGGAGGGTGGGAAGGAGGGAGAGTATGAAAAAAGAGAAAAAAGATGAAATGAGAGAGAGAGAGAGAGAGAGAGAGAGAGAGAGAGAGAGAGAGAGAGAGAGAGAGCCATCTTTGGAGCAACCCTTTTGTCACCACAGAATCATATCTGCATTACCCTTTACACATCAGACAGAGAGCATTTAGAAACAGGAGGGGAATATTGACTTTTCCTTTCTTTTCTCCCCTTTATTTCCAAATCACTGGCAAGGCATTTAGTGCCTGCAGGAATGTCAAATCTCCAACCTGCATTTTGATGTCCGGGCCTCGGGTTAGGTTTGCTTTGGCATGCTTCGAGCACTATTGTATGTGCTTTAGCATCCATTAGGCGTCCTTGACTCAGTGTTACATTGGGCCTTTATGGTCAGTGCCTGTACTTACAGCCAAAGCAAATCTAGAAACAAGTTATATTAGCAGAACTGATAAAAAAAAACAAATCTTTTTTCATTTAGACTTTAAGATAAGTTAGCTATACACTTTACAGAGTTTAGTAATTTAGTATACGTTGCAGGTTTTATACATATACAGTACTGTGCAAAAGTTTTAGGCAGGTGTGGAAAAAATGCTGTAAACAAAGAATGCTTTAAAAAATGGAAGTGTTAATCATTTATTTTCATCAATCAACAAAATGCAGTGAATTAACAAAAGAGAAATCTAAATCAAATCAATATTTGGTGTGACCACCCTTTGCCTTCAAAACAGCATCAGTTCTTCTAGGTACACTTGCAAACAGTTTTTGAAGGAACTCGGCTGGTAGGTTGTTCAAAACATCTTGGAGAACTAACCACAGATCTTCTGTGGATGTAGGCTTCCTCACATCCTTCTGTCTCTTCATGTAATCCCAGACACACTCGATGATGTTGAGATCAGGGCTCTGTGGGGGCCATAAGAATTGATGCTGGTTTGAAGGCAAAAGGTAGTAACACCAAATATTGATTTGATTTAGATTTTTCATTTGTTCGCTCACTTTGCATTTTGTAAATTGATAAAAATAAACAATCATAATTTAAATTTCTGAAAGCATTCTTTGTTTACAGCATTTTTTCCACAACTGCCTAAAACTTCTGCACAGTACTGTATGACTCAAAACATCTAATGTTTTTTACTCTGTGTTGGGTTTAATTCTTGAATATGTTTTACAAGACTATGATTGATAGTTTCAATTCACCTCAAGGCTATGGCACAAAAATTGTCTCCATTTAATTAACCCAGTCAAACAGTTCATTATAGTCTTTTGTTATAGTGTTTCAATGAATGTTACTGTTCTAAAATAATTATTATATATTTTTCCTTACTTCCTCTACTTGATTTGAGACAACATTTGTCATTAAATTATTTCAACTAATTTATTTGAGTTATTTTTACAACTCAATGATAAGCTTTTAACAACAACAGTTTTACATCATATCTGTATTTAAATAAATAAATGTAAGTAAAAATGTAAACATCCTTTTATTTCTGCAGAGGATTCGCCTGACTACATTTACATTTACACTTTTGCTTGTATTGCTGTTAGAACACAAATGGAATTTCACAGAGGCACTAGTAGATATTTGCAATATTGTAAAAAAGTTTCTAATTAATGTTTTAATTAATGTATTTAATTTTCCTCTTGTTTCAATAGAAAATAAATAAAATAATAATGCCAGTACCATACTTTTAACTCCAGCAAGTATTGCTTTAGAATTATTGCAGAACTGATTATGATTTCAAAAGAACTCAAGTAAAGTAGTAGTGCCTATGTTGATAAGAAGATTCTTCTTCAGAAGATGATGGAAAAACAAACTGCTGGTAGTCCATTCCTCTGCCATCTGTCCTTCCTCCTCCTCATGGCCTTATTTTGCCAACACTCTATCATCTAGCACTTCCCCCACCCAACAACCTCTACACCTATTTCATGTTGCTTAATGCCACCCCACTTCTTTGAAGTTTTCAAGCAAGGTTCAAAAGAGCCAGGTGCTGAATCATAATATTAAAGCAGAGTGGGGTGGGGGGGAGGCTCCATAAAAGCAGGAAGATCTGAGCGGGCCAAGGCAACAAACATGGCTTTCAACTGCCTTTTTGTTGGCCTCTTCTGCAGATGTCACCAGTTGTTATCCCCAGTAGAGACTTCAAGCTTGGTGCTGCGCCCCTGGCTCTGTCCAGGCACACGTTTCAAGTGTCAATCACACAGGGAGGGCTATAGGACACAGCCGGCTTCCTGGTCACTGTCCTGTGAAAAGTGCCAACATTTTGCCATTCATTTGACTCACTCAGTATACAGATACAGAGGTATGGGTGTGTGCATGTTTTTGGGAGGGGGAGTGAACTTTAACTAGGCTATATTTCTGAACAGTGGGTTTACACTACAAGTTCCTTGATATGACTGCCACATAAAAGTCTTTTAGATCTGAGCAGCAAAAGATATTAAATGATCTGGTGCACTATCTGGTGCAACAAAAACTTTCTTTTTCCCTTTCCTGGGAAGCAACATTGTCTGGCTTTCTATAAATATGTTTAGCACTCAAATGTCCCAGAAAAATGAAACAAACTTTTCAGGGTTGGTCATTGCCTGGTGAGATTTTAGTAGCCGATTGATGTTAGGGCTGAAGGACATCAAACAGAAAACTGTGAATGGTCTCAATAACATCTAAGTAAATGCCTTAGAATAGATTTATTCACTGCTGTTAAAAGCAATGCATATGTAGATGATTTAGGGTGGCGAGAGAAAGGGGGGGGGGGGGATGATCAGCTTGCACCTGAGTGAGAGACAGATATTTTCGTAGAACCTTCTAAAGTTCACGGTTTAGTATTTTTTATCTAAATGGCCATCAGCATTGTTAAAATGTAGATGTTAAAAGTAATGTTTATTCAAAAAGTAAATACTCAAGGAAGATTCTGATAACTGAAAAACCTACTTAAGCATCACAAACAAATATTTTTTTCTTGTTATAGTGCATCTGGAAAGTATTCACAGTGTATCCACTTTTTCCACATTTTGCTATGTTACAGGCTTATTCCAAAATGGATAAAATAAATTTTTTACCTCAAAGTTCTAGTTTCAAAGTTTCAAGCACACATTTTTAACTTTGACATTGTGGGGTGTATAATTTTGAGGTAAAAAAAAATTTAATTTTGGAAAAAGGCTGTAAAATAGTAAATAGTGAAAAAAGTGGAGCGCTGTGAATACTTTCTGTATGTACTGTGCTTTCCATCACAAACATTTTCTAAGACCCTATTTTTTTAATGAAAATATGATAGCTTGACATAATCTGTGAAGTAGTTTTTTCCTTTATTTCTTTTTTTTTTGAAAGAGAAACCACGATAGAGAATGCAAATTGGCCTTGGATATATTTTTTCAGTTCTTGTATATCCCTATTTTATTTCCATAGTAGGGCAAGCACATAAGCAGGTTTCCTAGCAAGGACACTCTCAGTCAGTGTGGAAAACATCCTGGATAAATGGCAGTGAGCAGTCATTATGGATTTTCCCTGCTGTAAGACCTTTCAGGCCTTATTTTGGGAAGAACTGCTTTAGGAGGCCATTAAGTATACTACACTCAAACAAGGCAATATTTTTAGATGGTGAAGCACCACTGTACTTTTAACTTTTTAGCTGTAACACTTTCAACAAAATGACTCTTTTTATTTAAATGATCTTTGAAAAAGCTAGCTTGAAGGAACTTTAAATAAAAAATGTATATTGCAAAGTGGAAACAATTATGTTGCCTAAATAAAATAAAATAATGAAAAGAAAGAAACAATGAAAAAATGGCTGTTGAAAATGTAAAAAAAAAAGTTCTGTTTGTTACATTTTGAGGCAATAAAATATTTCATGCAAAAGTTGATTCATGCTATAAAGCTAACATGTTGGCTGTTTAACTGGGGATTTTTCTTTGTAGCAAAATTGTTGCTCTCTCATTAGTTTTCAATAGAAATAAACGTCTTAGGATTTTTATTGAATGTTCCTAGTCGTTTGAAAAATTTTACAGTAGACAATGGGTACTCCATTGTCATTGCATCAGTAGGATATGATCGCTATGGTTCATAATGACCTACAGAATCTTCCTCCTGCCACGAGCATATTGACACTACTTATTTCAGCATGAGTGAGAAGATGAAGAAAAGAAAATTACTGTATTTAAATCAATTGTACTGAAATGCATCCCCCATTTCTCTCTCTCACTCTCTCTCACTCTCACACACACACACACACACACAAAATCCTGAGCTGTAGCGAATTTAGTGTGTAGCCTTATTATTAATTTATTAACACACGAAAGACATTTGACTATCAATAACACAAATACCATACAACATTTCTGACTTAACATTTTAGGAGTCATTTAACTTTATCTGCCAACAATCACTCTGATTGAAGATCTGGTGACTGACAGCAGCTAATTAAATGCTATATGCCATTTTTGGGAATGTCTTTGTTTGGGAAGGTCAGTCTCAAATATATAAAAAGTATGACCAGAAAATTTTTTGTGACAATATATTTTTATTACAAGTGAGTAATCAGTCCTTCAAAGACATTCAAAGATAGCTTTAGTTTAACTGTGTAATTCAAACCACAAAGTGAAGATCCTGAACCTTATCTGAACTAAAGTACAGCCAACTGTGTCTAAACTAAGGTACTGCCAACTGCACAAACACAGTGAAATAGAGGTGTCCCTTGGGTGGAAGATTAACGGGAGGCCAGTTGCTATGTCACCTTTCTCAAAAAAAAAAAAACTGATTGGCCCGAGGAGTGATGCAGAGGATCTTGGCACCGCTGCAAGTTTGGTTGTTTAAAAAAATAGCAGGAAACATATATCTGTCAGTCTCCATTTAAAAGTTCACCTGTAAGGAAATGCTTTGGCCAGCACTACTGACGCAATCAGGGTGCTTAGCGACACATCCTCTAATCCCTGTTTTTTGAGATGATACATGCTGCTCTGCCACCAACATTCCTGCTTTGTGTGGAAATTATCTTGACCAAGCCTTTCATATTAGTTTTGCTATGTTCATCATGTTTGCAAGAAATGAAAAAAGGCTAAAAGAAAAAGAGGTAAAAAGCAAGAGGAACTGAGAAAAAATAGGAGACAAAAAGCAGGACATTCATGCCCATCATTGTCCAACACAGTGTTCCCTTTTTTCTGAGTCACATGAGGGATGTCTTCAGAAAATCACATGCTGGAATTTGTTTCAGGGCCAAGGCTGTTGAAGGTTGTGGCATAACGAAGCTATTCTTCTACCAGCACCACATATGGATTGGTTTCACTAAACACTAAACAGCAGACAAACATCAGCTTTCTTTGTTTTCAAGGAGGGTCCCTAGAGTTCTGGAAGAATTAAAAGGAAATGGCCTTTTGTGGTCCTCAGTGTCAAACAAACAAAAAAAATGTATTATACTTTCCAGAAACAGCTTTTATATATGAGCATAATGAAAGCTATAACCACTTATCATTCACTTTTTTACAAATCCATGTCAAGTCAAGTAGGTTTTTATTGTCATTTCAACCATATACAAAGTACAAAGTGAAATGAAATAACGTTCCTCCAGGACCCTGGTGCTACACATAAGACGACATCAGACAAGACATGTCACAAGACAAGGCAAACAAGTACAGACAACAACAGACAGTACATTCATCCTTCAGAGTGCTGCAGTGTTATGGAACAAAGCAGCACAAGTTGTTGGGCAGTGTAATAGAGCAGCAGTGTTGTGGTTAAAGTGTGGAGTGCAAAATAAATAAAATTAAAATAAAATAAATAAATAATAAGTGGCGGTAAGGTGGTTCATGTACATGAATGTGCATTTGTGCATAACAGCATAAAAATTCCAGCAGTAGCAGAGAGCAGGTTATTGTGAAAACATTCACACAAGTGGTGTGTCTGTTACAAGCAACAAAGTTTAAACCTGAATAAACTTGAATAAGAAAAATAATTGCAACTATTATCACTAAAGCTCAAAAAGATAATACAGTCTATTTGTGTATTTGTGTATGTTCTTTTCAAAGTGCAGCATCAAACAAATTTTGTCCCAGAAGAGGATATCATATACTATGACACTATACAGGGACATTTAAATAAGCATTGTTTGAAGAACCTTGGGAAGCAGGAAATACAGAAAGCATGCCAGAAGGACATGGAAATATAAAGAGTTGAAGTCTCATGTATCACATTTTCAATGGATCAAATCTGTCTTTATATTTTATGCTTAACACATAAAATGCAAAAAAATATTTTTTTTATCATAACAGTGAAAACCATGTGATGGTATAGGTGCATAATCACAAGCACCAGTGTATAACCTCATACAATATCATAACATGCTTTATAAACTGTATTTATATTTTCAGCTGATGCTCTTTATCCAGAGCAACTGGCATTTCTTCACAACAGGGACAGTCCCCCTGGAGCAATTTGGGGTTAAGGGTCTTGCTCAGGAACCTAATGGTGGTAGTGCTGGAGGTGGGATTAGAACCTGCAATCTCTTGGTCTGTAGGCAAACATTCTACCACTAGACCACCACCCCAGCATTTCCTAGACACAGAATAATTGTTAGTTTGAGGTATTAATTATGTATTAATTATATACTTTTTTAAATTAGAACAAATGGTTATGTTTGTATATTCAGTCTCTTTTAACACATTTAGTAATGTAAAATGAAGTGTGAACACAAACACAAAAAACCTGATATTCAGTTGTAAAATTCACTCTTTAACTAGAATGAATGTATGCCTTGTATTATATAAAGGGAATTAAATCAGAAATAATATTCAGACATCAGTGACTGGTATTCAGTACAAATATTACAGTAAACAATATTTTCCAGACAATACTGCAGAAATAATACAATAATTTATTTGTATGTTCCTTGATAGAAATTTGAAGGGAAAAGTGGAAGTGAAAGTAAGAATTTTTCATTGTGAGCACATAGCACAGCACTTCACCACAACAAAATGCATTCTTTCCATTTAACCCTTATACACACCATGCAGCATTGGGCAGTTCAACCCAGTGCCTGGGCACCAGTGATGGGGATGGTACCTTGCATGCCTCAGGGCAACAACCTTCTGATCTTGGGGCCTAATCCTTAACCACTAAGGCCCCTCTGCCCCAGGAGGACAAAGTCCTACCACTGTAAAATATGGTTCTTCACTGTGTCTACACAATGCTTAGTGACATTGTGTAGACATCAACCGCCTGCATGTCCTCTCTTTTTGGCCTTTTTCTTTGTCCTTCCTCTTCTCTTCTTGAGGATGGAGGAAGCTCCATCTTCAACATTCTTCTTCCAATAAACTCCTTGTGTTGCCTCTGTTCATGTCCACACCAATGCAATCTCACTTCTCTTCCTTTGTCTCCAAATCGTCCAACCTGAGCTGTCCATTTTTCTATACTTGTTCCTAATTCTGTCCATCCATGTCAATGCAAATATCATCTTTAGCTCTGCCACCACATCTAACTCCTCCTCCTGTCTTTTCTTCAGTGCCACTGCCTTCAACTTATATACCTTAGCTGGTCTCACTTTTGTCCTGAAACCTTTCCTTTTACTCGAGTTGGTACCCATCTGTCAGTCCAGCCACTCTTCTTTACCCATTCCAACCTGGGTAGACATTCTTCTTCACCCCTGCTCTGCTCCCTTACAGACATGATTACACCCATTACTCTGGACTGTTGACCCCAAGTATTAAAATTTCTCCTACTTTGCTACCTCTACTCCCTGCATCCTTACCATTCAACTGTCTCCATTTTCACTCACTCTAATGTATTCAGATTTTTTCCTACTGACTTTAATTTCTTTCTTTCAATAGAGAATATCTCCACCTCTCCTGAATCTCCTCAAGTTGCTTCCTACTCTTGCTACTGATCACATCATCAGCAAACTTCACACTCCAAGGGGACTTCTGTCTAATCTTATCTGTCAACCTGTCCATTACCAGGGCAAAAAAGAATGGTCTTAGTGCTGATTCTTGATGTACTCTACTGTTACACTGCCCTTATACACATCCATTACCACGCTGACATACTTCCTTGCCACGCCTGTTTCCGACTTCCTCATACAATACCACAACTCCACAAGTAGGTCCAAAAAGATACAATACAGCTCCCTCTGACCTCCTTTGTACTTCTCCATCAAAACCCTCAGAGTAAATATTTTATCTGTAGTGCTATTTCTTGGCATGAAACCTCACTGCGGCTCACTAATCATCACCTCTTTTCTTAACCTAGCTTCCACTACCCTTCCACTGCAATTTATGCTGCGGCTGATCAACTTTATCCCTCTATATTTACTACAGCTTGGGCATCACCCATATTCTTGAAAATCAGTACCAGCTCACTTGCTCTCCATTCCTTAGGCATCTTCTTACTTTCCAATATGATGTTAAATTATCTGAGTCATCTGGACTATCAGCATTTCCATTCTTCATGGTTGCTCTTAGCAGCTAATTCGCTGCTCTTCCTGGTTCACTTTCCTCATGTCATCTAAAATTTTCTCTCTCTCAGTTTCCTCATTTATTAGCCCCTCAAATTATTCCTTTCATCTGCTGAACATGCTCTGCCCACTCGAGATTTATTCTATGCTACTCTTTATTTCCCAAAAAACCAGCATGGGAATGCTGGATATCAAGACAGTATTGATTATTATAGTGATTTACTTAAGAATGATATAGTCCAGTTTCTTTTCAAAATATCTTGTGACAACTTTCATTTCACATGATATGATATTTAGGCATTATTATTATTTTTTACATTTGTGAATAAATATTTTTTTCAATATTTTTTTTCCCAGGCTAATTTTTTCAGCACACACCTTTCAGCTTTTTCACAAAGTATGTTTCAGATTAATCTTAAAATGGATCAATTTCATCTTAACATATCTTTAAAGACTACATTACAGAAGAACTTTTTAAACAGCAGGTCTTCTTGGGAATCAAATAGGAATTATGATAAAATAACACATTCATTCATTCCATCAGAAAAGAAAAGTTTGCTTTTCATTGTCTGAATCATCTCAAGAAGTTGAGATGTTTTGCTGATGTTAGTGTTTCCAAAACTCTTTAATTTGATTATGAACTTTAAATGCTGCGGATATCTCCCTTTCCATTGCCGTTCCCCAGATCTGTGTCTCAATGATGTCTGATGAATGCACTTGTATAGTTTTATTTTTATATATATAGGTAAGTAAGTAATTGAATCACTGTTCTTTGCTAATATCACAGTGCACTGGGATAAAACTGCAGATTAAGAAGGATGGTCAGAAGTGTTATGGTTTCTTGTGTCCACCTGGCTAAAATGTGCTGCCAAAGTTTTTGTCACACCTTTCAGTTCCATCAACCCACCTTTTCACCTCTCTCCCCTGGCAGAAGACATGTTTTCACTGCTGTTTCAGTCCCCATAGAGAGATTCAGCCAATTAAATGACCTTGGTGATCTTCCAGTTCCAACAAAATTATTCTGATTTGCATAAATAAATCCACAAACCTCTTAAAATGTTAAAAAATGGAGTCAAACAATAATGTTTTTACTCTTTAGCTGTTTAAGCAGTTATAAGAATGTCTTGATTTATCTACAAAACCATTCCAAAACATAAATACATAAAAAAACTTGTATAAAAAAATAGATTCCACCACTATTATCATTACTACAGCTGGATTTTGTGAACGTGCATATCATGTTGGTCGTCTATTCCATGTGTTTTCATTGACAATCATTCAATATTAAGATCAAGATTAAGACTGAAAGACCTAAGCTTCTGGTCCTTAAAGGTCTTAATGTTAGTTGTAGCTGTTACACAACTGCCTATTATATCTTGTCACTAGTAAACATTGCTTGGCACATACATGATTCAATGATCTTGTTCATGTAAGGAAGATTAAACTCTATACATTTTAGAGCTGAATAAAATTACCTCTACTGAAACATTAGATGTTTAACTGTTTTCCATCCCCTTTACCTCCTTCCTTAAAACTTCCTGTTTGGAATCACATAAAAGATTAGGGTCAAGGGCAGGGGCTGCAATAGCACACAGCTGCATCCAAGTGCTGTTTTCACCCTCACCATCACTAGAAAAACAACTTCATTTTATACTATATTTCAGCTTTTAATATTTTGAGAAAATATGAATGATGGACTACAAAGTTTGCAGTTTGCTACAGCAAATGTAAAAGAGTAGTTAGATCCTACTCTCTTTTCACTTTCAACTTTGTAACGCTGCATCCTTTTTTGAGTATCATCCTTTAACCCTTCTCTTTTATACAACTGCTTTAGTACAGCTCACAGTGACACATTGTCATTTTCTAGTGTTTAAGATGCGCTCCTAACTCAACATAGACAAAAAGCAGATTTCATTACCATAAGCTATCTTATGGTCTGTCTTTGGGATGAGTGTGATGCTAAATATGAGAAAGCTAACAGCTGGTTGTTTATCCTTATTTGAGTGCATTAACCTCTTTAGCTGCTTTTGGATTCAGAAAGAAAGCAACCCTGGCAGTGGTCCATCCCCTGGCAGGAAGACATGGGGTAAAGTCCAGTGAGAAAGACAGGAGGAGGAGCTGGGTAAACATGAGCAACATGAGCAAACCTGGCAGAGAGAGAGGGAGAGAGGGAGGGAGAGAGAGAGAGTGAGAGAGAGAGAGAGAGCGAGAGAGAGAGAGAGAGAGCGAGAGAGAGGAATGATCAACTTGCACCTGTCTGCTTTGCTTGCACAAAAAAAACCACAAAGGTCAAGTTTGTCCATGCAGAAAAATGCTGCAGTTTTCTTATGCTTGTTTGGCTGGCAGGATGATGGAACCCACTTTTGGAAGGGTTCCAGGGACAAACATGGATAAGACACATGCACACACACAAATACACAGACAAATTGGAAGGGTGAAATCATGCCTGTTGTTGCTGGCCGAATCATGACTCCACTGGAGCACTAAGGGGTAATGAGGAAGAAAGAGCACATCTGCACAGAGATGGCATGCCCTTGGAGCTTTCATAGTACTGAGAATAACTGCACTGTCTATGCATCTTATATGACAGCTGACTCCTATGTTACTATAGTTGTGCTGTGTAATAAGACATAAAATGCATTGAAAGAACTGCTTGAAGAGCTAAAAGTTGCTTAGTTTTCAGAAAAGCCAAAGCTAAGCTCATTGAATCTAGTGATGAAATAAACTGTTCGGCCAAAGATCAACCATTAATAAGACCAAAAATCTTGAAATGCTCCCATGTGGTTAGAAAAGAATACTACTTCTTTCAAAAAACAACAAAAAAATGTCTCATAGGTTAGATCAAGAACTTTATCCTGAGGGCAATGTTTAACTTTAAACTAAATGTCTATGTCTAACTTTATCTGTATAAAAGCACTTCAGACATATCAGGAATATAAACCTTAAAAAGCTGAAAAGTAAGGTCAAATGACATGTGTAAATATGTGATTTTATTTGTAGTTCATTTGAATGTAGTAGCTCAACACAAATCAAGAGTGGTAAATGAAAACACCTGCTTGTGGCAATGTCCTTCACCTTAAGACCAAGGTTAAAGCACTTGGTCTCTCTGAACCTGTTCTTCCTGAGTAAATAATATGTTATCAGAGTGGCCCTAATGGACTCTCCTTTTCTTTCAGTGAGGCTGTCCAGAGACAGAGGGTTCAAGTAAAGAAGCGCCTTTGCATTTACTCTATGGCCCCTTTTTGTTTTTTCATTGCATTTATTGCATTTAAAAATATATATATATTTTATGTGGTTTACATATTTACATATGTTTACATATATACTGAATGCTCTTATATACATATATACTGAATGAATATACTGAACAAACAATGTGGTTTTGTTTGCTTTTATGAGGAAAGTGAGTTTTCTGGGTTTGTTAACCTGGTAACCTGGGAGTATGGGAGAGAGAGTCTGTGTGTGTGTATGTCAGTTTTTTGCACTTCATGTTCATGTGGCTCATGTTGTGCATTTCCTATGGTGTCAGTTTCTTTTTAAATTTTTATGTTGTAAGTTAAACTAGTTCACAATATTTATGCCAACTGTTGCCTTCAATATTTTAAGCAGATTTATATTTTTTCTACAGTATACACACCAATTACCCTCTTACATTCTCTCTCTTTTTTCTTCCTCCCTTTATAAAGACTCCTTTGAGACTGCAACTCTTGTTTTTTGCTACTTTTCACAGCTTGAAAAGGAACAACATGCATGGGAATGGTTCTTGGCCAAGAAAATGGCAGAACAACAACCATCTTAGCTCAGACAGCTTTTGATTGCTTCATCCATCCATATCAAGTTTGTCTGCTGTAGACAAGCTCTTCTCCCTTGATTGTTAAAATGAATACCACAATGTAAAGAGCTTATGAAGAGTCTCTATCTGCTTCCAGCACTTGCAAGAAGAGGCAGATTTTTTTTCTTCCCTTTTGTCTATGAAATGTGACAAACAAGTGCTTGGGCATCATCAAGCTTTATGTCTGTAAAAGGATGATCTTCAGGGAAAACGAAACAAAGCAAAACAAAAATTTACAATTGAAAGAAGTATTAAATTAACATGGGTTCACATTGATTTAAGAAGCTTGAAATAAATATTATGGCACAAAGATACTAAGTATATACCTAGTGTATTTCTGATGTGCTTATTTTTTGCTTCCTTGTTCTAAAGAACTGTTTTTATGTTTTATGATGTTATGTTCTCTTCTAATGCAGACAAAGAGGACAGAGAGGATTATTTTACATTTTTTGTCCTCAACATATCCCCTTTGAATGACCTTTGTGCAAGACATGGAGAAGAAAAATGCTTCTCATAAGATGGGTGGAGCGGGGGAGGAAGAGGCGAATGGAGGAAACTGAGACATTTTCACCTTTTGCATGTCATTGGTTTCCTCATTGCAGGACCTGGTTCCTCACCAGCTGTCATCCTGTAAGGATAACCCGGAGCCTGGAACACCTCCTGTGTCGGCCACACACACACACACACACACAAACACACATACATAAACTGACTTTACTGTCAGTAGTATGATTTTGCAAATGTAATTTTATAATAAAAAAAAGAAAATTAGTGAAAAAGAATCAATTCACAAGTGTCATTAAGGACCCTTATAGGAAATTGTTGAAATGTGGGCCATTTAATCATAATTTGTGGATAGCAATGGTTTCAGAACACTTTTAATGCATTATATATACATATTTAACTTTTTCTTCTATAAGAGACACAGAATCTTCTTTTCTCAGCTTACTGTAGAGATAATTTGACCTGCCTATGAAGCCTCTCTAGTTAGAGCACAGTCTCATTTTTAGAGTAAGAAAGACAACATATAAAAGGTGATCATATAAGGCTACAACAGCAGATGAGCTCTCTCACAATTCAAGTGACATAATATATATTATATATTATATATATATATATATATATATTTTTTTTTTTTTCAGAAATACTTTGGACCCATGACTACAACAAAAATGTATTGCATGAGGTATAGTTTTACTAAGAGCTTGTTGGAGGTATTGTCTTAAGCTCATAGTAAAGCTTGTCAAGACACAACAAAATAATGGCAAAACCTGAGAACTCTTTTACACATACAATTTCTGAGCCAGATTTAAGAATATGCCACTTTTAAGCTATCCATTTTCAAAAATGAACATTGAGAGAGAGACAGAGAGAGAGAGAGAGAGAGAGAGAGAGAGAGAGAGAGAGAGAGAGAAGGAAGGAATTGCTAATCTGTGCATGATGAATATGCTCTGTCGGGGAAGAAGTCTCCAGGCCTAAACATGGACATATGGCGATGATCATCATGATTAAACTCCAACTGCACTTGCTATAAGATTATAGTAACCCTGAGAAAAAGCAGTTAATGAAGTCAGAGACAAGCCACACAAGATTTGTTCAGCATCATCCTCTCCTTGAATAGTCTGTCTGGGTCAGTTCTTTGAATAAACATTCTATTTGCTCTGTATAAAGGGTATATGCATTGTTCCTTAAATTGTTCTAGAATTTTGCCATTATTGTGAGGTAAACAAAATGTACTATATTTTCTTTGATTTATGCTGGTATATTTTGCTACTTTGTGTCATGTTTACTATTCCCTTATTACTTTAATAATTTCATAAGAAACTCATTATAGATAGACAGATAGATAGATAGATAGATAGATAGATAGATAGATAGATAGACAGACAGACAGACAGACAGACAGACATGGCCTAACAGAGGCTTTTGCTTATGTGGATAAATTTGGAGGCATGGCTGCTTCTTCCAACTATCAAGGAGCAGATGCCCACCTGGCCTGCAGAGAAGCCTTTTGGACCAGTGGTCACCCATATGCTAGAGGAGATGAATCCTGCAGTGGGTCGAATACCTCTCTACAACATGTCTTATTCTCATTCACAGAGTGTCATAGAGAGATAGAAAGGAGAACACAATGATCAGCCAATAAAGTCATTGGGAACTATTTCTGTAAAAAGTCTGCTTGACAAAGACAATTGCAAAAAAGTATGTATATTCAATATATTTTTATGTACACTATACTCTATTGCGACTTAAAAAAACCTTTCACCTTGAAGCAATAACATTACAGGAGAAGGAAAAAACCATCTTTTTCTAGTCTTATTATGAACATCTGGTTCTGATGAGAAAACGTTTAAATAATTCATTTCAAATTGGATGGTAAAAATATATAAAAATGGGTATAATATGGAAGTTTGCACATTATATAATATAAAGAGTTAAAAAAAAACTAAACAAGCAGTACAAGAATACAAAGCCTTGATACAAAGACATTTGCAAAGAGTGCAGGTTTTTGGCCTGGACAAACATGACACACAGTTATTTAATCTATTAAGACAGTAATAGGTCATGCTTTGTTTTTTTTTCCACTGCACTGAAAGCCATTTTAAACAGCAATATTCTTGACATTTTTAAAACTGCTGCGTTAAAGACTTTGGTAGCCTTAGGCAAGAGCACTGAAAAGACATTGCTGGCCTATTTGCTATGTCCATCGTCAACGACAATCTTACCTTTCTCTCATTATTAATGACATTAAAGACCACATTGAAATAAACAAGATAGTAAATAGGCAGTACCTATTAATGTCACAAGGCTTGTTAAAACTGACATTCCTTTGTTTGTTCCTAGAATCTGACTGTAACATTCTCTGTCCATTACTCTGGTTTACAATCCATTTGAAATTAGGCTAGCAACTTTTTATCTAGAAATTAATTAATTCTAGAAGAAGAGTGCTGTATGAGCAAATAACACTGAAAAGAAGGCACTAAAAGGGAAGCATCTTGTACGAAAGAAAAATTTCTAAAAAGGAAATTATCTTCACATTATAAATATGTAGTTTTTCCATTAAACTTCTAAATTGCTTTTCAGGCTCAAAAGTTTTTTCTTGTTTTTTGTAAATTGTTTACAAAAATATTTGTATTTTTAGAAATACAGCCTAACATTTTAAAAAGGCAGGTGACAGAAGCTTTTATATTAGTAATTTGTAGTACCAATATATGTATATATGTGTACCCCATTATTAACCTATGCTCATAAAAATGTTATTTGCCACACAGAAAACATGGTGCTTTGAATTTACATTCAAAGTGGATCAAAGTTAAATGGATACATATCATTACATTTGTTATATTAACACATTTCTTACCAAAAAAGCAAACACACACACACAGCAGCTGGGTTGATGACATATATTATTATGTGTAACTACTTACGGTTGGCAACTACTTCATATATATATTTTTTTCATTTGTTCAGAGAATAAAGGTGCACATTTTAGAATGATTTAAAAAAGTAATCTTTTTGTAATCTTTGAAGTTTTTTTGACCTTTGATTTTTGACTTCATAGTCACATGTTTTTTTTTGCTTCATTTCTCTTGAATGTTGATGTTTCTTGAAAGAAACAAAAGGATTACTCACTGCAGTACATTTTTCATGGTTAATTATCAATCCATTATCTGAGTGTCTCCTAACCACTGAAGTATATTCCAGCAGCCCAAGGGCAAAAGCAGTGAAACACGCTGGACAGGTCGCAAGTCCACTGCTAGGCAGATGCACAGACTCATACACTTGCACACAATGTCAGATCTAGGGAGTTAGCATCTCCACTGATGCATGTCTTTGGACTGTGGGTAGGAGGAAACCCACAGAAAGCACCCAGGCCCAGGACCTTGTCACTCTGGGTGAACAGCATGTAGCATAGTGCCACTTGCTGCAATAAATGAGTAAGGTTTTTAGAAACAGATTTAATAATCTCATAATCCCATCATGAAAAAATACTGTAAGGCCTATATAATGCTTGTACATGCCAATGTAGCATTTTATTGCATTGTAAAGCTTGCCCTGAATTAGATTTCCCTGAATGAGAGTGAATGCGGAGGACATGTGTCCTCTCTATGTCTCTCTCTGTCCCAACTCATCCCAAGAGACAGTTTGTTGACCTTTGCTTACATTGTGATACATTGCAGCTAAGCCACATGGCTCTAGCAGACTTACCATGCCCTAGAGAGAAGAGGGGGATAGCAGGGATAGAGGGAGAAGGTGTGTGCAGTGATTTATAAGCAAGTTTCCATGAAAAATTTGTTAATAAAATATTTGCACAGACATGCGCTCTGGGCAGGGTAGATAACCTATCTGTGTTTGACTTTAGCTTCCAGTGCTCTAAATACTCATCTTCTGCCTGTTTGGCTTATTGATTGCTTTGGCAAGAAACTAGGACTCTCCAGCAATGACCAAGGTCAAAGACACACATACTAACTAAATGTGAACGCACTCATAGACACCACCAACAAACACACATACACACACAAAAAATTAGCTATCATGTGATAGTATGTTCTGTAAAAACAATGTGTGGACATACCGATAATGTGTTGATTGTAAGTGAAAGTAAGGATATCTTTTGTTTTTCTGTTAAGATGATCCCATGTTGCTTCTGCTTCTTTTCCTTACCTTAAAAAACTTTCACCTAATGTTGAGATTCCAAGATTTTAGAACTACACTCTCAAGACAAAAACATTTTCATTTTTAAGAGTACTTATATATGGAAGAGGGGACCTATATATGTAACACTGTTGCAAATACATTTGGTAAAAGTTTATAAAACCATTTTTTTGTAAGTTGGTATCTATATATAAAAAAAAAAAACTAAGAAAGAATGAAAAGTGCTGTATTATCACCTAAACTCTCAATGAGCTCTATTTAATTATTCAGTTGGTAATAGTAAACCTGAAGTTAGAATTGTTAACTTTTAACCAAAAAATAATTACTGTGTCTTGCATATCTCCTAAAGACTTCATATTTTACTATGGCTATTATATTAGTAGTTCCTGTTTAGTTTATTGATAAGTACTCTAATCATTAGTTCACTATTGGCTATTTAGCAACTTCATAGTTAATAGTAGTGGGTCAGATGTTAATGTATTGCTGCTCAATAATTCTTGGTGAGTTCCTGCAGTTACCAACTCACTATGAACTAAAAAAAATTCTCTCATATTTTTTTCATCAACATCCCTTGTAAACTCACTGTCCCCAGGATTCTGGATAGTTGATCCCATTCTCCCTTTCTGTGTCTGTTTTCTCAAGCCATGCAAACTAATGCAATGTGCAATAAAAAAAAATGACCAATAACATTCTTCTCCTGGAAATGGCCTTGGTGCAGGCTCGCAGTGCCCTGGAACATCACTTTTGCCTCTTGCACCAAAACAAAGATATTTTCCCCACATTTCACCATACTGTGACGCAGCTCAGGACAACGTTTGAGTATCAAAGGCATGTCAGGATGGACAGGGGTCTCATATAGGAGCGATCTGCATTGTCTGTGCATTTAACCACTTCTCCTAATAAGGCTATAGTGAGGTTTGGGTACAAGGCACTCATTCCTCGCTTTGATCAATGATATTGAAAGTTTAAGGTTGTTTCAGGGACACTGGGCTCCAGACAGTCAATCCCATTCCCATCACATTGTGCATTGCCCTCAAGCATTGTTCTAGAAGTGTCAGTGAACGAGCTTGGACTACACTGGAAGTCCTAAATTCTAAGCTTTGATTAACCTCTGGCAGCAAGGACTCATTCAATGTGATGGCCCACGTGATGACCTATTATTAGCTTGCACCGAGTTTAACTTCCACCCACTGTAAACTACAGCAATGCCCACTACTGCCCCCAACACCCACCTCCATTTCTCCCCACTTACACCTAGCGTGCCCTTATATACATGCATACATATTTGGCTTCTTGCAGTAGGGGACCGAGTGTGTGAATTCCCATTATGAGGCATACTTGGCACATGGCCATGCTCCTCAGTTAGAAGCATTGTTCTGCTGAAGAGAAGAGTGACACAGCTGGAGAAGACACTTGCTGACATTTTCGACTTTTTATGTGCAGTTGGTCCATTAATCAATGGGCTGCATCTATGTGTATGTGTGTTTTTGGGAGGGGGGATGGGGGTGGGGTACAGAAATTTTGAAGAAAACCAAACATACCAGTGCTAATCATTCCAGGCAAACAAATGGAGAAGATGAGGACCGAGGTTTGACTTTGACTCATGGACAAAGCTTCCTCATGCCAGCTCTACCTCTTGCTTTATCTCATCAGTTCAGTATTAGCACACTGCATTTGCTGCTCAAGAGTTTAGCATATATGTAAATTGTACACCCAGCAGCATGTTTGTCTCTGCCCTGCTGACTGCCAGGAAAATTGTTTGCCTGTGAATGTGTGCATGAGAGCTAAAAGAGAGAGAGAGAGAAAGAGCGAGCGAGAGAGAGAGAGAGAGAGAGAGAGAGAGAGAGAGAGCACATGGCTAAGTGTGTCTAAGCTTTGCTGTGTGTGTGCTATAAGCACTGCGTGTGTGTTTCCGTATGTGCTCTGATGATAAGAGAATGAGTGGCCCCCACAATGGGATACTTGAGTACTTGAAGTAGAAAAGGGAATTGTGCGGAAGACAAGGTGGTGGCAACAAAAATCTGAAGACACCTTCTTTTGCTTTGAAAGGAATATGCATTAACTCAATGGCTTCTATAGGTACAATGGTTGTTCAGATTTTTTCTGAGCAAGGAGGCCTCTGCTTTACCCTTTACTAAAAATACGAATATTTTGAAGGTGTGTGAGATGGGCAACCTTTCTCTGATAGTGGTTTTATGGCAGGCCTAAGAGAATAGTCTGTTCCATGTATTGCATTCAGTTGACATGGGAGGCTTTATCTTTTGCCAAACCCAACCATAACACTGTCTAATTCTGCTCAATTTCATGACCCCTTTGACATTATAGTTAAGATATTAAAACACTGGTACACATGCTCATTGTTACTAGTCTACCTGGAAAATAATAATGCTAAAGCCAAGCCACAAGTTTAAATATTAGATAGAACATTTGATGTATAGTAGAAATTGATCCTGCAACTACCCCACTAGTTGAAAAAACCTGCTCCACTTTGCAATATGTGCACATGTATATATGCATTTGACCCATGCAATCTCTATAGCATAATTAGTAAAATAGTAGAACTGAGCTTAAGCTAAAAAATTGCACTGTCACAGCAAAAGAAAGCAAGTTCCACAAATGCATGAGAAAACCTGTCAATGGATTGTCAGTGATTTAGCCTGTTCACAGCCTGAAACATCTCAACCTCATTTAAAATTATTTATTTATAATGAGAACATATAAAGCATATCTTGATCAAGTCAGTGGAGTGGGTGATGTTGGATATTAAAAGTGAACAGAAGGAGCAATTATGAGAGATCACAAACTGAGCTAGAAGGAAGGATTAAATCTCTTAGAGTTTACACTCTTCTCTCTGTGACTTATTCCTTAAGTCACTGATAGCAGTGCTTCTACTTAAAACGACCCCCCCAAACACACACACACACACACACACACACACACACACACACACACACACACACACACTCTCTCTCACACACACACACACACAAATTTTATTAATAGTAACAGCTGCAGATCCTCTGGCCTACACAGAAGACAATAATTCCCTGCTTTCAAATGGCAGAAGTGTGTTAATCTGTGATCTTTCACCATAGGCAGGAGACAGATGGATTCTTTCACTCTCTCACTTTTCTTTATGCGTGTGGGATATCAGCTACAAGGGGCACGGGCATCCTTGGCTAATTAAAGTTAGAAAGAGGGAATTGGAGAGATCACTGGACAGATGGACCGCCTTCACCAAGAAGCCAAGGTTCTTTGAACTCTGACTATGGAGTATATTTTATAAAAGCTCTCCCATTCTCTCTGATTTATAGCACTTATATGGAAAAATATTTGTGTGTATGTTTTTCCTGTTTTATATTTTTTGTTGGTGACAAATACAATAGAAGGATACAAAATTCTGACCTGACCAGTGTATAGATAATGATCCCACAAGGGAAATATTTCTTACATTTACTCTGAATGTTTTAGAACTTTTAGGACAAATTTAGTGCAGAGGTAAAAATGAATTACTTTTTACAGTGTGTGTGCGTGTGTGTTTGTGTTTGTGTTTGTGTGTGTTCTATGTGTGTATTTGTATGTGTAAGCACAGGAGGTTAATAATAGCATCCTGTAAGTTTAGTATAGTTCTTTATATACCAACAAAGTCACAAATGCAAAATACAAAGTACATACAGTTACTTCTGTTAAATCTTGGGTTTGTAAAGTACTTTTAAGATTCACTGCATTTTTTTCCATTTCCAACACAGTCCCAACTTTTTACAATTTGGGGTTATATAAAGCATATTGCTAGGAAAATGGCAAAATAAAAATTATATAAAGATTAGGTAAACATAATCAGTTTAATATTATAACCAAACATAATTCAACATATTTTGCATCATAAATAATAGCATTTAGTATATTTACTTACAACCTATTTTCCTGGTGTTTGAGTCAGCATTAAGCTAGCAGAAAGGCTAATTAGCTTTGCTGTCAGGCTTGACCTGAAGCAGGCTACACTGAATCATACCCTGAGATACTGCAACCATGCTTTTTCAGCTTGTCATCATCTCTTTTATGAAAACTGACCCCTTTACCCCAAATCCACTCTATTACAACAGGAGAAAGGCTAAAGAAAAAGATATAGCCTGGGTTGACATCCAACCCCCAGATATCTGGCCCATTCATCCTTTTCAAACCCATTCCCTCCCAGAATTACAACCTTTGACATCATATTTTAAAACCAGTTGTCCAAGCAGCACAGGAAGTATAACATTGAGAAGACTGAGGATGAAAAAAAAAAAACAGAGTAGGGGGCAAAATATCCTTTCATACAGCAGTGATTTATGGCCCAGTGTAACTCAAAGTTCATAAACTTCCTGACCTGCTGATAGTTTATACAAGCAAAGTGATTTATTTCCATTTCACACCGGACTGCATGTCTTATGTGAGGGATATTCCTAGAGTCCTTACTTTGGCTGCAATAAGGTGTGAGGTAGTAGACAGAGTCTTTGTAATTAGAGTAAGTTAGTTTAGATATTGTTAAACTATACCTTTATAAATGACTTTTTTATTATTAAAAAAGTATTTATTAAAAGTATTAAGAATGGTTATACTACAATAATACAATGAATAAGCTTTTTAATGATAAAAAAAAAATTAAGCAGCATAACAGCATTTGTAAACCCAGATTACATTGTTCTTTTCTTCCTTTTCTTCCTCTCTATGCTATTGTGTCTGGACATTGCCCAGCTTCTTCCTCTCCAAGCTGGCACCTGCTTTAAGGGGATCTCTCAAAACACCTGTCACCCTAGACAGCAGCATGAGCAAGAGCCTGCTCTATCACTGTCACCCTCCCATCACTTGCATTCTTTACCTTATCCCCTCTTCCTTCCATTCATCAACATTTTAGATGTTGCCTTTGACAAGGTCACATGTATTGCTGGGATCATCCATCATTTTCATGTCAGGGCATCTACCAAATCAAGGATACGAACATAACTTATTTATCCATTTACATTCTAAGCTGTTTTATGGGCTAAGGAATATTATAAAAAATTTAACAAATGTTTTACTCTGACTGCCTGCAAACAGTCTTAACATTAAAGATATCAAGATAAAAGAGTTTAAACCACATCACCATTATACTAGTCACCATTATACTAATCACCATTATACTAATAACCAGCCTGATCATCTATAATCATCTGCACCTGTTTCTTCACAAGTCATGCCTTAAGTTAGATGGCTGTGTCATTGAATGATTCATATGTAGCTCACTGTGTGGCTTAATAGACAAATAACAGGAACATGGGCTAGACTGAAAATGAGATTTGTTCTTCAGGAGGCCTTCAAACTGTTTCTGGAGAATTATTCTGACTCTGAAAGCAAAGTTGATTTTGCATGCTCAAGATTACTGCATGTGAATAAACAAATCTCAGTCACTGGTATTTATTTTTAATGTAATAGTGATTTGCCAAAGCTAATGGTTAAGGAGTAGGGCTGGTCTTTTAGAACATTACATTTTTGCTGGTTAATTTATTATTTTGCAGGCTTGTAATTTTAAGAGCCCTACCAATATTGTTCTAAAAATATTAAAACATTGAATAAAATTGTTTGGATGTGGCATTGAATGTCTACTGACATTAATGTTATGAGTATGGTTTTATGGTGACAGTTCAACGGAGACAAATAACAAGTGATTACACACACAAGGAATTTGTTTCCGGCTGCTGATGACTCCCTACTACAACAGTGTTACAGAATATACAATACACACAATGCATGAATTACCCAATGTACATGATTTATGCACATAATACAAACTACACACAACATACACATGGTGTACATACAGTTAACACAATAATACACTTTAGCTAATTATATAATTATCTAAGAAATTCAAGTAAATGCCTTCAAATGGTATAAAAAAGCTGCATAAAAAGCCCTAAAGTTTGGTTTTGATTTTTTAACTGACAAATTTAAATAAAATTTGCATCAATTTATGGTTTCCTGTGTTTAACCATAGTTGAAAAGAGGCACAACAATTATATTTAAGAGGAAACATTTAGATCTAATACACAGTATTCTGAGTAATGTATTGAAATAACACATTACAAATAAAAACATAATAATAATAATAATAATAACAACAACAACAACAACAACAATAATGACAAGCTTCAAGTTGCATAAGTATTTGTATAAGTTGGAAATGTTATTATGAGGCAGAGGAAAACAATCTTTTACAGAGTTAGCTTGTCCTGATTTGCTTACAGTTCTGCTAGTTCTATTTATTAAAGAAATTAATAATAAAGCAAGATTTAAAAAAACTTATTTATATACTCATTCATCAATTCATAGTAATTGTAACAAAATAGTTACTTTAATAGTACTAGTTGTTGTAATATTGAATAGGTGATCTTTTATTATTAATTATTATTATTATTATTATTAGTAGTAGTAGTAGTAGTAGTGGTAGTAGTAGTGTTTTTCAGCACTTGAATTGGACCTGACTTGCTGGCATTGTTTTAACTGCTCCACTTTCAACACAGGGGAGCAGTGTTTTCATTGTTAGTGGCCTGATACTAAACCCCCTGCTACAGTACTCACATCTCAAGAAAGGAACCAGCTGCTTAAAAAGGAAAACAAGATTTTACCAAACAACATTGAAACTGGATGTCTGGTAGGCACAGAACAAACCGAGATAATGATCATGAGCAATGATGCATTTTCTAACTGCCCAACTTCATTAGAAACATGCTTATTTGAAGAATCATTAACAAATGGGTGAGAAATTTATTAGTCACAGTGGTACAAGCCTTAGATATATGATTGTAATCAACCATGATGTGTATTTTGATAAAATTGTCATTGTCATGAGACCTCAGCTGTGATTTGAATGACTGCTGCTTGATCAGTGGAGAAAGGTAGAGCTGTATATCAGACTGAAGATGTGATCATATGACTCCAACCCTGATGATCTGCCTGGATTAAAAGCCTGCAGCTTGCCTGAGGGTAGTGAATGCCTAGAGGAGGTCTTCACTGAACAACAAGTAAATAAAAGATAGGATGAATGCCACTCTACAAAGGCCATGACTGTTAGTGAGCATGGAACTCTGAGTTCCCAAAGGAGCTAATGCATGTATCAGCATAACCAAACAAAACACTTTGACCTTAGATGTTTGTAGTAACTTATCTTTGCCTGAGATGGTTCAGAGCCCATCATTTATTATGGCATCAAGAACACTTACAGCCTTTCTTTTGTTTTCTTTTAGAAGGGCATCATTTACACATCATATTCAAGTATCAAACATGGCATTGTCTCATTTGTCAGCATCTCAATTTGGACAGATCACATTAAATGAGTCATGATAATGTGACAGACAAATTGACAGATTTTTTGTAGTCAATATCTTTAATAATTTCAGATTGTTTTAGTTGAAACATTCCTAGAAATCATTCAGCCTCATATAAATACACAAATACAGTAGGTGGTATTTTTATTGGAACAGCATCTTGAATTGAAGATTTCATGTAAAAGGAGAGGAATAAGAGGAGGAAGGCAGTACGAGAGACAGAAGTTTGGATGGGTGGAAATGAGAGTAGGAACCTTGAATCTTGTCAGCATGACTGGAAAAGGGAGAGAGTTAGCTGATATGATGGAAGAAAAGTTGAACTTTTGTGTGTGCAAAATACTAGATACTAGGAAGGGTGGTAGGCAAGGTGTAAATTGTTTTACTATGGTGTGGATGGAAGGAGGAATGAGATAGGTGCTGTTCTGAAGGAAGAGTATGTGAAGAGGGGTATTTTAGGGGCGATCATGTGATGTGATGTGTAGGTGTCAAGAGGAATGCAGGTCAGATGGTTGTAGATTTTGCTAAAAGAATGGAAAAGGTTGTAGTAAATACATATCTTACAAAGAGGGATGAGCACAGGGTGAAATACAAGGGTGCAGGAAGATTCAAATAAGTGGACTATATCCTTTGAAGGGGGGTCAATCTAAAGGAGACTGGAGACTGCAAAGTAGTGACAGGGGAGAGCGTACCTAAACAGTATATGATGGTGGTCTGTAGGTTGACCTTGGACATCAAGAAGAGGAGGAAAGTGAGGGCAGAGTCAAGGATCAAATGGTGGAAGCTCGAAAAAGGAACACTGCAAGGTGGAATTCAGGCAGGAGTTAACATGTAAGGGAGACGGCTAGAAAGGTACTTGGTGTGACATCTGGAAGGAAGAAGAAGGATAAGGAAACCTAGTTGTGAAATCCAGAAGTCCAGGAGTGTTTACAGAAGAAAAGGCAGGCAAAGAAGAAGAGGGATAGTCAGAAATATGAAGAAAGCAGAGAGGAGTGCAAGGAAGCGCAGGGTGAAGAAAGCAGTGGCGAAGGCTAAAGATAAGGTTAAAGGTGAATTGTGTGAGGTTGGACAGAAATAGAGAGACAAAGCTTGAAAAGATGTGCAGCAGGTCAGGGCAATAAAGGATGGAAATGGATACACACTCACAAACAAGCAGATCGTGTTGACTAGATGGAAAGAGTACTGTGAGTGGCTGATGAATGAAGAGAACAAGTGACAGAAAAGATTGGATGATAGGAGGGTAGAGAAACAGGAAGTTCAGCAAATTTGCAAGACAGAAGTAAAGGCAGTGATGAAGAAGATAAAGAATGTTGGTCCAGATTTGCCTTTGCAAGCATGGAAGATGGTAGTAGAATTTCTAATAAGATTATTTATTTAACACAATCTTGGAAAATGAGAGGACACCTGAGGAGTGGAGATGAAGTGTACTAGTACCAGTTTTTCCAGAATAAGTGTGATGTGCAAAGCTGTAGTAAATATAGAGAGATAATGTTGATCAGCCACAGCATGAAGTTATGGGAAAGAGTAGTGGAAGCTAGGTTAAGAAAAGAGCTGATGATTAGTGAACAGCAGTATGGTTTCATGCCAAGAAAGTGCACGTTTGCTTGCAATGTTTGATGCAATGTTTGCTCTGAGGGTGCTGTTGTTCAGAGAAGATCAGGAGTTACATTGTGCCTCTGTGTAGAGAGCATATGACCGGGTGCCTAGAAAGGAGTTGTGGTTTTGTATGATGAAGTCAGGTATGGCAGAGAAGTAAGTAGGAGTGACTGAATTATTTAAAGTAGATGTGGGATTACATCAAGGATCAGTGCTGAGTCCATTCTTGTTTGCTACGGTAATGGACAGATTGTAAAATGAGGTTAGACAAGAGTTCCCGTGGACTATGATGTTTGCTGATGACATTGTGATCTATAGTTAAAGTAGGAAACAGCTTGAAGAGATGAGGCAAAATATTTACAAAAACTAGGATTTCTCTCACCATTGACAATACACAACTCCGCAAGATTCATTGACAATACACACACAGAATCTGTCTCAGTTCAATCAAGATTACTCATGAACAAATCAAAATCAAATCAAATAATTTTGATTTAATTTGAACAATAAAAAATTCTACATAAAAAATACAATGAGCTAAGCTAAATAAAGTAAAAAGAGATTAAAAATTCTTTTTTGTAATCTTCATCACTTGTGACCATGTCTTGTAGTTGGGCTGGAACCCAGTCTGGTCTTGGGTTCAGATCAGGAGACAGATCTGATGTGAACACATATGATGCATCATCACAAGCCTACTCTTCTTTTCCTTACGTGTTTAACATCTGGTACTGCACTTGTGAGGATGTGATGAGCCGTTCGACCATCACCGTGAGAAGAAATGGAGACGGTTGATCTGCTGTGGTGACCCCTAATGCAGCCAAAACAACAACAACAACAACAATAATAATAAAAATGATGATGATGATGGTGATGATAACAATGACAATAATAATAATGTATTTTGTTGCCCTTTAAAGTGTAGACAAGATAGATTGCTTACTCTCTGAATTCCCTGTTGTGATTTTGACAGCAGTCCCCTTTCTTTCTCTTTCTCTTTTCAACATATCTCCCTGATGACCACTTAAGATAATTACAGTAGCTACTTAAGTAAGCATCTCTAAGACATTACCAAGCAAGATGCTTTGTACCATTCAAAAGCTTTCTGCAAGTAATTTTCTGTTCTTAGGATCTCCCTAATGATAATAAAAGGCTCATGATTTATCATCTCGAAGGGGCTTTTACTTGAAAGGCTCAAGCAACAGAGAGCTTAGCTCAAGGCCACTAAATAAGATCCTTATGTGAATCAAGTGTCATTTACTAATCCAAACTGTAATCTCATAAGTCGTCTCTCATTCCTCAATTGTTCTCAGCACTCTCTTTGTAGGAATTACAAGTTTGGCTTCTTCTTTTGCCCTTCAGAGCTCTTTGCTTTGAGCTCTCCACCTCATGAGCATTAACAAGTATGTGTATGCTAAAGTAATTATGAGTAATTTATTTTCTAGAAATTCTAGAAAACGCAGCACAGCAGTGCAATAAAATGAGCCTGAGCACATTTTATGTCTTGGCAAGGAAAGCATATATTTGAATTACAGAATGATTCATGCTATAACAATATCACTAACAAAGAAAAGTAACTGAGTCAACATGACATGACTCATATGAAATATCAAGCCACATGTACAGAACAATGACACCATTTATTTTTGTTCAACATATCTCTTTACTGCAACAGGCACATATACAACAAACCAACAGCCTTTTATTGACTTTAGTGGTTTATGTACATGGATAAAAGACCAGGATATATCAGAACTAAATCTTACAAATATGATAATTTTATTATTGTAATTGTTTATGTAAATCTCAAAGCACATCAGTTAACATTTGTAAGGTATTTGAATGGAAGCTTAACAACTATGAAAAAAAACAGGCTTTTTGACTTTTCATCATGTTCAGGGACATAGTGTGTGTTTGGTGAAAATTTAGTAGAGAAACTATACTTCTCAGCTGTTTAAAATATAGTCTAAAAATGTAGTCTGGTTACTTTTTTCCTATGGCTTGGTTTTAAAGTGCTGGAATTGGGACAGCATTTAGAACAGTTACTATGTTTTTTTTCATTCAAAATTGGTCCATTGACACTGCTTCTAGGCAGAGGTGTTCCTAGAATAATCACAGTGGCATGAAATGCCTAGTCTGGTTTAGCAGGTATTCCCAGCTGACACTCCACAGTATAACCTTACATTTCTAGCAGTGGTAGAAATAAGATTTTAAACAAATCACTAAAATATCTAGAAGTTTACATAGTTGTTAACAATAACATTTACCTTAACTCTGTTTAAATTCCACTTTCTGTAACTTGAACAGGATTAATAGCCAAAATATTCATATACAAAAAAAAAAACATCTTTGTAGAAATAAACAAATAACTGAATGCAAAAAGGGCAATTAAGAGACTGATGTGACTAAAGGAGTTTACACACCTAGCCTGAATACTTAAAATGTGAAAATATTATTAAAAATTATGATTAAGATTTCCAAGGGCTCCATTAAGTTGCCTGTGGGTTAAATTACTATTACTGTTTTTAAAACTAAATATGTATTGGGCTTATTGAGACCACTATTTTAAACTACTCCTAATGTTCAAGTGTTTCTGTTCTTTATGTAATTATTGATTATAAATTGTATAAAAATTGTTTGATTACTTAACATGTATGCTAATATGAATTCCATCCATTCATACTAAATCCAAAATTCAAATCCATTTGAGAAAAATTTAGTATTTACTTTTAGGTAGGCTTATTGAAGGTTTTCCATATATGAAAGTTATCCCAGTCAAAGCAAACAACAATATTCACATACTTTTCATAGCTTTAGAACAAAAAAGGTCAAACCAGCTATGTCAGGTTTCTAAGAAATTCCTTTATTTATTTTGAATTGCACAGCATGTGTTTGTTCACTTGAATGCATAAATATAACAACAACAACAATAATAATAATAATTTGAAAATAAATAGTGACAAAAATTATTACAAATAAATAATAAAGTAAATAATAAAAAAATGCAATGGAAAATATCACTATAGCTGATTAATCTGCTAAAAAACAAATTAAATCTGAATGAACACTTCTGTACTGGTGAGAGCCCTTTTAAGCCATTACTGTTACAGTTAGTAGTCTTTCTCATAGGTTTAGGACTTTGATTTGACTACAGTGTCATTAGCGTACACTTGCATCTCTTCACCTAAATAAGCATTTTTTGGACATTTTATGCATTTAATGTACTAAAATTATCTGGTTGAAATCAATCTCAAAATAAATTTACAGGCTTTAATACTTTAGTCTCATCTCAGTCCTCTCCATTTCTTTACTTTACAATGAATCCAACATTCTTAAGAAAATCTATACTTGTTCTGAAGAGGAAAACAGATAGGATCTTCAATGGCAAGCAAATGACATTGTGTGTCCCCTGATAAGAGATTGCATCTAAAATGATCTAATCATTTGAGAGTGCTGATTGTTAATGATGACAAATAGCACAGACATCACTAGCATGCTTTAAGGTAATAGATGTCACTGGTTCAGGTGTTTATTAGCAAACCAAATAACATCTTTGGCATCCAGTTGCTTCTTGCACATTATATTTGGCCCATAATATTTTAATTTATTTATATTTATATTTTTATATTTTATATCAATCTTTATCATTGTCAGAAGAAAGCAGCTGTATTTATTAATCTGAAACCAATAACACATAATAAACCTTTTGGTCAGTGTTATTAGTGCAAAGGCTGTTGAATGTTCTCTAATGCCTGTATATAGGTTAACTCAAGTTCATATTAGCTACTCTATATGCCATTTTAATGATAATTTTCTGCCTGTAATCTTTGCCACAGATCATTAATCGTTGTAATTATTTCATGGTAACATACCACCCTCTCTTTGTTTTAAGTTGCTTTCGTCATTGTGGGTAATGTAAATGGCCCCTGTTTTGATTGGGTGCTTATAACATCAAAATGAATGGGAGTGGCTACACTGCAACAGGCCATTTAGGCATAAAAATAAACTGTTTTTTGTAATATAACATAACATTGTATTCAAACTGAGCTATTGCTGAATAGTATTTATAAAAGGACTCTATGCACTAGAGAGTATTTTAAACATTTGAAACATTACAAGTCCTTTATTTTAGAAGCAATGGCAATTCAGTTTTTCTATTATATGGTCCTTTAATGACCTTTAAATACTGTTTAAATCTTGTTTAGGTAACAGTGGAAAGAGGAAAGTAACTTTTTCCTATGAGATAAGAAATGCAAGTGTGAGGACTTGAAAAATGCAGTTAATGCAAATAGGATATAGAATTTATTTTCAGGTTCATTTAGATATACTGAATTTAATAAATACACTCTGATGAAACGTATTCTGTCCACTAACAAATTGCAAAACAAAAGGAATTTCTATTAATGAATGTAATCGTATTGCACCCCAAGTTCATTATATATATATATATATATATATATATATATATATATATATGCCAAATAATTAACAATTTTAACAAGTAAATATGCCAAATAAGATTAATAAGTTTAACAGGCATAAAATAATATGCTCTAGAGCTGAGAGGAATGAAAGTGAGTAGAACAAAGACAGAATACATGAGTGTGAAAAATGCTAAAGGGAGGTCGTTTTAAAGACGCTGAGATTTTTCATGGGTGTGACAATTATGGACAGAATTAGAAATGAGTATAAAGTGAAAAGTGAAAAGTGAAAGTGACTATTCTTGTCATTGCGAGGTCATAGCACAGCACACAGTGAACCAGTGCCTTGCAAGAGTATTCACCCACCTTTCAACATTCCAACCTGTAATTTATGTGTTTCTTAATCTTATTTTATGTGATGGATCTGCACAAAATCTAAGTTGGTGAAGTGAAATGAGAAAAATATATATAAAAAAACAAAACTGAAAATTGGCATGTGCATTTGTATTCACCCCAGAAGCCATGAAGCCCCTAGAAAGTCCTGGTGCAACCAATTACCTTCAAAAGTCACATAATTACTGAAATGATGTCCACCTGTGTGCAATCTAAGTGTCACATGATCTGTCAGTATAAAGACACCTTTTCTGAAAGGCAGCAACACCACCAAGCAAGAGGCATCACACCATGAAGACCAAGGAGCTCTCCAAACTAGTCAGGGACAAAGTTGTTGAGAAGTACAAGTTAGGGTTGTGTTATAAAAATTTTTTTGATGATCCCCTGGAGCACCATCAAATCCATCATCTTCAAATGGAAAGAGCATGGTACCACAACAAACCTGCCAAGAGAGGGCCACCCACCAAAACTCACAGACCGGGCAAGGAGGGCATTAATCAGAGAGGCAGCACAGAGACCAAAGGTAACCCTGAAGGAGTTGCAGTGTTCCACAGCAGAGACTGGATTATCTGTCCATAGGACCACAATAAGCCGTACACGCCGTAGAGCTGGGCTTTATGGAAGAGAAGAAGAAGAAGGCACGTTTTGAGTTTGCCAAAAAGCATGTGGGTGACTCCCCAAATGTATGGAGGAAGTTGCTCTAGTCAGATGAGACTAAAATCGAACTTTTCGGCCACCAAGGAAAATGCTACTGTCTGGCGCAAACCCAACACATCCCATCACTCAAAGAACATTGCCACAGTGAAACATGGTGGTGCCAGCATCATGCTGTGGGGATGTTTTTCAGCAGCAGGGACTGGGAAACTGGTCCGAGTCGACAGAAAGATGGATGGTGTTAAATAGAGACTTATCCAAAGCGACTTGCAGCTGTAATTGCCGCAAAATGTGGCTCTACAATGTACTAACTTTAGTTGAGTAGTTTAGTGAATAGTTATGCACGTTTAAGTTTTCTGTTATTTTGTCCTATTTGTTGCTTCACAATAAAAAAAAAAAAACATCTTCGAAGTTGTAGGAATGTTCTGTAAATGAAATGGTAAAAACTCTCAAACAATCCATTTTAATTCCGGGTTGTTAGGCAAGACATAAAAAATGCCAAGTGGGTGAATACTTTTGCAAGGCACTATATTAGAGGGGCAGCTCAGGTAACACATTATGGAGAAAACAAAGTTAGAGAAACAAGGCTGCATTAGTTTGGACATGTCCAGAGGAGAGAAGAGGATTATACTGGGAAGAGGATGTTGAAGGTGGAGCTGCCAGGAAAGAGGAAAAGAGGAAGATTTGATTTTATTTAGATTTTTCTTTTGTTCGCTCACTTTGCATTTTGTAAATTGATAAAAATAAACAATCATTATTTATATTTCTGAAAGTATTCTTTGTTTACAGCATTTTTTCACACCTGCCTAAAACTTTTGGCAGTACTGTATATACTATAAAGGTTACGTGTTACCAGTTGACATCTAATGCATATTCAGTAATGTTATTATTCAGTAAAGAATATATTAAATTAACAAGTCATTTAAGTCTTCTAATACTTCTTGTCAAAGGAGTGAGAGGAGAACATTCACCAAGGATATGTAAAAATGAATGTGCAATTGTGGAAATTATTTGGAAAGAAATATACTGCTGAATACAACATGCCACTTACCTTAAGCATATCTTGAATATATATATATATATATATAAAATACTCATAAAGGCAGCGCACCAGAGAAAAGTCCAAAAATTCAAAGAACCAAAACTAAAACTCCTGACATGTGCTTTACAGCTGAGAAAAAAAAAGGGACAAAAATAGACAATAGATGCAGAAAGGAACAATCTGTGTTTAAGTAAATAATTGAATAAAATCAATTTGGGGGAGTTGGCAAAGAGGGCTTGGTTAATGTTTTCACCCTGGTGCTGAAATAGTTTGAGACTGCATCGCCCAACATCGGCCTCATCTTGTCAGCTCTGGAGAGCCCTTGAGAATGTTATTAGCTTGGTGTTCGCCTTGCCATTTTCCACCCGAGGCAGATGGGTAATTACCGAACTAATAGTCTGATTGAGAGGAATCAGATGCAGTGGCTCACCCAATTAGATGATACATTAGCTTTCTTTCTTTGTAAGCAGCTAATGTGTGAAGCAAAGTGGCATTTCTGAGGGGTCAGAGTCTCAAACAAGCTCTGAGTTCTAGGTTGTAGTGCTCCACTCTCTCTCTCTCTCTCTCTCTTTCTTTCTAATGGACTAAAAGAGTGAAGTCTTCATCACCCAAAAAGCATACCAAATGCAAATAATACTTCTCTTCCTAACAAAAAAGGCAGAGAAGGCTGAGGAGGATATTCATGTCCAATGTGTCACCCTACAACATCAATTACACAGGATGGAATACACAGAAGCTAATGAGAAACACATGATAATTGTAATTATTGCGTTCTTTTGTGGTGTGAGTGGTGTTGTTTCCAGACAACTAAAGAGTTCTCTATTAAAGTGTAGATGGTGGTGGAACATTTAGGGATTTAAGAGGACAAAATTTAAAAAATTAAAAAATCTTACCTCTCAAAGAGACACATGCAACTGAAAACATACACAGACAAACATTCACCTATTTACACACAGGACCATGCACTCAATCACTAACCTCCTTATGTCTTATGTAAAACTACATGCAATATCCTATTGCATGGCATGATGTCATACTGCCCAAAACATGATAATTTACTTAAGTCATTCTTTTGTTGCTACAGAGTTATTAGAGTCACTGAATGATGCTTGCAGATGAATTACCACATCTTTATCTTTGTTTGAGCTTCTCTCTGGGTGTTGCCGTGGTGTTGACCGACAGCCAAAGCACATTAGAACACATCTGTCCTCTCATGCTTGCCAGTGAGGCCAACTCTTTCTAGCCATATTTTTGAAGAGCCCTCATTGCTACCATTGTTCCTTTTGCTTGCCTATTTGCACTTTTCTGCACAATGCCACCCCTGTTGATGCTCCCTGACAGTTTTTTTAAACAACCTATGAATACAGAGAGCATGCTTATTTGATTCAGGTGCTTAAGAGATCCAAACAATATGTTTACAACCTTCACAGTGTTATGGTGTTACTTTAAGTAGTGCAATGTTGCACTTGGTGTGATGTTACTATTTTATATTTCTTTATCTAAAATTGCTTACAAAAATGTCCTCATATCATGTAGACTTAGGAGATTTTGAAAGAAAATATGATTGTGATGATGGATATGGACTTTTTTGTTGTCATGGTTGAAACTACTCCATGTTTTGGACATAACAGCATGTATCACAAGTATATTAGGCCACTGAGCATGCCTCATATAGACTGAGCACGAGTGACATCTGGATCTGCAGAGCAGAGAGGGCTCTCACCAGCTATTAGCAAAATAACCCAGTCATTGTGTGGTCATTGAAGAGAGTGATCAAGGCCTTCTACCACCTGTCACAGCAGAGAGATAGAAATGGTTCTGTAACATGTACAAATCATATGATTACAAAGAAGTCTGTTAGCTTATTGTATTCTGTGTTCATAGGAAATGATAAGAAAAAATTCTATTTACTCAGCAATTCTTCAACCAAAATCTTATTGTGTAACTTACACATACATCTGCTCTTCATACCCTAATTTTTATTTGAGCTATTTACTATGCATCACCAGAAATAAAATTGGCTTGCATGAGTAATGGGTCATTCCAGATTGTGCACATTATCACTGATACTCACGCACATTTTCTTTTCATAGATTATTAAGCTCTCACATGCAAAAAGGGTGTAGCCGAGACTTCAAGTGCATATAAAAAGTTATTAGAGGTAAAAAGTGCATTGAAGGTATCATTATGTGGCCAAATGGCCTTCATGGAAAATTGTTCACCACAATAGAGAGAGAGAAAAAAACCCTGAGGGTGCACTCGAATATTGTTGCTAAACAATGACCCTGAGTGGCTCCTCGCCATCCAAATGTCAACATTAACACTTGGAAACATATGTGTGTTTTATTCCACAACATTGAGTGGCACCTAAAGAACAATTATTCATGTAATCTCCAGTGGTGAGATGGCAAAAAAGACATATTCTTCATTCTCTAAAAAAAGAAACTGTTATTATGAAACACAAAAGCTGTGTTACAGATATAATAGATCCTCTTAAAAAGAACTTGGTTTTTGTGCTGTGTGGTGAGGTTTTACAGTTTCATTAACATGCATATGGCTTTGATAAGCATCAAATTTAGTATCTGCTTTAGTATCCGAGAGAAGTGGAAAATGTACTCAAGTACTGATTTGATGGAAGAAACATTCATAATATAAACATGAATAAAGCATTGCTGGGCAGAGTGTTTTTTGTTTAATACACACACAAGCATAAAATATCTTTAGCTTTTATATATCAGAAAATGATATAAGAAGTAATGAACAAGGTATCTATGGAGGTAAAAAGCATTTGAACAAAAGAACACCTTGACAACTGTTATGTATTTAGGTCAGTGAACAGTTGGTAGGTACAGAAAATGTTAGGTAACACCACAGGTAATCACTGGCACAGAAACGTTAGGATAGAAAGAAGAAACATAAACAAGTCTTGGAATTAATATCAGTCAGTGAGGAAATTGAATATGACAGGAGGTACAGTATAGTAGCACAATTTGCATAAATATGTAATTTAATTATACATATACACAGTACTGTGCAAAAGTTTTAGGCAGGTGTGAAAAAATGCTGTAAACAAAGAATGCTTTCAACAATGGAAGTGTTAATCCTCATTTTCATCAATAAACAAAATGCAGTGAATGAACAAAAGAGAAATCAAATCAATATTTGGTGTGACCACCCTTTGCCTTCAAAACAGCATCAATTCTTCTAGGTTTACTTGCACACTGGTGCTGGTAGGTTGTTCCAAACATGACTGTGTTTCAACCTACGTGTGACATCTGTTTGGTAAAATTGGTTGATCATACACCTGACTATAATCCTACAAAATCACTGACTTTGTGCAATTGTACCTATAAGAATTGATGCTGGTTTGATATTTCTTTTGTTCGCTCACTTTGCATTTTGTAAATTGATAAAAATAAACAATCATTATTTATATTTCTGAAACCATTCTTTGTTTACAGTATTTTTTCAAACCTGCCTAAAACTTTTACACAGTACTGTATGTGGGTTGTGGTCTAGTGGTAGGATACTCATCTACAGACCAAGAGATTGAATCCACCACCATTGGGTTCCTGAGCAAGACCCTGAACCCCTGAAGTTGCTCCGGGGGGACTGTCCCTGTAGTTAACAAATGTAAGTCGCTCTGGATAAAAGAGTGCTAAATGCCGTAAATGTAAATATATAATATATATATATATAGCTTAATACTTATATTGCTTACATTTTTAAACGCATCAACCAGCTAATGATATTCTGTTCTATGTTTATGAATCTCATGATATTTAGTGGCCGTCCAAAAAAAAAAAGTTGGACTGCCTTTAGCTTTGATTACGGCACAAATTCACTGTGGCATTGTTTCAATAAGCTTCTGCAATGTCCCATTTATTCCTGTCCAGAGTTGAATTAATTTTTTGACAAGATCTTGTAGAGAGGATGAGAGAGACGGACCACTGTGCAAATTCTTCTCCAGCACATCCCAAAGATTAAGGGGTTAAGGTCTGGACTCTGTGGTGGCCAATCCATATGTGAAAATGATGTCTCATGCTCCCTGAACCACTCTTTCACAATTTGAGCTGATGAATCCTGGCATTGTCATCATTGAATATGCCCGTGTCATCAGGGAAGAAAAAAAAATACACTGATGGAATAACCTGGTCATTCAGTATATTCAAGTAGTCAGCTGACCTCATTCTTTAGGCACATAACGTTGCTGAACCTAGACCTGACCAATAGCAGCAACCCCAGATCATAGCACTGACCCCACAGGCTTGTATGGTAGGCACTCCGCATGATGGGTGTATCACTTTCACCTCTCTTCTTACCCTGATGTGCCCATCACTCTAGAATAGGGTAAATCTAGGCTCATCAGACCACATGATTTCTTCCATTGCTCCAGAGTCCTGTCTTTATAGTCCCTAGCAAATTTTTTTATGATTAGCTTCACTGATCAGTCAGATTTCTTAAGCCAAAACAGCTGTTTAGTCCCAATCCCTTAGTTCCCTTCGCATTGTTCATGTGGAAATGCTCTTACTTTCACTATTGAACACAGCTGTGAGTTCTGCTGTTGTTTTTTTACAATCTGATTTCACCGATCACGGTCATTCAAGATTTTTTTCCGACCACATTTCTTCTGTGAAAATGATGGTTCCCCACTATCCTTCCGGTTTTTAATAATGTGTCTAACAGTTCTTAAACCAATCTCAGTAGTTTCAGCAATCTCCTTAAGATATTTTGTTGCTTGATGCATGCCAATAATTTGACCCCTCTGAAACAAATTTACATCTTTTCCATGACAACAGGATGTATCTTCCAACATGGTTGTTTAATCAGTTATGGTTAAATAACTTGTTGTCAGATAAAACATAATCATCTATGCTGTAATTATCCAATGGGAGGCTATTACCTATTTGCTTTTTTAAATCCAGGTGGTGACTTTTTTTTTGGACAGGCAGTGTATAACTTGACAATGGATGCCAAATTTTGTATACATATACATCTAAAATATATAGAACATATGTCTAAACAGTTAAAGGCCTTACTAACTTTCAGCCAACAAATATTTTAATAGTGATGCCACAAAGCAGTCAAATTATGCACATAGAGGCACATTTTTTTTTTTTCCACTGGAAGGTGTTAACAGATTTCATTATTTCCATCAGTTTAATCTTCTAATTAATATTGTTTGAAATGAATGCTTCATCAAAATGATTTAGTAATGGTATGGGTATGTACTTTGCTGTGCCTCTTCATTCTCATTTACTCCTGCGGTGGGTGTGCTGGTGTCAGTGACTGTTGGGGGGCTTCTAGCGACCTTCATCCCTGACTCACCTTTTAGAGCTTGCTGCAGGCGATAGCACTGCTTTTGACTGTTAATGACTGCCAGAGGATGGAACCTTATGGCAATGGTGACATACTCGACCATTGAGTCTTAACAAATGTATAAGCCTGTGGTTCTTGGTAGGTTCCTATCCATACTGCTACATTTATTAGATTATCAGTACAATCTTATTTATTTATTCATTTATTACCTATGGTTAATAAAAAAGTACCTTAAATGCTTAAAAATTAAGCTTTTAAAATATGTAAGTATGTGCTTTAAAATTTGCACTGAGCTTTCAAAGCTGTCATTGACATTGACTATGTATTAGACATCCATATTTGTAACAGTGTTTCTTTGCAAAGCAGAAAAGCAAAACGTGGCTGTAGATCACTGGTACATCAAGACCAAGAAAGACGGAACTTATTGTTAAAATAATTACATATTCTATGTCAATTTTATCATTTCATTACAAGCTCTTAATGGCTATTGCATTTATTGTCATTTAGATTTACATGCAATGAAATCTGCAAGAAACAAGATAATTATTGGGCAGCAATGTATAATTATGTGCCATATTTACAAGAGGGTTTGCTTAATTAATGAAGTTACTCTGCATCTTTTGTGCACCTGCATTATGAAATGTTATTTGCATTCTTTTAGTTTCTTATGATGTACTTACTAAATGCCAGATTCTGAATTAATGAATGACCTCGACTGCACATTCAAAAGATGGCCTTCACAAAAGCTCCTTCCATCATAAGTGCAGCCCCAGCTAAAGATAGAGTACTCTGCCTTGTCTGTTGTTTCTCCTTCCATTCAGCTTGAAATTGCAAAGCTACTGTAATTGGTGGAGATTCTAGGGTAGGAAGAAAGGCAAATATTGGGGGAAAAACTCTAATTAAAAAGTGGTGTCCTTCTGACTTGTGGCAGAAAAGGCATAATGTGTTTTTTTCTATTAATGCAACAAAAATGTCCTCTAATTATTAAAATCATACATTTAAGCAAATCAGTTGCTAAATACTGTACAACTAATCAGGAGCAGCTAAGACTATTTTATTACGTACCACATTCAGCCTTTTAAATCAAGTAAGATGAGTTACAAGTAAAGTAGTTCTGATAATCCACCAACAACTGAATGCTTCAAATTTTTTTAAATCACAAAAAGTCATAGCTCTGACTGATTACCTTAATGTAACCTTACTTTTAAGTAGTGGTCCTGTTATTTGTGTTATATTAAAGTGTCCAAAAGATTAAACAAGTAAGAGATGGGCATCCCTACTGTTACATTTCATAAACACTTAAGAATTTGGTTGCCTTCATCAAAATGATCTGTGGCATGACTTCCAAATATTTAATTGCCAGGATACTACTGTAAATAAGACATTTTATTTTATATTTACATTTACGGCATTTAAGTTTTAAGTGACTTGCTTAGTTAAATAAAGGTTAAATAAATATACAGCCCTCCAATCTATATTCTATATGATATTGTAGTTGACAGAAGTGGCAGAAGTTGACAGCACTGAACATCTTGATGTTGAGGCTGTATCCTGAAGCCCCTGCCTGAGGCCTCACACAGGCCCTTAGCTTAGCATCAAAGGGTCAGTTATTCTCTCCTGCCAGATGTACATAGAGTGACACCCATTTTAATAGGCACTGCATGATTCAAGAATGTACTCCACAACCTGGCAAAACTGTCAAATCCCACTGTTCCTTTCACCTCACTTGCAAAACGCATGATCATTGAAGAGACAATCCCTTATCTTTAGCCATGCAACAACAGATAAGCGCTTTTGCTTGGAAAATACTTAGAGCTACGAAATAATTGGTCTCACAGGGCATAGTAGTATTGGTCCATCAGGTGTAATTCACCACTGGTTATGTCTGTACTGACCCCTGCCTGTTTGCCACTGTGCCAGAAAAAGTTTGCGCTATATGCGTAAACAGACAGAATGCATAGGGACTGGTGGACAGTGTGATCACATTCAAAGCATTTGTGCCTCTGGACCAACTGGGTTTCTTTTGTCTGATTTGTTGTGTCGCCAAATGGAAGAGGCTCCACAAATTTTTTTTTCTGCCTTTTTTCTCGTCTCATTAATACAAACCAGTTATTTCTTGAAAGCTTCCATTCTCTCAAACAAAATTGTTGTATTATTAATTATCCCCTTAGGAATGCGCCTTATCAATTTAGAGTAAAGCTATTTACAATATCAACATCAGACTGCACACTCAATGCCTTTTCCTTGAGTTTCTTTTGCCAAAAAGATACTGATTTTATATTCATATGCACAAAAATGAATTTCTTGAACAGTATTCACTGTCATTTTTCATTTTCAACTTTATCTCTATTGCCATTGTCAACCATAACATGATCAGGAAAGTGTGCTGAGTTGTAATAATGACTGGTCTGAGACTTCCTTACAAATCACAAAGAGCTGAGGTGCAAGTGGCACTGTACACATATTTAAATGAGTGATCTATACCCTATGAAGGAGGAACTCATAGAACCAATGAAGTGCACATCATTTCTTTCTTAACCTTCTCCAACTGCATCTCCCACATCTCCAACTGTTTTACTGGGTCTCCTTTATCTTTTGTCACTGTAAAAGCTAGCCCAAGGCAGACCCAATTCACTCCCACACCCCACCCAACCGTTGCTTTCTAAAAGCTTCTCCATAAGACAGAGCCATTCTGCTCCATCACCATCATTTGCTTATCTGAGTACCTTCTTCTGTTCACCAGGAGTGGAAGACAAGTGCCTCTGTGGGGCGAGTTGTGGAAGTGTGGAGGGAGATGTTGTGGAGAAAATGCTAAAAGGAGAATGGGAGAGAGAAAAAAAATGGTAACAATGATCACAGAAGTACTGTAGTTGCATGCACACTTCACATATGCAGGTACTTTGTGTACACAGGGCCGCCTATCTTAGTGAGCTGTGCTATGTTGATTTTATAATAACCCCTCATTTCCTTTCTTACATGGAGGACTCTGTTGTTACACCCATTATTCCCTTTCCAAGAGCTTTTTCACATCCTCACCCATCATTATGGGCCTCGAGTGCTGTTTATGCGCTTTCATTTTCAGACAGAGATCTTAATAGATTGAATTGATTATCTCTCACACACTGCTCACGTTTAGGACTACATCTGCAATTCCAAGACATTTATTTACCTATAACTGTCCAAATATTTTATTTTAACTTCACTTATACTTTTTACCCTCGTGTTTGAATTTAATTTGGTTAAAGTGCTCAGGGTAAAATCTAATGAAAATATCCTACCATTATCTAGTCCATCACATAACCTGGCCTTATAGGATGCACAAGCCAGTGTTCTCTTGGTGCCAGTCCCAAGCCCAGACAAATGGGGAAGGTTATGTAATGAAGGACATTCGGTGTAAAACATTTGCCAGAACCATATGCGGATAACAATAAAGGTTTCCACACAGGATCAGTCAAGGTCCAGGCTAGTAACAACCACCTCCAGTACTTTAAGCCAAGAGGGTGTAGGTGGAAACTGTGGAAGGAAATGTGGTGACCCCAAAACCGGAGAAGCCTAAAGAAGAAGAACTAGTACATCATACATTTTTATGTAAGAGAAAAATCTTTTTGACTGTAACTTTAGTTAATGCTATCTTATTTTAGTAAATCCTTTTTTACTTTCCATTAATCTAGATGGCAGATTGCAGATTTCAGCAACTGGCATGATATGGCTAACATAAACATGTCCTGGGAATTGATGTTAGAACCAATTCTTTTCAAGCATACATTCATTCAGCTTAAAACTATCAAAATTATTTTGTTGCAGATACAATGATTTGTAAACATTAATTATGTTTTTCAATAAAACGTGCTATGAAAAACAGTCACTGAATGGGTCTCAGGCAAAGAATATATTCACCTTGTATCATTTAAGGGTATGAACCCGCAAGCTCTTGGGCAATACGTGATCTCATGGATCATGAAAGGCTAAAATAGGGCCCTGTGACACAACCCGACCCCTCCCTCCTGCATGGGCAGACGTATAAAGCTTCAGACTCAAATTTGTCTCACCTAAAATTAGACTCTTAGAAAGTATAAAATTTGAAGCTTCATTATTTTTTAGCATTCTCCTTCTTATATTTAATAATGTACAGCTGTAAATCCAAGAAATTCAAAGATCATGAACAAAGACAGTAACATAGTTAAATCTTTTTTCTTCTCTTTATTTCTGCCCTAGCCCCCTTTGTGAACTTTGCATCAAAGGCCTGATGAACAGAAGCGGCTAGCCCTCTGACAAAGACGGGAGCGAATGGTATGTGGAGCCATCTGTTTTGGAGGACACCCAAAATCTTGTGTATGGACCGTACTTAGTTATCCTCCTATTCCATTCCAGGAGTGTGCTAGCCTCCTATTCACGTGCTGGGCCATATACTGCCCATCTCTTGGCTGGCATTTTTTTCCCTGGTACAATTAAGTAATTTATTCCTTTCTTCACCCTCCTTTTTAATGAATCCAAGCCACAAACAAGCCCCAGTTGCTCCTATTCAAGGCTCGTGATTGCATCTGGCAGTAATTGCTGTGAAGCCTGAAGTGGGAACGGGATGGAAACACATTGTTTTGGGGGTAATAGGTGAAGACCTGCCTCTCTTGACCTGTAATACATTAGTGTCAGTGAACATTTGGCAGCCCTCAAATGATTAGCAATGAAGATGAATTGAGGAAAAAAGAAGAAAAGAAAAAAAGGTAGAAAATCTGCCTCATCTGAAACATTGGAGTCTGCATACATTTGCATGCTGATTAGTTGTTCTTTTGTCTGTGCTCCTAATTATTATAACACATAATGTCTTCATCATGCAAGATTCAGATCTGTCTTGTTCAAAATTTATGTAGGGAGGGCAGAAACAGTGTTTATTGATTCTATGTAGAAGTAGCCTTTGTTGCAGTTGCATTTTTATCTTTCTCTTTAATTGGAGATAAATTTGATTGCTTTTGACTGTGGTACAGTGGAGTGAACAAAAAAAATAATATATTTTTTTTGCTTTTGTTGAAAAACACAAGTAACCTCATTGTTATTGTGTAGTTTTGGGTTATAGATTTAAATTATTCTCAGAGGTCATTCTTACAACAGTTTATCAGTTGTTTATCAATTTTTATTTATGATCACAAAAGCTTCTGCAATTCTATATTATAGCATCAATGATAAGATGTAGTTTGGGAAAATGCATTTTGTTGTATAATCTTATAATGCATAATTTATAAATATGGGGAAATTTTTTTTTATGCTAAAAAGGTAAGTAGTGAAGACATAAATACCTTTACCAACTATCTGGGCAGTAGATATTTTATTCACAGAGGACAAAAGGTGGAAGAGTGCACACAGTATAAGTCACTGTGCTGTCCTATAACCTTTGTCATTTAAAGATGTCATTCAGTGTTTACATGAAGTATGATAAGCTTTTTGCAGGATATCAAATACAAATGTACACAAAGAAACCAGCATTTGGCAAATGTCAAACAGTCTAAAGATGTGGATGAAACAGGATGAACATTTGTGTAGTTAATTGACAATGACAAACTAGTAAATAAGTCATACTCAAAAGTCAAAAAAATGATGCTGCTACAAAACATGCTTGAATGATTAAATTACAAAAAACAATCATGTTAATTTTTCTTCATACTTCTGTTGTTGCATGTAGAGTACCATGCAGAAACCAACTAAGAAAAACAACAATTAAGGAATCTGAGAAAAAGCTGTCCGGACAGTGGACATTTATTAAGCGTTTCTTGCTCTAAATATTGTCACATTGAATAAATAATAAAACAAACAAAAAATAAATTGCAATGTTGTCCGTGTTAATCATTTCCTAACTTCTCAGATTTACTGTCAATATCTATACTAGCTGTTCTTCTTAATGTATTCTTCTAAACAAGATATTAAACGGTAGACATACTGACACCCCCCCCCCCCCAAAAAAGTAGTTTGATGTAGTACATACTTTTTTTTAGTTAACTCTCTAGTCCATACAGCCAAAATATTAAAACAAAGCTGTCATTGCAGCTAATTTTAAGTTCAATGAAAATTCTATTTACATAAATCCAGTATGTTTACCTACAGCATTAGCCCTGTACATTCATGATTTTGCTTTGAAAAGTATTTCAGCTTAAAACCAATGTAACTGTATTGCTCAACATGCTTGGAGGAGAGCCTATGATCTTCCAATAATAGGGCTAACACTTAGACAGTGTCACTCTTAAGTACTTTTTGAATTAGGAACATCAAGGGGAGTCTATCAGTAAAGAAGTAATTGAAATGTGTCAGCATTAAAAAGAAACAATTACTAAAACAGCCTGTTTAATTAAAATGAAGAAAATGAGATTTGATTCAAAAAGTAACTACATAGCAATATCATAAGTGAAAAATTTTGCTTAAGAGTGGTAGTGAGAAAGAGAGAGAGATATTATCGATACTGAGAAAATTATTGCAGGCAACAGCAGAGGGAGCACATATGGATCAGCAAATACAAGCGTACAGAATCTTAAGTCTGAATGGATTTAGCATTTGTAACTATAAGATGAGCTATCTGATAATTTGGACAGGAAGTTATTATGTAGTAGTCAACCAATTTGCTAATTTGAACTAGATAATAAAAATAATAATAATACAATGACTTAACTGATGTTAGGTATGTCTCTTATATCTGTGTGAAACGGAATTTCTGATGCCTAGATGACTGATGCAAAAGGTAAAGAGAAGAGCCAGGTCTGCAACCACCTCAGCCAGATAATTTGTTTACTGCCGGCATTTACCCACTCAACATGTTCCACGGGCACCTGAACACTTGATAGAACAAGAATTATCCAGCCCACTGGAGGACACACACATTTAAATCCCCTGATTGCTGTTTTTTTTTCTTCTTTTTTTTTTGGAAACCAAGGTTATTAACTGTTCAATAGGTTCTTGTATTTCTGTGACTTCAAAACCACAGTGTGGCAAAGTGTACTCTCAGAGGACATGCAGATCTATCTTGTGTGCATGTCATTCCGTTTACATCTCCTCATAAAAAGGTCTTGTTGCAGTTGCACTCTTTGAATTGTGCTTTATTTGATTACTCTCGCTCCAATGTGCTCATTTGTCCATGTGGGTTGTGTTGTCCTCATCATTCTGAAGAGAGTGAGGAATGTCCTGCTCTCTACTCTAATATGCAAAGAGTTTAACCAGAAGCCTTTTCTGGCATTTTACAAAGAAATGGCTGATTTTTTAAATTGATATTTTTCATTTCTCAGTTCTCATGTTTATGAATCTCACCATGTTTACAATAACTTTGTAAAATTTAGGTTAATCAAGGCAGGCAAAACTATACTGTAAATCATTTTTTAATGTTTAACAATTACAATTATATTTAAAAGAAAATAATTCTAATGTTCTATTATTTTATTATAAAAGTTTCACACAAAGACATTTGTACAACCTCCAAAAATTATGAGTTTAATGAAATAATCCATTAATGCACTAATTGTTTTAGCTAAAAAAATTTACTGTCCATAAACTTAATAAGCCTAATAAGTATGACTTTGTTATTATTTAGACTGGGGAAAACAACATTCAAACACTTGTTTTTTTTCTTTTTTATGTACTTACAGAGTATATGTTTCTATTCTATTTCACTCAAACGTTGTGTATTAACTTACATTTAAATATTAACAAAAATAATTATTTCATGAGGAAAAACACTAAATAATAAATTTTTAGTGGAATATAACATTCATTATAATAATAGACTTTCACTCTCTTCCCGTTTGTGCATTGTTCTCTAATCTATTAATATTTTTTGTGATAATCTATGGCTCACGGCAATGGAGGACTAACAGGCAAATATAACAGGCTAAGCAAAAGAGAAAAGAGGTATGGGGAGCAGCCTTGATGTCAGTGGGTTGGGCCAGTGGGTCTGAAAATTTTAAATATGAAGACATATGTTACATAAATGGTACAGGAACTCATTCAAGAAAAAAGAAAAAAGCAGGAAGACAAAGATCTGTTTACATATTAACAAACTAGTGCTAGGTAAAAACAAAGAGAAGTTCATTGGTCAGTTCTAGAAAAATTAGAATAAAGAAAACAGGTACTGAACAGAAACTTCAAATTATGATAATTCCCTGAGAAGAGATTAAACTACATTACTATATTAATTCACTACTTACTTTATATATTGTAATTTTTACACATTATACATTTTCAACAAAATATTATCTGGCATAAAATCTCTAACAGCATATTGTCATTCTTTTTAAAACCCTTTCCTTTGAAATAGTGTCTACAAGAAAAGGAAAAAAAAACAGCTTTTTTCATAAGTAATGTTGACCACTCCAGTTGCTTCATACATCATAAAAAGTTGGTGAGCATTGATAAAAATCATTTCTTCAGTCATGTTCTACAGTCCATACCCAAGAATAATGTTACCATGTAGATTTGATTGCTTTGCAGCCAATTTTTGTTTAAATGCTCTTGCAAAAAGGCTTAATTCAATAAGAAGACACTATTCCCTGCATATTTTTCCAAAGACAGAGTTTGATATGGGTTCACTTTAGGGGGACAGAGGTGGCCTCAGGGCTAAAAACGAGACTGGTTACTTCATGATACGGTCCTGAAGCATTGCTCCCTGGATGTATGGCTGGCTTTTGCTCCACTAGCAGAGCTGTTATATAGTGGAGTAACTTACTTTGTATCCAAATTATGTGATAAATCATTTGTCAACCCTATCCAGAGTGATGTACATATCCCCAAAGCAAAAGATAAGAGTTTCCCTGGAGCTATTTGAAGGTAAAGGGCATTGTTTAAGGGTTCATATGGGTCTAGTGGGCTACACAGGATAGAACCCACAACCACATGGTCTGCAGCTAAATATCTTAGACCACACCATTTGGCAGCTACTGCATAGAGAATCCATGTAGGGGTGGTGGTCTGTCAATGCCTGATATAGATAAACCAAAATTGGTAGCTTGTGTGTGCTTTAATAAAGATTAACAATGCCATGCATCAAAACATGAGCAATGGTTTGCAAATCCCTCTACTTTTCATCATGTTTTGCTCATTACACTGCCTTTAAATGACTTATCATGCAGTGATACCAGATCACATGCAAAAAGTATTTGTCCAAGTGGTCCATTTGCAATTGGGAAATTGTATTTGGGTGTTGGTGGTCTAATGGTAGGAGACCCTTAACCCAGAGTTGCTCCAGGGGATCTGTCCCTGTGGCTAAGAAATTTAAGTTACTCTGGATAAGAGCATCAGCTAAATGCCATGAATGTATTTAATGCAGTTACTTTTTACAATACAGTACTTTTAACATTATTGTTGTTATCAGAACACAACATTTATATTATTTTTATTATTATTTAATGTTTTAGTTCATTGTAATTTGTTTTTTAACAAAAGTTATTTTCAACTGACTGAAAATTTCTTGATACATTTCTTGAAAATTCCAAATTATTATAAGTTAAGAATGTTTTCTCTTCTCTTCTAAAAGTTACTAAAGTGAAATTACAGGGTTTCCTCTGATAGTGACTACATGTATGTGGGTGTATTTGATAGTGTTCATGTAGCAAGATATGACTTGTATAGGGACAAATTATCCCAGTAACCTTTCATTATTAAGGTTCTATGCAAAGAAAGTTGGAGACAACATATTGTCTTTGATTAGTATCACCTTCAGGTGCCTAACCATTATAATGCGAGGTTCAGGAAGGTGATGTTAAAAACAAGCGAGATGCCCATTTTCCTCAGAATAATAAAATATGATCCAACATTTCAGATCATAACTATCATATTATTTTCATTATTCCTGTCTGTAAGAATGTGGTATTAACACTAATGCAAACTCAGGTAAGGTAATTGGCACTAATGGATGTGAAGGACTTCAAAATGGGACATCATTAAAGCTGTCAACACATTCTCAGGATAGTTCAATTGTGAGGCTATGCGCAGACAGAGAAAGGGAGAGAGAGAGAGAGAGAGAGGGAGAGAGAGAGAGGGAGAGAGAAGAAGGTCAGCCTAGACAAATTGGGGTTATCTGTGTAAGGAACTTTCAGGCACAAATGACATGTAATAAGGTTCTTTCTCCCTGTACAAATCTATGTGTTTTGAGGCAATTTCATGTGCTTTTTTCCCTAAAGGTATTAGTATTAGCTACCATGTACTGTGTAGGGACTACAATGCCATTAGCATCCAACTGAATGCTGTTAGCAAAGCCTACACACAAGAGAAGGGCACAAAACTACCATCATCTGGGCATCTTTAGAAACTATCTTGTCCAAGTGGTATATTTTGCTTCCTCAACAAAGAAAAAAATGGAAAATGTAAAAATTCTTTTGTGAAATAAAATTTACCCTTCCAAACCACCTATTTCAAAACGTAGTGCCTGGACTATTTGTATTGTAGACTGTTTTAAAAGACTTGTTAGGTATACCGTTGATGAGTACTAGAAACAATTATTAAATTAAAATAGGGAATATGTAAGTTCAATATTATATAAACTGTTTCAGCATAATTAACAATTTAAACATGTTGATTAATGTAATACTAATGTAATTTATCTCTCAATTAATCTATTCATGGTCACAGACATCTTTTATGTAAATGTCAAAGCTTACATCTTCTACACTTTTAATAACATAAAAAGGAAAGACATGGAGCCTAAGTTTTAGTATGCCTTTTTCAGATCTAAGTATGACAGCTATAAATTAAAGCATCAACATGAGAAAGAGAGAAAACTGTAAACAATGTTTTCAGCAGCTTCTCTCTTTTCTCTGTTTAAAAAAACAAGCATATAAATGGTGGAGGCGTGGAGTTAACCAGGGACCTCACTCACTGCTCCTCAACAGGGACTCATGAAGAAGGATAATTGACTAGATTGAAAGAATAGATCTCTCACGCTTAAATAACAGGATTCACATTAACCCGCACATTAAGGTGTTCATAGCCAGTTAGCTGCTGATCACAAAAGGGACGCAAGGCGAGTTGTCCACCTTGTCAGGTAGAGGCCACAGCAAAGTGTGCTTCGATATGTCATCTATTCATCTGCACTAGGTAATTACTTCAAACCCCATATTACCATGGTAATGAGACGTTACTGCACTGTCAGCCCCCTGCCAAGCAAAAACAAGGACATCTATAAGAATTTCAAGCTGATCTTTTGTCTGCTATCAGAAGTGGGCTGTTCAGTTTTGGGACTGTGTTTTTCATGTGAGTTAAAAGACTTTCACTTGAAAAGGATGATGAAACACACGATTTGCAAGATTTGCACTTAAAGTTCAAATGAATAACACAAATAAAGACTTAAATAAACATGAATAGATCTGACATCTGCAGAATGTCAAGTTGCCTTTTTCTTAAGAAATACATTAAACATTTATCAGATTTAACTGTGGATATCCATTGCTACCTGTTAATTTTAAGCTACTTATTCATTTTTGAGACAGAATAAAATAAATCATAAAAAATGGATTACCTGTTGTGTTTATTTTTAATTCAAAGACTAAATGAAAGGTGTCAGAGCAAAGTGTGGCAGATTGTTTTGCCTTTTTAGCCTTTAAGAAATCCAAAGTATTTGTTTAAATTAGCTTCCAAAGTCTGGCTGGCAAACAAAGATTTAGTGCAAATGAAAAAATATCATATACTGTTGTGTTTTGTTATATAAGGTACAAAGAGCTGGCCCTGTAGCAATAGCCTGAATCTATATTATCAGGATATGATTATGTTCCAGCCACATTTTCATTGTCACTTTTGGTTAAATGGTTTAAATGTTAAAACGTTTAGTTTTACGTTTTTACGGAGCAGGAGCAGGATGTTACCTGAAAAGCCAGAAATTCAATACAAAGAGATAAGCATTCATGATATAGTGGAATGTTTGACACTGTTGATGTATGGAGAAATCTTTAAACTCCTACAGTAACTTCAGACTAAAACCTGTGCAGCATATGTCACTTGAGGATGGACAAATGTCTGGTCATTTCCACATGAACCCAACTGGTTAAAAGCCTGGAGAAAGCTTCATAAAGACAAAGTAATCTCAGGAATGTAAAAAATAACATTTTCATTCAAATTTAAATATAAAGTTGCACGCGCAATTTTAACAACCCTAGTGGAATGACTCTTTCTGTTGTGCCATTTTTTATTTATGATTTTATATTATACAATACAGTGCAAAAGTTTTAGGCAAGTGTGAAAAAATACTGTAAACAAAGAATGCTTTCAGAATATAAATTATGATTGCTTATTTTTATCAATTTGGTGTTACTACCTTTTGCCTTCAAACCAGCATCAATTCTTATGGCCCCCACAGAGCCCTAATCTCAATATCATTGAGTGTGTCTGGGATTACATGAAGAGACAAAAGGATGTGAGGAAACCTACATCCACAGAAGATCTGTGGTTAGTTCTCCAAGATTTTTGGAACAACCTACCAGCCGAGTTCCTTCAAAAACTGTGTGCAAGTGTACCTAGAAGAATTGATGCTGTTTTGAAGGCAAAGGGTGGTCACGCCAAATATTGATTTGATTATAGATTTCTCTTTTGTTCATTCACTGCATTTTGCAGCATTATTTCCACACCTGTCTAAAACCTTTGCACAGTACTGTATATATAAAATCAATATGTTTAATATATTAAAAAATATATATTTTATCTGCTTAATTGTAAAATTCTGAAAATTGTCAGTAGCTGCATGTTACAATTTGCAAAACTGGGTGTGCTGCTATTATATGTGTTATATATATATTATATATATATATATTTTTTTTTTTTTAGTTGACTACAAACAAAGCATTAGGTGTGATTTTTGCAACTTTGATGTAACAGTCCATGTTCAAACTTTTGAATGGTACTAAGTCTTTGGCTCTCTATTTTGTGGGCCTACCATTTCTACTAGCAATTGTTTTTTTTAGAGAAACCATGGATTTGAATAATTTCTTATCCAAAATCATTCTTCAAAATCAAAGCTTCAGCTTTTCACATAAAAGTTACTATCCCTGTGAAGTAGCTTTATAAGTTTAGGTTCCGCATTATTTGCAGCAAATGGTCAGAAACTATTGAGCTTTCAACATGATGACATCTTTTATATGATCATAATACTAACAACGTTAATACCACTGAAAATAAATTCAAAACAAAAACAAATTAACTGTATTGCATCTTTTTCCAATTGCAAAATAGTCAGTCATTTGAAACTATTTTATAACTAGCATAGCCAGAGGATGTAAAGCAGCACATCCTTGTTTCACACCATGTTTTATCATTGCTTTTTTTTTTAAAGATATCCTTTTTGCACCAGAATAATAACACAAAAAGACATGTGTATTAGGTAAGAGGTTAAATAAAGAATTAGACATGAAAAAGCTGTGTAATTATTGGCCCCAGTTAATTTCTCCACCACTAATGGAAGCCCATGGATGGGTGAAATGTCTTGGTATCAACAATTTATCTGCTGCATTTTCACCATATTTCTCCATCTCTTTATCAAAAACAACCCACTCTATGCTGCTGATTGCATCTCGTAATTATCCTGTATTGTGATGACAATATACATAAAGTAACTTCAGGTGTAAAATAAGCAATCGCTTACACAATGAGCCTGTGAATTAGTGACTAGGTAATTTTTAACACCTAGCATGAACTTATGCAGATTGTAGAGAGAAGAAAACATAATTAAATGAAAACCTCCTTTGGTGTGGTGTTTTGGGGTTTTGTATTTGAAACACAGACAGGCATGCAATATTTTTCATTAACTCTTGTATCAATCCGGGTCTTGATGCTGTATCTTTACAGTGAAAGGTAAATTTAATATCCTTGCTTGGGATTCTGTTTCATACCAAAAGCTGTGCACCTTTGTGTTCAAAAAGTTAGCTAATACACACACAAACTAACAAAGACCCTCACACTCAATTTCTGCTTCTGATTTTGTGTATGGAAAGAGCTTGATTACACCACAGCCTTTCCTCCATACTGGACCGTCCCCAGACAGGAATCCAATTAAGCAATTCTGGTTTATCCTCGGCCGATCCTTTTTTCCCCAGCACGGCCGAGTTTAGTGAGGGGCCACAGAAGCAGGTTGTCTTACAGCAGGAGTGGGACGCTGGCCCACCGACTCCAAGGGCTGTGATCTCAAAATGCATCGCTGCCATCCACAAACAGCAAAGAGGGGAGGAGAGAGAGAGTAGGAAAGAGCATGAGGCAGGGGGATGTCAGAACCCTGATACAGACATCATACACTACTGTGAATGTGTGGGAGGTTTTGAGTTTGTCCACTTCTTCAAATTAAAGATTTTCTGGTTTGTACAAAAGTTCAAAGCAACACCTATAACTGGTGTAGAACCTTTGTAGAACAATTTTTGGAAGTTCTTTAAACTTTAAAAAGGTTTTTCACAAATTTTAATTCTCAGTGAGTCAAGCTTTATAGTGTGCTGTATGTAGGCTTTTTAAATCTGGATCGAATAAAATGTATATTCGATCCTTACAAATGTATATATATATACATAGCATAACATTCAGGATTTTCTTTCTGTAGCCATAGTGGCTTCAGTAATTCATCAGTGAGAAATTCTTGGCTTGAAAATCTAAACCAAGAAGAAAGAAAATTGGTTGTTCTTTTTCATAAATCGATCAGAATCCTTGTATTTTCAACTCACACATACCCTAAACTACTATTTTACTTAAATACACATGAGAACTGACACCTTGTACAGGCTAATTAATTAATTAGTTAGCCCTCATGGAGTAATTAATTAATGAATTATAATGAATTATTATAAGTGCAATTTTGACCAAAACTCACAAAATGTATATGGATATCAAAATTATGTTAGCATTTACATTTCAAATGGTAACATGTAGCATGTGCATTAATTTAACAAAGTTAATAAGTGTTATTATAAGTGGGGCAGCGGTGACCTAGTGGTTAGGGAGTTGCCCCCCGCATCGGAAGATTGTGGGTTCGATTCCCTCACAAGTAGGTTGCCCTGAGGTACCCTTGAGCAAGGTACCTTCCCCGCCACTGCTCCCCGGGCGCTTTCAATAGCTGCCTACTGCTGCACGGTGTTTGAGTGCATGGGTTAAATGCAGAGGTCCAATTTCGTTGTGGTTCACATGTGCTGTGCTGTGACCTTGCAATGACAAGGGTGGTCACTTTCACTTTCTATACGAAATCAAACTGGGCTCCAAAATTTAAGTACCGTTCATTAAAATGTTTGAAAAGGCACCCAAAGTGTTTCTTGGAGTGAATGCAGAGAGATATGCATACCATAAAACCTGGCCTACACAGTTTATGTTTGCATGGTTGAGTCCAGGCTGCTACAGAAGTGTCCCAGTAATCATTGCCCTCTGGCATGCCATGGTTCTTAGGCCTGTCCTCCCTTTGGCATGTCAAGCCCACAGGGCACCCAGACCTGTTCTCCATGGGGGGCCCTTCATTCCAGAGCAAAGTGAAGGTTCCACTGGGCCTAAACCTCCTTTGTGTGGTAAGCAGAGGCAGGTGACACAACAGGGGGCCTCAACTGCCTGTGTTTAGTATTTTTCTGTCTCAAGCATACCTGACAGAGAGTGTGGAATAGTGAAACTGGCCTCACAGGAACTCTGATCTGCCACGCAAGCAAACAAAAGAAAGCACAGGCTCAGTGCCATTACAGCCAGGGGAATGGTTTCAGAGAGTGTGGAGATAAAGCACCTCAATTCCTTATGTTATGTTGCATGCTGGGAATGCCTGGGCATTGGATTTAAAGAGAAGCTTGAAGGGAGATGGGTTCACGAAGAAGCAGTTACAATCTCAAGCCAAGTCAAAAATAAAAACCTGTCTCAAAAGAGCAAATGCAAAAATAAGCATAACAGCATAATAGATGAATAAACTGAAGCATAATAGATAAATAAAACTCATAAATTTGGACCAGGCATGAATATTAAATTAACAGAAATAAAGAGTAAGAAATATATATGTTAAACATGGGCATACACTCAATTTTGAACTGTGAAATTATTTCTAAACAATGAATCTTTAGAGCATGGACTTACAAGCGAACCATCCAGGAAGACTGACCCTGCTAGTTTATGCTTTATTCCTTTATTCATATTCAGGGGTTTGTTTGTGATAGAGAGGAAAATCAAATTTGACGTATTCAAAGCAAAAACAAAAACCACCATCTAGTCCTATAACTATTCTAGTCTCACCTTGAGTTCCCAGACCCAGACTCCCCAGAGCAACTTCCCAGGCTCGCTTCTCATGCTCTCTCACTTACTCTCTTTCCCTGAAAAACTAATCTGCACCTCAGTGGTTCTGCTCATTGCCACTAAGGCTCAAACAAGAGCTGTCTAGCAATCACTCATGACCCCCCCAGCCCCCACCCCACGTCAGCCGCCATTAAAAATTACCTGTCTTGACAGCTTTCAGAAAGAATGCCACACCTTCCAAACAACACCTTTTTATCTCCACCACCCTTACCCACCACCCCCTTCATTAGGCCTGTTTTGGAGTGTGCCATGCCATCTACACCATAACTAAGGCTGTTAGCATCTGTTTTACTCCAAGCAAAGTCAAAAGGTGCAGGGCTTTGAGCAGCTACCCCCAGTTCCCGCAAGGATTCCCTTGCTCAACCTCCCCTCCCGTCCCGTTACTTTGCATACCCAGAAATGTCACCTTACTCCAGCAAGCTGTTACCACCCTGCCTCCATGCCAAAACAGCCAGCCTCAAAGGACACCAATGGATCCTGCATTTTTCAGTGATGGCTCTTAAAAGGCATTAGATGCCTGAGGCGCCTCAGGCTCGGGCAAGAGAAGAAGATGTGATATAATGGCGCTGGAACCAAGGACTGTGCCTCAAAGTCAAACCCAGTACACTACTCTGAGGGTGGTGGGGAAAGTGAGGGAAAGAGTGGGGGGTGTGATTCCCAATTGCTGAAATCTTGGCTTTATCCAAGAGCCTATTTGGACAAGTACAGGACAGGCATAAGCTTTTAAAAAGCGATGTGTTTATCACAGAAGTGTGAAAAATATAGGCATAGTCTGCACACGGTCTGATACAGAGACGGTTTTAGTCATCTGTATGCTTGCTAATAACAAGGATTAACTAAAGATGTAATAGTTTTAAAACAAACAGCTACTGAAAAAAGCTAAAGATAAAATAATGGATCATCTTTAATTGAATTTGATATAGTGAAAATGAGTTCTGGAGGTCCACTATCCATCTATGAGCCTGCATTTAGTGTGGAATGGGTGGTTAATGAGCAGCTAAAAGGCTGCCAGCATGTCACAGCCATATGGACTAATTTCACTTTAGCAAACAAAGCACCTGTTCCAGCTATTACATCATTTCTACACATCTCAGATTAGTCTATTAACTTCTCAGATAGAGCAGACTACCTTAGGAATCATACCACTTTTCACTACCACTGTTCTTTTCATATACATAGTGTTTTACATCTTTTTGGCTCACTAATTATTGTTTTATGATGTCTAAAAAAGTAATGATTGTCATACTTGTTCAACTTTGGCTATTCACTGACCATGTCAAATTGCACTGAACAAAGATTTACAGTAATGATATATGAAATATTCCTGTTCTGAGTACATAAGGCATGTTGTTTGCTATTTGAGGTTCCCCAGAGAATAAAACTAAATTCTCTAAGTTCTCTATTAGCTGCCTTCTCCTTAAGCAGAATTACATTTATGGCATTTAGCAGATGCTCCTATCCAGAGCGACTTCCATGCCTAATTACAGGGAGTCCTCCTGGAGCAATTCAGGGTTAAGGGTCTTGCTCATTGGTAGTGCTAGAGGTGGGATTCGAACCTGGGACCTCTTGATCCATAGGTCCATAGGCAAGTACCCTACCACTAGACCACCACCCACAGAATTAAGGTCAACATGTACAAATAAAGTCAGAGCTGATTTAGATAGCAGAAAACAATGCCATCAGGATTGTCACCCACAATTATTCCATCATGATATTTTGACATAAATTGTATATTGGAGGTGGACAGCTGAGACAGCATTTTCATCAACAAATCATCATTATGGTCCTCACCATCCTCATCATCCTCACCATTTCATTTTTTAACGGTCAATTTTAACGTTTTCAGTATAGCTAAGTTTTACAGGAACTACAACAAGATGATATTTGTGACTTCTATTAAATCTATTAAAATACAAAAACTAGCAGTAAAAAGTCAAACGGATAAACTAGTAAACTAATAATGTAGCAGGCCTCAAAAAATCCCATTGATTAAAGCAATGTATTATTAAAATAGAATCAACTTAACAAATTTCAGACAGAATAAAAGTATTATGACAGAAAAGTTGAAAAACATTGGAGGCAAGCTTGGGTGTATTTTTTAAAATCTCACTTGCACCCTGCTGTTAAATGTTTATTTTGCCAGTTCTGTTCCTTGAGCAGGTTTGGTAGAGTCCACTTTTAACAGTGAGCATAATTTGAGAGTTCCATGCCTACTTATATACAATTCAAGAAAAATAAAAAGTAAAATGGAGAACACAGCAAACTTCAGCCTACAGTCTGGTAATTCAAATAACAAGTTTATTTATGTATTTAGTTTGACCAGGAGAGTATTATAATCTATAGTATCTTTGACCATATCAATTTCCCATTCAACTGATTCTTCAATCACAGATAACATCCAGTCCATTGACTGCTATTTAGAAAACTGGGTCCACTTATCTCTATTCCATCCCATTTTTGATATCTTAAATGATCTCTTGAATTGCTTTCAGAGCTGGAGGCAAAATTAAATTTGAACAAATTTTTCAAATTTAAAGATACCCGAAGATATTTTCAGAGAAATGAAAGGACAAAAGAGTAAAGAAGACCAAAAGTGTGTGTGTGTGTGTGTGTGTATGTCTGCTTGTGTACGTGTTAGTAGGTGTGTATTCAGTATACATGGTCCCCTCTGAAAGTATTGAAACAGCAAAGCCAGTTCATTTGTTGTTTGTCATGCTCTGAAGACATTTGTGTTTGAAACAAATCACAAATATGAGATGATAGATCAGATTTTCAGCAGTTATTTCCTGATTTTTACATCTAGATATGTTAAATTTCATAGCACATTGTGCCTTTTGTACCTGATCACAATGTTTTTTGAGCAAGCTATGGTTGTAAGTCATGTTTGGTTTTGATGAGATTCAAGTCTCAAGTCAAATGTTTGATGTTGTAACAGCTATATTGAGAGCTAGGCAAAAGAGCAAGGGCCCTTGCTTACACCCAAGACAAATCAGTGCCAGTAGCTCTGATTTTCACTTTATCTCAGGAGATTGTTTATTGATTCTCCTGTTACTGTAGAAGGTAGGAACACTTAATCTGGAAAAAATAGGTTTGCTTGTGCGTACAAAGTCCTATTCCTTTAGATTAGAAGCATTCTTCATTTCTTTATGGATGATATGCCATGAAAATAGCAATTTGCCAAGCGTAGCAGGCTTTTAAAGGGAATGGGATATAACAATCTTATTGGTTTATTGAGTTTGAGATTTACATGTCAATCTCAAAACACATCCATGAATAACTAAGAGACTAAGTTCAACCCCTTTTAAACCACTCGTCTTACACAGATACAATTTTTACCACTTATGGACTAGCAAATCTAGATTTGGGCCCTAAAGGCACCTGCACCATGGGCATCAGACTATGAACTTTGAAGTTGCGTCAGAGGCTTTGTTTCCATTAAAATCAGAAATGCATGTGTGTTTGTGTGAGTTATTTTAATAAAATATAATAAAAGTTTGTTTACAGAAAAAATAGTTTAAAACAAAAGCTAACACTAACTATCTAACTAAATATAACCACCTGAATTCCATAAATTTGACATTTTACTTATTAGGGTAAATGCATGTGGTTTGGTCTCTATTTATCCACACAGAAGCATACACATGCTTATTTGGTGATGCAAAACACCTGTACAGTTGGTGCACCTGTCAAGGGGAACAGAATAGAGACCACACCTTGTGTCATCAGATCTTATTGTTGGACAGAAAAGTTTGAGAAGAGATAGTGAGAAAGAAACCACCTGTCTCCCTTCAGCACTCTCTCACTCCTTTAGTGTCCCTCAAAGTGGTTGCACCAGGTTTTTGGACACTAATCTAATTATGCAGCTAAACAGAAAGACAGAGAGTGAAGAGGAGCCTTACTGTGTTCTAATTAAGGCAGTGCCAGAGGTTGGAGACAATGTGAGTAAGTTTGAGAGAAAGAAAGAGATGTTTAACATACACCATATGCAGACTCAAGGGGCACACACACACACCCCGTGAGAGAGAGAGGGAGAGAGAGAGAGAGAGAGAGAGAGAGAGAGAGAGTGTGCATGCTGCCACTTAAAGCAAAGCCATTGGGATATATAGGACATCTAAAAGGAAAGGGAAAAAGCCTAACCATCAGCAATCTGATGTTAAGGTCATTTAAGGAGAGAGAGAGAGAGAGAGAGAGAGAGAGAGAGAGAGAGTGTGTGTGTGTGCGCGCTTAAGAGAAGGCACCTGAGAGAACAATAGAGTAAGAGAGAATGAGAGAGTGAGAGAGAGAGTGAGAGAAAAAGAAATGGATAGAGAGTGCATGTGCACTAGGGCTATATGAATCATAATTTTTTTTTTTCCAAAGAGGTGGTGGCAGGGAAAAGTCTTTATGAGCAAGGTCACAGTTCATAGGCAAGCCTCAGGACCTGCCTGAGCCTGCTGCTCTCAACCATTCTAGCTTCATTGTTCTCTCTCTGCAAGGGAGGTGCTCTATGTCCAGCCGATTAGCCACTCTATGACTGTCCTTCAGTGTAGCCTCAGACATTGTTTACTGCAAGGGAGACCTTTTGTGGAGAGACAGATTGTTCACTTTGAAAGAGTCCTCTAGCTGGCCCACAGCTTCATTTGTGCATGAGAGTCCTCAAGTCCTTCAGAAGACTCCCACACAGGGCACTCCACCAATATACACAGAGAGGGGAGTTTGACTGAACAAATATATCGTTGTGCTTATCAGTCCTAGTGTTTTTTCCTTGTGATAGATAATAGCAAATGTGTGATGTTTAAATTATCCTGGGCTTTAAGTAAGTGTTTGCAAAGTTGAAAATAAATAGTATATAAAATATATGGGTAAAAAAACGGCAGAAAATGAAAAAATGTTCAGCATTTCCTAAACTTGAGAGGGTCAATGTAACTTTCTCTCTCTCTCATGCTCTCTCTTACTCTCAAAAACATTGTTTAAAATTAGCAGGTGTCAAGGAACCTCTCTCAATATATGGCTGACTAGCACCCACACATATACAGTATCTCACAAAAGTGAGTACAACCCTCACATTTTTGTAAATTTTGTATTATATCTTTTCATGGCACAACATTGAAGATATGACACTTTGATACAATGTATCAAGTAGTCAGTGTACAGCTTATATAACAGTGTAAATCTGCTGTCCCCTTAAAATAACTCAGCACACAGCCATTAATGTCTAAACCACTGGCAACAAAAGTGAGTACACCCCTAAGTGAAAAATGTCCACACTGCACACAATTTTTTTGTTGTCTTTTGAAAACAGATGTATGAGTGCTGCCAACATTGCTGCAGAGGTTGAAGGGGTGGGGGGGGCAGCCAGTCAGTGCTCAGACCATACACCACACACTGCATCAAATTGGTGTGCATGGCTGTTGTCCCAGAAGGAAGCCTCTTCTAAAGATGATGCACAAAAAAGCCCGCAAACAGTTTGCTGAAGACAAGCAGACTAAAGACATTGATTATTGGAACCATGTCCTGTGGTCTGATGAGACCAAGATAAACTTATTTGGTTCAGATGGTGTCAAACATATGTGGCGGCCACCAGGTGAGGAGTGCAAAGACAAGTGTATCTTGCCTTCAGTCAAGCATGGTGGTGGGAGTGGCATGGTATAGGGCTGCATGAGTGCTGCCAGCACTGGGGAGCTACAGTTCATTGAGGAAACCATGAATACCAACATGTACTGTGAAAGACTGAAGCAGAGCACGATCCCCTCCCTTCGGAAACTGGGCCACAGTTTCAACATGATAATGACCCCAAACAGACCTCCAAGACAACCACTGCCTTGCTAAAGAAACTGAGGGTAAAGGTGCTGGACTGGCCAAGCATGTCTCCAGACCTAAACCCTATTGAACTTCCGTGGGGCATCCTCAGATGGAAGGTGGAGGAGCAAAAGGTCTCTAACACCAGCTCCTTGATGTCGTCATGGAGGAGTGGAAGAGGATTCCAGTGGCACCCTTTGAAGCTCTAGTGAACTCCATGCCCAAGAGAGTTAAGGCAGTGCTGGAAAATAATGGTGGCCACACAAAAATGTTGACACTTTGGGCACAATGTGGACATTTTTCACTTAAGGGTGTACTTACTGGGGCAGCGGTGGCCTAGTGTTTAGGGCGTTGGCCGCGTGATCGGCGGATCGGGGGTTCGAACCCCTTCCCGGTGGGTTGCCCTGGGGTACCCTTGAGCAAGGTGTCGTCCCCGTCCCGCTCCTCCCTGCGATGGGCTGGCGACCTGTCCAGGGTGCGTCCCCCGTCCTCGCCCTGTGTGCGCTGGCTTGGACACCAGCACCCCCCCGCGACCCCGTTTGGGACAAAGTGGCAGATAATGGATGGGTGTACTTACTTTTGATGCCAGTGGTTTAGATGTTAATGAAAAATAGTTATTTTGAGGGGACAGCAAATTTACAACTTTAATTTACAGTTATACAAGCTGTACACAGACTAATTTACATTGTATCAAAGTGTCATATCTTCAGTGTTGGCCCATGAGAAGATATAATAAAATATTTACAAAAATGTGAGGGGTGTACTCACATTTGTGAGGTACTATACAAAGAGAATGAAAGAAAGTGAAACTTAACTGAATCTTCTAATCATGGAGTTAAATATAACATTGGATTTGACACTTAAAACCCACAAAATACAACTAAACAGTTCTGAAACCGGCATTTTTGGGCTCCCTTTTGGCACTCTTACATCCTTTGAACTGTACATATTTATGTGTCCTTTTTCTTCTTATCCTTTCCACTATTTCCATACAATAGGATCATCAGTAGGGCAGCAGTGGCCTACTGGTTAGGTCCCAGGATCAGAAGACTTTTCCTCTAAATCTTCCAACCTGAACTGTCCCTCTAATATAATCATTATTATTCCTGTCCATCCTCATCACTCCCAACACAAAACTCAGGATTTTTAACTTTGCAAACTTCACCTCCACCACTACTACTACTGTCCTGCAAACCTTTCCTTTCGGTTTTGCTGGTACCCATCTGCTGCAGATCACTCCACCCATTCTTACCTGGCTGCACTCTCTTCTTCACCTCTCTTCTACACTCCCCATTACTCTAAACCATTGACCCCAAGTATTTAAACTCCTCCACCTCATTCACCTTTACTCCCTGCATCCTAACCATTCCACCATTCTCTCTTTAATTTATAGTTCCTACAGTCATCTGCAAACATCATAGTCCATGGGGACTCCTGTTTAATCTTGTCTGTCAACCTGGCAATTACCATGGCAAACTCAGCAATGATCCTTGATGTAATCCCACCTCTACTTTGAATGGATTCATCACTCCTACTACAGACCACACTACTCTCATGCATATCCTGACATACCTCTCTGCCACTCTTGACATTCTTCTCTCTAGGTGTCCTGTCATGTCCTTCTCTAAGCCTGCAAAGGCACAATTTAACTCCTTCTGACCTAGTCTATACTCTTCCATAACACCCTCAGAGCAAACATTGCATTTGCATGTATTAATGTGTCCCCGGTTGTTTTGCAATTTAAAAACATTGTACTAAGAAACATTGTACTATCATTTGCTAGGAGCTGTTTTATAACCTTTTAAAATGTGTAAAATATACTTATATATATTGTGAAGTGAAACTGAATAAATACATTTTAGCAAAAATAAAAATACTATATATATATATATATATATATATATATATATATACATTAATAATATATCAATATATATATATATATATATATTCTTATTATGCTAAAATGTATTTATTCAGATTTTCCAAGCTCTCCCAATTCAGACAAGATTTCAATTTAAGACAAGTCTTGAACCATCTGTGGTCCCTCAGTCTCCTCATGCTACTGTAAGACATATAGCTACAAAGGCCTGAGGTCACATGCTATGAGCCATTAGTTTGCTCTAAATGGCATGGCTGGCACTAGAGAGACTGTACTTTTGGAGCTGGGCTAGCCCTTGGATGTCAGTGTCCAAGCCAAGTGCAGAGAAAAAGCAGAAGGAAATTAGTACTGTTAAATTGTTCTTGTCAAAAGAGCTGAACAACAGAGTTGCAAGACAACAGAAGAGCTACCTACAGGAGCCTTTCAGTTTCTGATAGCTATACTTTCTATCTTAAATATTAGAACTAACTAAACTATAAAAAATAATCCAGTTAAATCCAGTTAAAACAAATTAATATAAACTTTTAAAAAATCTTTTTTAAAAAACTTTCAAAAACTCATCGTTGAAGTCATGTAAAGGTAAGGTATTGAGTTCACAAACCAGTTGTTCCATTTGTAGTCAAAAGACTGACCTCTGTGCCATTATACCTGATTCAAATTATAAATGCTGGCTTTTGCCTACTCAAAATTGTTTATGGAGAGATTCTACAGGACAAACCAAGACCCAGACAGGCCGGTGGATTTCATTATCCATTGTTTGCCCAAAGATCTAAAACTAAATCAAAACTAAAGTTGGGGACATACGTGGCCCGGACAGATCAGTAAATTCAGGTTTGTTGAGGGTGGTGTTGGGGGTCACCAGTGTCACAGGGTGTTCTTGGGTTTGTAAAACCCCTGGACCTGTCCCTTTCAGTCAGATCTGTCATTTTTAGTCAGGATTAATCCATTTTAGTCAGGTTGTAATAGATCACATACTGCATTCTTTAAACTTACGGTCTGTACAGTTAGTTCAAAACAGATTTAATTCCTTTCTTTTTGTTTGAGGTGGGTTGCTGTCCACCACCTGTGTGGTGGATGGTTTGGGTGTTTCCTGAGGGCAAGTCCATCGATCTCCTTGAGGGTCTCCTGAGTTCCATGCCAGCTGCTATACCGAGTCGGCAAAACTACCTTCAGATCAGCTACCTCAGAGCTTCTGCAGGAGCTGCTGCTATGAAGATTAAAGATCATCAACCTCCAATTTCAGTCACCAGTGGACTCTTTTACTTTAACTGTAACTTATATTTACTGGAAACTACCATTATACAGGGTTTTACTCTATCTTTCTTTTCTTTTATTTCCGGTGTTGACCAGAGGAGGATGGGTTCCCCTTTTGGGTCTTTTTTTTTGGGAAACCCCCAAGGTTTCTTCCTCATGTTTGGGGGAGTTCTTCCTTGCCTCTGTCGCCCTTGGCGTACCCAACTGGGGCTTGGACCCGGATTCTGTAAAGCTGCTTTGTTACAACAACAGTTGTAAAAAGCGCTATATAAATGAAGTTGACTTGACTAAGGTTTACAGTGTTTTTCAGGTGTGTGATCATCACCACAGCAGGCCAGTGACAGCAACTAGTCTACTGACAAAAAAGTTAGGTATTAGATAAGAGAAAAAACTAGATCAACCTAAATTATTTTATGTGAGTGCTGATGGTCTAGTGGTACAGACATCAATCACCTACAAACCAAGAAGTTGCAGGTTTGAATCCTACCTCAAGCACTACCATCATTGACATTACATTTACATTTGCAGCATTTAGCAGACACTCTTTTCTCAGAGCGACTTCCATGTCCTAATTACAGGGTTAAGGGTCTTGCTCAGGGACCCAGTGGTGGTAGTGCAAGAGGTGGGATTCGAACCTGGGACCTCTTGAGCCATAGGCCTGTAGGCAAGTACCCTACCACTAGACCACCATCACCCTTTTACCACCACCACACTACATTTTTGAGTGTTATTAACCTTAGTTGGTTAAGAGAACTGTAATCTTTGCCTAACATATAAAAATCTAGTCTAAAAAATATTTGATACTGAAATGTATCGATTATTAGTGAAAAGTGAAAATGAAAGTGAAATTAGAGGAACCTTTTCCCCACATTGATAAGGGTAAGCATCACACATCCAAATAAATCAAAATTAATAGTGAAAATGTTTCAGTGGTCGTTTTGGATAGTTAATGTATGTCATAATGGGTCATATGACAGGGTGGGTGAAGACATTTTGACACTATCTGCCTCAGCACTGGTGTTCCATAAGCTGTGTGCCTCTCTCTACACCAATGACTGCACTTTTGATATTAGTTCTAATAAGCTTTTTGATCTCATCTCAAACATTGATTAGTCTAATAAATAATGAAGCTAGTTCATGATGTTGATTTATTAACCTAAACAATGATTTTAGAAATAAACCCTTGGCTGCTCCGAGGACAACAGGTCCAGACGTACACTGCCTTAATAGGGTCTGTCAGCAGAAACTCCAATTCTGTCTTGTTCTGCTTTTGTCAATTTAACAGTTTACTCTGTTACTATGTTTTAATAGTTAAAAAAAATTCTATGTGAAACCACACCAAGATAAATCGGTTCTACTCTTGGTTAAAAAACCTGGTTAAAAAAAAAATAAAAATTAGGTAGCGGTGACATAGTGGTTAGGGAGGGCCCCAGGATCAGAAGGTCGTGGGTTTGAATCCCAGATCAGTAGGTTGCCCTGAGGTACCCTTGAGCAAGGTACTGTCTCCATTACTGCTCCCCAAGCGCTTTCAAAAGTTGCCCCCTGCTGCACATGTTTGTATGAGTAAAATTTTTCATGTTTCATAATGACAAGAACTGTCCCTTTCACTAAAAAAGATTGATTCTGACTTTATTTAGAGGTCAGATATTTAATTATGCAGACTTTTTTAAAAATTGTGGAATTCTCACTTATTATTATTTGCAGGTGAATCTAAATCGAGAACAGCCTAATTATCTTCTTTTAATTTTAAAAGCATCATTTTACAGTGACGCTTGAGACATACAGCAGAGTTAAGTCAAAAGCAATACCAGTCTTTGCTAAGGTCACTGAACAGACTCATCTCCTTCACCATGAATGATGGTCTAAAATAAATCAAGCACACTTCAGACTCCCAAGCAAGTGACCAATGGAATATATACATTTTTGCCCAGTGAGACAATATGTGCCAAAGGTTAAGGGAAAACCCATTTTCTGTTCAACCACTTTTTCAGTTTAATGTAGTGTAAGAAACCTTCCTAGAAAAAGCTGGTCAAAAACAAGTCAAAATTACTGTCCTCCAACAGCTTTTTAATTAATATGGTGGAAATTAAGATAACACCACCACCTCACCCACCCCCATGCTCAAAGCAGTCATTATGATTGTCTTTTGCAGGCCTTGAAATTTGTTTAGGCAAGGATCTTGGCTTTATTACAATATTTCCCTGCGACTTTCAAGTGAAGAGTGTTTTGATGACGTGCTTTCACCCTATGTGTGACTCTTTTGAGAGCATTCTTTGCTTGCTAATGAGAGAGTCTCCCTTTCATTAGAACACAGCTTTCATTAGTTAAATGCCTGCTCCTTGGGGACGCAAGATTTTAATTACCAAGAGGCTGTTCATAATTCTGATTGCTTTCAGTGACATGCTTGGAATATTCATTTGCCATTCTTATAGTTTTTAAGAAGAACTTCGTTGCCAGCTTCTCAAAGGCTAATTCACAAGAAGATTTCAAGGCTGTGCTGAGTATTTTATATGGATAAAAGTTTGTGTGTATATATGCATATCATACCTTAAAGTTCTTAAATATTCTGTAATTTTAGAAAAAAAAACGTATAACTATGTTACATTAAATCTTATACGATTGTCAGACAAGAGTTTAATTACACTGCTGTATTATTAAAAAATAATGTATAGCTTTTGGTCAATATAATTTTATTAATCTGTGATTAATGCACAACAGTCACTATGAAGTCAAACATCAATATGTTCTACATACGAATGCCCCTATACTGAGCAAAAAACCAATAAGTCCTAGAACATTAACTGCCAGAAGATGTGATAGTTTATTTATTCAAATATGAATCCCATTGTCTCCAGGTGGCACAAAAAAAAGAACAGGAAAGAGATTTATAGCAATTAGCTTGTGATACTATCTGCCAGGAAAGAGGAAAAGAGAAAGACCAAAGAGGAGGTTTATGGATGTGGTGAGAGAGGACATGCAGGTGGTCGGTTTGAAGGAGGAACATGCCTAAGACTGGAAGAAACGGATGATCCACTGCGGTGACCCCTAAATGGGATCAGCCGAAAGAAGCAGCAGCAACCTGTGATACTAATTGCTTATTTGGATCAGGGTGGGATGAAAGGGCAAAAGTGCTGAGTCAAGGAGAGCAATGATAGGTTATTTTAAGACAATGACAATCAAGGGGCAGTGATGGCCTAGTGGTTAAGGAGTTAAGGAGTTGGCCCTCACAAGTAGGTTGCCCTGAGGTACCCCTGAGCAAGGTACCGTTCCCGTCACTGCTCCCCGGGCGCTTTCAATAGCTGCCCACTGCTGCACGGTGTTTGTGTGCATGGGTTAAAAGCAGAGGTCCAATTTCGTTGTGGTTCACGTGTGCTGTGCTGTGACCTTGCAATGACAAGGGTTGTCACTTTCACTTTCAAATGGGCAACCTGGAGGAGAACTCTGGATGGAACCACATATCTGCCATTTCCAACCATAGGACAGCAAAATGATGCTAAAATGTGACCACAAGTGGTAACACTCTAAGCATGTGTCATTATTTCTTCAACAATTCTTAATGTAGACTTCAAGCATCAGACAGGATTTCATGTTGCCGTAATCCTTAGCCATTACTGTTCTGTCTAGGAGAAATATGGACTTAAAAATAATGATACCGAAATATCTTTTGGAACTAACCCACCTAAATCTAGTTTTGAGTCTTGAATTGAGTTTATGAATCCATGCAAGCCAAGTATGATTAAGGACTCATTATTTTTTGTATAGCAGGATGTCAGTTGGATTGACCTCTCACATACAAGCACACAAAAAAAATCTAAGATGTCTCTCAACAAAGTACACCAACTATCATCATCTTGACAGATGTCTCTAATCAAATGATGTGCCTTTCAGCTATGAATACATCAGGATGCTTTGAAAAAATATCACAGGCATGTTTGTAATACTCAGCACCAATCAGTCTCTGACTTTGAAAACATACATGAAATATACATGAAAAAGAAGGTATAAAGCAGAAGAAACTAACTGGCATGGTTGTAACAACTGTGTGGTGGGGGAGGATAAGTGAAGGAAACCCCAAGTGTTGATTTTGGGTTTTGAGGGAATCCACTAAGTGATTTTCTAGGCTGTTACACTTGCTGCATGGAGGACATGGCACTGTTCCCAGAGACTGTTAATACTGCTTCATTTTAGATGAGCCTCATCTTAAGGAGGCAGAAATATGATTCTGTAAATGTTTATTCTTGACAGTCTACATTTGGCAAGAAACTGAAGCTTTTATAAGGGTTTACAGGAAACCATACTAGATATTTATAAGGGCTTTTGTTTGTTTGTGTAGCAGTTACTGGTTAAGAAATGCATCTAGAATATATGGTGTATAACATAATATTTTTTTTTTAGTCCACAGTAGTTAACCACAGACTGAAACTGAAGACTGGGCATATAGAGGTATGGGCATTGACCCTCTTAGGCCTCTTGCCCTAGCAGATGGAGGAGAAGGCAAAGTGGGCACAGCAAGCTGGCACAGCACAAGCTGGCACCACTGGAAAGTGCCAAAGCGGAGCAGGAAGCCAAAATGTGTACCCTTTGTCTGTCTTCATAAAGACTCATCCCCCTCCTATCCAAAGTGTGACATTGTTTTCCTTGAATCAGGCAAACCTTTTACATTTGTGGACAATGATTGTGATGAAGAGGAAAATGAAAAAGAAAAAGAAGAAAAAAAACTACATTAAAAAATATGAAAATATTTGACTCATGCTTGTGAAATAAGTTACATTATATATTATAATTATGTGCTCAAGCACTAACTAATTACCATCACAAAGATACATTTAAATAAACTCAAATCAACAGTAAAATGTAGAGTTGGTTAATGTCCATGAAACCAAACCCATTACCCATCTGATTTGGTTGGTAATTTGATGTATTTTGCAGACTTTCTACTGTGCTGAACATATGTAAAGCATATGCTCAGCATGGACAATGCAAGTCCCCGTTCAACCTGCATTCCACTTCACAACAACAACTAGCAGTGAAAGAAAGAAAGAGAGGGAAGGTGGGAATGAGAGAAGGGACTGCTTTTTTCCAGGGCGTGCCAGCTCCTTTGGAGGGAGATCCTTGCCAGGCCACCTGTCTGTGTGAGTGCCAGCTGTATGCTTGTGTGTACTGAGGAGTGTCACAAATGCGTTGTGCTTCCAGCAGCACGTTAGCCACAGTTGGCACTTCTTCCACCATTTGAAAGAAGAAGAGGCGCAAATCAGATGAATCCATTCTTGCCGGGGGCGGTGAAGGTTTGGTGCTCATCTGCCTTTCTTTTTTTTTTTTTTCCTTGATTCCTCCCTCAACTGGGCTTTGGGTTGGAGTAAAAGAATGCCAGTGGTAAGCAGATACACCTGGTGCTGCCTTCCAGCTCACACAGGCCAGTGGAGCAGGAGCAAAAGGAGTAAAGGAGGCCTTGGAAAGATTCCGTATTGTTCTCAAGCACTCTTTAACTGCTCAGTCCACCTTAAATGAGGAGAGTTCACATGGTGAATGCATGCCCAGTTCTTCCTGTAGTCTCCTTGCAAATTAGTCCAAATATTTAAAGAAGGCTAGGCGAAGAAACCAGGCATTAAATGAGCCCAGTTGGTAAAGCCTCTGCACAAGGGATTTAAATGGCTAGCTTTCAATAAAACTTATCAAGTGGATTCTCGAGAAGCTCAAGCTGTTTTTTCCTCCTCTTTGGAAAGAAAGCTATGCTTTGAAGTCATCGATTCTTTGTTAAGACGATAAACAAAATCTATATAGTTTTGGAACTTAGGCAGCTTTTAGTGTTGCCAACCCAAATACAACAGCCATTTACATAAATTGTAACAAGAATATTTCCAGGCATTAGACAATGTAACTCCAAAAGTCGTCCCTGAGAGATATTATTACCAGTCTGCTACAAGGCCTGCTGCACTCATATGGGCAAATTAACGACAATCACATCCCCTCCCTGGGGAATTTGAGTAGTCAAGATAATTGAGGCAACATTTGCCAACAACTCTGACACAACCTGACATTTCGAGGGAAGGTAAATGGCTACTGCACAACTCATGGAAAGAGAAGCATGCTGATGAAAAGCCATTATGGGCACAATAATTGGATAAATAGCCATCAAAGTTAAAAGTAAGATGGACGGTAGTGGGTATCAACCAAATATATATATATTCATGCATTTGGTCCTTTTGACCAAATGGGTTAACAACATTTAATTTATAGTCTCCATATGTAAAATATGGCAAAATTGCTTTTTTTGAATAATAAATCTTGGTAGATATGCCTTTATTCAAATACTTTTGAACCAAAATGCGATTTCATTTGAACATTTCTGTGTTCTAACATGTGAGAAGACCTTAAAGAGGCAGTTCATGCTTGTATATAAAGAAAATGATGTAAAAACTGACGTCCAGTCATACGTAATGTTCATTGCAGTTGCAAGCTACTAAGGTGGTACAACCAGTTATTAAGCGTAGTTATTAACCAGTTTTTTTTTGTCATGTCTTATATTAAGTTTTGTTTAAGGATTTGAAACTATTCACTGTACCCAAAACGCAAAAAGAGTAGAAAGAGACCATTTAAAAACCTTTTTTTTTACTTGTTCTAGTTCTTGCATTCAGTTTATGCATTGTTAATGCATTCAGTTTATGCATTGATCTACACATAATGTTAAAGGTCATACTTATAAACACATCTATCTAGAAATCTCTCTCCATCTATTCTGTCATTCCCTCTATTTTCCCAAGGTTTGCTTTTGTAAAGGTGAAACTGAGCCCTGGAGTCTGGAGGTTTTGATGATACCCACTCTTCCAAGGTGAAAGGACATCCCTCCCCTGGCTCAGCGCCGGTGGGTTCCTGCATCTCGCACAACCATTTAGGGAGGCGGGACAGACAGTGAGAGTGACAAGGAGGTCAGCTCTGTAGCTGTTGGCACTAGCAGATGGTCATCGGTGTGGGTTTGTTTTTCCTTCCCCCTCTCCCATAATCTCTTTTTTTTTCCCAGGGGAATGAGTCAAGAATAGTGAGTGAGTCAGTGAGTGAGTGAATGAGTGTGTATGTATATGAGGAATGGAGGCCTGCGCAGGTCAGGGTGTGGAGTTGAAACTTTCTTTACCTCAAGGAGGGCTCTGACAGCTCAATTTAGACCCAGTAACCAGTTGAATGTCCTCTAATCCAGGGGTGTTGAACTCCAGTCCTGGAGGGCTGGCATTCACCACAGTTAGGTAGTTTCCCCCCTCAACCACACTCAGTACACTCAGTGTGAACCAGGTGTGTTTAAGGCAGGAAATCACACAGAATTGTGCTGGACTCTGGTCCGCTAGGAGTTGGACACCTCTGCTCTAATCTTAGGGAAGACAGGTGCAGACATATGGGGCTTTCTCAGGAAATTGCTTCGGTGTGTGACTCCTGTCCAAACATCTGTGCACAACCTTGCTGTGAATTAACAAACAACGAATGGAGTCTTAATTCAACAAAATGAAATGTCCTAAGGCAAAATAACATCCAAAATGTACATGCTGTTAATACAAAGACATAAACCTTTAAACAAAGGAGACCATAAACAAAGGAGAACCTGCCTCTGTTAAAACTAAATAGATCACAGATAGAAGTTTTTTTTTTTTTTTTTAATCTTTTTATCTTTTTATCCAAGTCTTATGCCTCTGTGACTTCACTGTTCCCTTTTTTGAGGTTTTAGTACAAAGCAGTCGCAAACTCAATGGACTGTTTTTTTGGACATGGGTTTAAAACTCCAGGTGTAAAATTTTATTTAGAATTAAAAAAAAAAAACAATCTATGCCTAGGTTTAATGTCAATACAAAAACAAACACTACTGAAATATGGTAATAAAGAGCATCTTTGTTTTACATTCAGTGAAGTGCATGTAGGTGTGTACAGGGGAATGCATAGAAATGTAATTGGTTAATATTGTTTTTCTCCACTTGCTGGAGAATTGAAAAATATAGTACTGTGCACAAGATTTGAGCCAGACTATCTGGTGTTTTTTCCAGTTTTCCAGAAGGACAATATTTTTGGCTCTCATGTTCAGTCCAGTCACTGAACCTAAGCAGTTTTATAGAACAAAGCCATCTAACAGTCAAGAAACAGGTGCAGATGATTAGTATAATTTAATGCTAAATGCATTAAAAAAAAGTGGTTGGAACCTTCTAGGGACCTTCCCTTTCCTGTTTGGAAAGGGATGGAAAACTATTTTTGCATGAACAAGGTGATTCCCTATCAAAGTTTCAAGGAATGTGAGGTTGCTCACCTTTGCAAACCACTGTAATCAAAGATGAGAAGACAATACAATGACGTATGAAGAGACCCGTTTTTAAATAAAGACTATTGTTGAAGAAGGTCTGTCTTGATATCCCATAATCTTAATTTGAAGATCTGAGTTCCTTCAGAAGTACATCTTCTTCTTCTTCTTCTTCTTCTTCTTCTTCTTCTTCTTCTTCTTCTTCTCCTTCTTCCTCTTCTTATTATTATTATCTTATTCTTATTACTGCTGTTCAAATTTGTAAGCCTGCATTGCATTCCCAGATAGGACATTCATATAAGGACTCTGCATTAGGCAGCAAATGGAAGTATTTCCCTATTGTCAGAAGTAGGCTGTTAGAGAGTGGCACTGCATATTAAAAGAAGCTCTCTGTAATTGAAAGGGGGAAATCAGAGAAGTGTTCATGAAGTGGTTCTTCTGATGGCTGTGTGAAGGAGTTCCCCCTTGCCCTTTCAAGACTGTGGAGATGAATAAGGAGAACCTGTGTTCTTCCCTGAGAACTTGTGTGGATTTGACACTCCTCTAAAGGTGATCTCCAGCCAATGCTCATCATCATCTTTCGTTGCAGAAGCAGATGGAACAATTTGATACAAAAGTCTGGAAGAATAGGCCTAATTACTCAATCCGGCTCAGTATTTCTTTTTCCCTGACCACTATTACATACAATAAACAGCATGCACACAAACAGCAGTGTACTCAAGATGTACCAGAGGGATTAGGTTTAGTTACATATTAACTACAGTTTGGCTAATCCAGCTGGGTACTGCAAAATTGTAATCATTATTGCAGTGAAATACAGTATCTCACTGAGGGTACAATAGCAAAACCTCTCAGGGGACTGGATTCAGAACAAACACAAACACACACACACACACACACACACACACACACACACACACACACACACACACACACACACACAGTTGCACTCCCAGAGGGGAAGATTTAGAATTTGCAATATAACAATACAACAACATGAGGCCACATAACATGGAAAGAAGGGTTGTGTGTAACGAGCACATCCCTTTAGAGAAAGAGGGGGAGAGGCAAGTTTAACTACATCCCTCAGAAGGGGCTCAGGTGTGGGCAGCATGCATGGCTGCTGTGTCCATGTACATGTTCAAATGTTGCCTTTGAAATCAGAGGCCTGTCATCTTTGTGAATCTCCTCTTATTATCTTCTGTGCATTTGCTGAGGTAAACTTTTTGTAGTTTTATGTGTGTATGTGTGTGTGTGTGTGTGTGTGTGCACATTATGTTTACTATCAGAACCTCTTAGTAGTTTAAGAGGCAGCAAATATACATCTATTTTATTGCAATCATTTCTTAACTGTAGCTTTCTGAAAAAAGCATATACAGTTTAGTGCAGATGTAAACTTTCATGAAAATATTTGTATTTATCATACTTAGGGAGTAATAGAATAGATATTTTATATTTTCTGCCAGCTTCCAGGAGTTCTTGGCATCAAAGCAATAATAAAAATAATAACAGGCAGCAGTGGCCTAGTGGTAAGGGAGTTGGCCCCAGAATCAGAAGGTCATGGGTTTGAATCCCAGACTAGTAGGTTGCCCTGAGGTACTCTTGAGCAAGATACCTTACCTGTCACTGCTCCCTAGGCGCTTTCAAAAGCTGGCCCCAGCTGTATATGTTTGTGTGTATAGATAAAATGCAGAGGTGTTATTTAATTGTTGTCCACGTTGTTGTTTCACAATGACAAGAAAAGTCACTTTCACTTTTCATAAGGAAAAAAACCTTGAGGCATTCATAGAATGTAACATGGGTTGTGCTGTTGCCTCCATCAAGAAGGTCCTGGGTTCAATTCCCTTCTGTGTTCTTGGCCCTTTCTTTGTGGAGTTTCCATGTTCTCCTTGTGTCTGGGTGTATTTCCTACTGGTACTCCAGTTTCCTCCCGCAATCCAAAAACATGCATATCAGATGCGTTGGAGATGCTAAATTGCCCTCCAGCTGAAAATGGGCGTTTGAGAGTACCTGTCCATGTTGTTTCCCAGCCTTTCACCCCAAAGTGCACTGGGGTAGGCTCCAGCACCACTGTAACTCTACTCAGGACAAGCAGCTAAGAAAATGAGAGTGTCTGACTTCGTGAAAGCATGTATATATAAAATATAAAAATAGGCCAAAACTTATTAGTTTTAGGTATCATTTGGTCAAACATGAAGTGCTGTTTAACTGTTATCCCACATTTCTTTGAGAATCTAAAAAGTATAATACATTTATGTAAATTGGGTACACATTCAGTGTTAATAGCATGCTTCCCTTTTGCATCCAGCCTCCTGGCTCGTCACGTGAACATAAGTGTCTAGCAGCTCAACAATAGTGAAACACACCTCTTATCCATCTTCATGCAGTCGTTCTGAATGAACAGCTCTGCTCAACATGTGCTTTCCCCTCTGCACACAGAAACCTGTTAAAGTGTCAGGACAAGAATAAAAAGAAAACAAAGACTGAAAAAATGCTGTCCCCATTATCTTTGCTGCTGCAGTACTGCTCTAAAGTTACTGTTTGCTACAACTGCTTATTATTTTAAAAACTTGCTTGATTTTTTTTGGTACCAGATAACAAATCTGTGAGTAGAAATTAAGTTGTTAGTGGAATTTCTCTCTCTCTCTCTCTCTCTCTCAACCCCCCTTCTCTCTCTCTCTCTCTCTCTCTCTCTCTCTCTCTCTCTCTCTCTCTCTCTCTCTCTCTCTCTCTCTCTCTCTCTCTCTCTCTCTCTCTCTCTCTCTCTCTCTCTCTCTCCATACTGAAAAACCCAGTGGGTGTCTAATCTAATGGGTGAGAATGGGATGACAAGTTGATAAGAGGCCCAGTTAGGGGCCAAGCAGGTGGGGCTAAACTGGAGCTAAAGCACTAACTGCCCCTTCGGGAGAGGGCTGGGCCGGGGAAGAGTAGCTACAGTACAGGGACAAGAGACCTGAAATACCACCTAGCTGCAGTGGAAAAACTGGGGTGGAAAAAGCATCATCGGCAATTTTTCTAGGTAAAATAATGATTTTGTAGTAATAGTATTAAATGGTCATTCTTTGCATATTTTTATGCTCCTAATAACACTATATGCATTTTATTCACAAGTATATTAACATATTCACAAGTATATATTCAAAAGTATTACTTATTATTTATAATAATAATAATAATAATAATAATAATAATAACCTAGAGGTTAATGCTAAGTTAGCAATACCTAATTGGAAGCTGTTGATGAAAAAATACTGATCATAACTAGTCTTTTAGCCTTCTAGTCTTTTAACTAGCTGAGTTTTTAATTAATTTTGTCAGTCTAGATCAATAAATCATTTACTATTTGTTTCATGCTTTTCTTTCAAAACTGTAAATTTAAACACACTAATAGACTACACACAGTTTTAAATTTGCTCTTTACCTAGGAACAATTTTCACACACTTCTTGACCTGGTCTGAAAACTCTTCACTAATGTTTACAGTTTTGAACATTATGGGCAAAATTTCAAAGGTATATATCAAGTTAAAGATATGCAAAAAATATGTCCAAAAAAAAACCCTTTTGCATTTTCTGTATTTTGATGTAATAACTTTCTCTTAGGTCGCTTTTAATGGTTTACCTGTAATATATTAGTCCATCTAAAATGTTGCATTTATTTTACTACTAATATATTACATCAGATTCTATGTGATTTTATATACGTATCGTTTGCAATTGGTCAAGCAATATAATTAACTGTTATCATGAAAAACAACATAAATAATAACTTTTTTTTAATAATTTGTATTGTTTATTGGATTTATAGTTACTAGATCTATTTCATATCAATTATTTAATAGTGTTCAAGTGCATGTTCCACCACAATTTAATTTTGTGCCCAAGGCTTTCAGAAGTATTTTAGAAAGAAGCCATAATACACAGTGTTAAATGAATCTTTTTTCATCCTTCTCCTTCTCGCCAAATTTGCCCTACTGCAGACGACGATAAATGTCCCTACTTTCTGTTGTTTAAATTTTTGATCACACTCTAATCAGAGTGTGTGATTCAGCGCTCTAAACAGTAGGAGATAATCAGACATGTACACAAAAAACACACAAACACATACAGTGTGAGGGACATAGGCCACACATGCATCCACACCACACACAGCGCTGCACAGAAGCCCCCATACTGAGCTGTCAGGCTTGACAAACAGAAGAGGAGTTGAGTGCAGGGATAATGTCATTACACCGCCATAACCCAGTGGCCCACATTGCATTTCGTTTTTCAGCAGATTGCTGTTACGTGTTAAACCTGTTCATAAACCCCATTTGCAGTCGGAATGTAGTATTTAGAAAGCTTTATTAACTATGACTTGTTTTTGATAGACAGAAGCAAAATTAGCTCATGACCAATTATATGTGACATTCCACCCCACCCTTTCCCTTACGCAGGTTAAGCAAATTTTATGAGGGTGGTATCTCTCACTCTCGACAGGCCTCTGAAACTGGAAGAGGTGAGCATAGAAGAGAAAAGCTTAAAAGTGGCAAGTCTGTAGTCTGTAACTAGTACGTGAACAGTAATAGAACATGTTGCCCCCTCCTGGTAGATGGGAGATGCTTCAAAACACAGAGAGAGAGAGAGAGAGAGAGAGAGAGAGAGAGAGAGAGAGAGAAGAGAATGAAATTGTTAAGAAGAAACTATGTTGACATGTTATAATAAAACTTCCTGAAGAACTCTACTGCAGAAGGAAAATGTTAATATGATACCAGAAGTTCACACATTATTTATGCATATATGCATATATATATATATATATATATATATATATATATATATATATATATATATATATATATATATATATATATATATATATATATATATATATACATACACACACACACACACACACACACACACACACACACACACACACACAGGCAAGCAAAAATAAATCATAGTAGTGATTGGAATGTCTGTCTCTAGGAATAGTATCATCTAGATGTTGAAGTTTGATGCAGTACTGTTTCATTTTCAGAACTGTTTTTAAACAAATTAAAGGATGTTTTAATAGAGCCAACCACTGTGTTTTTTATAAGCCATTGTAATGAAAATGTCTAATAGTAGTGCTGGTTAATAAGTTAACACATCCTCTATTGGGAACATACTTTTATATGTCGATGTCTACTAATAATACAGATTTTTTTTTTTGCTGTTTTTGTGTGTCCATTAAGCTATATAATCTAAAATGTGCCTTAACTTTTGCACAGGCAAATGTTTTATGTTCTATTTAAAATTATATATATATATATATATATATATATAATTTAAAAAAAAAAATTTTTTAACATGAACAGAACTGATGCATTTAATGTGTGAACATGTAATTTGTCCGAGAGCAATTTTCTATACATACACATTGTGCAGAATATAAGTCTTCAAATGTGCTTAATGGTTAAGAATAGGGGTTAAGATTTTTAGCTCAGTTCTTAACACATCTTGAGCCAGATAATCAGTATCTTCAAATTTTATTACTGGGTAGTGAGATGTGTTTGGAGATACATAGAATATAGAACATGCTGGTGTTCCCTGAGGACTGGATTAAAAACTGGGTTAAAGCACATATTTCTGCATTTTTTAAGGCCAAAATCAATCCTAGCGCAGCATTCTATCTGAAATGTGGTAAAAGATCTCACGCTAAATATCACTGATCTTAATGGAGTCATTTGCAGTTGAGTCAATCTGGGATGAATGCAGATTTAGTGCCTACCTCAAAGCAGTACAAATCACACCCTAATCCTATCCCTGGAGGCGTTAGGCCAAAACTCTCTTAATCATCTGGCTTTCTCTGCAGATTGAGCTTTGGCATATGCCTCACAAAGCTCTTAGGAGAGTTCTTTTAATAAGCTGGTAACACTCCATCTATTTCATTTCTGTGTCAGCATGTCATACTGGTGGGGAATCTCACGTCAGCTCAAATAAAACCAATACTTCAGATTACTTGGTAATGTATGTACCAGCATAAGATATATTCAACAGAGATGGCAGCTTTGACTTCTCCTTCTGCTTCTTTTTTCCTTTGGCCTTGAATGTCTTTTTAAGACTCTGCCATATGTCTACGAGTCTTTTATTAAATGATTGCATAGTCTCAGCATGTTTTAATGCTTAAGGCTGTGTCCTATTTTTCTAAGTGTGCTTTCAATATAATAAATGACAAACATTTGTCAGACATAGAAATCTTCTTAGCTTGAATCCAAAGATTTCTGTAAAAACTCTGCCAAAAGTTATTTTCATCACTGCAAGCAATCCCAGAAGTGCTTCTTTTAGGTGATTGGACAAGGCGTTGTCTTCAAGTCTCAGCATTAGGTTTGTTTGGCGAAATTAAGAAAATGTCAACATGTTCTTTTGCAGCTATTTTCTTCAGTTTACTGAGAAAAGTGATCAAAGATAGAATCCAAGCAGCAGATTTTGAAAAGTGATAATATTCAATTGGTGGAATGATTTACAATCACTTCATTTTGTATAGATGATGTAGTCATACCACACTGGCTGTGCACAGCAAAAAAGAGTAGCATTGACTTTTACTTAGCTATGAGACATATATCTTCAATATCATACCATTTCATAAAGTACCATTTAGAAATCACTAAAGACTCTACAGTCTTTGAAATAATTACATTTGCTCTTTAGTGCTATCTGTTCTTGTCATTTTATAATGGAAAGAACTGACAAAGAAAAATCTTTAAGAAGAAGAAAAACAGCTATATAAAGAAAAACAAAGCATGCGGCAGAAGAATGAATAAAAGGATGAAGATGAAGGGGAACAGAAGACACGGAATGTACTGTGGGATGGAGGGAATTGGAGAAGCAAAGGGGTGGAGGAGTAGGAGCCTCAGGTGCAAATCATCAGCTTCCTCATGCCACGTTAGCCCTGGGTAGGTGAACTGACTGTCGCATCGCGTAAAGGAATGGACACTGTTTCCTGTGGTTCTAATGCCAGGACAAAGGGGTGTGCAAGAGTGTCAGATTGAGAGAGAGAGAGAGAGAGAGAGAGAGAGAGAGAGAGAGAGAGAGAGAAAGAAAGAAAGAGAGAGAGAGAGAGAGAAAGAGAGAAAGAGAAAGAGAGAGAGATCAGCTCGGGCAGACAGATGGAAATTGCCCTGGCATAGAATCAGAGGAAAACAGCAACAAAGACCTTTGTCTAGGTGCTTTACAATTCCATGTTTTCACAAACCCATAAGATGACAATCATGCATATTCATTTATTAATTTCCATGCAAACTTTTGGTTTCATCCAGGACTGCAGTACATTTTCAAAAACCCTTTCATGTTTTAAATGATACACTACCTGAGGCAGTCTCAAGCATCTTTTCAATTAAACCTGCAATGTGTTTTTTTTTTTGTTTTGGCCTTTTTAGAAAAAGATTCCTTTTTATATGTCCTAAATCCTGGTCCATACACAAATATAACTGCCACAGGAAATGGCAGGGAAATGTCATGACGTCTATTTAAATCCTGAAACAAATTACTTTGTCTTAACATTGTTCTTTTGAATCTGGCATTTGTAAGTAAAAAGTAACATCAAACACAACAGGCCACTTTACAATTGTGATTATAAAAAATTATAAGCAGTCATCACTTTAATCGTTTCTGAAATGCTTTCAGTGCTATCAAAAATGAGCAACATGATCACACATACCGCTTTCCCCATAAAGTGAAAGTGACTATTCTTGTCATTGTGAAACAGCACTGCACACAGTGAGCCATAACATAATTAGACCTCTGCATTTTACCCATGCACACACATGCAGCAGGGGGCAGTACCTTGCTCAAGGGTACCTCAGGGCAACCTACTGGTAAGGGATTCGAACCCATGATCTTCCAATCTGAGGGCCTAGTCCCTAACCACTAGGCTACCACTGCCCAAAGACAGGACTATTTATTTCTTCATCTGCCTATGTGAACATTTGAGAGTGGAGTTGGATCAGAAAAGTAGACCATATATTCTTTTGTCCAAAGTCAAATGAGTACTTTATTATATACAAATATTATGTATCAGTTTGAGGATGATATATATCAATATTATATACAAAACCTAAGATGGCAGACTTTACAAAAGTACTAACTCAGCTCAACTGAGTTTTTTGTGACGAAAAATCTAAATCAATTTAAGTAGTAATGTATTATTTTAGAGGTTGGAAGTAATGTATTATTTTAGAGGTTGGACCTCTTCATTCATTTATTTTAGAAAAAAAAACTATTGTACAACTGCCTATTATGACTGTATATTGTACTTATCTAAAAAAAATTTAAAAGAATCAAGGTAAGCCAAAAAAGCAAGTAGAATATTCCTTTTAATTAACATATCATTGTAAACCGTATAAGAAAAGTAACAAAATGTGTTGACAAGTAGAATGACATGGCGGTTCTCATAACCTCTTACCCTTGCACCTAATTCTACTATGAAAATGAAAAAAAAAATGTGATCATAGGAAACATTGTCCATCCTAAACTACCAAACTGACAGGACAAATCCAAACAGTTTTTCTCTGTACACGGTTGCAGCAGAAGTGAACTGTAATTATTCCTTTGTAGCTAAAAACAGTATCATTAAGAATAATGGCATCATTAAGTACTAGAAGCTATTACTGCGGGCAAATTTGTCGCATTGATAATGAGGCTTCAGACAGGAAATGAAGATACTAATTATGGGATAAAACGCCTACTCAGTTAATTGGAAGCAAAGAGCGAAGTGAAAAGAAATGCATTTGCAGAGAAAGAAAAAAAGGTGCACGGCAAGATCTCGACCCTTTCTAGCAGAGTGTGAAGGTACACTGTAGATCACAGTATATGATTCAGCTCCATGTAGAGGCAGGCATTAAAAGGTGAGGACCTGATGCTATGCTTTTAGACCAGCCCTAAATACACTGCTGTTCTCTGTAAAAGACTTTGTTATATTCATTTTCTCCTATTCAAAGTCTAGTTTACCTTTACTAATTATGTAAAAACCTACCTGGAATCTACTATGTACAGATATATCTAAGATTTTCTTTGCTCTTACTAAGCAAATGTTGCCAGAATCTAAATCCAAAAATGAGTTACTTTAATAATTTTAAGGTCATAAAATCAAATAGACATAACTAATAAGTATGGCTATATATAGACTGAAGACTAAAGTATTTATAAATTAAATTAGGAATTAGGACAGGAAGAAATGGAGACAGTTGATCCGTTCTGGCGACCCCTAAACAAGAGCAGCCAAAAGACAAAGAAGAAGATTCATTAAATGAATTTAATAAAACAAAAAAAATTTGATTGACTATAAGCTACTTAAATATTTTAAGCAAAAGATTGCCCTGGACCAGTATTGCTTACTCGAAAGAAGTACAATTGTTGTTTTTCATATATTCTTCATAATTCGTGTAATTTACATAAACCTGTTTCTGTGATAGAACCCAATTCACTCTTCTCCATCCTTGTACCCTTCCTCATACATGTCTACAGTTCTTCAGTTCTTCAATTTTTTATTTTTATTTTCTGGTATTCATTGCACTTGTCACCAAAGGATTAAGTCCAAAAGTATTACACGCTAAAACACATTAGGGTTTCATTTATTATCTGCACCTAAATTAAAAGATGCCCATTAGAATATGTAGAAGTGATAGTGATGGAAAAACATTTTAGTCTACTGTCTAGTTTTTACTGTCTAGTCTAGTTTTGTTTAAAAAATGTGGTAAATTTGAAGAACATTCATATAATGTAAATATCTGCAAATTTATCAACAAATTATTTTATAATCAACAAATTACTTTATATATTCAAGTGTGTTCAAGTGTCATATATTCAAGTACTATATGACAGTATGTCCACAAACAAAACAACCTGGTAAGCACAAAATGTATGTTTTTTAAATTATATTTCTGGTAAAGATAAATGGGTTACCGTGTCAATAAAAAATGTAAAAATAATAATTAAAAGATTAAAAAAAACATTCAAAAATAAAACGTTATGTATATTTTTAGTCGCTTTTTCATTGATTGCATAATGTATGAAAACCTAATCCTTAACCTAAGTGTACAGCATATCCCAAATAAACTGTTCTCAGATGGGTATTTAAAGTAAGATTCTCAGCAGAAATTATAAAATGGTTAAAACTGTCTAGTTCCAAACTTGCCTCAAACTGCTGCAAAGCATGGCATGTGAAATGGAATGTGAAAGCAAAACGAGAGAAGGTCAGCCAGGAATTCAAATTGAAGACATTTACAGTTCCAACAAGAATGGAGAGTGTGAGTACACATCTGAACCTCGGTCCTTGCTGGAATAATTGCAGGAGCACATCTGGTGCACTTTGAAAATGAATTGGCCCAGCACTGCTATGATAATGACGGCACGGTAGTCTAATAATTTAGGGAATGCTGCATTCCAAATGTCATCCTAGGTTGGTCCAACACTTAGTTAGTTCATTTACTTGCACAGAGTTTGATTCAATTTTTTTCCCAACAGCACTGGCAGTGATTTTAACATGTTTCTACAAACACAATGCGAGTATAACTACTTTATAGCTAGAATGAATGCAATTTTTCCATTCACAAAAAATAAAAACTTGCTATTAAATGTTAAACTCAACCTTTCAATTTTATAACTGTAAACTGAAATAATTAAACAAACAGACATTCAGTTGGATGGCATCTAAATTTTCATACCACAATTGTGCTCATAAATCTAAGAGCAGATGTTTTTTTTTTTACTGATGTAAGGTTAATACATGTAAAGTTATATTCCTGTGAACCAACATCCTTAACATCTTCCATACTACTCTGCAGTGAAATCAGCAGATGCATTTCTTCTTGTACTTCTTCACCTTCTTTCGGCTGTTTTTATTAGGGATTGCCAGTACGGATCATCCATCTCTATTTCTTCTGGTCCTCTGTATCTTCCTCCTTCAAACCAACTGCCTGCATGTCCTCACTCACCACATCCTTAAACTCTGCTTTGGCCTTCTTCTTCTCTTCCTTGGCAGCTCCATCTGCAACATCCTTCTCCTAATATTATCCTCTTCTCTCCTCTGTACATGTCCAAACACAGGTTTGCCTCTGACTTTTTCTCCAAATTGTCAAATGTTTAAGAATGTGTTCATAATCTTTTCCACCCTACTCACTCCTGCCGCAAAACTTTGTATTTTTAACTCTGCTGCCTCCAGCGTCCCAGTTTTTTTTTTTTTTTTTTTTTTTTTTTTTTTTTTTTAAGTCAGTGCCACTGTCTCAAATCCTGATAAAATAACTCTCACTGCTCTCCTGTGATTTTGGCCCCAACTATTTAAGCCCCTCAATCTTTTGCTCCTCTACTCATTCTATCCTAACAATTCTGCTGTCTGCAGTTTCATTCACACTCGTGCTCTGTCTTAGTCCTATTGACATTCATTCCTCTAATATATCTGGAACATGTCTCCACCTCTCCACGATCTCCTCAAGTTGCTCCCTACTCTCACTACAGATCTCAATGTCATCTGTGAACATCATAGTCCATGGGGACTCCTGTTAATTCTCATCTGTCAAACTGTCCCTCATTATGCAAACAAAAATGGACTTAGTGCTGATCCACGATATAATCCCACCTCTCCTTTAAATGCATCCATCATTCCTACTGCAGACCTCACCACTGTCACACTGCCCTCATACTTATCCTGTACTACTTTCTGCTGATCCTGACTTCCTCATATAATACTACAAATACCTCTCTAGGCACCCTGTCATCTGCTTTCTCTAGGTCTGTTCCTGACCTTCTCTATACTTCAACACTCTCAGAGCACTCATTGCATATGTAGTGCTCTTTCTTGGAATGAAACCATGCTGCTGCTCACTAATCATCACCTGTTTTCTTAACATAGCATCCAATACTTTTCCCATTACCACATGCATTGGCTGATCAACTTTATTCCTCTAAAATTACTACAGCTCTGCATATTACCCTTATTCTTGAAACAGTACAGGCAACATTTCACTTTCCAAGACTGTGTTAAACAATCTGGTTAGAAATTTTACTGCCATATCTCCTAAACACCAGATGCATTACTGTTATGCAGATTATATGTGGTCACATTTATATAGCATGACAAAGTAACAAATGTATGTTCATTAATAATGTAAAAACTGCTTCATAATTTACTTTAGAATGAACTAGGATCCAAAATTATATAGCATGTACAGCAGGAGAGTTACTTGCAGGAAACATAATGCCCTAATACCTGCCTTTCCACATTTCTTCAGCCATCCTCCTAAGTCACTGTGCCATTGTGAGGGCGCTAAAGAGGGATCCATTCTAGCTTGAGTTGTTCCAAAGGGCCCCTTTTCAGCTCATAGGCTTTCCTGGCCTAGTTATGCTGCATTGAGTGCCTTAAAGACAGCTGCTATGAGAAGCATCAGTCCCCCATGCTTTGCCTTGCCAGTCTCACAGGCATCTTCAACCCCGGTCATTAGCCCAGCTACTGCTGCAGGTAATCTTGCAAGAAATCTTGTCAGGCAACTACCTGCCATCCAATTAGACAGCTGTACTCAGTCAGGTCTGTGGGTATGTAAGCAAGAAATGTGTGTGTATACATATGGGTGTGTGAGTATGTGTGCTAATCACGACCTGCGGTGCCACCTGCTGTAGGGAGCTGTAGCCCTCTGTCACAACACCTTCTTTCTGCAACATCTGGTTGAGCCCAAGGCAAGGCGAGAGGAATAATAGAGCAGAATAAGGAGAGAGGGGCAAAGACAGGGCGAGAGAGGTAGGCCCCTAGCAGCAATGCAGCCTGTGCTAGAACCCCTTCTGTCAGACTGTGGCATTGATGTGCCATTCCCCCCTGTTGCCTTCTCGCTAGTCCATGCAGTAAATTAATACAATTAAGCACAGTTTTTCTCTGGGCCCACTTGGGTGTTGTTCTGAATGTGTGCTCACCGAAACCTTAATCCCCTAAAGCTCATGTGTTTTACAAGGAGCAGTACAATTGAGAGATGGGGGTAGGAGTGTGTAAGGTTATCCGAGGAGGCCAGCCGTTCATTTTCAATGTGACACAGATGCGTTCATTTGCTAGATGAGCATTAAGGGCTTGTTAATCTTTCTGTGTTTGTGTACATCTGGCAGACATCAACCAAGGTAAATTAAACAGCAAAGTTGCACTTGCAAACTTAGCAAAACGCTCACGCTTCGTGTCATACAGAGCTGTCCACCGGTGAGAAAAATGAGCCGTTAATTACAGGGGAACTTCCATCTTGACCTTCTCCTTCTATGTATGGAAACGTTTATTTAGCGTTCTTCCCAAAGTGTGTGCAAAACCATGAGCTGCCAGGAGGTCATCAGAAACTGTTCTACTATCAGCATGCGAAATTGACCAGTGGAAATATTTGTTGCCACTTGACGTGAGAAGCTTAAAGCGATCAATGAGGGATAATAGCACCTGAGCAATTTTTCCCCCTGACTCTGAGTCAATATCGTTGTCCGCCACTCCCTGGGCCCTTAGCAGATGTAAACTTTCCCACAGTCAAGCTCACACCAGCCTTAACCTTCATTTGCTCAGTATGCATTTAAGTGTGTCTTTTTCCACCCTGCCAAGAACTATGGAAAGCAACAGTGGTTGACAAAAGACACTAACAGTGTGAGGCACTTAAAGCAAGCGCTCCTTTCCAGGCGTGCAATACTTCCCCTTTGGCTAAAAGCTGCCAAGACCCTGGAAGTATCAGGAGAAAGTAATGTAAATAAAGGCCCCCCTCCTTAACCCCCCTTTGACTCTCAAGCCTTCAGGCAGAACTACACCACGTTGTTTCTCTAGGCCTATAATAGAGGTGTAATATCAGCATTCCAGTGACCACAGTGTCATAGAAACACTGATTATGGTTCATGAAGTGGTGACAAGAATGGAAAAAGGCAAACAAAAGCAAAGACTATTGAAATGGGCTGCACACTGCTGCACTAAACATGGTGAGGGGTCTTCTTAGACAATGTAGTGTTGCAGTTGTAGACCATGGACGGAGTTGGGGGCTCTCGGTTGGGGAGGATGGTCTCTATAGTCTTTTCTGTCCCCTCTGCCCCTTCCCCACTGCCTCCCCTCTGCCCCTGACAGAGAACAAAAAGGTCAGTTGTACCCTCGGCTGCCTTTGGAGCCCGCTGCGCGCTGTGTTTATCAAGCACACTAATCTATTCTTGTTACTCTTCACTTCAGAGGCAGGCACTCATCTGTGCTCCCCCACTCCACCCACACACACCCCACCCATACACACACACTCCACACACCCCACCGCCCCCTCTGCCCGGTCCCCCGGGGGCAGCGCTGATGGCATCTGGCCGGCGTCCAGCCAGCACGGGAAAGATGGCACAGAGCTGCCATTAAAATCAATTACATGGGTCAATGTTTTTATTAGAGGATTTCTACTCAAACTAACTCATCAGGATGGCAATGCAATGACAGTGCTCTACCCCCCAACCTCTTTGTGACCTTTATGCACCCACCACAAAAAACTCATGGAGCTGTCAAGGTTACATTTTTTTCTTTTTGTTTCTTTTTTTTGTTGTCATAATGTTGTGATAAGTATGATCACAGGTTTTCAGCTTTTCTGATCTCTTACAATGTGATGTGTAGTAGCATTTTAACTGTTTATTTACTGCATCATGTAAAACTACACCCTATGATTAGTGCAACTAATTAATACAGAATGATATGCTATTATGTAAACAATTACTGTAATCTTAACCCAACATGATTGTTTTGTTTGAAATACAATTTACAATAAGTTTCTGTAAAAATCAACTACTCTAGAATTCCCTTTAATAGGTAAAATGGGGAAATTTATTTCAAAACAAAACCTGCAAGAATGCAAGTGATATGAGTAAAGTTTTACTAACTAACAAATTGCAAAAACAAGAATCCTACTAAATAGTTTAGGCAGATTTTTAGGTAAAATATTTTTCCCTATTTTACCTATGTAGAGATTGTAAGGAGTTCTATGGTAGTTTTTACAGAAACCTACTGTAAATTTTACAGCAAACAAAATCAGTAGGTCGGTATTGTGGGTAGAGCTAAAGTTATGGTACCTGTAGAGGTATATGTCAGCATTACCATGACCTTCGGGGAATCATTTCATAAGCGCACTGTCTGTACCATAGTTCATGCCATTGAATACATTTCACCTGTAATATTACTCATGGCAAATATGCTTTCTATTAACACTTAATCTTTTTTGCTGTAATTTAAAATGATCTTATCTATTATTATCTTACTTACTCCCTATATTTATTTTTAGGCTTAAAAATATGTAGTATGTAGGTGTAAAAGAATATATCAATGTTTGTGTGTCCACAATAATTTCTACTAAGTTGCCACATTTAAAATACTTTTTTTTAGAAAGTATGAAACTTCATAATGCTATGCAACTTTATCCTGCTATCACAAAGAAAACATTGTATAAAAATGGTAAAACTATAATTATGAAGTTAATAATTCAACCAGATTGGATAGCCTTTTTATTGGTATTTCTAGGAGTAATATACTGGGCTCAAGTCCACAAAAGAACTTTTACAGTTTTACAAGTCATTCAGGTGGTTTCTTGGCAGTAGCCTTAGGTCGTTATCATGTTTAAATGCAAGCCCTTTGCCCTAACCATCCTGAGCAGTTTGCAAAAGCTTTTCACCCAGGATTTTTAACTGCATCCATCATTCACTCTTTCCTGACCATCTGGTGATCTACCAGTTCCTTTAAAAAAAAAATTAAAAAAACATTCCCGAAGTATAATTGGATAGGGATACAGGGAAACATAAATAGAAATATTCTTGGATATCATATAATGCTTTTGAAAACTTGCTTGTAGGAGTGATTGCACTGAAATAAATAGTAAGGAATACTAACTTTCACAAGACAACATTCTTCGGAACATCTGGATTATCATACAGTTGTGCCCAATTCCTTTATGGTGCCACTAAGTCTACAGTTAACTGTATGTTCATGTGATAATGATATTGTATTCCTTTTCAGATGGCCTATTTATCATGAAATAGAAACACATGGTACAGATCATGTTTTCTTTCTTAATAGTCTAAAATATACATGATAATATGATATTATAAAAACTGCCTTCTCAGTTTTATATTATATTCAACAATACAAACAATACATCATATTACGCATAAATCTATCACAAACTATTTTCATTCTTTTAAAATTTGAAGAGAACATTATTAACAAAAGAGTTTGGATCAACTTTACTATGACTTTGGAATTTTGCATACACACAAATATGTACATGAGGTGTGAAACAAATAATGTAATATCAGTGCTCTTTTTTCCAACATCATACCCTAGATTCAGATTTTGATTACTTAAAGAGTCTTTCTATGACTGATCTTGTGAATGACCTCTTCATACTAAGAAGAATTCTTAAATTGATATAGAGTCATAACATTTTGTGCACTCAAAAATCTTTTTCAAATATGGTTAACTAAAGAATTCACTTTTCTTTTAAATAGTGCAGCCAGTGTTTTAAATGATAAGTATAAAGGAAAATAAAAATGAGCATTTTAAATGATAAATGAAATGATAAGTTTGCAGTTAAACAAGTGCAACTTTGCAACATTACTCTTTCTGTCAAGCACCACACTAAATGCCTCAATGAGAGGTTAAAATATAACAACATTACCCTGCTCGGGCTTTGCGGGGGCTGTCAGGGCTGATAGCCAGGGGAGCAGGAGCACTCCCTCATCCTGCAGAGTTCACCCCACCTACGTGGTGTGAAAGAGCATGCTTCAAACAGACCCACTCAGGGCCCTGACCTTTCAGAGAGAGTGCACGCGTGCGACAGAGAGACCCAACTGAAAAAGAGTCGAGAGGTTTGCTCCCCACGAGCTTTCTCAGGGCTGACAAAAATCTTGTCGATAACTCAACATGAGAGGCGCCAATAATGGCAGTTTTAAAGCAAAATCAAATACTTACTTTTTATGCACATCCATATACAGTTTATTATGCTAATCTACTTTTACTCAAGATAGTCACCAACAACAATGAGTTGTCTGTATTGGATTTGTGCATTGGCAAGGTCTTTTCGAAACAAAATTTAGGTGCTGAATCATGCATAAGTAAAATCATTAGCTGAGACCACCACATTATTAAGACCTCTGCTATCTTAATCAGGCCCTAAATCACCCCAGGTACTCAAACATATGCATTAAGAGCATGCACTGCAAGTAATATGTCATAATTAATCAGGCATTAAAACAAAAACAAGCAATGAAACAAAAAGAACAATAATGTATTTTAATAAATGTAATCTACTTGATTATCAAATCTGCAGGAAACTAATCTTACTTTGATTGAACATTTTACATATACACATATATCTACACATAACATATATGCCACTAACATATTTGACAAAACTATGGTAATTTTATGTATATGCCTATTAAAAAGATTGCAACTCTGCCAAGGACGATCCCGAGACCGGCTGCAAAAGGAGGAGGTGGTTGCCCTGCTGAAGTAGCTAGAATCAGGAGGCTGGGTTAAAAAGACATGAAACCGCAAGGATATTTATGGACCAGCTACAATCTTTCATGCTACTGCATCTGGGGTAGCCGATGTGCTAGCATCGGGGACCCAGGGTGCTGGCGAGAAGTGGACTACTGGCCAAAGCAAAAGACTCATCACACTAAAATCAATCAATGTGAAATCAATGTGGCTGCGCCGGATGTCTGGACTGGCCACCATGTCGGGTAGAAGGATACCATTGCCCAAGAACCTGCCAAATGCAACATTGTGATTGCAGCGCTATCAGAACTGTGACTTACTGCATCTGGAGCAAATATCATCAACCCACCCACCCAATACAAAGATGACACTCTGGTGATGAAAAGCATGAAGCCAGATTTGGCTTCATGGTCAACCAACAAGCCTTGAACAGTATCCTTGCATTCCAACCAATCTACGAATGCCTGGTGGTCCTCACCATCAATGCCACTGTCAAGACACATCATTCCACCTATCTGCCAACCGAGACCAGCCCCGACCTGGCTAAAGATGACTTCTACAACCTGCTGCAACATGTGTTGAACTTGATCCTGCAGCCTGAAGAGATCATCATCGCTAGCGACTTCAACGCCCACATCAGTATAACCAGATCTGGTTGAGAGACCACCATAGGCAAATTTAGATATGGAGAGATCAGTGATAAATGGGTCCATCTCTTCTGCATCCCTCATTGCCAGTAACAACTTGGTTATACTTGGTAATACTATCTTCCAGCATCCCCTGAAACATCGATTGTCATGGCGAAACCTGGCAAGACAGGATTTGGCAATCTTGGACTATGTGCTGACTTGTCAATTTCCAGCAGTATCGGCAACTGAATTGAAAAGCTTGTCAGAAGATGACAGTAGAAAGAGAAGAGTACTGGAAGTGACAGCAGACCTCAAACAAGCGGCATTGAAGTATAAATATCATAATTCTACAGCACCCTGCAAGGACTTAGTGGAAAGATGAAGTCGACTAATGGCAACATCAGAAAGGCTGATGGCTCTTTTGTGCGATCGCCAACGGAGCAACTGCAGCTCTGGATTGAATTTTTCAACGAATTTTACATTCATGATCCGTGCTAAAAACTGCCGGCAATCAACTCTGCGAATGCTCCAATGACTGAAGCCAAGGCCAAATCATCACCATCCTGCAGCTTATGGAAGAACAAATCCAATGTGGACAGCGGATGGTTGTGGTCTATATTGATTTCAAGTCCGCCTTTGACTATGCAAACTGGGCCACCCTGTGGAGGATGCTGGATATCGAACACAAACCTCAGAAGATCTTCACACTTCTGAAATCGGCCTACAATGGCTTGTCTGGCCTGATACACATCCAGAGCGAACTCTCAAAGGAATTCACCATCAAGACCAGCATCCACCAGGGTGATGTGGTCTGCCCAATCCTGACACCATCACGTGGAAGGCCTTCGAGGGCCATAGAGGAGCGCAGTTTGCTGACAACCAGTTCCTGATGACCTTTTATTTGCCAATAATATCCTGTATGACACCACCCACATTGCCCAGCCTTATGACCTCAAGGTCTGTGCAGAGAAAACAAAAGTGCTGACTACGAATGGCTCGCTAGCTGCTGTCCACCTTGAAGACAAAATTGAACATGTGAAAGAATTCAAGTACTTTAGTTTGTTGGTCCAGGTGAAGATCGTGCCAGAAGTCCACACCAGAATTGCCTTGCAGCCGCAGCGTTCACTTCCCTCCCTCCTGTGGCGTCTTTGGAAGAAGCCAAAACATCTCTCTGCAGACCAAGGTCTGCCTGACCCTGCCTATCCTCCTCTATGGTTCAGAAACCTGGACTCTTTTAAAACAAGACCTGAACAAGCTTGAGGTATTCCAAATGCAATTTCTGCGCCAGATTCTTTGAGTCTCATTTCGTGGCCCTCTCTCAAATGACACAATCCTAGAGCAATGCTAGCACCAACCAATGGTTGAGAATGGTTAGTTTGGCCACGTCTGCAGAACGGGCACCTCTGCAGAATGGTCGACTACCACACCAACTCCTTTGGCAGCACTGGCCAATGCAACGCCCCAAAGAAGACGTGGATAAAACAAATTCAGGATAACCTAAAGCCTCATCACCTTGACCTTGTTCAAGCCAAGGCCCACTCCATGAATCACAAAGCATGGCAAAGCATTTTTGACAGTGTGCTACATCCAGCGGCACCCATAGCAGCATAATGGTTGCAAGGTTGCCCTCCTCCAGTTGCCAGCTGCAGGCCTAGTGGTTAGGGAGTTGGCCCCAAGATTGTAAGTTCATGAGTTTGATTCCTAGACCAGTAGACTGCCCTGAGGTACCCTTGAGCAAGGTACCGTCCCCAATACTGCTTTAAACAAACCTGCATGGTGTGTATGGGTGAAATGCAGAGGTTGAATTTCATTGTGGCTCACTGTGTGCTGTGCCGTATTTCACATAAACAAAAAGTCACTTTCACATCATAGAAAAACAATGGCAAATTACCCATTGTGTCAAAGTATATGGCTGTCAGCCATGTTAAATAGCAAAATCAGAGAGAGATTCATTAAGCAGTGGTGGCCTAATAGTTAGGTGCTTGCCATCATGATTGGAAGGTTATGGGTTTGAGGTACTCTTGAGCTAGGGACCATCCTCAACACTGCTCTTGCTGCGTGTGTTCACTACTGGTGTGTTTGGATGGGTTAAATGCAGATGACAAATTCACAGCACACTGTTCACAGTGTGTGAGTGCCAGCACAGGAATTTTATTAATTCATTTCAAGTCTAGCTTGCAAGGCTTGTGTGATGACACCATCACTCACCTGGCCCTCAAACAGCTCACAACATATGTGACTTTCATTGCTTTCCACACCTGGCCCATGACCTGTTCTGTCTTTTTTCACCCTTCAAAACAGGTGTTGGCTAAATAATTATAAATGGGCGACACAGTAAACATTCATCGTGGATCCATGCAGGGTTGGTGTTAATATAATTAGAATCCAAACATCAGGGCAGTGATGCCTCCCCATCTGTCCATTTTGTTCATCACCATGCAGCTTTAAGGAAGCAAGGGATTAAAATATGGGCGGGGATAAGTGCCAGTCTCCAGGTGCCCTCTGCCAAGGTACTGGACAACGTGCTCGATTTGGATGAAGTGGCAGCTGGCCTATACCTGCAAGCATCTTGAGGAGGCTCACTTATTGTCTGCAAGTGTGTGTGTGTGTGTGTGTGTGTGTGTGTGTGTGCTGCCAAAGTACAGAGGACGAGCAGGGAAATAGCAGGACCCTAAGGGAAAAGGAGGAGATCCATCTCAAGGACAGACAATGCTCATCCCCCAAACTCCCCCCATCCCTTGCTTGCTCATTTCTCCTCCTCCATGCTTCACCTTGCCTGCGTTCAATTATACTTTGTCAAAAACTTATTTTGGGCCCAGTTGCCCAAAAGTACTTGGCTTTGCAAGTGACTTTCACTGTGAGAGGGAATCTAATTCAAAATCATCAGGCCAATTTCAGAGATAAAATCACTTAGACAAGGACAATAAAAAGCCCTGCTGAAAAAAATCTCAAATGCATGTTTAACCAACAAGGGGAAAGATTAGTAAATAGTTACATTAAAAGGGGTTTATCTACAGATGGCCATTGTTGCACTGAGGGCATTTCAGAGTCTGCTTCAATTTTTTTTTTTCTCGGCAAGCCACCAGTCTTGCTTCCTGCTACTCCCCCCTCCCTTATTTCTCTCATGCAGCAGAAGAAGGTCTTCTGCACTGCTGAGTCTTCATCTAAAACATTCAAGCAGAAAAAAGTTCGGAAATGAACACCAGCCCAACCAGTAGAGGCCTGAAGGTCCACCATCTGCCACAATGTCCGAGTCACTGCGGCCGCCACCTTCAGAACATATGTATCAAAACCCTGGGTGAGGGGACTGGAGGAGACATGCAGAAGGGCCAGCAGAAGGTTGGCCCTGGGGCTGAGGGCTGAGACCAGACAGGCCAACAGAATAGGAGCTTGTGGCTATATCTGCATTCTCTCTTGCTCTCTCCCTCGTTCTCCAGTGAGGATCACCAAGGTCGGAGAGGACAGCATGCTGGTGAGGGCCCATAAGCAGAAGAGCTTGGCCTGCCAATGACAGAGACAAGCTCTCTCTCTCTCTCTCTCTCTCTTTCTCCTTCTCTCCTTCTGTTAGCAAGGGCCTCAGGCACTCTCCTTAACAGAGCCCTCACAGAGGGGAAAAACCCAGGATGTCTTTTAACCGCCCATCACCCCCTGCCCACCACCACCCCTTTTAACTAGCAGAATGTTGAAGGAGGCACTGGGCAGTCCATAATAGTAGGTCCAATGATTGAATTACAAAAGAATTATGTGTATGTGCTATCAAAATGATGAACAAATAATCATCCAATTTTCATGCCTTGTACTGCTGAATGTTTGCCCACTTGTCTATAGGGTGCAGAATCACAATGACAGCAGACTGATGACGTGTTATACAATTACAAATAGATAAATAGACAGTTATATTTTTAAATAATTTCTCTCATGCTTCTCTCTTTTTTGGTGATTGTGGTACTGATTCCTGATTGTGTAGTGTCTCCTATGAGACAGACGGAGGTGTGTAGGTCACATGGCTACTGGCAATATGTCTTCACTGAAGGGTTAATAGTCCATCCAAAAGGGAGAACCACCCACTTTTTAATTCAAGTTTTAAGTGGCCTGTCATCCATACTTGTGTTCAATTTCCACTCTTGGACTTTATAATTTTACTTTTTGTTACATTTATGCTGGAAACTCTAAAAGGTAAATAGCCTTTACTATAAGGTTTAAGGGCAGTGACCGGAATGTACATATATTAATATATCTCCTTTGTACATGGTATCAACCCTTTCAATATGATACAAAAGTTGGAACACCAACTTTTTCAAAAGTCCCTCTCTCTATTTTTGCTCTCTTTTTATTTATTTATTTTTTGCCCTGCTCAGTAGAAGAAAGAGTAGCACAGGTGAAAATGTTTGCCCTATGTGGCACTAAATAAATCAGCACAACCTTTGGCATGACCTTTGCTCATACAAACGAACTTTGCCTGACCTTACAAGACATGCTCGGATTAAAGGCTCCTTTCTTCTGGCTCACCAGTAACCAAGCACCTCAACCCTCCCCACTTCCCCCCAAAAGCCCTACCCCCAGTCTGCTGCATTCCCTCCCCTGTAGGCAGATGAAGTTCAATCCATCCACGCTTTTGTTTCATATCCTTAAGATCTCTTGCTTCAAAAGCCCTGCAGCCCACAGCGGCCACCACTGAACGCACCAAGTGGCCACTCAAGACTCACCTCGATCTGCACCATTGGGACCCTGAAGACCTTCAGCTCTTCGGTGGGGGCACCACCCTCTGCTAGCCACAGGAGTCCCCCTAAGCACCATGGCCCCCAGGAGTCTGGTAAAGGATATCAAAGATGAAACATCAATAGGAGCCACTTGAAGGATGTGCAACAGAGGTGGAGGAAAGGCCACACCAAAAAGTATGAAGTCTGAAAAAAATTTGGAACCTCATGGAGGTGAGATGGTAAGGTAATTGCTATTAAAAAGCAAAGGATGAAAGATGAGCAACAGTGTAGTTATGGCATTTTGTAAGTGCACTTGCCACAGTCACACCATTTTTAAGTCTATATTATATGTCAAATTAATTATCGTTGTATATATTATTAACCAAAGGGAAAATAAAAGTTGCAGTCAGAATTAGAAAAACAATATTGATCCAATGGAAATCTCATCTGTTGCACACTGATATGAAGTAACAATGAAAAACAATTTAATGACAATATCACGCTCTCAAAGCATTCTTAAATGAAAAAATATAATAAATAGCAGTAGTAGGAGTATTATAAAAGACTCCTGGTATAGTAATTCAGTTGGTATGAACAATTAGTTGTTTACTGTTTTTTTTTTTTTGTCTGATTAGATTGTGGAGAAGCTGAAGCACGCCCTCATTCAGTACAAAACTTTTTAAGAGACCCCTACCACCTCTTCACTACCAGCCAAACCCCATCATTATGTATATATACAAGATTGCAGAAGAGAGGACAGTGGTGTGAGGAACATCATCTGGTCGTATATATATATTTATGTTATATATATAGTACTGTGCAAAAGTTTTAGGCAGGTGTGGAAAAATACTGTAAACAAAGAATGCTTTCAAAAATGGTGTTAATTTATTTTCATCAATCAACAAAATGCAGTGAATTAACAAAAGAAAACTCTAAATCAAATCAATATTTGGTGTGACCACCCTTTGCCTTCAAAACAGCATCAATTCTTCTAGGTACACTTGCACAGTTTTTGAAGGAACACGGCTGGTAGGTTGTTCCAAACATGACTGTGTTTCAACCTACATGTGACATTGATGATCATAAGCACCTGTTTGGTAAAAATGGTTGATCATACATCTGACTATAATCCTACAAAATCCCTGACTTTGTGCAAGTGTACCACCACTGGGGTGGTGGTGGTCTAGTGGTAGGATACTCGCCTATGGACCTATGGAGAGGTCCCAGGTTCTAATCCCACCTCTGGCACTACCACCACTGGGTCCCTGAGCAAGACCCTTAACCCTGAATTGCTCCAGGGTCCCTGTAACTAGGACATGGAAGTCGCTCTGGATAAAAGCATCTGCTAAATGCCGTAAATGTAAATGTACCTATAAGAATTGATGCTGGTTTGAAGGCAAAAGGTAGTAACACCAAATATTGATTTGATTTAGATTTTTCTTTTGTTCGCTCACTTTGCATTTTGTAAATTGATAAAAATAAACAATCATTATTTATATTTCTGAAAGCATTCTTTGTTTATAGCATTTTTTCACACCTGCCTAAAACTTTTGCACAGTACTGTATATATGATCAGGTGTAAACATTAACTAATTTTCTAGCTAACAGCCATATGCAGTGCCCTGGGAACAGTGACGGGGACAGTAAGAGCCATACTCTAAAGCAGGTATTGGAACAATGCAGTGTGGACTTTTCATTCAGCCACAAGTTACTGAGGTCAGGCACTATGTAAGATGATTATGTCTGGATCAAAAACATCCCTCTCATTCATTCAGAAGGTTTTTAATGGTTCTCTGAAATCATTTCAGAGAATGCAGTTCCACAGCTACATGTGCTGTGGAAAAGCGTAACTGATTTCTCTGAAATGCTGACATCTTTAGTGAACTCTCAGCACCTTGACCTTAGCCTTATGCAATGTTTTATTGTACCTGAAAGTTGTCTGGTTTGCTAATTAGACAACTAATTTCTGTACAATTTTGGATGCATAGTGCTCAAGTAAGTAATTGTGCAAGAGAATCAATGCCATAGCATATTAAACTGAATTCATTACAAAAAAAAAAGTCAAATTAACATATTTAGATATTTAGATGCAAGAACTAATCTATCAATAACTAAGAACTCATTCCAATATTTTAAACAGAGCAGAATATCTGAGAACCCCTTCTCTACTACAGAAATTACTAGTTGCAGCTAGTGCTGTGCTGTGACCTTGCAATGACAATAGTCACTTTCACATGAACATGAATTATTTCTATGTACAAAATACCATTCATACAGAATAAGCTTCAAATATCTGTATTATAAACTATCAGTTGTCAGTGTACATAGCTGATATTTTACACCTTTTATCTTTTTATCTAATCCAGGTAACATAAATTAGGAAAATGAAAACATTTTAGCATTAAAGATAGCCTTATTACATATGTTCCACACAGAGAGTAAATAAATCCAAACATTAATCTTTATTTGCATAAATAGTATTTTGCATAAAAAAAGAAACTCCTACTACCACTAATATACTGGTTTTCATTTTCATGTTAAATGTCAAAAAACAAGAACAGTGGCATGTTAGCCATGTCTTATGTATTTCGTAACATTTCGGTGGTGCTTTTTGTAGTCCAATAGGTGTCCAAAATTGTCAGTCATTTGTGAGCAGCAAATTATACAATGTTAGCAAATTATACAATACAATGACAGCAAATTATACAATGCCAAAGATGAAACATTACGTATTTTTCATTATAAAGGGAAGTTTTGGCCCTACACTGTGTACACAGCTATCATGGATCACCTGTGTGCACTGGTTACCTGCTTACCAAAACTATACAAAGCTAGTTTGAATCACACAAAGTCAAAAAATCTGCTACTTTAAGCTTTTAACTTTTAATTAATTTTTCAGACTAACCCCACAGACCTCACAACTCCACACAAAAGGCTGCACTAGCCTTCCTTCCTTACATTTTTTACTCTTCTTCACCCTTGATATTACTCATCTTTTTACTAATATTCTGCTTCTTTTGTTATCCGGTTTCAACCAGAGGAGGATGGGTTTCCCTTCTAAATCTTCCTTACAAGGAAGGACATTTTTTGCTCCAGTTTGATGGACTACATTTTAAAATTGAATTTTATTTTATGAAAATAATAATGGAACTATATGATCGTGGCCATTTTTATGTTTCCTAGCAATTTTATTTCGATGGAATTTTAAGGATTAACTGTACAAGAGGCTCATGCTTTGCACAGTCACTGCAAGTAGGATTGGTCTGTGTTTGTCTTTTGCAGAGACAAAGCAGAAGATGGCAACCTCTTTTCATTGCAAAACAAAGGAACAAACAGAATGATAAATGGTTAAAAACATGGATTACATCTTCCGGCGAGAAGAAGCGATTGTTCTGGTCCACAGCAATCCTCTCAGTGCTTGGTGACGGCCTAGTTTGTCTCAAAAGTTTTCCCAAAGCAACAGCTAGAGGAGTCTGTCCAAGAGCTTGGAAAGCAGCTAAAGGATGGGGGGCCTCTGATTACGATCCTTGCCCCCCCAACCATTCCACTCCAGTGGGTCCTTCTGTTAGCTTCCTTTTATTTATTCATTCACTTTATTATTTATTTTTGCTCATTGTTCTGCAACAGAACAAAGACGATATACAGCATTATGGATTAGCGTATACCTTCTCACCTGATTTGGATGTATTTAGCAGGCTGCTGTATTTGACAGAGCCTGGCCACTAATATGAAGTGGTTTTGTTCACAGCCTCATGTCCTTTTTAACCCAGCGTGGTGGTGGTGTTAGAGAGGAAGGACAGGGTGATCTGCTTGGCTGAGTTTGACACCTCCCTGCAGCGCTGCGGAAGGTTCCAAAGGATCGCAGCAGAAATGCGCTGATGAGCCGATTGCTAACACCTTCAGCGGTGTCAGAGAAAGGAAGAGGGGGGCCAGCAAAGAGCTGCTGCTCTGCCTATTATGGCTCCCTGGTGTGCCTGTTAGCTTCGTGATAACATTGTTAGCCCTGCTGTTTGTGTAAATAAACCAACAGCTCCAAAAATGTGCATGTTGCTCAAACGTTCTCAGAGGCGTTCCCCTAAAAGCAGCTAATGAATTTTGGGGGGGAGGAGGAGGGGGGGTTGGGTTAAGTGTTAGAGGACGATGTTTTTAAAGAGGAGGCTGATGGCTCCCTCTATCCACACACAAACAAACACACACACACTAGAGCCAAGGTGGACTGGCCAAGGCAACCAGCTTGCTGGAGCCAAGAAAGAAAACATGGCACAATATGCTAGGAAGACTGGAGGTGACAGGAGAGAGGGCTGATAAAGGATGACCCATGAAATCCCATATTTGCAAACAAACACATGGCTGTTTGATAAAGCTTAGAGAAACACAGACGGTGGAGTGAAGTAAAACAGACATCACAATCAGGCCTCTCTTCTGTTTGCTCTTGTAATGTGAAGATAAAGGTGATACCATGGTGAAACTTGCAACCAATGACAGCAGGCTACAGTCTAACATGCTAAAGCATAGAGTCTTGGTCGTTTGTTTGAATTTTTCAGAGGTCTGCGCATGTTTAGGAGCAAGTGAATAATCAAATCTGGAATTTGGTATTGTGCTGGAAGGAAGGAATATGTAAATATCTGAGCATATTCCACTGCAGTTAATTTTGTGCCTTGTAAGATTTTACTCTGCCATCACCTCATTAAACATTTTTACAAATGTTGGCCTCTTTCTAGATAATGCATCCTGCCAAACTGTAAAAACTGTTCAGGAATTTTTTAAAGACCAAGAAAAAAAAGTTAAGATTGTTGGCTCCAAATTCCCTACATCTTAATCTGATTGAGAATGCGTGGGATGTGCAGGACACCCTAGTCTGAGCCTTAGGGAGGTCCAGACTTGTAACAGAAAGGATTTAAAGGACTTATAAATAAATTGCTCCCTCATTTTTTGTCTTCCTAGTATGGAAGGTCAGAATCCACTGGACAGCACAGATTTTATAGCTTTTTCCTCCCTGTCTCGCATGACCATTGAGCATTTTTCCTAATGCAAAAAAAAATGCCATTTCATTGGCGAGCAGTTTCATGACCTCAAAATTTGAACACTTTTAAATTCAGCCGAGCATGTACTTGGCAGTGATTTCTTGTGGTTGAACTCAGTGGTGGCACTGCCTGTGTTGCTGTGCCTATACTACCATTTCTCATTTTAAAAAAGTATGGGGACATGTGAAAAGCTCTTTTATCGCAATACAGCCTTGGACTAAAATAAAAATGTGTTAAAGTGAATTTAAGTGAGAGTTTGTGCAGACAGAGCACACTTTCTCCTCTGCCAGACACTTCAGCCAGCATGGCTGCTGTAGCATGTTGGCGTAAGGAAGTAAGAAAACATTAGCTTTCACTTAGACACAGGCCACAATTACAGGCTTTGCATGTGTGTGCATGCCTGAATATTACAGTGAGCCCCTTCGCTGTGACCTTGTGTTCTCTTTTTGTAAATCACAAATTAATGCAAGGCACCTGCAGCATTTTACACATTAGCCCAACTTATGATTTTTTTCCCCATCCTTTTTTATGCTGTCCTTTCATCATTCCACATTCAAAAGGAAAATACAGCATTCTCTCCTGACATGTGAACATCTAAAAGGCTAAAAGGCACAGTCTATTTTATTTTGTTAAGAGCAATGCTTACAACAAAGAGGTGTTGAGGTGTTTGCCATCTGCAATTAAGATCTCTTAAAAGAAGAGGATCAATAGGAAATGCATTGCCATGACTGAGAGGCGAAATCAAGCGCCTACGATTTCCACAAATAAGCATAAAGAAAAACAACAAACAAATAGTCCATTATCTCCTTTTGAAATCTATAATGTGTAATTTCTTTATCTTCCTGATTATGGTACTTTGTGCTGCTTGAATGAAAAGCCTTGCGACCTCCCCTTTCCTCATAGTAGACATAGAGCAGCAACCATCAGATAGAGAGATTTAATCTATGTGTTTAAAAAAAAATGAAGGGGTTAGAGATAGTAGTGCGGCCATAATAACAACCTTGTTGGGACAGTCCTTTTGCTTCGGCTCTATTTTCTCCAGCTGCAGCACGTAGCTTCTCTCTGCATGAATGATAGTGAATCTGCAAGAAACCTCCCACTTATTTTATTTTCAGCTCACTTTCCCATAATTACTCCCCCCTAAAATGTTTGCACAACAATGCCACAAAACATCTGCAAAAACAGGTAATTATTGTGTCAAGCCAAACTAATGCATTTTATATGAAGACTATGCTTCACCGGCAGCAATTATAACACATTTCCCTCTTCTGTCCCCCGTACTCCCACCTCTCTCGCCCTACCCTCCTCTCTCAATATATATATATATTTCTCTCTCTGTGTCTCTCTTTCTCACTCTCTCTTTCTGCCTCTCCGAAATTAATACTTGCTGGATAATGCTTGGCATCACATGAAGATGCAGAAGTGCTCATTGAAGTGTGCTTTGATGAATTTGCCACCTTGATAGCTTGCCGAACAGAAAAGATACACTGGCCAAATCTTTCATTTCAAATGAATTTTTTTAGCATTAGTATTTTTCCAGTTAAAAACTTTTAACTGAAATATTTAAACAGTTTGAGTTTAATGTACCATGCAAATGTTAATGTCTCAAAGTATACTCTCTGTATACTGGATCCAAGCTGGAATTTGAGTTGCTTCTGTGATGTCACATAATCAAAAATATTTGAATATTTTCATTTATTACAGTCTAGAATTTCTTTTGTTTTTTTTTTCCCATATTTGTTGTTTGTGTTGGTCTGGTTTTGTTTCTTTGAATGTGAAAGTTGTTAGGCCAGTTTGGGTTTAGAATTCTGCTTGTCTAAACAGTTGTTACACAACTGTGATAAAAGCCTGTGTTTTTCCACAATGTAGAAACGCAAACAAAATTTGCACTTCATGCCACTTCCTTATATATATGCATTGTTCTATACTGAAGCCCTTCATGATAATTCAGAAAATACATGTAATAAAACAAAAATATCACAATCAGTCAGTAATATCCTGTAATGCACAAAAGCCAAATGCAATCATTACAAAGTCAGACTAAGCATAATTTTTCTTCACATTCTCTACCCTGAATCTACAAACATAAATTTAAATGGAACAATCAGGCGTCAGATATGAACCATTTGTTTTTTGTAGTTCATGAATAGCAGTGTTCAACACAGCACTATGTTCCCAGAGAGAGAGCCATTCGGCGTGTGGCGGAATGCAAGGCAGCCAGGTCCCTGGCGAGCATCCCTTTCACCTGGTCAGCAGGGAGGAGGCTGAGCAGGCCAGCAGGCCAGCAGGAGGGATCTCCTCCTGGGGTAAAAAGCAGCTCTATTTGCCCCCCTGCTATTTGCCATCACACCAGAGCTGAGGGGAAGAGTGAGGAGGGGGAGTCTTCTCCTACTCAGAAACCTGCTATTAGCCAATGGACCAATGGACTGATGGCGAATGGTTGCATGCTAGGAGCCTTATTTTCAAGTACAGTTAGCTAATGCTGAGCACAGGATCAATCTTGTAGTTTGTTCCCCTGCAAGTGGGAGCTTGTTTCAGCATCTGTCAATGTTGTGCTGGGATCAGTGTGCACTTATACTGAAAAAAATGATCAAAAATATATAAACTTTCCTTTTTTCTTTTTCACCAGGATATGTTTGTGAAAATTATTTTTAAGCTGTGCTCATAAAAATTTAGACTTGTGAACTTTTTTTCTTTCAATGTTTTCCCCCCATTAAAGTCAAAGTTATGTTTTACCTTGTTTACTCATGACTATATTAAGAATTATTCCTTTTGCTTTTGCCACTTAAAATACAAGATTCTTCTCTTCCTGTAAAAACATAGTGCCAAGATTTTTTTTATAGAGAGCTGGTTGTACTGGGGCACACTGTAGTTTATAGAGGGAACATCCCACTTGGATTTTCTGTCCTAGGGGCAGAACATAAATATATGATGAGTTTGTAGATAAGTTGTTAAACATAAACAGACAAATACATTGTTCTGACAACAGTTTCTTTACAGCCTGACTATAGAAACTAAAACTGCAAAAGACACCTGAGCATTATAGGGAATGTAGTCTGTCCAATTCTTACATTTGACTGAGTCATATAGTTTAATGCAGCAGTCAAGGTTAAAATAAGAACGTTTGTTCTGACTGTTTCCCAGACATTATAAGCAATTTCATTGGGCCTAGATATGCCCCTGAAAATATTTAGTTTTTTAATTGTCACCATGCAGCAGGTGTGAAAATTAATATTGTCCAATAATAAAATCTCCTCACCTATCATTAAGGAAAACTGTCCACCTCATGGACCTTCCCTAATTCCATGTTTCACTTAGAAATGTGTTACAGCAGGAAGATAAATGACTATCCAGTTCACACTTACGGTAAATATAAGGTGCAGTTATATTACACATACATACATTCTACATTCCTACATTCATCCACATGGGCTTTTTTCCAGAGCATGTAACTTATTAACAAAGTCTTTTCAGATCAAGCCTTTCAATGTAATTGGAAAATGAACTTCAGGGTGAAAGCTCAGAATTCCCTCTCAAACAGCAAACATCAAGGTCTTCATTCAATGAGTTCCAGCATCAATTAAATACACAAATATGAAGGTCAGAGGTCGATTCATGCAAAGAATTTATAAAAACAAAAAAAAAAGTACAAAGTACAAAAAAGCAGTACACAGGAGTCAACATAGAGAGACATCAGTTATCAATGCAATAACTGTCATGTTGTAATAATGAAGTGTAGGAATCTGATAATGCATGAAGAAATAGTGACTATCAAAGAGGGTTATACTAAGAGGTACACAATAAAGGCACTGCAAGAGAAGAAGTTTTTACAGTATTACTTAAAGGGAAGTAGAGTATAAATCAACAATGCAGTTACAGTTTCCCCTGATGTCATTCACAACTGATTGGTTGTTCATTAAAAGCGCAAATAGTAATTTTTTAAAATATTTAAACACTTACAATATATGTACATACTCTGTTTTCCCACACATTTTGATCTTGGCTCAAATTATTGTAAATAATAAAAAAGTGCCACCACACAGAAATAACTGAATATAGAAATAGTTACTGTTGATACCTGCTGTACATGAACACTTTGCTAAAGCAACCTGTAATCTGCAAATGTTTTAGAAACATGTTACAACATTTAATCAACTCACACTGAGGACAATGCAGTAGAGCGTTTAGAGATTATCATAAACTGATTTGCTCTGGAACAGCTAAAGCTACAGTACTCAGTACATCAAGTGGAGTGGTCTGGTGGCCATAATTATGGTTTAGTAAATTTAGAACGTAGTCCCATCACAATGCTCATTATGGCTTTTAATTGAAATAGACATACAAAAGTTCATAGCAGTGTGCATTTTTCTATGACTGTTAATATATGCTGCTGCATAAGTATTAGAGCAGCACCCTAGAAAACTATGTTTCAAGATTCATATGACAATTTCTTGTCCCATACACTATTGCACAACTGCAACCTGCAGTGGTATGTATACCTGAATGACTCCAAGAGTGTGTAATGCATGAACTAAATTACTAATGAACAGAGGAAGGAATAACAAAGTAATAAAAGGAAAGAAAAGGAAAGGAATCACAAATGAAACAAAACAAATCTATGTGCAAACTTTGCAAACAAGGAATATGAATATTCGAAAAATATTCAAAAATATTATTAAAAATGATACAAAACTATTATACAGAATATATGTAGGTTTGTATGTAAATATGCATGAAGCATCTTAAAAGAAATGTAACTGAAATGTAACCAAATATGTAAATAAATAAATATGCAAAAGTAGCTTGTAGTGCAATGTGAGAATTACATATACAACTTTGTATATAAGTATATAAATGATAAGAAGTAAAGTGACAATGTGCAAATAATGTGCAAATGAAATGATGAAGGAGCTTTAGTCATGTAGATTGCACATGTAGATGTATGAGGCAAGGAATTGAGAAGAGTTTGATAAGAGCATTTACAGAATAAATGTCTATTGTGTAAGCCTGTCTTGTATATCTTCTGGCCTTATTCATTTTTTATTTTCATTATTATCATTATTCTCAATATTAACATCAGCTCAGAGGGAAAAAAAATATTGCTCTAATACAACAACAATCCAAAAAGGGTAACAAGTTGCTCAGTGTTAAAGCTCAGTTAGCTATTGGGCTAAGAATTACACCACCAAGTACTGTTTATCTTTCATAGTGGTGAGAACAGCCTGAGCTTCAGGATTAAGAACAATACTTTTATATGAAAAGCACTATGGACTGTGAGCAACTCACCACACCGCAGTGGCCTTATTTCTGGGTCACAGCTGTTGCCAGCATATGCACGCACACACACACACACACACACACACACACACACACACACACACACACTCCAAGCACACCATCCCTTGCTCAAAATCCGCACTCATTGAATGCCCTAAAACTGCCATGGTACCTGGGGACTATGCACGTGTGCGTGTAGGTAACAACACAAACACATACTCAAAAGAAAAAAAAAAAAAAATTCCACCTGTGATCATAGAAATAGGCCTTCTCATAGACCTACTACAACAACAGTTTTTATTGTTGACTTGCCAATCCTGAGAAAAAAAAAAACAAAAAAAACAGCTTTTTGAGTATTACACAGATAAGACACTGAAACAGCATTACTGCAAGAAAACAAGAAACAAAAACAAGAAAAATGCCTTTCTTTCCACTCAAGGCAATATTAAATAAAGCATACATTAAAAAGAAAAAAAAGACTAACTTTGGATTTAATTAATTTGTAGAAATTATTATGTTTATGATTAACATTTTTTTTTCTTGCCTTTGTCATTTTGCTCCAGAGAACTTTTTTGTCACCTTGCAAGCATTTCAACATATTCTCCTTGTGTGGTGTGCTTTGATGTACAGCTGGGCAGAAGTCTTTAGCCATGCCTCATTTCTTTTTATTTTTATAGAACACTGTGGGTGCAACAATACTATTTTATGCCTGTCAAACTGTCTTATCTTTGGCATATTTAGTCATTTAAATTAAAGAAATGGGAATATAAGTTGTACTGCAACAGGTTGCAAAGCACCCAATGATACAAGGTGCCTGCAAAAAGGGATCAGAACAAAAGTGGATCGGTCCTATCCCTTTCTTCTTAACATGGACCCAGATCAGAACTTCTCAAAAACTCAGAGTAATTGAACCATTGAATTCATGATATCTGAGATCATTTTGGCTTGAGAGTTCTGTCCTGATCATCCATCCTTTATTTATTATGATAATAGAGGTTAAGCACCATATTTTATTAATAAACAATATGCAGATAGTTACTAACACATTAAAAACTAAATAGTTTATTACATTTAATTAAAGTGCATACTTCATCTGTTTTTGGGAGCTATTAAGATCTCATAAATAAAACATATAACAGATTTTGAATGGGATTTATTTCCAGCAACTAAGATGCAATAAAACTGTGTTAGGGAGACCTCTTCTGGACAAATGCTAACAATGCAATAAGAAAGTATTTTTCAAACATCTGAAATATATTATCTAAACTGGAAGCAGTCCTTATGTTTCAAGAGCAAGCGGTTATTATGCAAGTAAATAACTAACAACGTCTTTCATCTATTTGTTCAAGTTTATTTTTTCACCTTGATTTGGTAACTTCTATGAATTAAATAACTTATGTTCCATAATAGTTCAATTAACAATGTTTCTTTTATTTCTTATATATGTATATGCACCAATGTTTCTCTTATTTTCTTTTTATCTATATTGTATAATTTATGAAGTCCAGGTTGTTGTCTACTTTGGGAGGCCCATCATTTAGTGTCATAGCCTTGTAATTCAATTGCTCAAAATCTCGGTACATCCTTTCTGTGTTCAGAACTCAGAATCTCAGATCCGTTTTGTCAGTGCTAAGCCTCCTCTTTCATGTCTTGGCCCTCTCTGCTACTTTGTTTTTCTTTTCTTCTACCTTTTTATGCTTTTTGTTTTTGCTCTATGTTCTGTGTCTGTTAACCATTTGATAATTTTTTTTTTCTTGTTGTAATTTAAGTGACCTTGGATTTGAGAAAGATGCAATACTACTACTACTGCTGCCACTAAATAATAATAATAATAATAATAATAATAATAATAATAATAATAATAATAATAATGTTGTAAAAAATAAAGATAATGTAGAAGATGGAACTTTTTTGTTCATGAGAAATTAAGAATCATACCACCAAGTTAACGATGATTTACTGTTATTTTTTAGCATATGAATAATGCACTTCGAATGTGCATCATTTATGTCTTATTGTATTAATAAAAAAAACTGACAGAACATACCTAAAATGTCCTCTCCCTCTCTCTGACTTTCATGTCTCCCTCACTCATCAGTCGACTGACAAGAGAGGCCATCTCTGTTTGGGTGCTCTCCCTGCTGCTTCTCCTCAGGTGAGTGTAGAGGACAGAGAACAGAAGTAGAACACTAGAGTAGTGAGCAGCTGGTGGCACCCTGACCCGTTTCCCCCATACAACAACCCGCCCCACCCACACAGAAACACACACATACCCAGTGTCTTGCAAATGACCACATAACCTTCACCAAATTGGGAATCCCCCTTGGCTACTGAGGGTGCTCCATTCTAATGGGACAGTAAATCATGGCATGCGTGCACACACACACACACACACACACACACACACACACACACACACACACACACACACATACACACACATTTACTTTCAAATGTTAATGATCACACCCTGTTCTCTCCTTGTATGTTTCCATAAAGAGCTAGAAGAGCCTCTCAGAATAGAGCCATATGGACTGTGCAACAGGCCTTTGCCTTAACTGACCCCTTAAAGGTTCTCCCAACAGCTTAAAACAAACTCACATATACAAAACAAGGGTACAGGGGTTATTCAACATTCTTTAAAAGAACAACTGTAATATACAGTATCTACACCTTTCAAGAGAAAGTGTATGTGAAATACTTAGCTATAAATAAAGCTTTCATTTTAATCTTAAAATTAATGTAAATATTAATAATGTCAATATTTTGTCATTATGAAACCACTAAAGTGCATCACATTAAAATGCTACATCTGCATTTAACCCATACACAGTCATGTGGCAGGCAGCCATACATCCAGTACTGGGGTAGTGGTGTTTGGGACAGTACTTTGCAAAAGTGTACCTCAAGGTGGTGTTCTGCTCTAGGATTCAAACCCACAACCCTCTGATTGAGGGCTCCACTGGACACCACTGCCCTAAAATAGTGTAAGAACAGGGTTTACATCAGGTTACTTACCGAGGATGAGTATTTCCCCACTCCAACATATCTGTAGAGTAGAGAAGAGTAGAGTAGAGTAGAATAATCTTTTATTATCCCACGAATGGGAAATTTGGGCATTACAGGGCTCTTATAAAAGTGACAGATGTGAAGAAAAGTGAAAGTGACTACCCTTGTCATTGCGAGGTCACGGCACAGCACACATGAACCACAACGAAATTGGACCTCTGCATTTTACCCATGCACACTCAAACCCGTGCAGCAGTGGGCAGCTATTGAAAGCGCCCGGGGAGCAGTGATGGGGACGGTACCTTGCTCAAGGGTACCTCAGGGCAACCTATTGGGAAGGGGTTTGAACCCCCGATCCTCCGATCATGCGGCTAACGCCCTAACCGCTAGGCCACCGCTGCCCCCAGATGTAGAAGAACCAACCCTCACAACGAAACTATTACTTAAACTATTGGAATAGTTTGTCTTTTTTTGTTTTACCTCTTCTGTGGTCTGTGCAGTACCCTCTTTTGTCTTTTGTGTTATGTTGAACGTGAGTTCATCTGTCATTGGGTTGTTCAGAAACCAGTGGGTGCAGTAACTAAACAAAACCTGCAGATGACGCTGTTGACTCAGTTAAGGTCTCAGGCTGGTCAGACGTTCCTTCTCGTGTTTACGTTTTTACGGAGTCAAAGCACACCGGCTCACCCGAGATGGCACAGAAAACCATTTAATTACCTTGTTGTAGAAACATTTAGTTATACCCCCCTCCTTATACTTTCAGTCCTCTATATAGTCATCGCAAAAACATTTGCCCATAGTCAAAATAGGCCTGTATCACTGTCGAATTTTTTTTCACCGACGTGGAAAAGCTTAAAGCTTAAAAACTTTCAAAACCGACCCCAAATCGTTCACGAATCGTTTGCTTTCAGCCCAATGTGGGCGAGAAATTTAGACAGAGAAACCCAAAAAAGTTGTGAAATTCCTGGTCGACGTGCTGGATTTTCCGGTTTTGTCCACCCCGAAGTGGGCGAGACACGTAAATCAACCTGCAAATCGCAAGGAACTGAAATTTGTACAGCGTCGCTAAGGCCAGTCATTTATTAGATCAACAGCGTCATTATTTTCTTGGGGGGTGGGGGGGCCAAAAGCCACCTAGCCTTTAGCTAGTGCGAAAACGCAGTGTTTTGGAGAGGGAGTCTTAGAAATATATGGATGAAAAATAAATGCTTCCTCAATGGCAGTCAAGGTAAGTTTGCATAAACGTAAAATAATTCTCAGCGGGGCGAGAATTCCGTGTTCCATGCACTTTCTCTCAAGAAAGTGTAGTAAATATTGCGCTTTGGGTTCTGACAATTTAAATGTTTACTCAGTGAGATGCAGCACAAACGGCATTCCCTTGTAAACGAACATGGATAAAAGTAGCCTATAGTCAATTCCTTGGAGTATCTAGGTTGTGAACTAGTCAAACTTGTAAACCTGTAGCCTTTTAAGTTTGTCCGTTCTATAGATTGCTGTAAAGAGGGTCAGGTGTCCCCTGGAGCAGGGTTTTTAGATAACGTGTCACTGCTGTTACGGGTAGGCCCAGACATAATGTGAATTGTCAAAGCTTATTGAACGCTCACTCCATAATACTCCCACAAGTTGGTCTTTTAACACTGATGTATTCCCCAAGAGTCATGTTGAAAAGTGCAGTGAGAACAGATAGAAGATAAACATGCAACTGTAAAATAAAGTCACTCCCATCATTTCTCGTTTTGTTTACTTTTTGTTCCTGATAGCCCTTGTTTGTAATGTTTGTGGTTTAGATGAAGAGAAACCTGTTTGATGTTTAGTCATCATTTGGGGATTTGTTTAGGTAGCTTTTTTTCTGCTTCAGGATGTTGGTCAAAGCCAGTGGCAGTGTGACTATTTTTTTGCAAAAAAAATAAAAAAAATGGGCATGGTGGGTGCATCACTTCATGTGTCCCTCTTCTTACCCTGATGTGCCCATCACTGTGGAACATGGTAAATATGGACTCATCAGACCACATGACCTTCTTCCATTGCTCCAGAGTCCAATCTTTATGCTCCCTAGCAAACTGAAGCCTTTTTTTGTGGTTAGCTCACTGATCAGTGGTTTTCTTAAGGCTATACAGTAGTTTAGTCCCTATCCCTTGTGTCCTCTTCACATTGTGTGTGTGGAAATGTTCTTACTTTCACTATTGGACATAGCTGTATGTTCTGCTGTTGTTTTTTTTAATGATTTGATTTCACCCAACAGTTAAATAGATAAGGGTTAAAGAACTTATTGCCAGATGAAACATAATCATTCATGCAGTAACTATCCAATGGGAGGCTTTTACCTATTTGCTTTGTTAGAAAGTGGTGACTTTTTTTTTGGACAGTCAGTCTATTTTAGCAATGCAGTACAGCCTGATCAGCCTTAATATCGCTTGTATGAAAAGTACTGAAGGTCCATCTGTGTTCTTTGGCATTTGAAAGCAGGGGATTACGTATAATATTGCTTATGTAAAACATTACTTTAGTTGTTAAAATTTATTTATCATATGTATTTATTATATATATAATAAGACATAGAAGTAAGTCTTCAATGGCAAGTTTTATATGCTGTTACTGTGCCAAGTATCTTTACAAAATTTATTCCAAAACTAAATATGGTTGCCACAGCGGATCATCCATTTCCATTTCTTCCTGTCTTTTGCATCTTCCTCCTTCAAACCGACCAACTGCATGTCCTCTCTTACCATGTCCATAAACCTCTTTTAGTCTTCCTCTTTTACTCTTTCCTGGCAGCTCCATCTTCAACGTCCTTTTCCCAATATAATCCTCGTGTCTCCTCTGAACATGTGAAAGTGACTATTATTTATATATATATATATAAAAAAGAACTTTTTCACACCTCCCTAAAACTTTTTTGCACAGTACTAATATATATATAATTCTATTTTAAAAGAGCAAGTTTTTAAACTCAATTAATTTTATTCTATGAGGAAGCAGCCGTTACATAAGCATGCTAAATGGGATAGTTCTCCCTAAGAAATGAAGAGAATAGCACACACATTTTGCAGATCACTTGAAGCGAAAAGTTAAGCACAACAAAATGCATTCTCAGGGGCAGTGGTGGCCTAGTGGTTAGGGCGTTGGCCACTTGATCGGAGGATCGGGGGTTCGAACCCCTTCCCAATGGGTTGCCCTGAGGTACCCTTGAGCAAGGTGCCGTCCCCGTCCTGCTCCTCCCTGCGATGGGCTGGCGACCTGTCCAGGGTGAGTCCCCCGTCCTCGCCCTGTGTGCGCTGGGTTGGACACCAGCACTCCCCCCTCCCCCCCGCGACCCCGTTTGGGACAAGCGGCAGATAATGGATGGAAAATGCATTCTCTGCATTTAACCCATACACAGACGTGCAGCAGGGGGGCAATTATATCCAGCACCCAGGGAGCAGTGATGGGTACCTTGCTCACGGGTACCTTGCTCACGTGTACCTCAGGGCAACCAGCTGGTCCAGGATTTGGACCCATGACCTTCTGATCCTGAGGCCTAATCCTTTACTACTAGGTCAATGCTGCCCCATTTCTTATTTCTTTATATGTATACTTAATTTCTCCTGGTTTGTGCAAGGAAAGTCTTAGTCTTATCTTTGTCATGTGAGTAGATTATACAAAAAATGTGAACAAATGTTTTACCACACCAGGCTGCAAAATGCCTGAAGATACAAAGTGATAAAGGGGGCCAACCACCTAGCATCACCAGTATACTAATAACTGAATCATAGAAACTTTATTGTTCCCAAGGGAAACCGTTTGTTACAAATGCACAGAACGAGAGACAGAATTAGACACAATTAACACTCACTCATTCATTGTCATAGCCACTTGTCTTAATTAGGATCGCAGACATTGCTGGAGCCTATCACAGCTTTCAAAGGGCAAAAGGTGAGGAAACACCTTGGACAGGATGTCAGTCCATCAAAGGGCAGACACACACACACAATACCAATGACCTTCTTGCTGTGAGGTGACAGGGCTAATCACTGCGTCACCTTGACACAACAATGTGAAACAAATAAGAAAAATAAAATATATAGATTACAAATAAATTAATGTCTCATTAACTGCTATAGTAAAAAATAAATCTCAGCACTTTTTCTTCAGTACTTAAGCTAGTTGGCTTTAATTTGCTTGAATGATTCAAACCTAGGACAGTGTGCGGCTTAACAAACAAAAAACGATCCTCTGAAACTGGTCAGAGGGAAAGCCAAAAGCATTTTCCCTCTGTAAGCCTGTACAACTATTCCTCAACAAAGCATTAAAAACTGCAAGATAGTCTGGCACTTTGGAAGCTATGAAGATAAAAAAAATGAAGGAATGGTTCATGTATTTTTTCATAGTACAGTACATTTGGGCAAGTGCTCCACTAAAGTTTTTTTATTTTAATTGTGAACAAGGCTTGATAACAGTATAAAATAAAAAAAACACAAATCAAACTATATAGGAAATAAAAGCAAAATGTGTGCTTTTGACTGAATCGGGGTAATGTTGCATCAGAGTAAAAGGCATTATGAATAGTTTTATGCCTGTTTGCTGTTCTGTAAACTGTAAGGTAAAAACACTGAGCAAATGAGTCCACTATTTGTTATTAGTTTAGGACTTTTTTTTTTCTTCACACTTGGTAAGTCCCTTTCCCTAAGTGTCCTTAAAACAAGCTGCAATTGTAAAACTTTGGACACATTTTCTGTGTAACATAAACAATTAACTTCTTAATTAAACCATTGTGTAAATTATATATTTTTAATGAATATTTTAAGATTCTCTGGGTTGGCAAATGCTTGAACATAAACAGTTCAGTTAAATCCACATTTATTTTTTGGTCTTATTAAGGTCTATCCATGAATACAAAAATATAAATTAACAGGCATCCAATTACTAGTAAAGAGTTAGTGGATTACTAATAAAGTCAATAATTACCACTTTGCTCTGCTTGAATGTTAATTAAGGTGTCTTATGTTTTTACGAAAAAAAAAAACCCCAAAGAAACATGAATTCCTTAAAATCTTTGTTTTCTATTGCATTTGCTGTGTTTTGTCTAACATGGTAATGCTGTGGTTTATTAAGGCTCAGGTACTGTACGAATTCACTGCTCAGCCAGGCAACAATGAACTGAGCATCCGAGAGGGAGAAACTCTCACTGTCATTAATCAGGTAAGGAAATACAAAGGATGTGCAGCTTACAGTGCCCAGCATACATCAGCATACCCCCCCCCCCCTTCTGATCCCTCATCAGCACATTTTAAATGGTATATTGTCATTTATCTTTATGATATGCAATGATAGTTAAATGTCATTTACAGATTTTGAACTCATTTTTCATGTATTATTGTCTTTTTTTATTATCAAGAATGTGGGTGGAGGATGGGTAGAAGCTCAGAACTCTAGAGGAGAATTGGGTTTGGTGCCAGAGGATTATATTCAGGTAAGTGGAGATTCTAACAATTATTGTTATTCTTAGTAATGTAGCAGTACCTCATTAAGAATGCCTTTTATTAGCTCAAACTGTCTGCTTTTAATTGGCCTCAGATTGGATATCTTGGGCAGAGGTGGCCTAGTGGTTAGGGAGTTGGCCCCAGGATCATGGGATCATGGGTTCAAATCCTGAACCCTGAGGTTTGTCCTGAAGTACCCTTGAGCAAGTACCGTCCCCATCACTGCTCCCCGGGCAGTTTCAGTAGCTGCCCCCTGCTGCATGTGTTTATGTGGGTTAAATTGTGGTTCACTGTGTGTTGTGTACTCCTGTGCTCAAAATGACAAGAATGGTCACTTAAAGTAAAGTATTTGGTTAGCATTTCAGATGAGTTTAAATGATGAGTTGCTTATGAAATAAATGAAAGTTTCTGCAATGTTATGTAAGAGTATATAAACTAGCAAATTATGTGTATCTCTCAATATGGAAAAAAAAAATTGGAATACACTACATGTTACTTTGTTCTGTTACCCTTGAGTTTAAACATTAATTTACCTTTTCTTCACCTCTGTGCTTTTTAGTTAATGTTGAAATAAGCTCTTCTGAAAAGAGTAATTACCCCAACCTCCAGTATTAAGACCAGTACCTTCAGTTAAATTATTGCTTGTGACAACATGCTGCACTGTACATAGGCTCTGCATTTGTTGTCATTGTTCAGTGCTGGTTTGCATATAATTAATTTATTAATTTATTTATTTCCAATTTATTTAATTAAGATCACTTAACTAGGCTTTGTTATAAATGCTTGTGCCAGTGCAAAAACCTTATTTGTTAATTGATATAATAAAGCCTAGATTCCTTCAATCATGCAGTCAAACGATTGATTAATAGTACTGCAAATGAAACTATGCAATAAATAAAATAAGACCTGACCTTTAGCACTGATAATGTATTACCTTAATTTATGTACCAGAATAATTCAATTCAATTCAATTCAATTTATTCTTATATAGTGCCTTTTACAACACAGTTGCCCCAAGGCACTTTACAATGGTGGTGGATGGTGGAACAGGTTACAGTGATAGATGTTAAAGCCTGACAACTACGAAGGAGAGGAACCAAAAACTCCACTATGTGGAGAAAAAAGACGTCTGAGGGTCCAAGGTCAACCGGCTACCCAACCCTCTTGGGTATACTAACAGTACAAAGTTAGTTTGGTTTTAAACTCCAGGATCAGTGAGGAGTCCCAAGTTGCTTCCAGGTACCAATGAACTGCCAGGGTCCCTTGGCGCATCAGATGCATCACACAGACCAGATGGTAGCTCGGCATTGGACTCAGGTGATGACCACAGCGGGCCCACCCGGACATGTGGGGAGAGAAATGGAATGGGGATGGTCAGTAATGAGCAGGATCCAGTAGTGACAGACACAGAAATGAAACAATACAGTGCGATGGCATGTACAGCAGCACCAGCGACATTAGCATTGGTGCACTATGGTGATTGGTGCAGGTAAGCTAAACTAAAGAAGTAAGTCTTCAGCCGTGATTTAAAGACTGAGACTGAATCGGCATCCCGTACAGAAGCAGGCAAGCTGTTCCACAATCTAGGGGCCCTGTAACTGAAAGCTCGTGCTCCAATACATTTATTTATGCGAGGGACAATTAGGAGATCTTTTTTCTGGGATCTAAGTGGGCGATTAGGTGTATAGGCATTAAGCAGTTCGGTTAGGTATATTGGGGCAAGACCTTTAAGTGCCTTGTAAGTTAAGAGGAGGACCTTGAAGTCAGCCCTGTACCTAACAGGAAGCCAGTGAAGCGAGGAGAGTATGGGAGTTATGTGGTCGTACTTCCTGCTCCTGCTAACAATCCTAGCGGCTGTGTTCTGAATGCGCTGTAGGGTGCTTAATGTGCCCTGAGAGCTTCCAGAAAGTAGGGCGTTACAGTAATCTAATCTACTGTATACAAATGCATGTACTACTTTTGCCGTGTCTTCCATTGACAGAAAACGTTGTATTTTGGCAATGTTCCGAAGGTGCAGGAAGCATGTCTTCGCAACTGCATTAACATGGGGATTAAATGAAAGATTTGAATCGAAAATAACACCAAGGTTAAGGCCAGAGTACTAACTGAAAACTTCAACCCTGCATCCCGAATATGCGAAATGAAGTTGGCCCTTTCTACATCACTACTACAAAACAAGAGCAGCTCAGTTTTTTCAGGGTTTAGTGAGAGGAAGTTATTCATCCAATCCCTAATATCACCGAGGCAGCTAATTAAAGTGCCGGTTGATGCTTTATCACATGATTTAACAGATAGGTATAGCTGAGTGTCATCAGCGTAGGAGTGGTAACTAACATTATGCTTCCGTATAATAGTGCTTAGTGGGAGCATGTAGAGGGAGAAGAGCACTGGGCCCAACACCGACCCTTGTGGGACTCCATAGTTAACTAGTGACATAGGTGAGGGGGTGCCATAATCATCCATTTGGATGAAGTAGTAACGGTTTGTGAGATAGGAGTTGAACCATTTAAGGGCTGTTCCGCTAATGCCCACAGTGGAGTGAAGCCTATTTACTAAAATGGAGTGATCTACCGTGTCGAACGCAGCACTAAGATCTAAGAGAACAAGAACAGTGATGTTTCCTGCATCACTTGAGACCATTATATCATTCACCACTCTAGTTAGAGCAGTTTCTGTGCTATGGCCGTGCCGGAAGCCTGATTGGAATTTATCTAAGAGGTTATGCGTGTCTAGATATGACTGCAGTTGTCTCGCAACAAATTTTTCCAGAATCTTAGAGAGAAACAGGACATTAGAGATCTAGAGATATTAGAGGTCTAGAGGTCTAGAGATATTACTTGGTGAGCGAGGGTCCAAGTTAGGTTTTTTAAGCTGTGGTATAACCACTGCTGTTTTAAACTGATTGGGGACTACACCTGAGGTCAAGGATGCATTCATGATATCAAGTATAGGTGTTGATAGTACTCCTAAGGATTCCTTCAGGAGCTTGGTTGGGATGGGATCTAACCGACAGGTCGTGGACTTTGCCTTGGCTATAACAGAAATTAGCTCAGAGGCATCGATGAGATTAAAATCACTAAAATATTGTGAGCACTGTTCTGGTAATGGATTAATTCGAGGGCTAATAGGGCACATTTGGAGCCTAATGTTGTTAATTTTATCATTAAAAAACTTAAGAAACCTATCGTTAGTAATACTACACGCTGGCCTTTTATCAGTTTTGTCTGTTAGCTGGGCTAGTGTCTGAAATAAATAGTGGGGGTTATGCTTGTTGTTTTCAATAAGCTTTGAATAGTACTCAGTGCAAGCACTATATAGAGCTTTCTTATATTGTTTTAATTTAGCGTGCCATAGAGCCTGAGAGTCTTGGAGACCTGTTGTCTTCCACCTGCGTTCTAGCTTACGGCACTCCCGCTTAGCAGCCCGTGTGTGATCATTGAACCAGGGAGAGTGCCTCATAGTTCTGACCTTCTTTATCTTAATTGGGGCTACCTGATCAAGGATCTGCCCAACTACTGTATTGTACATGTCGATGATGTCATTAACAGTTTTGTTACCGGTGAAGTCTGTCTCCGTTACGGCCTCCATAAACTGGACACATTTAGCCCTGTTTAGGTGTCGTGTTGTACTAGTCCGTTCACTGAGGTATGGTTGAGACATTTTAATCTCAAACGTGATTAAAGAATGGTCGGAACAAAGTTTATTTAAGGAGTGGACCAGTACAGTATCAATGTCAAGTCCATACGAGATAATTAGATCTAGCGTGTGTCCTTGTAAATGGGTAGGTCCTGATACATGCTGAGTGCAACTGACAGAATCGAGGAGCGTTAAGAAGCTTTTGGCACCTGCATCCGTCTCTGTATCAACATGTATGTTAAAGTAAGAAGCAATAAGAAGCAATAAGAAGCAGGTTGGTTGTTCAGATGATCTGACCTTTTACATTGTGGAAAAGTTTTAGCATTATTTAGTTTGTTAAGTAAATTTTCTTGTGTACTGGCTTGAACATAACAGTAAGCTATTTTCATTGTGTACATTTGTGGATATCTGTGAAATATTGCTTTCAATACAACCATACTGCAATAAATACCAGATTTTGTGAGCACTCAAGTATTAGGTTACCGTAAGCTGTTAGCTAACACTCATTTGTGTTGTGGTTAATTCTACATGTTTTTCATTTATAACCTGAGAAAAATATTTTTAAAAATTGTATGTTGTATACCTTTTTTTTTTTTTTTTTTTTTTAAGTAGAAAACAGTTAAGTTGAAACTTGTCGCAGTATCTAAATCTGATACGCCTTTCTCATTCCCAAGGTTACTTAAATTAAAGTGGAACATAACCAGTTTAGTTCCTCCATCCGCACTTCAATACCACCTGTTCTCTTGGTAGAAAAAAGCAGTTATTTGCATTAGTTGTATAATGATTGGGTATAGGCCCATTCCATTTTATCACTGGCAATCCCAAAAAAAAAACCCTCATTATCAAACAAACCAATACTTGTTCTTAGGTTGACAGACAACAAACGCCATTAAGATTAGCAAAATCTTCACCCACTTGGGCAGAGCCACCACTATTAGCTTGCTGAACTTCCAAATACAAATACAAATGGACTCTTTTTTTTGACTTCTGCTTACCTGAAGTCATCTCCTAATTGATTAATTGTGAAATGCACTTCCTTCCTTCTTTGTTTCTGGTGTTGACCAGAGGAGGATGGGTTCCCTTTTGGGATATGATTCCTCCTAAGGTTTCTTCCTCCTATTTTGGGGATTTTTTAATTGCCTCTGTAGCCCTTGGCTTACCCAATTGGGGCTTGGACCCGGTTTCTGTAAAGCTGCTTTGTAAACACTATATAAATAAAGTTGACTTGACTTTACTGCATTACTGTAAGATAATTAGTTCCTCATAGCACACATACATTTGTCATGCTCTTAAAAAACAGCAGGCCTTGCAACACAGCTTGTATATTATACCTCAGCATGGTATAATAAATATGGCATGTCATATTAATATAGTGTGTTTTTATGTTTTATATATATATATATATACATACACACACAATATATATAAATAATAACTATATATTAAAAGTGTTTTGAGTGGTTATTAAACCATATTAGGAAAGTTCATTTAAGTATAATTTACATGATGATTCAATGAAATAAATAATAATAGATAATATTAATAGAAATAATTCTATGATAATGCAGTTGTTCTCTGTGTCTTTGCAGTACAGCATTTTAGCTCTGGGTAGAAATCTCTTGAATGCAGGACACATTCCAAGCAATGTATTTGCTGGACATGTCAGCGAATGGCACAAATTGACAAAGATGTATTTAAGGAGACCATCAGCCATGGATGATTCACTGGCTTTAAGGGGGATCCTCACTGGCAGAGTACACAAACTAAAGACTTGAGTAACATAAGGATAAATTGGATTTTAATAGTTGGAGGCAGGAAGGAAGCCAGATGCATTTGTATGGTGAAGAATTAGCGCTTTAGCTAACTCAAGGTCAAATCTATTGATAAAACAGGCCATTAACGCTCAGACTGATTGACAGCTGGGAAAGGGGCTCAAGAGCCTTGGACCTTTTAGGTTCCCGGCACAACCCGTACATTTTTATATGTGGGGCTTTGAATGGACTTGCCGGAGGATTTAAGACAGTCACATTTCTGTACCACAGAATGGGTCAGTTTGCTAACCATTACTCACAGTTCCAAGAGTGAACTAGTATAATTGTCTTTAATAGAATAAGTGAGTAATTGCTTAGTTTGTGTTTTGCTGGTGCTTTAAGCAGGATTATACAATCACAGATCTGTTTAGGAAAGTATTAATTGCATCTCCTTTTTATACTTCCTTTTATATATCCTTTTAAAACTCCAGTTTGGAGAAGCTAACTCTGTGCAGATACTACTTTTTTAAGTAATGTGAAATATTTTTTAATTGACAAATTATTTAATGTTGTGTTTTTTTGAAAACAGTTTGTTTTGGTTATATCAAGAAACAATTTTATGGGATTTTTTGTTTGTTTGTTTGTTTGTTTTTTCAGGGAGTAAATGGCAGTGAGGCATTGGCTGCTAACAGTATTGGTGACTGGGACTCCTCTCAGCAGCAAGCAATAGCCTATCAGGGTAAGGAGATAATGCAGAGACAGCTTTCTTTTTTTGCTTTTTTAAATTTTGTTTATTACAAGGATGTTAATGGCACACTACTCAAACGTACTGGGATAGTCAGAATATTTCTACATTATGCTTATGGAGCTACAAATCAAAATGACAAAACTCTTGTTTGGTTCAAGTCGCTCCTGGGTGATACAGCAGTTATAGGTTCTTTAAATAGGTTCTTGTCAGAGGAGATTGTTAGCTCTGTTGTCACCCTGTGGCTGTGAAGCCTAAAGATCCTAATGTTACTTCAGTATTTTAGCGATCTCTTTTAGGTTAGTATAACTATTTGGGTTAATGTGGAGGAAAAATGTATTGTTTTCAAATTAAGTGCTGTATAAAATGACATAATATGACATAAAATGCTTTGCCAGTCAAAATGCAGTGGAAAGACTGGAAAGTTATGGTCATCAGTAGTGGAAACAGTAATAAAAATCCCAGCTGTGTTGTGTGAAAGGTTTTAACCTCACTAAGGTATGTATAAATAAGGGTTTGGTTTGGCAAATCATTTCAGGATTTGGAGTTTCTTTGGCAAGATCTTTTTATGATGCTTGCAATGTGAGTTACCTCATATTTTATTTTGCTGACTTTTGTTTGAGGAGAAACAATGCTATTCCACAGTTATATCACAGTTTATCCCAAATTTCCCATTCATGGGATAATAAAAGATTACTCTACTCTACTATATACATGAATATTTATTCCACTGATTAAATATTTTATGAAGACTCTTCCCAAAACTCAGGAAAATGCTTTAATATACCTGATTGGTTGAAACTGTATCTGTCAGGTTCCTTTGATGATGATGATGATGAGTGGGATGATGAGTCAGATGATGGCAAGTCTACAGGTGGACAGAGTGAGGAGGGTGGAGGAACAATGCAGCGGGGTGCACTGCATCACACTATGAAGATTTCTCTCAACAAGTAGGTGATAATGGGGGCAGTGCTTCCCAAAAAAACAGAATGGTTGAAGAGTGGTTGTAGATCAATTGATTTAAGTAGACCCTCAACATTTCTAAATCAGGTGGCTGAGGCACAAACGTAAACAAGTTATACACCTGTGAGGTGTGTCAAATACTAAATATACTTTTGACCTGATAATCCATTTGAAGAACTATGACCATAGTGGCAAAGAACAACCAGCCATTTGGGAAAAAAATCTATTTCAAAATTTCACATAATCTTTCTTTCAGTTGTCTTAGTTAAGAAGTTAAATTTATTAAAGCAGCAAAGAGACATTAGGTTGAGCTCATTGGCTCTTGGCATTATTCACAGGTTTATTTAAACAATTTTTTATTTTTTGAATGGTTCATGTTGTCTTCCTGTCGCAGTAAATTTACGCAGCCAAGCAGGCACACTAAACAGGTGAGTGAGTGAAAAAGAGCTGAACAGTTTTATATCATATGGCAGAGATGGGCAATTTGCCATTGATTGACAAAACTACAGACAATTCAATGCAATTGTCAAATTGCCATACTCAAGATGTAGTTTATCTACGGCAAAGATTTCAGTTGTCTGTATCGAACCCTTTCTGTAGTAATACTTGCAGACATGATTTAAACCAGTGAATCTTAAACTCCCAAACACCAAAAAGGATAAAATAATTATTGCTCCAGTTCAGCATGCAGCCTACAGTGTTAATGTGAAAATGTGAACTGCCAAATAGTCCATTGTTTCCAGTTGCTGCCGGTTGGTTTGAACAGTGCTACTCTTATGCAAACTCTTATTCTCATTTATTTATAGATTTCCTGTTTTTTCCAAGACCCCAAATCCTGAAGTGTATTTACTTACAACACATATGCATAAAGGAAATGACAGATTGCCAATATATGTAAGTTACATTATTATTATTATTACTAATAGTAGTAGTGCTATTATGATTGTTCCTTTTCTTGTATTGTCAGAAGGGTGAGGTTGGTCCAGTTTGGCTATATCCACAAACTCAGCTAGACTGTGTGGTTGCTGATCCCAAGAAAGGATCCAAATTGTATGGCCTGAAGAGCTATATTGAATATCAGATCACACCTAATGTAAGTTCCCTGCTCTATTGTCACCTGGGCTTATTAATGATTTCTTAGTTTCATGTTGCTTGTTGTTATGTTTTATGTGTCATTTTTAGAGTACAAACAGACCTGTTAATCACAGATACAAACACTTTGATTGGCTGTATGAGAGGCTTTTGGAAAAATTTGGCTGTGCAGTTCCCATCCCAAGTCTTCCTGATAAACAAGTCACAGGTCAGTGAAAACCAAAGAGTTCAGTCAGTTTTGGCCACAACAGTGGTCCCAGTTTATGTAAAGCTGGCTTTGGTCAGTAGTACTGTAATGATATTATATGAATATTTTCATACAAGCTCATTTAAAAATGTAACACTATGCATGAAATTTAATAACTTGTACTGATACAGTGTTACTCTTCAATACCAGTTCAATCAACAGCCATCTACTGTATAAAATGGGAGTGTCACAAACACTTTGCTGCACATTTCACATTAAGTAACACACTCACACCCACATTAGTGGGTTGCAGGATGCAGTTTATTTCCTTGGAAGAGAAGTTGCCCTTCAGAAATGTTCCTTGGTTATCCGTGTCTTTTTTTCATACTCAAACTAAGCACGTATATGCATGGAGTGCAGTCTCCCAGTAATACAGAAGAGACTCTACTATTATGCTCAAAAAGAATAACAAACAACGACTAAATATTCATGTTTGGCACTTGCCCTTTGAAGTGCCGTTGTCATGCTGAAAACTCAGAACCATTTAATTTATCTAACTGCAACACAGATTAGAACAAATTAAAAAATTTCCAAGTTTATTAATTACTGTGAGGGTTTCCTGAACTCCAGATCAGCTAGTCCACCATCTGAGCCGACCATCATCAAATTTTCATCATCAAAAACCCGGCTTACTCACTTGGGGCTTGGAACTGGATGCTGTAAAAACTGCTTTACAACAACAACAGTTGTATGCCCTATATAAATAAAATGGATTTGACTTGAAAATGTAACATTCTTCAAAATATTGATGAAATCTAGTGTTGTGTTGATCCTAAAGGTAAGGGATAACATAGTTAGACATAAACTGTTGTTTATTCTGTTTTAAGACAAATTCTATGTCTTGTTTCACTTTGTTATATGTTTGGGTGGTGGTGGTGGACTAGGATAGGTGGTAGGATACTCGCCAAGTGGTCGTAGGTTCAAATCCTACCTCCAGAGCTACCATGAATAAGACTGGGTTCCTGAACAAGACACTTCAGTCATACTATAGGAAGACTTCCTGTTATTAGGTAGTGGAAGTCACTCTGGTAAAGACCATTTGCTAAATACCATAAAGGTCTCTGCACTGAGGTACCCTTTAGCAAGATACTATCTTCATCTCTGTTCCCTGGCCACTGGATATGGCTGCCCACTGCTACACAGTGCATGCGTGGGTTAAATTCAAGGGATCCATTTCATTGTGTGTCACTGTGTGCTGTGCTATGTTTCAGCATGAAAAGTCTGGGAGTTATTCTTGCATTCTGAAAGCCACTTTTTGTAAACATATGATTATTTCTAACAGTCATTCCACTTAATATCCATTATCTCATTTCTTTATTTGTTCATACAATTTAACATCATTCTTGTGTTACCCTGTACTCCTCCCACATTTTAAAATAAGTATTTACTACATCAGTTTAAATCATTTTATCAAATGATTTAAACTGATGTAGTAAAATTGAACTGATGTATCAAATTTTATCATCAGATCTGCATTCCTCTCCTTGACATCATTATAAATATTAGTGTAAACTATATTTTTTTTATAATTGCCAGTGTTTTTTTTTATTAACCTTAAATATAAAAACATATATGACATTATCTAGCATATCTAATCTATGTTTTATTAGTCTATGGAATTTAGTAGTGTCTGTTTATATAAAAGCTTTCATATAATTATACATACATAATTATAGACAGATATTCATCTTGTAAGGCATGATCAACACAAACATTATAAAAAGTAGATTAAAGTAAAAAGTATAAAGTAGAGTCTCTTAGCAACATTTACTATCTATACTACCTGCCTGACCCTTTTTCCTACTTATTTTTGTAGGACGATTTGATGATGAGTTTATTAAAATGCGAATGGAGCGCCTGCAGGGCTGGATGTCTCGTATGTGCAGACACCCTGTGGTTGCAAACAGTGACGTATTTCAACTGTTCCTGACCTACAAAGATGAGAAGGTACTTCATATCCCATCAGTATTTTAACAAAGCCTTGACATGACTCAATCGGACATTACTGTTATTGAATATAATGACATATATTCAACACTCTTCTGTGTAGTTACTTATGATGGTAGGTCAATGTATGTAGACTCCAAGGCCACTTATGTAGATTGCAGTGGCAATGATAATCATATAGTCTCCATTTTAATTTTGCATTAGTTAAATGTAAGAATGCTAATGCCAAGCATTTGTTTGTGCAAGCCCTGATAGGAGAAAGTAGCAGTATGACATTTTGATGATAGTCATTACATTTCATTGACATTCACTTTGTGTTTGAATTCTTGACATTTGACAAATTGACAGATTATCCCTCAGTGAAACATTACACAATTCCTCCTTGTTTATGTGTCATTAGTTTCATTCTTTAACAGGGTAATGATCCTAAATTTCTTAAAATTATGGCAAAATTGCAAAAAATATGTCTTGGCCTCCCCAATCTCCCGATCTTTCTCCCTTTGAGCTGGCATCATTGCAAATTGCTGGCAATTTGTGCTGCTGTGATGAAGGCAAATGATAGGTATGGTGGTGTGTGTGTGTTGTTTTTTTTTTTAATGAAATTTTTTAACAAAGCATTTTACTACATTACCATTCAATCCAAGTTACATATTTAAAGTATTTTTCATATTTTATTTTTTTCCTTTTTTTTTTTTTTTTTTTAAAAGCAGTTTATTGACAATTGGCCCAAACCTCTGGCCTGTAGTGTATACTGGCCACTGATGTATTGGCAGGTATATAAATATCTGAGGCTTTTTTTATTTTGCCTGCATTAGGACTGGAAAGTGGGCAAACGACAAGCAGAAAAAGACGAGACCGTGGGAGTGATGATCTTCTCTGCAATAGATCCTGAGATGCGAGAGCTAGAGCCTACAGAAGTGTGAGAAAGCATTTTATATCTTAATACCTTCCACAATACATTTTGAGACTTTTGAAGGAATATGTAACTGAACTTCTTCTCTTGATGGGTAGAGAGCAGAAGTGTGAAACGTTTAGCCGCTTCTCCAAAACCATGGACGACCGAGTTAAAGACCTCATCTCGGTTGGCCATCTTCACTGGAAGAGATGTACAGGATGTAAGTTCACATCCTTCTTGCAGAGGATGTCAGAGATATATTTTGTCATGGTCAATGCCACATTGTCAGTGGATGTTTGTCAGTGCTTGCTCATCCTGTTTTCACTCTCTGCTGAGGAGTGAGCTGGTTGTACTTCCTTGTTAATTCAGTGATAATTTACACACACTGAATGCAATTCAGTGCAAAGTCAAATCATGCAGCACTGGTTACTAAACTATTTGGCTCTGCTTGTTTTTATGCAAAGTTGTTCTTTAGGAGAAGCTTTTGCATAGAGCTAGTTTCTGTAAACAGGAGATTTAGTTGAGTTGCTAAAAAAAATGTAATCATATTCTTCCTTTATGCCATTTGACATGTATCCTCTAATTGGATATCAAAAAAAGAGCCTCCTTTTTCATAATAACTCTGTAAAAAGTGACATTTATGTTTCTTCTTAAGCACTACAAAAAGAGTACCAGCGAATTGGAAAAGCATTTCGGAACCTGTCCTCAGTTTTCAACACCAGTGGATATCAGGGTGAGAAACCTAAGCAACTCATTTTTGAATGTGAACTTGAATATGTGTCTCTCTTTTTTTTTTTTTTTTTTTTTTTGTCTTTCTTTTTGTTTGTTTGTACCTTTACTCTATTGCTTAAATAGAAGGTGAAGTCATCTTTTGAGTTAGCCATGCACTTGTGCTTCTTAAGCCGCCCCCCACACACACACACGACACTAATGCTTTACTTTCTGTGTCCACTTCTAGGTGAAGCTACTCTAACTGAAGCGCTTACTGCAACAGGAAAGACATATGAGGAAATTGCAGAGATAGTTGCTGGACAGGTATTGGCCTTTGAAAGTTTGAAAGTTAGCCATTTACAATCTCATATCTGGATGCATAATCAGCTCTGAAAGCTAAACTTAATTTAATGCATAGTGTAAGAGAATTGATAAATCAACCAGCATAAATAGGTGCATTTGCATGGTACAGAAGTAAAAGTGCCAGGAGAGAGAATACACTCCCAGTGTAACAAGTTACTTGGTGAAGGGTATGGGGCTATACCCAGCCAGTAATTAAAAAATGGAAAATCTTGAATTTACTATACACATAACCATATAGAAGTAAAGTCAGTCAACACGCAGAACCATACAGTTAGTTAATAATCTACTTGGATAATGCTAGCAGTTTTTATAAATTTATTCAAACTGTCCCATTCTCTCTGGTTTATGTAACTTATACCTTTACCATCAGTTATCAGATTATGCAATTAATGCATGTATGTATATGTATAACCAATACTTTTTTCTAGCTGAAACTCTTAAGACTTCATATTAAATATATATAATATTTGAAAAATAGCAGTATACTTCACTTTCTTTTAATTTTGCCTCTCTCTATCACTAAGACAATGCAGATTAAAGAGGCAGCAACTAGGAAAAATAACTATAGGGCTCAAGTAGTGTTTTGTTTTTATTACAGTTTCATTGTTGCAGTTACCACATATTATCCATGGTCATGTTACATAATTTACATTACATTTACATTTACAGCATTTAGCAGACGCTCTTATCCAGAGCGAATTCAGGGTTAAGGGTCTTGCTCAGGGACCCAGTGGTGGTAGTGCCAGAGGTGGGATTCGAACCTGGGACCTCTTGAGCCATAGGTCCATAGGCAAGTTCTACTACTAGAATAGAATAGAATAGATTAGAATAGAATAGAATAGAATAAAATAGAATAATTTTTTATTATCCCATGAATGGGGAATTTGGGTGTTACAGGGCTCTTTATCAAGAAAGACAAAAGGAACATAGAAAGATATATGTAAAGAAAAATATAAGAACGAGGACATCCATATACAAGAGCTATACATGAGCTATATATACATATACATATTTACATGGCAGACCAGCTCCACCCGACGTCATCTTGTCAGACCTTGACATTGAGGCCCAGTTGTTTACAGAATTATAAAAAAATAAAACTTCTTTTTCTGTCAGCCAAAAAGAGACCTGCACTTCCTGATGGAAACAAACAATGAATACAAAGGACTTCTTGGCTGCTTCCCTGACATTATAGGAGTCCACAGGGTAGGAAAAATATTTTAGTTTAATGTTTCCTTCTCATAGATTTTTTTAAACATTTATTAATTTAATCTATCACTTTGTAGGCTTAATATATTTGCCTTTCTTTGCACAATTATATATTTTTATTTATTTAAAATGCATTCAGATTGGGGAAAATAACCTTAACACTTTCTGCCTTCTATGTACCTCTGAAAACCTGCAGTGTTTTCTGTATCTTAGGAATTACCATGTATATTTTTACACAGCCTGGTTATTGTTCCTCAATAAAGCTTTGAACTTTGTTGTTAACATAGCGTTATTTTTCCTCTTCAAATTATTACATATTATTTGTAGTTTTATTGCTCAGTTGTGATCATTCTTAGCATTCTAACGTACACCCAGGTAAACACCTGAATAATTGGTTAATTGGCCATAAATCAATGTCAAAGTATGTAACCTCTTTAAATGAGAAAATCTGTAAAAAAACAATTGTAAACCACAGTTTAATGAATATGTTAAGGGGCAGTGGTGGCCTAGTGGTTAGGGTGTTGGCCACGTGATCGGAGGATCGGGGGTTCGAACCCCTTCCCAATGGGTTGCCCTGAGGTACCCTTGAGCAAGGTGCCGTCCCCGTCCCGCTCCTCCCTGCGATGGGCTGGCGACCCGTCCAGGGTGCGTCCCCCGTCCTCGCCCTGTATGCGCTGGATTGGACACCAGCACTCCCCCGCGACCCCGTTTGGGACAAGCGGCAGATAATGGATGGATGTTAAGTTAAAGCCTAACTTTAAGATTAAAAGAACCACATTTGTGGTTGCATTCACAACTTATTTAAATATGTTTAGCTTAACTTATTTTTGCAAATATTAGAAACATTTATTTCAAGGCAATTAAAGGTAATTTGGCAGTTTCAGTTTAGTAGTTTTATAAAGGTAAAAATACATAAAATTGGCAGCAATGGTCTAGTGGATAGGGACTCGGCCCCAGGATTGGAAGGTCGTGGATTTTGCCCTGAAGCACCCTTGAGCAACGTACTGTCCCCATCACTGCTTCCCAGGTGCTTTAAATAGCTGCCCCCGCTGCACGGTTTATGGGTGAAAAGCAGAGGTTGCATTTCGTTGTAGTTCAGTGTGTGCTGTGCTGTGTTTCACAGTGACAAACAGTCATAATAGTGATTTTAGTGACGAGCTGAAACTCAGAGCACACACTGAAAAATACAAAGCATATTTAATGTATATTTATAGAGCCATTTTCATGGAGGCAGGTTGAAGTAAATCAGAGATAGGTAATAAGTCTTAAGTCTTACTTAAAAAAAGACAAAAAAGAATGAATAAATATTTCAGTTAGAAGTGTGATAACTCATCATTACTTCATATTTTGCTTCCAAAGAAGCAGCATTCTTTTATTATTTTTTCAATGAATTATTGAGGTAAAACGAGCAGAGTCCACTTCATACTGCTAGCTTTATGCCACCAAAAACTGAACTGTAAACTGTCTATTTAATCCATTATTCACCACTAGATAATGTACAGATAAGGAAACTGTACAGTATATTATGATTGATTTTTTAATGTATTTTTTATTTATTTATTTATTTTTATCTATCCTTAGGCTTCTATTGAGAAAGTTAAAGAAGCAGACCGTCTTGTGGCAGTGAGTAAGCTCGGACCCCAGGATAAGCAAACCATGACCAAGAATCTGAGCACAATGTCTTATGCATTGCAAGGTGAGTTATGTAATTTTCTTTTATCTGTATTGGTGTAGCTGTTATAAAACAAAATGTGATCTGAAATTAACCACAAGCCACAGGATTCAGATAAACGGTTATTGGTATGTGTCATGTTGAGGGGGAAAAAGGAGGCACAAGTGCATGGTGGCAATCTCTGAGGTTTATTGGATAACCAAACTCCGTAGGGATACAAAAATAAAGGTGAGCCACAACATTGAACAGGCGAGTCTGGGTCGGTCTGGAACTCCTTAAATACTTAGCCAGCCAGGCTTTAGGGATTGGGTGGTGATGATTGGGTGTGCTGGAAAACACGGTCAGAATTCCGGTGACCGGGACCGTGGCCATGACGGAGGCTTGGTGTGAACCGTGACAGTACCCCCCCTCAGGAGTGGACTCTGGACTCTCAACCCGGCACTCGAGGAGAGCGAGTCTGGCTAGGAGTGACGACGTGGTCTGCCCCTGGACCTCGTAACGGGGCAATCAGGATGATTTTGATGGAAACCCTGCTGGAGTTGGGGATCCAGGATGTCCCTGTTTCGCACCCAGCTCAGCTCCTCAGGGCCATACCCCTCCCATTCAACCAGGTATTGCAGCTCGCCTTGGTGCCGACGGGAGTCCAGGAGCGCACTGACTCGGTGCGCAGGTCCGCTGTCCGTTTCTATGACTGGAGGGGGGTCCGTCAATTATTTTTATTTATATATATATATATATATAGAATTTTTTTTTTTTTTTTTTTTTTTTTTTTTTTTAAACTTGCTCTGTAAAGTGACCTTGGGTTTGAGAAAGGCACTATATAAATAAAAAATATCATTATTATTATATATTAAAATGAAGTTGCTACTTTGAAAGCTCAGCCAATGATAAACAAAAATCCAAAGAATTATTAGATCTCAAAGTTTTTCATATGACTTATATTGCTCTCTTTCCATCCTGGTTTGTGTATATCACTCAGGTCAACATGAACAGTGTGCTGCAAAACCTGGTTGATCCATTTACAAGCGTGGAGCAAAATACCTGGATTAATTAATAAGATTTAGACAGCACATTGATTGTCTCACCAGGGAAAATAGCACTCTGGGCAGCGTTAGGACACTCTGCTCATTACCTAGTTCATTTCATTCTGAACTATTGGCAGAAACAAATCTGCAGAGGCTGAGGTTAAAACTCTGAAAAAAGGGACCACAAGAGGCTAAGCAGGAGCTGCAAGACTGCATTGATGGCACTCATTGGAGTGTTTTGAAGCTGCAACTGGAGATCTGGATAAACTGACTGACACTTGGACATCCTACATCAGCTTTCTGTGAGTGTGCCAATCAAGTCACTTTGCTCACACAGCAACAATAAACCATGGTTTCAGTGCCAGATGGAAACATCCAATGGCTTTCTCAGGCCATAGGATGCCTTCACTAGTGGGAACAATGAACTGTGCAAGCTGGCTTGGAACACACTGACAAAAAAGATCACTGGGCTAATCAAAGCTACATTGAAAAGCTGGAAAAGAAGTTTCTAGAAAAAAGAAAAAGAACTGCTTCCACTGTTTTGCAATGTTTTCTCCAAACAGCTTCAGGAACATCCCCCACCACTGAGGTAAACAAAGACCTTACTGAAGACCTTACCTAAATTCCTTCTATTCTAGATATGATAAGGAGTCTTTTACACCTTGCTCCCACTCTAGCTCAGTGGTAATAAAACCCATCAAACCAGAAACAACTCTCACTCTCTCCCTCTCTGTTATGGAAATAACACTGAAGTCCTTTGAAAGATCAGCATTTGCTCATCTGAAGGGCATCATAGGACACCTGCTGAATCCCCTGCAGTTTGTTTACCAGGCAAATGGCTCAGTCGAAGACGCAGTCAACATGAGACATTCCACATCATATCATCCCAGAGGTTCTCTCTTCCAAAGTCTCCATCTCACTGTTTCAGCAGCATTCTGGCAGGCATGTAACAGCAAGTGAGGCTGAGGGGAAATCACATGGGGTTTCAAAAGCTGTGTCCTTTCCCCATTGCTCTTATCCCTCTACACCAACAACTGTACTGAGACTCAAGTGAGTTGTTGGACTCAATGAATAAAGCAACAAGTCTTACTTCAACAGTTTGAATGGGTGGGACTCTGGTTTATGGAAATATGTAGCTGAACAATTTTGAGAGGATGAAGAGTTCAGGAGGCACCTACACCACTGTCTCCTCCCAGCATCACAGTCCTGTGGCAGATGATGGGGCCTTCAGGTTCCTGGTGCTATTTTTTGGGAATTGAAGTGGGAATCCAACATCGGCTCCTTCCTAAAAAAAAAAAAAAAGGCTTAGAAATGGATGTACTTTCTATGGCAAATGAGGAAGCTCTAAATGCCACAGGAGTGCTGTGCTGTGCTGTACAATGCAGTATTTCAATGTGTCCTGTGCACTTCCATTAAAGTCTGATTCAGTGCAGCCACAATCCAAGACAGGAACAGACTGCAGCAAACAGTGAGGTCAACAGAAAAAATAATTGGTGTCCCAGGAACTGTATTGTTCAAATTACCAGGAAAAAGGCAGGGAAAATCATCTTGTCACACCCTGGACACGATCTTTGAACTCCACACTTAAAAACATCCGGACACAGGAGCAGTTTCAGGCTTCTCTATCAAGTGCATTGAAAGGGTTATGTAGCCTAATAGAAAACAAGAAAAAGTATTTCCAGATGGCGAAACACCGTTTCCTCTGCAATTAAGACTACCACTGAGCTAAGTGGACACTGGCTAAAAGTAGCTTCCCTTTAGCTGTAATTTATAAAATCATTAAATTTAAATGATTTTTAAAAATGTGATTGATTTAAGCAGACGCGCAAGTTTCATTAACTAACTAACTAAAGCTAACTCTTGCTGGTGCTGGTACACCATTAATGGGCTTCTAGCTGGTGTGGAAAACACACCATTGTGCTGTATACTCTTCTATCCTAGTCACATATTCATACCAACCAAGAAAAACGGTCACATTTAGTGAGCAAGAGTATGTTCCATTCTGTTTTGTTTTGGTGGTAGAGTCACTGTTGTGCTTCATTACTTGAAGGACCCATTGGGTTCCTCTTTGGGAACTGTGAGCATTATTACCCAGTTTGGCAAATATTCAGATTAATTTCAGCACTGTGGTAGCCTCGCATTGTAATGTCCAGAGTGATAACTGCCCATTTAAGTTAGCATATTCTGATGTTAAGTACCTGAGACTATCATTAAGTGCAATTAGAATTAATTTTCTGTCTATATTTTTAATTAAAAAGATTAATATCTCAATCTAGGTTAATCTCTAAATCTTTGTTTGTATTATACAAGACCCCATTTAAAACTTTCAACTATTCACAAAGTATGAATATAGATGTGCAATTGGTTCTTGAAAAGGAAGGATTCTTTTTGGGTTCATATAGAATCTGCAATGTGTCTCCCAAGACTTTCAACTTTTCTGCCTTTAACTTTGATGAAATTGCCCATGTATCATATAATTTGTATTTATAACTCATTGCTTATTTGGAAGGAGTTCCCATAAAATGACCGCTTATTTCATCCATCACATTACAATCCAGATATAAAGATGCAATTGAGAGACTTGTCAAGTAGAGGAGTAGTGGATTTATATTAATATTCATAAGTTGCTTATAACCTTTAAAATTATATGAGATATGTGTAAAAAGGATTTTACATATCTCTATAATGTATATAGGTAGGTAGAATATTGTCTAAGTCCTCCTTTTTATGCATTTAATTGCATAAATAATTATCTGCAGTTATAAAATACATACAATTATCTACTTGTGTTTTTACTGTGGTGTATTGTCAATAGATATCCAGGACGACATATTTTTGCTGCTGGGAAAAAAGGTCCAGCAAATTCTATAGCTTACTGTAAATCTACTCCATAGTTGCCCAGAATAATGAGTTTTGTCTCATTCAACTTTAACATTTAACAGCTGGTAAGCTACTGTAGTGTGTTAAGAGGGTAGTATCACCTGTATCATTTTGTGCGTGTGTGTGTGTGTGTGTGTGTATTTTAATGTGGCTGCTTGGCTGTAAGAAATGTAATCCTAGCCTGCTCTTTTGCCATCTGTCTTTAGCGGAGATGAACCACTTCCATAGCAACCGTATCTATGACTACAACAGAGTCATGCAACTCTATTTGCAAGAGCAGGTGCATTTCTATGAAACTGTGAGTAACCATTTTTCATTGGGGGAACTATCCATTTTAAAAGTTTAAAAATATTAACTTAATTATCAACACCTTCCACCTACTATACAACCATGAGTGTAAGACACAAAGGATTTAGTTTCCATTAAATTATTTTATAGTAATTTCTGATGAAAACGCCATTAATTTTATATTTTAATATATATATTTTTTGTTTGTTTTTCACACCAATTTTTCAAATTGAAAAAATGTGTGCAAATTAATGTTAGAACTGTCTGCAGCATCATTTATCCAGTTTGGCATTTTAATGTGCCAAGATGTGCATGCTATATGTTCATTACATCATTATGTCTATAAACAGGATTTCCCAAAACAGGACAGTGAAAAGAGTTTGGGAATAGAATTTGGTCTACCTATATAATAGCATTATTTATTACTTTAGGTTCAGATTCAGGGAACAAACATTAACAGCAAAATCATTTATATGAAGCAGCAACGTTTCAGAGCATTTAATGAACATTTGATATGCTAATTATCTCAATCACCCACTGATGATAAAACACTTAACATTTAAGTGAAGTATATATTTAGTCTAAAACTTTTATTTTTCATTAACTTTTTTCTTAAATTTTTCCCTCTGTTTTTAAAAAGCCTGGAAATCTTAGATTTAATTGCTTTCCTCCTGCCAAGTACAAGGAATTTTTAAACCTTGGTGCCTCTACTAAAAAGCTTAAAAGCCTCTTTAAAATTACTCAAACAGGACAATGACATCAAAATACATCTGTGGTGGCCTAGTGGTTAGGGAGCTGGCCACAGGAGCTGCCCTCTGCTGCATGGTGTGTGTTTTTTGTGCATGGGTTAAATGCAGAAGTCCAATTTCATTGTGGTTCACTGTGTGCTGTGCTGTGTTCTGACATGGTGAGAATAGTCGCTTTCACTTTCTTTCACATTCATTGACCAAAAAATCAACTTCCCTTGACCTAGGCAAAACTGACCTAAAAATCCTTTGACCTCTTTGTTAAAATGTAAACTAAACTGGAGCCCCAGCTAAAGATCCTGGGTACTCTGAAAAGTTCTATAGCCACCAAAAATATTGGTGATTGCTCCATATTTTCTGGCCTCATCTTTCCTTGTATCTAGTTCCATAGTCCCTGTTGCTGGAAAACATTCATGATGCTACCAACACCATTTTTGACTGTAGGAATGGTATTAATGAGGTAATTAGATTTATGTGTCTAGGTTGATAAGAAAGAAATTAATCCATTGGAATCATAAAAACATTTGAGTGAAACTGGTTCTGACAACTTTCCACAGAAATCTGCGTAGTTTGTCAGTTATCATAATATTTTGAGTCTTTAAACTGGAATCTTGTTGGAATAGGCCTCTATAAATGTTTATGTACCTTTTAGGTTTGTCATTGGTGGTTTATGTTGGTGTCAGAAACCAGGAAAATTGGCCTCAAGAAATATTGTGAAGTGTGGCAGAAGTCAATAACACTGCTTTTATAATAGCAGATTGATTATACTTTCTGCAAAGAAGCTCAATATCATTTTAGTAATTTATCTACAATGTTTTGAATATGTTTAGCCATTTTCTAACAATTTAATGACTATCACATCCTTAAAGCTAATATAATAATAGTAATAGGAGTATTATAAAAGATTTCTGGTATGGTAATTCAGTTGGAATAAGCAATTGGTTGTTTACTGATATTTTCTTTGTCTGATTAGATTGCGGAAAAGCTGAAGCATGCCCTCAGTCAATACACAACGTTTTAAAAGGACCTCTTGCACCTCGCTACTGTGCCACCCATCATTATGTGTATAAACATGACTGCTGAGTTTCTGAGATAGAATCTGCTTGTATCCACTTCAAAACCTTTGTCATAATACACACACACACACACACCATAATCTGTCTTCATTCTGGAAATTTTATCAAATAATTCACCTGATTAGCGCACATGCCCACTCTGAATTCTAAAGTTATCGGCATGCATTTTAGTTTCACCATGCTGGAAGTTACAAAACTTCATACATAGTTCCCACTCAGAGCAACTACAATATTTGAGACAAAATGCCTCATGGGTGTTTGTGATTACTCAGGCATTCTTCATTGCTTCAGTAGTGCAGGGATAAAATACCTAGGTTTACTTCTTCCATTTGGAGACTGTAATTGACATTGTTCAAGATGAGGCGAGACGTTATGTAGAGAGAATGCTGAAAACCAAAAATAAAGCCATTTGACTCTAATGACTAGAGATATCCATTTGAGTATGCCTTCCATATGCTGAAGAAGAAACGTAAAGGGTCAAGCCCCTGGAACAAGCAGGAGTTAAAAGTGACTGTATTAGAGGATTTACAGAGCATCACCGGAGAAGATACTCAGCACCTTGTCTATGAATCACAGTCTTCAAGCAGTCATTGCATGTGAGGGACAAAACAAAGTACTTAATACAACAGATTTAATATAGCTGCCATTATTTTGTCACATTATGGTGCCCTGAAATGAGTGTTTAAAGTGTTGAAATTTCTACATCATGAAACTTAAATGAGTAACTTTAAATTTAAATCTGGAATATGCTCTTGATTCATGTCTGAACTGTTTGATTTAAAATATTAAACTGAGGATCAGAGGGTAATTCAAGGAATATTGTGTTTTTGTCTCCACATTATGCATGGCATATATGTCAGTACAGGTCAAAGGTTTTAGAACACCCCAGTTTTTTCTTTTTTTTTTTTTTTTTGAAAATTAAGCAGTTCAGGTCCAACGAATAGCTTGAAATGGTGCAGAGGTAAGTGATGAATGGCTAGGGGTCAATAAAAAGCTAAGGTTACCTTAAACTGAAAAAAAGGGTACATTTATTTATACAAAAAGACATTTTTCAGGAAGAAGAAATGCATAACAACTTAAAGCTGTTGGCGCAGCAATGGAGTGCTGATCAAGCCAAGGAAAGTCGGCAAGCACAAATTTCTCATGGTTGTCCCAACTTTTCCTGATTACTTACAACCCCCTCTGTCTCCATAAGAGTAGTGTTGAAACACACTATGGTACCATATCCTTGAGAGAATTATTTGAACAGTATTGTACTGCAGGAAGTAGTGTGTTGTTATAAAAATAGCAAGGAAACAGTCAATTACTAATGGAAGAGAAACATCTCATAACACTTCAAAGTGTAGGTCCTTCCTACTGAGAAATGGCAAAGAAAGTCATGGTGTTAGTGAGTACAGTCTCCTTCACCATCAAAAGGCACCTAGTAACTGCCATCGAGTACGATAGTATGGTTCCTCGATCAATGTGTGACATCAACAATTAAACATGGAGGAGGAAGCATGATGGTCTGGGGCTGTTTTGCTGGATCCAGGGTTGTTGACTTCAGGCACCCAACCAAAACAGCTACCACAGCATTCTGCTTTGCCATGCAGTATCCTCTGGTATGCACCTAGTTGGTCCTTGAAAACATGGAGAGGCCAGCATACTCTCCAGACTTAAACCCAATTGACTTGGTATGGGATGAACTGGACAGATGAGTGAAAACAAAGCAACGGCAAGTACATACATTTATGGGAAAACTTTGGCAACAGACTTGGGAAGAACTTCTGGAAGAATTCTTGGTTTCCAATTGTAGAAAGAATGCCATAGAGGTGTTCATCTATTATATCTACCAATATACCTAGCTATATTTATATCAGCCATTTAACAGCTATTTCTAGCTGTTATATGGCTACTTAGATTAATCAAAAGTTTAGAATGCTTTCTGGTTTATACATGAATTTTATGAGTTATTTCTTAACTTGTTGTTTATTTTGTTTCATGCTTTCATTTGAATACAAATGAGTCATTGAACTGCTTAAATTTCAGTAAAAATATAGGGTGTTCTAAACCTTGACACACACATTGACATTACACACACACACATATATATATATATATATATATATATATATATATATATATATATATATATATATATATATATATATATATATATATGTGTGTGTGTGTATATAGTATCAGGTAATGCTTTAGACAGGTGCATGGGAAAATGCTGTAAACAGAGAATGCTTTCTCAAAATTGAAAAAAGTAAGACCATTTATTTTCATCACAGCAACAGCAGTGAATGAACAAAAGAGAAATCTAACCAAATCAATATTTCATGTGACCACCCTTTGCCTTGAAAACAGCATCACTTCTTCTAGGTACACTTGCAAACAGTTTTTGAAGGAACTCTGCTGGTAGGTTGTTCCAAACATCTTGGAGAACTAACCACAGATCACTCTGTGGATGTAGGCTTCACATCCTTCTGTGTCTCTTCATGTAATCCCAGACACACTGGTGATGGTGAGATCTGGGGCTCTGTGTTTAAAGAATTGATGCTGGTTTGAAGGCAAATAAAAATACCAAATATTGAATTGATTTTTTTAGATTTTCTTTGTTCAAGCCATTTTTGTATTTGTAAATTGATAAAAATAAACAATCATTATTTATATTTATGAAAGCATTCTTTGTTTACAGCATTGTCTCCACACCTGCCTAAAACTTTTGCACAGCACTGTATATAATTTGTTATGTATCATTCATATGCATCAGTGTTGGTGTCCCCTTTGCAGCTTAAACAGCTCTGTGTGAGATAGCAAGGTTGTCCTATGCCAGTCTCACTCTACTGTATCTTTATAATATGGACATTGCTTTGTGCACTAGAGCAAAGTTATGGTGGAAAAGAAAAGGTCCTAGTGTGTGCTAGAACCTAAAAGAGAATTGTTTGAAACATCTTGGAATGCTGAAACATAAGGATTTCCTTCATTGGAGCTAAGGGAGCTAAGGTAAGCCCAACCTCATAACAACCCCAAAACAGCCCCATGCCATTATTTCTTCTCCACCAAACTTTGCAATGTGATCGCTGTAGTCAGGCAGATTACATTCTTCTAGCATACACGAAATCCAGTCTCATCCATTAGAGAGAAGCATGATTTATTACTCCTCAGATCACAGCACAGTTTCTGCTGCTCCAGAGTCCAGTGGTGGTGTATCCTAAACCAATTCAATGATTGTGATGTGTCCCAATCCATTTGTCCCTTTAATATTTTTTAAATGTATTTTACCTGTAGAAATCACTGTGAAGTCTACTGCTGGAATTGAATTACTTTTGTATACAAAATGTAGAAACATTTTTGATTACCTATTTACTCTTTTATTTATATGAATTATTCATGTTCACTACTGTGACATGCATCTCTGCATTTCATTGAATCATTATATCTCCTTTAATTTTGTGCACCTGCAGTGAAGCTAGGCTTTAAACTCTGTGACAAAATACATGGTTGCCTAAACATTCTTGTGCTAGAGGCAGACATAGCATGAAAACCACCAAGAGGTTTAGTGCATAATCTTATAACAGCAAGGGAACCGTTTTTGAAGTTGATGTTTTCATTCAGGAAATGCATTAGACTGACGGAAAAGGACATAAATGTGATTATAGATATTAATATGGCCCTTTCTGGTATGTCAGTGTTGGTTTTAATGTAATGGCTGAGTGGTGCATTTTTCATGTCTAGGTTAGAAATAATATAAAATTATTTTAAATCCCCAAAAGCTTTAAATCAATTCAGTGTAACAATTCACTGTGACAATTCACTCAGATTTTATTTATACATTTAAACTGTGATAAGCTAATGAAAAAAATGTATGATACTGTTATGCAAAAGTTTGAAAGTTCTAAATGTTTTCTTCCATTACCCAATATGAAATAAAGTCATCTTTATATCTCTATATGTAACAGATGGTTTAAACAGAAGGTTGAAAGCTACACATTACAGAAAGTTACACATTTTCGCTGAGCTGCCTCAAGCTGACAACATAAAGAGATCTTTTTACATTGCCCAAAAAAAAGGTTGGTTTGTAACTTCCAAGCTAACCTATCTCTGATATAAGTACAGTTTTGGCTTTGTTTTTTAACAGATAGATTGTTCAAAGAGAGCTCTTTAAGGCAATTTTTTTCACAAGTATGTAAAAGGAAATTTTCCACTCAAAACAGAGAAAGCATGGGGATGAGGTTACCTTAGCACGTTCTAAAGAGTGGGAAGGAAACCCCCTGAACATGAAAATTCTTAATATGTTTCCTTCCTTTAAATATCTGTACTGGGATCAAATATATAATTTTGTATTTTGTTATTTGTATTTTGTTGTTTGGCGGACCTATAGTATATTTATACTTACACAATTTTATGGACAGAATGTATAGATTACAAAAAGCTTGAAGGCTACTTCAAAAGTGTTTTTTGAGGGAATGAGATCAAAATAGGCACTTCTTATTGGTTGCCACTATTTAAAGGTGTCCCGTCAGAAAGATTGGACTAAATTTGATGTGTAGGACCGAACAGTTACTTGAAACGTACAGTTGCAATTGACTATAGACTTTTGCCAATTCTCTGGGGTGCCAGATCTAGTGGCAGGATATCAACATAGACCGCTTGAGGTTTGAATCAATTCTCCAGCACCAAATATCATTGCCCTGAGCAAGACCCTTAACCCAAGTTGTTTAGGACTGTCCCTGTAGTTAAGAACTGTTAGTCGCTCTGGATAAGAGCGTCAGCTAAATGCCGTAAATGTAAAATGTAATATTGAATTTTCATTTAATTAATTAAATAATAAATGATAATATTTCTCAGTGGTGTAATTTGGTTATCTTTATCTACCTTTAGGTTTTTAGGACATTAATTTACAAATACCAAAAAACTTTCAGGATCATTTCATTACTTTTTTTTTTTTTAGCACTGCTGGTCATCTCCACCCTTATCCGTGCAAGATCAATGTATTGTACAGTATTAAAGGCAATATTTACTAATGATCTAAAATCTAATTAAATCTGCTTCAGTGCGTGTTTGAAGATTACTACAGAGAAAAGTCTGTCATTAACTTAAATACCTAACCAATTCAGGTTGCCTGCAATTAGTAGAAACATGGAAGTTACAAATTACTATATTTTCAAGCCAAAATGGCTTATCATGCACTAAATACTGTGTGCAGTGAACACTTGAGAGATTTTACAAAAATAATATATTTATTGGGGAATCTTCCTAATAACATGACTTAACATAAAAAATGTTAAATGTTTAGTCTTTGGATCCATAGAGAATAAGGACATTTTATCTTGAAAGTTGTAAACATGCACTTTTTGCTAATAATGTAATATGGTGAAGTTTCCATCCAAACATGCAGAATCAAAAGTATTTCTAATGACATCCGCTCTGGTTGAGTTTCCATGATGCCTCAAACAGGATCAGTTGTCATGGAGAAAGATGAGGCTTGAAGGTCTGTGGGGATCATCATGCTCACTTTCTTCAGTGAATAATAATCCGAATCCTTCCAGGTATACCACACAATGCCATCTGGGCCTAGAAGGTTCTTCCCTTTGGCAGAATAGCGCCCTCCCTGGTGGTCAAGAATAATATGCAAGTCAAAATATAACGGGTCCTCTGTATGAAACTCATATATAAGTTATTTTTTTTGTTTATTTATTTGCCTTCTTTGTGTAGCCACAGTAATGAGTTGCTAGTTTGCATTATTTCAAAATAGATTTTAAAAATCCATAACAGACTTTACAAAAAACAGTGCCTTATAAGCATTCTTATTTATATGGGTAGTATGGGGAGTGACCATTTTTCAGGTCCCAGGTATCAAACACAGATAAATAAATATAATCGTACTATAAAGCTATAGCCCACAAAATGCTTTATCTGATCATACTGATCATTTCTATGATTTATTTATTATCACTTTTTAACCATTTTTTACTAAATATGAGAAAGCCCATATGCTGTGGCTCATGCAAATTAACAATGTATAAACCTGAATAAAATAAATAAATGTCTCTCACTAAACTACAGCAACAGCACATTTGGGGAATCTTTATATGTACAGGTATAATATTTTAATCTTTAACAAAACAGATTTTGCATGGAAATCAATGTAAAAGGTAATTATATTGCGATATTTAAAAAGGGCTGTTGAGACCCTTGGATAGGAGGGGTCCTTATTCGATCAAGAAGTACAGAAAACAACTTGGAAGGAAATGGCAAGTTGAGTTGAGTCTCCTCTTGTCATTTGTACCCTTTTCCAGAGTTTCTTTATGAGATGCTTTTCAAATAAAAGTACTGTCATCAGTCAGTCAGTCAGTCAGTCATTTTCTGCCGCGGGGGAGTGCTGGAGTCCATCCCAGCTCACACAGGGCGAACGACAGGGGGGACACCCTGGACAGGTCGCCAGCCCATCGCAGGGAGAGTACTGTCTTCATTACTGTTAAATCTATGTTACCATGTTGCAGTAGGTATACCGTCAGGAAGTGTATAACTACAAGCCAATGTTGTGTCGAAAAAGTATAACTTACACAATATCATATGCTGTTACACATTTTCACTTTTTACTCTATATGATTGATTTTTTCCCCAATATACGACATAAACAGTGACAAAGTGCAAATACAGTATATGATTCCCGAGTGCTACATGAGGTTTAGTGGCTTAATGTTATGTTAATGTTAGTTCATAGTTTGGTCTGAGATTTAGAAAGGAGACAATAATACAGCTTTTTAAATTCCAAATCATAAAAACCTCAGTTGAACACATGGACGACATTTATCAGCAATAGTCACAACCAAGTATCACAAAACAAGCTTTTTTAGGAATAAATTTACATGATATTGAAATATTGTGGACAGATATCTCAGGATGGTTAAGAACTATAATACTAATAAATAACGTTTTAATGAATTTGCACAATAAAATGATAAATCCCAAAATAGCTATGTTATGAATTATATTTATTCACCTAATTATACACTCTTTTTAATTTATAATCAATACCTTTCATGGCAAAACATTATATCTATAAAAAAAAATTATTTGATTTAAATAACAATAAAAAATCTTGAAGACCACATTTTTTGGAAATCTAAGAGTCAGTACATCATGCAATATTTATGTATAGGCGCTTGGAAAACAAATATGTTTTATATATATGTAAAGTTCTGGGCCACACTTGCCTGAACATTCCTTGCAGATATCACTGCTTCTCAATGAGCTATTATGACAAATTATGTTTATTATTATAATAGTTTAATGTTAGCATTACAGGTGATTGTCATGACAATGTTTGGCAACATTACATTATATTTGGTATGATAAATCAATGGGTGAAAGTAGTAAACAGATAAGTTTCAAGACAAATTTCCTGATTTAATGGCACATTAACTGAATTTTTCTAATGTGAAGGTGTTGCTATGAGATCAACATCCTATGTCAAGGTGTGCAGAATTATTATGCAGCTTCTTTTCCTCTGGCAAAATGGGACAAAAAAACAGGAACAGAAAACAGTACACCTCTCTGAACAGTTTCTGGGAATAAACAAGTGAAATTTTTGGGAGGATTTTTGTTTTTCATTTAGCTGCGTTGCAATTCTGCTCACTAATAGTTACAAATTTCACACATGTATTCCCCTGAGAATGTTCTCACACACATTTCCTTTGTAAAACATTTAGATTTCAGGGTTATTAACATTCTGGGTTGACTGATACCACTGTATTTGTTTTATACTAAAATTAATTCTCACTTGCCTAATAATTGTGCATACAGTGTCAGTCAGTAGCATAGCTCCTTTAATTGATATATTTTTAACTTTTAGATTTATGCATTTGGTGAATACCATTATTTATAGTGATTAATACTTTTAATCTAGTTACAGAAAGGAGCCTTGATCAAGAGCTTTCACTGGTGTAGCATCTTTGGCCAGTGCGCTCTTGACTACACAACTCTACACTAACCATCTTACCTTGTAGTATACGCCATTAAGGTTAGCAAAGAAGCACTGGTGATACCACCACCCTCCATGGGAAATTTCAGCACAGATACCCGCGTCAGGTGTGCTGAAACTCTGTTTATCATGGTACCAGCTCAATGAGTCCTCTACAGTTCCACTAAATCCAGATACATGGAGGCGATATTGGTTCTCCTCATCCTCAACTCTGGAGAAGTAAATGATACAACTCAGGGACTGCTGTGGTTATTTTTCATCAATTGACAAGAAAATCTATTTTTAAAAAAATCTATATTCTGTCTCATTGTCAATAACTCTCAAAGCCTAGAAAGAATCATGAGGCAGAAACTATTTTTTATGCTGCACAAACATAATACTGTCGCTCATACCAGCTCATATCTATGTGTAAAATAGTGTCCCTGCATTGAGAAGATATTTAGGACTGGGAAGTCAAAATCAATAAATAAATAAATAAAATTGAAAGAAAATAAAGAATAAAGAAAACTTGCACCTGAAACTTTGATAGAGAGCATGTTTGTGTTTGCCATTCCAGTCCTTCCATGGGTTCATGTTGGTAATCTCTGAATAGAAATATCATGGATGTGATCATTTCCAACTAGAATTCACTCATGTAGATCTCCAAAACCTTCTCTGCATTTCCAACTATTTCCATTGAAATTCACTTTGCCATCCTGTCGACGTTGGAACATTGTCCAACCACCACCTAATAGTAAGAAACACAGGTCCTTTATTAAAGGCTATTAATGATTAAAATTCATTTTGTCAAACAGTAATTATTTGTATTAATTCAGTGTTCAAGCAGTTGGGAACTTCTAGTGTGTTTTACAGTTTTGTATTCTGTTTCATACAATATCCTTTGATGAATCCTATAAAAACATTATAAGCACAAGCATATCAAATTACATAAAAATATATTATACTAGATTATATTATGCATTATACTAGAGTTTTGTGTTCATTCAAATGCGTGGCTGCTTTACTGAACTGAAATGATTTCATTTACAGAGTCAATATGAGCATGAGGAGTATATCTACCCAGCACTGTTATAGAAATGGAATATTTGCTATGACGGTTTTGACAGAGCAGTTTGAGAAGTTCGATGGCACTGTGGACTCCTGTCAGACAGAATTGATAAGTGTAAATGAAAGGAAGGAATATTTAAGGATCAGGGAGCAGAGGTGGCAAAGGTGAGAAATGTAATTACTTGGGGTCAACAGTTTGAGCAATGGGGAAAGTTGAAGGAGGTGAAGAAGAGAGTGGGAAGTAGGTGTGGGAGAGTCAGTGCATGAGTGATCTGTGCTGGATAAGTAAATAGGCAGAGTAAAAGACAAGGTAAGATGAAAGTGAGACCAGCAATGGTATATGGGTTGGAGATGGTGCTGATAAAAAGACAGAAAATAAAGTTAGATGTGGCTGAGTTAAAAATGCTAAGATTTTTATATTGGAGTGACCAGGATGGATGGGAGTAAGAATTAGTATCTTGGAGGGATTTGTAAATTGGGAAAAGAATGCTGAGGAGCTGCCAGGTAAGAGGAAAGAGGAAGGCCAAAAGAGAAGTTGTTTGCAGATGGGTGAGAGGGGCCGCGTAAGTGTTGATGTTAAAGAGGAAGATGTAATGACAAGAAAACTGAAATAGATGATCAACTGCATACCCACAGCGCCTAATTAGTGAAGAAAAATGTAATGAATGGAAAAGTTAAAACATTGGATTAAATATATTTACTATATATATTAATATATAATATTTTTTTTATATTTATACATATTTAAATTAATATATGATCTGAAAATACATTTTCTATTTGCCTGACAACACTGGCATGAGAGTCACTGAATTGACTTCATTAAACAGCAATACAGTTCAATACATATTCTGGAATTTTTTGTCCCATTTTGAATTTTCTATAATACAATATTTTTACTTGTATCTGTATAAAATACAAAGGTTGCTTTCACTTGCTGTTTTAATCTTTTTATATTGTATGGCATGAAATGACAAAAAGTTAGCTTTTATAATCGAGTGTTTCAGTGACTTTTAGACCTTATTTCTCACACCTTATTCTGGTGCTTTGTTCTACGCTCCAAACTTCAAACATCATTTATAGTTTGATACTTGTTGTTACCTGATACAAGTTGAACCAGTGTGCTTTATTACACAGGCTTTGCTGCTTTAGTGTCAAATAGCCAATCCCTATTTTGCTTTTGTGTTAAGGAAGGAAAGGAAATCAGCATTGTAATCTGCATCTTGATCTGCTATGTTTTACACCAGATGTCCTAATGTAACCTCCCCACTTATCCAGATTTGGGACCGGCTCAAAGAAATACCCTGGTTTGTGCATCCCTAATGCCTATGTTTTAAAGAGGAAGATACCGAGAAATGGAGATGGATGATTGCTTTCGTGAACCCTAATGGCAGTAGCTGTCATGGTTCCCACCAAGTCCCGGTCATGGCCATGGTCCCGGTCCCCGGAATTCTAACCGCGTTTTAATTAATGCCCAGTCATCACCACCCAATCCCTCACACCCGGCAGGCTAAGTATTTAAGTTCCAGACCGACCCAGACTCGTCTGTTCAATGTTGCGGCTAACCTTTGTTTGTATTCCTACGGGTTTGTTGTCTAAAAAATCTGAGATCGCCACCGTGCACTTGTGCCTCCTTCCCTTTTTTCCCTTCGCATGACAGTAACCAAAAGAAGAAGAGGAAGTTAACAAAGCAAGGAGAAGTCAGGATGACAATAAACTGGCAGGAGAAGCTTAGATGCTGCTGCCAGAGACTGGGTACACCATTTAAAACATTACAAAGATGGACAAATTTTTTTATCAGCCTTTCCAAATATCTTCTTTGCTGACACAACTGACATGTAGCTGTTTTAGCAGGACTGACTAAAATGAATAAACTTCATGGATTTTTTAAAATTTGTGTAATTTGTTAGAATTTTGTTGTTTGCTATTTTTCCTCACGTGTTTGTGTTTTTCTTTATTTTCTATCCAGATTCCCCTTCCTTAGGTGTATTTTTTTTTTCTTTTTTTCTTTAACTTCTTGCAAGGCCACTAACTCTAAATTTGGTTTAAATATTGAAATGGAACAGTTAATTCTTTTTGACATTTGAACTATGTAGTTTATCTTTCATTAACTCTGTCATTTCTAAAAGAGAATGTATTTCTATTAATATATAAAAAAATTAATATATGAATGAATATATACCTTTTATTAAAATATTTCAATATGTCAAAGTTTCCTAGTGTAGTTTTTTGACAGATGTTTTAAATAATTGTTGCAGCTAAATGCATGGTTTACTAATAATAATAATTATTACTATTATTTATACATTTTTTTTCAAATACATTATTCTTATTGTCAAGTCTTATAAGTATTGTATTTGCAAAATACTGTGCAATGTTATTCCTCTGAACATGACAAGGAATATCAGCATAAATGTAGAACATAGAAACATATGTATATGTGTGTGTGTGTGTGCTTATAATAATGTAATATATATAATTATTTTAACTGACAACAGTCCTAAAAATTTGTCAAGTCACCCAGGTAAACTTTACTTTTTTCAGATATGCAGAACCATTACAACTGAAGTTTCTAGTATGTGGCATATTTTTATGAATTCCATAACTTGCACATTAATCACAGGTGTTTGAACAAAACAGGCAATACCGTCAGTCTCCATGTCACAGTAGACCTCAACTGGTGTTGACTCTAGTGAAGGGACAACAGTAAAGATCCTAGATCTGTGAACACCATTGTAGCACATGAAGAATGATTGGACAGTTTATATGTTGAAACTTGAAAGAAAGAAATTCTTATATATATATATATATATATATATATATATATAATATAAAATGTGAACTACCTAAAAGAGTCCTAGAATCCTAAAAAATTGTAAATGTTATTCAGTCACTCAGGTAAATTTGCAAAAACATGACTTACATTTTATTTTTACTAATCAGCAAAAGCATAAGTGAACGTCTTGAATACAAAAAATAAGAATTCCAAACAAACCTGGATGCAAGGTTTCTTGTGCATATATATATATATATATATATATATATATATAATATAAAATGTGAACTACCTAAAAGAGTCCTAGAATCCTAAAAATTTGTAAATGTTATTCAGTCACCCAGGTAAACTTTGCAAAAACATGACTTACATTTTATTTTTACTAATCAGCAAAAGCATAAGTGAACGTCTTGAATACAAAAAATAAGAATTCCAAACAAACCTGGATGCAAGGTTTCTTGTGCACTTAGGAGTGGACTTGTGCGAACGATGTTGATCATGCAGCCAGGGTTGCGTCGAACACGCTCGACAGACATGCTGAGGTTTCTGATCTGTGTCTGCATGTCATAGATTAGTGAACCATGAACATGCAACAGTGTGTTGGCTTCTTTGTAGGTCAGCTCCAGTGCTTGGAAACGTTTTTCCAAAGAAGAGTTCTGACCATTCTTCTCTTCACTCTGCCAACAAACCAATAAAAAGTATTCTATTGATCAACATAATCTGATGCATATGTGTTCTTTTACATCAGTCTGTATATATACAAATTTTGGCCAAAGTGTAAATAGCATCTTGGCAATTCAAATGAAAATTAAAAACATAAATACCAGGTTTTAGGCAGACAAGGAAACATGAAAACTGCTATAATTGTTTGCATGGATTTGTCAAAGTGAATCAGAAGCTGATTATTGACTATTTTTGCACCATAGTGTATTTAAAAAATAGTATTTCACTAAATAAAGAATGGGGGTAGCTGAAAGAATCAGAACATGTAGAAATGTCTAAGCTGACTTACGTAAAATTCTTTATTAATAAAAACTGGTATTGCATCAACCAGGAATTGCAGTATTTCCAGGAACGGTGCACTTCCTTCCTTTGTCTGAAGGGGCAGTGGTGGAATAGTAGTAAGGGGCTAGGCACCAGGATTGGAACATGACCGTGTTAGAATCCCAAACTAGTAGCTTGCCCTGAGGTACCCTTGAGCAAGGTACTGTCCTCATCATTGCTACATGGGTGTTTAAAATTGCTGCCTCTGTTGCATGTGTGTGCATAGGTGAAATGCAGAAGAAGCATTTTGTTGTGTTTTACTGTGTCCTGTGCTGTGTTTCACAATGACAAGTGCTCACTTTCATGCAACCTTAAATAAGCATTACATTAAAACCTTCTCAAGTTCAGAAGACAGTATAATAGTGGGGGACACTTATTAGGACAATGTGCAACACAATGCTAAAGTGCTAATGATATATTATGAATATTATGAGCATGCATTGTAAGTATACATTCTACATTATTTATCTAGGTTTCCTTACAGAAAGGACAATGCTTTGAAGCTGCCTTTTCTGAAGTCCTTAGATGGATTGAAATGTTCACTTTGGACTATATCTGTCTTCTTGCCATGTGGTTGTGGTGCAGGTTTCAACTATAATCCAGTTATGGCCCAGGGTTAAGGAGGCATTAGTAGGGAAAACTTGTTTATCTCAGTTGGGTTGTATGTTGCAGGAATACTGCACAGTGTATGCCAAGGAAAGTAATGATAAAAACAGCAACATATCTTCCAGAGAATGTCACATTGATAACTTTACTCAAGTGAAACATTTGTATTCTTTATTTAATCAAACTTTAAGCATTTACCTTATTTATCCCTGGATTTTGAATAAAACATTAAAATATCTTGACTATTCCTGTAAACTTCATGCTTAATACAGTTTTAGAGGGAAATAATTATTGTAATGCAGCTCTCACCTGTAACTCCAGAACTTTGATGCGGTGTCTGTGATTCCTTAGCTCTTCTTGCAGCTCAGAGACAGTCTCCTTCAGGTCCTGCATTTGCTGTTTGCGCTCTTCATTTTCATGTAGCCAGTATGATACCTCGTCTGTGCAGCGGAACATGTCAGGACACCTCTGCTCCTCCAGCTGTGGCAATGTGGCCACCAGACGACATTGTTCGTTGGGCATTACCTCATTGCTGTATTCTCCGCACTGCATTAGGCCACTGCTAATACGATGTATGTCAGTTTGATGAGAGTCTGATTCATTTGAATCTATATCATGAGGGTCTGTTTGCTGAAAATCCATTGTAGAGTTACTGTGGACTAAGGACTGAGTCCATGCTGGCAAAAGTAAAACTCTGTACAGGAGAGATAGCTTCATTCTTCACCAGAGGGGAATTTCTCAAAAAGTGGATGAGAGGAGAAGTTATTGACACATTTTTGCACTGTGTAAACAAATGGTAAAACTTTAAACTTTGCATTATCTAAAATGTATTGTATATGCCATGTTATATTAATGTATTAATGTTTTCTTTTATTTTTAATTGTTAATTCTCCCATGTGTTAAACTGCAGTATTTGTATATATATATAATATACTGTGTCTAATTCTGAAATGTGTATTTAAGCATAATTAGGGGTTCTAAACAAATATGTAACTAGCAGTTACATTTTTGACCACAAACATTTGGGAAGGTTTGTATCCACCCATTCATTTTATTTACAATAATTGAAAACTGAAAAGTTTACTTTAGTTAAACTGTGATATATTTAATCAAAAATAACAGCATACAGTCTTTTATTTTTTATTAAAGAGAACACCTAATAATATTTACCTCTTTTCCAGCAAGAGCAGTACAAAAGGATGGGAGAGTACGATTCTCCTTCTGCTTCTCTGCGATAATAAGACTGCAGAATAGAAGAGTGTTACTCAGGGTTGAAAGACATTATCCTCATAATCCTCTTTAAAAGGATTTGTAGAACAACACTTGTGCTGCAAGGAGAAGTAGGGAATGATTGGGAAATATTAGTTTACTGTTTTATGTGCAGCCTTCATTAGCATGTAAGTATTGTTGTAATCTCCAACAAATGTAAAAAGTGTACTTCACAAAAGTTAAGCCTCATTATTTCATAAGAACATAGGAACATATTCTTTGTTCCAAAAAATGCTTTAAAAATGGAAGTGTTAATCATTTATTTTCATCAATCAACAAAATGCAGTGAATGAACAAAAGAAAAATCTAAATCAAATCAATATTTGGTTTGACCACCCTTTGCCTTCAAAACAGCATCAGTTCTTCTAGGTTCAATTGCACACAGTTTTTGAAGGAACTGAGCTGGTAGGTTGTTCCAGACATGACTGTGTTTCAACCTTTGTGTGACATTGATGGCACTTGTTTGGTAAAATTGGTTGATCATACATCTGACTATAATCCTACAAAATCCCTGACTTTGTGCAAGTGTACCTCTAAGAATTGATGCTGGTTTGAAGGCAAAATGTAGTAACACCAAATATTGATTTGATTTCGATTTTTCTTGTGTTCACTCACTTTGCATTTTGTAAATTGATAAAAAATAAACAATCATGATTTATATTTTTGAAAGCATTCTTTGTTTACAGCATTTTTTCACATATGCCTAAAACTTTTGCACAGTACTGTGTATATATATATATATATATATATATATATATATATATATATATATATGTATATATATGTGTGTGTGTGTATGTATATATATATGTGTATGTATATATATAACAAGCAAACTGGAAAGACATTGATGAGAAATAAAACTCACAGTCTACTAATCGAAGTCACACTCACAGTACTAACAGTAAAATATAACTCAATATAACACATAATACATATGTGTGCAGATTATGCAACTAAATGAAAAATGAACATTTTCCCATTTCACTTGCTTATTTGTGGTGTCCTAGTGGTTAGGGAAGTTGGCCACAGAATCGGAAGATTGTGGGTTCAAACCCCTTACCAATAGGTTGCCCTGAGTTACCCTTGAGCAAGGTACTGTCCCGTTCACTGCTGCCCGGGCGCTTTCATAGCTGCCCCCTGCTGCACGGTGTGTGTTTGTGCATGGGTTAAATGCAGAGGTCCAATTTCGTTGTGATTCACTGTATGCTGTGCTGTGTGTTCTCACAATGACAAGAGTTTTCACTTTCACTTATTTTCATCTGTCAAAGTGCAAAGAACAAACAAAATTTCAAAATGTACACAAACATTTCTGAAATAAAAAAAAAAATATATATATATATATATATATATATATATATGTAACCAATATAGCCACACTTCTTTTCAATATAAGACATAAGCTTTCCATTCATGGAGGCTGTCATATGTTGATGATCAGCTTTTTGTGAACCACAGCCTCCTAGACACTGTCCTGAGAGGTGGATTGTTTTCCATCCATCCATTATCTGCCGCTTGTCCCAAACGGGGTCGCGGGGGAGTGCTGGGGTCACGGGGGAGTGCTGGTGTCCAACCCAGTGCACACAGGGCGAGGACGGGGGACGTACCCTGGACAGGTCGCCAGCCCATCGCAGGGAGGAGCGGGACGGGGACGGTACCTTGCTCAAGGGAACCACAGGGCAACCCATTGGGAAGGGGTTCGAACCCCCGATCTGCCGATCATGTGGCCAACACCCTAACCACTAAGCCACCGCTGCCCCATGGATTGTTTTCCTCCCCCTTAAATCTCCCATTAAAGAAGGTCCCAAAAGTTCTCAATAGGGTTTATGTCAGGTGAGGAAGGGGGTCATGTCATTATTCTCTAAAACTTTAAGGCCTTTACTGGATAGACACACTTTGTGAGTACTTTCATGAGATGGAGCATTGTCCTGCATAAAAATATGGTCTTCTTGAAAGATTCAAATTTTTTCCTGCTTGAAGAAAATGTCTTCTGAAAAACTGGCAGTAGGTTTGGGATTTTTAATCCATCTTCAACCTGAAAAGGTCCAACTAGTTCATCTTAATAGTACCAGTCCATCCAGGACCCCATTTCCACCTTGCTGAGTCAAAAGTGGTCTGAACAACTGGTTCATCAAGAGTCCCTCTCATCTCATCAGTCCATTAAACCTTTGAACCTTGAAACCTTAGAAATCTGTCTGATATTTCTTGATCCAGTCTTGATGTTTCAACTTAGTCATGTAAAATAATTTTGACACCCTATGAAACCATGTGTGCTTTTGTAATATTCTTGGACATTGGGTATTCAATCTCAATTTTATCAATACTGGGAGATTCAAGTAATATAACTAAACAATTTAAACTGAAGAAAAGACTTTTCAAAATAATCTGTAAAATGTAGTTCTACAAAAATGCGATTTCTGGTAAGGAATAAATTAGGACACCCCCACCTTTTTCACAATTGAAATGGCTCAAATCACACACAGGTGTAGCATATCAGGTGCACATAATTTGAACATTGTACTCAGCATTTTGAAAGAGGTTTGGTCTATTTCAGCCTCAGACATTTCGTTTGGTGGGCTCCTGACTGATGGAGTGAGATTTAAAAAGCTGTCTGAGGCCATCAGAAAGAAGATTGTAGCAGTTTATAAGTCTGGTAAGGGATTTGAAAAGATGTCAAAAGAATTTTCAGTTAGCCATTCCAATGCCCGGAAAATAGTATACAAGTGGAGGACTTCCAAAACAACTGCCAACATGTCCAGGTCTGGCTGCCTGAGTGACTGGCTGAAAACTAAGACACGGAGAGTCCTGGAGTGGCCGAGGCCAAACATCTCAAGCTTAAAGAATTGTGCATTGAGGAGTGAGGCAAACTTTCCTCAGACTGCTGTCAGAGAGAAGTAGATGGCTACAAGGAGCATCTCACTGTGGTTATTTCAGCCAAAGGGGGTAACACTAGCTATTAAGGAGTAGGGTAACTTTTTCCTCAGCTAGAATACACATTTTGCTGATATCTTTTGTTTAATATTTTGTTTAACCTTTAATCAAGGTTAATTTCTGTTGTTTACCTGCAATTAAATCACGTTCTTTTCCAGAGATAAATAAAAACAAGATTAGACATCGATATGTGAAAATTTCTTAATAAAGAACTGAATATTTAATTTTTTCACACGACTGTATGTGTCTTGTTCAGTGGTGGTCGGGTTTCAGCCTTCCCTCACTTAGCCATGTCTCTGAGCACTGAACACCTTGTACTTCTGGGAACTCCAGGTAGGTTGCAGTTCTGGAAAATGATAGCACTAGAGGATAATGTGTTCCTGGTAGCTTCATGTTTGATTCTTCTCCAATCTTTAACAGTTAATTAGTCTTTTTTTCTCAACACATTTCTTGTTAACCTGCTGACTATTTGCAACAAACCATTGGATGGTTCTGTGATCACGCCCCAATATCTTAGCAATTTCAAGAGTGCTGCATCCACCTGAAAGACATTTCAGACTTTTACGAGTACACCTGTTTTTTGGCCCATTTTGTCTGAGGAAAAGAAGCTGCCTAATAATTATACACATCTTGATAACACCTTGGGTGTTGATCTCCTTAGACCACACCCTGCCTCATTTCACAAATACACATCACCTCATGCTTAAATTCAATTAGCATTCAAGTTTATGCAGATTGGAGTTGAAATATATTCATAAAAATGATGATATGGTCAAAATACTGACTTGCCTAATAATTGTGCACATAGCATATTAATTTCTATAAAATATATGTCATATTTTTGTTCTTGATGTAATTTCTTTTACCAGAAAGAAATCTCAATGCATCAGTGACACTCCACTCAATCAAACCTAAAGGTTTAGTGAAATGTTTAGCCCTAATTTGTCGCAGAATGTTTGAAGTGATTGGTAGCCTTGCTTAATAGGACCAAGAATGGTAATCTCAGTCACAACTCAACGAAAGCTATTCACTCGGGATGTTTATCTGAATTCTCTCTCTGATGTTTCATCGTTAAAAGCTTTTCCATTCAATAGGCCACTCAAACGCAGCACAGGAGTAGATGACAAAGCACGATACAAGAAACAGGAAAGGCCAGCAAGGTCAGAGCTCCAGTGCAATCAAGTTGCTTTGACAGAGAAAGACAGACAAAGTTTGTGCATCAGCAAAGCAATATCCACCCATACTTAATTATTAAGTATTAAGTCATCCAACAGCCTTAATTAAAATAGAATTATTAATGTAATTGGTGAGCTCTAAAATATTTGAATGTTTTTGGCTTCCTTTTTTACTTTGTTATTCTTTGTAAAATCTTTTACAAGTAATTGCTTAAATAGAGGCCACTTCTAGAGATCTACTTCATACAGTACTCTTTTCAAACATTCAAGTCATTCATGTTCTGCTTAATTGGATAGATGCATAAAATAATACACAAACATTTAAAGTATTTAAATATAGCTTTTTTTGAGTAAGTTCAATTAAGATTATATATGTGAAGGTTTCTTTCCTAAACCTTAAATGAACATCCTTAAGTAAACCAAACACCCGTTTCGCAGTACTCCTTTTCAGATGACTACACCCTGATTTAGCACCTTTGTGCTGTCACGTAAAAAATTGATTGCAGTAATTGACTGGATATAGATTTTTTATGCTTTAATCGTTCAGCTCATGTAAACTGATACAGGTGGCCTTAACACACTGAAAAACAGCGTCATGATTTTGCCAATTACACCTGCCTGAAAATCCTCACAAGTTTAGCCTTCAGTGACTGGTGACATTTTGATGTTAATTGGTACTTTGTAATGCATTATTCTTCTGCATGGGTCAGGATACACCAGGTCATACTAGTATGTTCCTTCTTAAGTGGCAGAAAAGTAAGTTCTTAGTATATGTCCTTGAAAGTTGTGTGACTTAGGTGGGCTTATAAAAGAAGAGCAGCCAGAGGGTTAGGACATCAGAATCACAGACTCATACACAGTTGTACGTCTGATCGGAGTGGAATAACCTGGGGAGGAACATTAAAAGGCACTTCATCATCTGTCACTAGAATAGGTGAGTGATATTAAACATGCTAATATGTGACAAATGTTTTTTAAGCTTCATTTAAGATTTCATTTAATAATTTTTATTCTCTTTTTTATTGTTCAATAAAAATTTCTACACAGCAAACTTCTGGGATGACTAGAAATTAAGCTTTGTTCAATAATCCCTTTATGTTTTCAAATACCTTCCTTAATAGACAAATGCATAAAACAACAACAACAACCTTTATTGGTTTTAGCAAGTATATGCACAGGTACTGACTGACAAACTCTGTTTGTTTGTTCCTCTTCTGCAGTTCCTCAGTGATGGTAAGACGGCTGAGAATGGTGTATCCAGTCTGGCTGTTGGCTCTGGCAGTACTGTGTGCAAACAGCACAGAGGTGAAAGCTCAATGCTGGGATAACACTCGGTGCAGAGATCTAAGCTCTGAAGAAAGCACCCTGGTGAGCCTTTGCTTCTACTAATGATTCTTTCCACAAACTGAGTATAAACTTTGAAAGAATCTATAGAGCAAGGAGCAAAAAAGATGTTTATACATTTATTTTAAATGAAAAAATCCTTCATTTGAGACTAAAGGAAGAGGAAATTTTATTACAATTTTTTTTTAAGTATTTGCATACATCTGTATACAATGATTACCATTATTATTACCATTGTTATTTATAACAAGCTACTAATAGTGCAAAACACATAATTCAATTGAGCAATACAAACATGAGACTTAGAATATTTCTAATATTAATAGAATATTTATACAAAATATTAAAGTTACTAAACAGTTCTGGAACAGGATGTGGAGTTTTAGACAATTGGTATGGACTAGTGGTATAAACTCTCTTACCATGACTGTTAAAAAAAAAAAATCTGCTGAAGTACCTGATACTCATGTTCATGAATGTTTAAACTGACAGCACAGTGCACAGCTTTGCAATAAATTTGCTGGATTATGGAATTTCTTTATGCTTTTATATTTTAGACTGATATATATTTGCTCTTTTCCAGGACTGTATCAAGTTGTGCAAGTCTGATCTAACAGCAGAGTCTCCTCTCTATCCTGGAGATGGCCATCTTCAGCCTTTCTTGCAGCCCATATCTAATGAGCTCTCTGCTGCACTGCCCGGAGTCACCCTCCCCCACACACCAGAAGAAGAAGCTCCAGAGTCTAACCCGCTACATGAAGAAAAGCGCTCCTATTCCATGGAACACTTCCGCTGGGGCAAACCTGTGGGCCGCAAGCGTCGCCCCATCAAGGTTTACACCAATGGAGTGGAGGAAGAGTCAGCGGAGTCTCTACCAGCCGAGATGAGGCGTGAGTTGACAAGTGAGCCAGACTACCCAATGGAGGACAGGTCCTTCAATGAGCAGGAGAAGAAGGACGGTTCCTACAAGATGAACCACTTTCGCTGGAGTGGCCCCCCAGCCAGCAAACGCTATGGAGGCTTCATGAAGTCTTGGGATGAGCGCAGTCAGAAGCCTCTGCTCACTCTCTTCAAGAATGTCATCAACAAAGATGGACACCAGAAAAAGGACCATTAAAAGTACAAGAGGAACTGCCATGTTAAATGCATTATTGAGAAAGAGAAAGAAACAGAGAGAGGTAATGAGAGAGATAGAGATTTGTTTAAATACACTGCAGATATCTCGCTTACTTCCCCTCATATTTAAAAAGTAGACCTTTCATAGACAGTAAACGTAGATTCTGAATAAACTGAGGGGTTTTATTCACCTATAGCACTGCTATTGAAGCCAGCAGTACATTTACAATGTAATCAATAAATACTTACTATTGTACATAGAAATGCTGTGGTGATTAAATGTTACTTATTGGCTAAAGATTAAACATTTTTATTTCTCAAGATGTACAAAATTAGTAAAATATGAAAGAAACCATAGATCCTATATTTCAAGCTGATTTTTCTTTCAAGTAAGAATTACTATCAATAATTTTACAACATTGTCAATAAATTTCAAGCACACAATCCAGAGCCCTAATTTCACAAAAATTGATTTTAATATTTCATATTTAGCTTTTACAACACATATTTACACCAATATATAATACTCTTTAAGGAGGCAAGTGCAAAAACAACTTTAGGACAGGCAATTGGGAACGCAACTAAATTATATTTCACAGTGATTAAAATTAACTTCCAAATGCCTTGACAAATGTTAAAGACAAATTGACTTTAGCCATGCAGCAGCTGAAAAAAACAACTAGTAGATATCAGATAATTAGTTTGATATCTACTACATACATGCAAAACCACTTTAGTCAACTTACTTGTAAACAATTACCAATATTTTGATCAACATTTTACCCAAAAAAAAACATGAGCCAGGGGTGGATGTGTTTGCCTTTCTAAAAAAAATATTTTGCCAAAGTAAATGGGCAACTTTACCATAAAGCATAATTATATTAAATGGAAACATTGCTAAATTTTGTCAGCCTTCTTGAAATTACATGTTTTGTAGTTTTCAAAGTGGCAAGTCCTCTACAGAGAACTTAAACATGTTATTTTTTGCCTGTTGTAGTGTGCAGTTTGTTTTTGTTGAACATGTTGATAAAAAAAATTAAATAAAAATAAAGTCTACAATTTTTTTTCATGCTTCCCCAATATGTAAAAATTATTCAAATAATTTATTCCGTTCTCTGTAGAGGATATGTTCTTATTTTCTTATAGAAAATTAACAAAACAAGTCAGTTTTGGGGGAAATGTTCATATCATATCAACTTTCTGCTCTGTGTTTCCAAGATACACCTCTGACAAATCTGAATGACCTGAATCATTCTCAAAATGGGAAAAATTTACCAAGCAAAAGTATACATATTTTTCACCATAAGAAAACATATTATTTGGGTCACTGGTTAAGAGACATTAAAACAATGTACAATAACACAGTCATAGGTCAAGATGGTAACAACATTTGTTGTATATGCATTTTTAGCATATACAAAGAACCCCACACAAGGACGAGGTTCTGCAGAACTGCTCCATGAAGTCATTAATGATACATTAATGTTATATAATCCTATTATCATTACACATACTTACTATGGAAACTGTCTGAAAAATAAATGTTTAAAACAACATCAAAGCAAATACTGCATTACAGACATAAAAGCACTAATAACATAAATGTGACTATTGTGAATTCCACTAACACACCAGAGTGCTAAATACTCAAACAAGTGAAAAGGGAAGGGAATACCCAGTTTCTGAAACTACCATGCTGCTTTCTAGCAAGCATCATTTGCACTGAGTTGCAGCTTAGCAAAGGACAAAACTGTCTTTGGTTAAATACATATTTTCAAAGACTCCCAAATTGTTTTTTCTAGATAATGCCAGGGAAAAAATAATAATTATTATCAGTTACTTTCATTATTTTCATATTAAATTAATTTCAGACTGAATTAAATTATATGTAGAAAATGATATAATTGCTTGAACTATACTGGTAAATGTGAATGATCAGAAACCAAGGGGGCAAACTAAATACTAAAAATATTAAAATACTAACTAAACACAGATATTGGTTTAACTCTAATTATTATTGCTTATTGATACAAATTTTATTGCAGCATTTAAAATACATCACATTTCCAAATATGCATGAACATTTGTGTTTCTTTCTATTTACTGCAATAGAATATAATTTGTATAAAACTGGACCAGTAACAACACAATATTACCACACACTAGACAAAACTCCTTTAAGGCATTCTTTGTCAATTACTACATTTGGAGTTGCTCAAGGTAATACACAACCAATAAGCAATAAATTGCACTACTGGACCATTTTACCATGTGCTCTGAGAGCCAGCTGTGAACTGTGACAGTCAGATAAAAAGATATCTTGGCAAAATTAAACATCTTAAATCGAGTTCCTGTGTCTACTATTTCTTACTATTTCTAGTCATTTTTACCAAGTAAAATTTTTCCATTTTACTTTGCCATTCTACCTACCCATCATGCTTTCTTGGACTCTTGGTGACAGATCACTAAGGCTGGGCCAAGGGATCACTTCTCATGTCAATGTCAAGTGTACTGTTAAATGTGTTCCATTGATTCTCAAATAAAATATATTCAGAGAAGGTAAACTTCAAACTTCATCTCGTAAACTGGTACAGAGCGGTTCTGTCCATGCCCATTCCCAACAGAACCAGATGGACTGGGGGGAGGCCTTTTAGTTTGAGAGAGAAGGAGAAAGAGAGGTAAAAGAGAAGTCAATTTCACAAATCCAGACTTATAACTGTTGAAGAACATTAAGACCTGGTAAGTAAAAGTGCATCTCTGAAAGGAACTTAAAAGTCAGTGGTGCAGAGAAAAAACCCATTCATAACATAGGCCTGCTGAAAATGGAGCACGAATGACTATGCAAGGTCAGCGCCCCTCTGATAATGTCACGGTCTGTCGTGCCTGTGGTTCCGGCCGGGCACGACAGATGGCGCTCTGTTCTGACTGAGCACACCTGGGCTTGTTCAGACACAGGTGTGCTTCATTGGGGCTGCTATTTAAGCCCCAGTGAGTCAGAACAGAGCGCGGTTCATTAACAAGGCTTTGCCTTACAGTTAATGGTGGCACTTTTGGTTTTGTATTTTAGTTTATGTTAATAAAGTTACGTTTTTACTACTGGCTCTGCGTAGGCGTCCTTCACACTGCCCGCCACCGTTACAGATAATTGCATAAAGAAGGATAAATATATAAACTGCTCCCACTCAGTGTAAAGACTGAGTGTGAAATAAATGTAATGCTCTATTGCAAAAATGTTAGCTACACAAATGTATAAAATCTGTCACAAAATCCAGACAGGCCACATTTTATATATTTCTTTTTGAAACTCTTAAATACAACAAATGGTAATTGTGTTACATTTTTTTCAGAAAATCAACATCAATAAATTGAATGCTTTCCCTTTAAGTGTATTGGCTAATATGCCATTAAATGCTGTATTACATACCTGATTGTAATTTCGAAGATTTGGTTGAGTTTGCTCTGTAGCAATGAAGCCTACAATTAGACATCAGCTATTGTTAGACATCACTATCCCAAAAGACAGTAACAATTATAAAAAAAAAATATTTATATAAGTGGGAAAAAAGCATCTGTAAAACATCTGTACTAACCCTGGCTCCACAGTGTGCCGCAATCTCTTCAAATGGAGCTGTTTGAAACCTCTCCACCACCTGCCTCCTGCGCTCCTTCTCCTGCTCCTCCAAACTCACACTGTCTGCTGTGGATAAAAACACAACATTAAAACTAGATGTGCATAATTCCATTCCACTTTACACTTGAGTTTACAATAATTCAGTGGTATTTTAGTTATTATTCACTCACCAATGGCTTGTTTGAGAGTTTCAAATGTGATTTGCTCTGCTGGTGATTTCTGTTAAATCATATTTAAACATTCGACTTAATGCAACAGATCAAACAGTCATGTTTAATACATATTCTTGTGCATGCATCACTTAGCTTTTGACCTTTCTTTTTCTGCTTTCTACATTTGGCTTTTAAACTTTAATACACCAAAATAAAATTGTAATTTAGTTCAGCAAATTTGTTGCTAGCCATACAACCACCTTTACATTTTGTAGACAGTGGTCCTAAACTGCTAATCCTGTAAATTTACATGCATTTTGTCACTCACAGTGTAAAAAAAACTCCCTAACAAAAATGCCCAAGTACAGTAGTTCTCATTTTTAACTGGGTTCTCTTCTTTTTCAATTTTTTATCTAATTCTCTCTAACTCGCTCTATCACACAGACATACATCCACAAACCCACAAACAGAAAATCACAGACCATGGGTAGTGAACTCTCTCACCTGTTCTTTCTCTGGACTAATTCTGGACTCAACCTCCAGCTGCAGAGAGATTGTGTCCCCAATACTCTTCCGTTTCGACAGTCTGTCTTCATCTAAATGAGAAACATGTAACACTATATAAACATTCCTTTAAGTATGCCACTTAGTTTGTAGTTTGACATCACACTTTAAGATATGTGATATATTACACAAACATGGCAGAACAACAAAGTATAAAAGATTTCTCATGCCAACCTTACACAGCTACCTTAACTGATAATGTAACATATAATGAAACTTAAATTCTGAGAGTCAGCTGAAGGAAAAACCTGTGAGCTGTGGAATGTAGAGAGTAGCCAGTCTTTCAGAGTTATAGCCGCTTCCACCTAGCATCTCTGCTATTTTAGCTTGAGAAAACAGCACCTCTCCTTGAATTTTATCCAGCTTCTCTGGAAGCCTGATATGGAAGAACTAAAGTTATTACCTCCAACCATGCAGAAACACACCATTTATTTTGAGAAATGCTTCAAAAGACAGATGTTTCTTTAACTCTTAAAAGTTATCACCAACAATAACAAAAGCATGGTAGTTCATAATGAGGAAAAAAGAAAAAGAAGCATTGCAAATGTGGATTGCAAACCGGCCATGCATACAACATTGGTGGAAAAGAATGTAATTTTTTTTTTGAGAATGTAGTTTATGATTTATCTATAATTACTTAGATTGCTGAAAAGATATGTTGGAGAGATAGATTTGGACATCATCTATTTCTGCAAAATTTTTGTGTACCTATTTATTTTGCACCTTTTTTGTTTTTTTCTTAAAAAAAGTTCAGAAAAAAGTAATATCTGTCATTTCAAAAAGTGCATAAAATGCAAACAATCTACTTATTTTCCCCATAACATTTCTGTTACATCACAAAAATCCCTTTTAGCATCAAAAAACTTTAAGGGTAGTAATAGTACTGACCCCTTTGACTTTTTTCAGGTAGCTAATGGGTAGTTTTTAAAGGAGAAGAAGAGTGAATGTAAGAAATTGCATAAATGTTTTTATGCAAATGTCTTTACTTTGGAGTCTCAATAAAGACATCCTCGGGCAACAGAAAAGGAACCTCTTTCTTCCTTGCTTCAATCACCTGTGGGAAAGAGAAAATATTATCTTGTCTTTAACTCCTTAAATAGCAGCTCTGGTATTCTATCCCTCACTCCTGTTTTTTTTTTACTCAGCCAGTCTGTATTGTTTTCCAGTTAGTAAGCCAGTGATTTAATAAGTCAATATTTCAACTCCACATAATTTAAAGAAAATACAAGGTTTTACTTATATCCCGTCAACAACTTAACATTGTGAAAACACTTACCCAGTTATGTTACAAAATAATTTAAGAGATTAAAAGGTCTACAACTGATTTGATTAAATTTAAAACAAAGTGTATAGTTCGCTGGCTTAATAGTCAGAGCAGGGGCTTGCAACCAGCAGGTTCAATCCTCAAATCTGGTTGGAAAATATGTCCATAGCTGATGTACCCTTGGGCTAAGCACTTAACTCCACAACTGACTCCCGGGGCCTACCTGCAGCCCACTGCCCTTTTTAGTGTGCCTGTGTTTAAATATATTTATATATAGTAAACACATATATACACATATTTGTCTATGCTAACTCAGCTCAAGCTCACCTCATGGACGTGTTGACAGAAGGTGGGTACAGTGGTCAGTTGACTGATGAGGTTCAAATATGCAGCTGACAAGGCATAAATGGCACAACGATTATAGACTGGGAGAGACTCTTCGGTTAAGGCCAGGTCCTGAAGAAAAAAAATCAGTGTATTCATTTAGAATCCTTAGGTGAGCTTTAAAGTTTTAAGCTTGTAAATTTTATGGATTATAGCAGGTGAAGTATGATTCCTCTACAGAAAACACACTTTCGTAAATTTTATTGTACAATTAATTTGCTGAAAATGCCATATTTAATTTTGTTACCTACAAAGGATGTATTAAACAATATTTTAACTTTTAAAAATGCGATCAAATGTGTTCATATATTTGCATATTGAAAGTTTACAAAATTAAATGAGTAGGAAAAGCATTTACATAGTTACCTTTCTATAAAAAAAGGAAAAAATTCATAAATATTGATAAGATCCTTTCAAAAACTTACTTTTTTCTAATCAGTCCTTTATTAATCAAATCCAGTATTCTAATGATGGCATTTTTGTTTAAAAAAACAGGAACAGTTTATTTTAGTTTTTTTAACAATTTTTCTCTAAACAAAATTAAAAAAGACATTCATATTGTATTTTGCTGCATATATGTTACTCTATGTTTAAAGTTTTTTGTATTTTTACAAAAACACTTACTGCTTAAATAAATAGTAGCAAACACACACACACACACACACACAAAGTGGCAAATAAATGCATAATAGTGCCAAAAACTGCTGGAATAATTTTTTTCTTGTGTGTTAGATGCTTGATTCCTAGTGTAACACACATAACTATTTACATGACTTATAATTTATAAGAGTGGAATAAGGACAAAATGAAAAATAACTGAAGCATTCTAAGAAATTAGAATATAGGAAAAGAATAATAATAGGAAAAGAAATTAGTATATTGGAGGGACAGCTCAGTTTGGATGGTTTGGTGACAGAGTTAGAGAAGAGGAAAAGAGGATGGCCAAAGAGGGGAATTATGGATGTGGTAAGAGAGTGACATGCAGATGGTCAGTTTGAAGGAAGAAGATGCAGAGGACAGGAAGAAATGCAGATGATTGATCTGCTGTAGCGACTCCTAATGGGAGCAGCCAAAACAAGAAAAAGAATTGTCAGTTTCTGACATTCTGTACTTTTAAAGAGTAGCACAAAATAAAAATCACCTGCAGTGCTAGAGCCAGTCGAATTAGGTCTACCACAACTTCCTCATTAGCAAGCTCTACACAGATTAGCCCCAGCAGTGTGTACAAAGACTCAAAGTGTCTCTGGCTGCCATTTTCCTCTTTAGAAGCAAGGAAGATGTGCCTGTACAGCCTCTGAGAGTGCTTCTTCATGAAGAGATTGTCTTGCCGTGAGCATTTGTCCATTTTTAGTTTCAGCACAGAGATGTCTGTTAACACACTGTAAGCAGACAAAAATAAATGAATTTAATAATGCATAGAACAGTTAATAAATGCAAATGTTATAACTCAACTAAATAATAAATGCAAGATCAATTAATATAGAAAATGACAATGTGGGAACATTTAAGTTTACTTAATCCTACAGTGAGTCTCAAAGTACTGACCTAAGGGAGAACTTGAGCTGGTTGTCATGGCGATCAATTAGGCTGATGAGAATGTCAAGCACAAGCAGACGAACCTCAGCATCCTCCATTAGAGTAAATGAAAGCAGTGGATCCAGGAATGAGCTGGGCAGAGCTGTCAACATGTTTGTAGTCTGGAAACCTGCTGTTACCTGGGAACAGGAACAGGCATGGAGATTATATATATATATATATATATATATATATATATATATNTTACAAATGTTTTACAATTTTATTATTTTTTTTTACAGTTTTTATGTTTTTTGTAAATTTAGAACAAATGTTTTAAAGACATTACCTATGGCAGAAATCTCTGTATAATTTTGTAACACACAACTGGTTACCATTTTAGGTTTGAAGGTAGCAGGATGATCCGGATTATGTTGCTGAAATCTCTGCTGCAGGTGATTTTTTTTGTGTGTGTGTGTGTGTGTGTGTGTGTTTAAGTGAATATAAACATTGATAATCCACAACATTAAAATCTTTGAGCAACTTTGATCTTGGCTGAATAGAGATTCCATTGACTTGTTCAGAGCATGTCCAAAAGGCAGATACCAGATTATAATCTGTCATTTTGAGATTTCTCTGTCATTATCTTTATCTCTCTCGCTCTCTCTCTCATTATCATTATATATATATATATAATGATAATGAGAGAGAGAGCGAGAGAGATAAAGATAATGACAGAGAAATCTCAAAATGACAGATTATAATCTGGTATCTGCCTTTTGGACATGCTCTGAACAAGTCAATGGAATCTCTATTCAGCCAAGATCAAAGTTGCTCAAAGATTTTAATGTTGTGGATTATCAATGTTTATATTCACTTAAACACACACACACACACACACACACACAAAAAAAATCACCTGCAGCAGAGATTTCAGCAACATAATCCGGATCATCCTGCTACCTTCAAACCTAAAATGGTAACCAGTTGTGTGTTACAAAATTATACAGAGATTTCTGCCATAGGTAATGTCTTTAAAACATTTGTTCTAAATTTACAAAAAACATAAAAACTGTAAAAAAAAATAATAAAATTGTAAAACATTTGTAAAAATTTAAAACTTTTGGAAAGCCCACATTTCATTTTTTTTTTTCAAATATATACAGTATCTTGCAATAGTGAGTACATTTTATGTACTTTTATGAGTATATTTTATTATATCTTTTTATGGGACAACACTGAAGATATGAAACTTTGATACAATGTAAAGTATTCAGTGTACAGCTTGTATAATAGTGTAAATTTGCTGTCCCCTCAAAATAACTCAGCACACAGCCATTAATGTCTAAACCACTGGCAACAAAAGTGAGTACAGCCCTAAGTGAAAAATGTCCACATTGTGCCCAAGGTGTGAATATTCCCTCCCCAGTGTCATGTGACTTGTTAGTGTTACAAGGTCTCAGGTGTGAATGGGGAGCAGGTGTGATAAATTTGGTGTTATCGCGCTCACACTCTCTCATACTGGTCATTGGAAGTTCAACATGGCACCTCATCGCAAAGAACTCTCTGAGGATCTGAAAAAAAAAGATTTGTTGCTCTACATAAAGATGGCCTAGGCTATAAGAAAACTAACACCCTGAAACTGAGCTGCAGCACGGTGGCCAAGACCGTACAGTGGTTAAACAGGAAAATAATGATGGCCAAAATATTCAAACTTAGTGCACAATGTGGACATTTTTCACTAAGGGGTGTACTCACTTTTGTTGCCAGTGGTTTAGACATTAACGGCTGTGTGTTGAGTTATTTTGAGGGGCCAGCAAATTAAAAAAAAAGTTTTACAAGCTGGACACTGAATACTTTGTATTGTATGAAAGTATCATAGCTTTAGTGTTGTCCCATGAAAAGATATAATAAAGTATTTATATATATATATATATATATATATATATATATATATATATATATATATATATATATATTTGCAATTAACACTACCAAATTTTTTTGCAGTGTTGCAGTTAGGAAGCATAGCACTCACCCTGTGTTGGCAGACCCCAGTGTAGGATACATCCCTGGCACAGGTATTTTGCCCATGATGAAAAGCATGACCTCTGAGCGTTGGTACGTGGGCAGAGTACTGGCAAATGAGCCTTCAAGCCGACAGCAAAAACGTAAAAATGGCGAAATAAGGTTAAAAAAATTATGTTCTCATGTAACCCACTGAAAAATGAACAAATCTCTTAATTTTCAATTTGGTCATTTTCACAAAACACAAATCCATTCTTACCTATGGTCTTAATGACAGCCTCCTGGAGCTGCCTCTCCTCATGTACTTTGATCACCTTGCTTCCTGGATTGGTGTAGGATTCATAAGAGCCAGTTAGCTCATAGTCCACGCTGAGCCGAAGCTGTTTTAGGAGTGTGTTAAACACTTCAAGCACTGTTGGTCCTGTGAAGAAGAAGAAGAAGAACAACAACAATAATAATAATGATGATAACAACAACAACAATAACAACAATACTAATAATAATAATAATAAATCATCATTGTCATCATCATCATCATCATCATCAGCAGCAGCAGCAGCATCAACATCATAATTGCATAAAAAAGAAGTTCATGCACATGGCCTAATAAAAGACCTTTCTCTTAATTTAAGGCTAAGACATCTGAATTAATAAATCTAAAATAATTAATAAAAGCAAAACTGAATAAATGCTCAGCAGTGACTTTGTTAAGGGGTTTTTTAGTCCCTCTAGTGGTCTACTGGTGTACAATCAGCTCACACACACACACATACACACACATACACACACACACACACACACACACACACACACACACACATACACATACACACATACACACACACACACACGCATACACACACACACACACACACACACACACACACATACACACACACACACACACCAATTGATCCGCTGGCCTCTATGACTGCTGCTTCAGAGATCACCTCCACTATCCCAGCCCGCACTGTTGCTGAGTTCTTACTGTTGGCATCCAAATGACCAAGTAGCTGCTGGATAACTAGATGTGAATGCTGGGACTAACAGAAAAAAAATAACAATGACTGAATCTATTGATTCAAAAACAATAATAAAACCAATAAATAGTACTATAGAAATAAGTATATAAAAATCTAAGGAATTTAAGTTAATATGTGCCTGTTTATTTGCAAAAGAAGTCACACTTATTAATGGAACATAATATCCAAAAATAGTATACATAACATTGTCCTAAATTACTATAAAACAAAAGGTAAATGCCCATTACTGCTTGATATGAATTGAAAGATATTTCTCAAATTATTGTTTTGCATGAGACTAAGCTATAAATGCTACCTGAATGGAGTACATGATGATTTTGAAACAGCGCACAGCAAAGGCTTTCCCCTCCCAAAGTGAATGATTATCAAGGTGCCTGGAAACATTAAAAAGATCATAATTATTGATGATCTATGTATCTATCAATCTATCTGTCTGTCTATCTGTCTGTCTTTCTGTCTATCTAGATGAAGTTAGAATAAATGGAATGAAATCTGATGTCATCCAAGCACTGGCTCCATGTTCTCTGGTCCAGCTGACTTTCTATTCTTCATTCTATTCTTCAAAGCTGCCCTATCTTCCAGCTTGCTAATTCACTGCACTTCCTGATTAACTCTCCTCATGTCATCCAAACTTCTTTTTCTTCACTTCTCTTCATTCATCAAAGTATTCCTTCCATCTACTCAACATGTTCTGTTCACTTGCGAGTAACCAAACTAATGCTATACATCTTTCCCAGCTGTGTCCCTCTGTCTGGCTATTCAGTATAGGTCAATATCTTCCTCTTTAGTATCTTTAGAATCTCTCACACTAACAAACCATAAGCGTTATATTTAGCTTTCAACACCTCTTTCTCCCCCTGCTCATATAGTTGTACACATGTCTATTTTAATTACCTCTCTGACTCTCTGACTCTGACTCTCTATACTTACCTGGTAGGGGAGACACCATGATTAAGAAGGTGCTCCACCCATGGTGAGGCTCGGTCATTGCGCTCCGGCTGTGCTGACCTCTACGAATTCTCCAAATGTGGGAATCTCGACTGCATAATTTGTGGTAGTGGGGGACTGCGTTAGGGCAGTGGTTAGGGTGTTGGCCACATGATCGGAGGATCGGGGTTCGAACCCCTTCCCAATAGGTTGCCCTGAGGTACCCTTGAGCAAGGTGCTGTCCCCATCACTGCTCCCCGGGCGCTTTCAATAGCTGCCCACTGCTGCACGGTGTTTGAGTGTGCATGGGTTAAATGCAGAGGTCCAATTTCGTTGTGGTTCATTGTCTGCTGTGCTTTGACCTCGCAATGACGAGGGTTGTCACTTTCACTTTCACTTTTTCACTCTGTCTCTCACACTTCTTCTTTGAAAGCCTCTTCTGCATACACTCATGAACATCCACATTCCACCACCAGGTTTACTTACCCTCCCTTTTCTGCACAGATCTACTACTTTTGCAGTAGTTGCAATTTGCAACTCCTTCAACTTCCATATGCCTTTTACTATCTTCCTCTTGCATCCTACAGACTACTATTCCATATTTTCTCCCATCACTACTTTGCAGTATCCTTCTGATTAGATCCTACAAAGGATATAATCAATCTGTGAGCAACTTCCTAAATGCCTGTCTGTTGCCATCACCAAAATACCCATTAAAGTGAGCACGATTCACCACAACTCTCCCCTGGGTACCCTCTCTATAACAGGGCGGTGCCAGTACCTTGTTGACATCAGACTTCATGCCATATATTCAGACTTCATTATATGGTCATAGGTTATGTATAGCTTTTAAACTCACCATAACTTAATAGCAAAATAAATAAATACATTCAATGCTGGTCTCCTCTAGGACAGAAAGGAAGAACTTACATAAGAACTGGTTTAACAGCATTCTTTATGTTGCCATAGGCAGCACGACCTAACAGCTCTCTGAAACATCTCTCAGTAAGCTCCACTGGACTCTCCTTTTCTTTCTCTGTCTCAGGAGAGGGAGATCTGAAAAAGGAAACATATACACGCAGTTATCATCTCTTGTAGTAATAATGCTCCAACACACTCACTATGCCTACCACTAGGCCTATACAATGTGCTCTGTATCATGAAAATAAGCAAATTATACCATCAATGAATTTAATTAATGAGTTTAATTATGTCCTGCCTGTGATCATCCTCTGCGGTATGGCTTTATAAACAAAAAACAATCCTTCGAAACTGGTCTGATACAAAGACTGGAGAGCCAAATGAGAGCCAAGAACTGTATCATTCAGGAAGCTTGGAGAACTATTCCTCAACAGTACATAACTGTTTCAACCAACAGTAATGAAAATACATATAGGTCTGGCTTTTTGAAAGCATATATGAAGAAATGAGAGGTGGCTCAAGATAGTATTATTGTATAATACTGAATATTTTATATTTACAGTTTTAAATGTATGATAATTGTTAATAATTATTAATAGTATTATCAATAAAATACACTTTAATAACTGGTACATCATAAATATGAATAATTACAATTATTTTATTTTATTTAGGATTGAGTACAAAACATAATAAATTTTAGGAAACAAAGGACCTCAGTGTCTCATCAGTTGTCAGCTGTTATTTCTTTACAGTTGAAAACTGTAGATTCCTGACTGCTGCTTCTGAAACTGAGAGGATGTATTCTTTCAGCCTCAAAAAGATTAGGGGTTGTGATCCATTAAAAAACATTTTTGATTGGTTTAATCTCATCATGGGGCAAACAAGTTATTTGGTAGTGATTACATCACACATTTGCTCCCATTTTCTGATTCAACAGAATAATATTCATTACTTTGAGAAGAATATAGCTGTTAAAAAAAAAGGTGTGGAAGTTTCACCTTTCTGTAATTTCAGTCTGTTGCAGATTGAACAGTAGGGATGGCACTATCTTGTCCATGTGCTGGGGATCCCAGATGTTGGCCTGCAACTCGTCATTCACTGTCTTCCTCACCACACCCTGCAGGCCTCTGATTCCTGCCATACGAATCCTTGCATATTTATACACACACACACACAAACACACACACACACAGAGGGTAATATGAAATCTCAAGTCCTAGGATATTACTACATTTCAATTAATTAGTTCCTCAATTCATAGATTAACCGAGCAGCAACTTATTATTGAATGGGTTATTTTTTTGTGTTTTTGCTTTTTCTAAACTCACTTGGTACGAATATCTGGGTCTTCATAACTGGAGTGGCACATCTCACTGAAGCGGGACACAAAGAAGTCATAGCTCCGGTGGTAAGAAGGAGTGTCCTCTTCAATATTGGCAAATTTCACAAACTTTACAAATAAAGAAACAAAACAAATGACCCAACATCAAGAATAAATGTTTTATTATTAATTATCTGTCAGCATATTTAAATTACTGCCAGTGAGATTTTGCCAGTTTATTAAGTAAAGTGGTGACAAGGTGATGGGCACATAGATAAAAATGCTGGCTATGATAGAAAGGTGTTTAACTTGCACATAGGACAAAAAAACATTTCTTTCAAATGATGGAAAAGGGTGAGGAAAAAATGCAGGCTTAGTAAGAGGCTTAATGTGCAATTTACAAATGGAAAAATAGCAGTTGCTGCTTAATGAAACTGCTGAACTATAACCCTAACAGCATATTCACTGTAGATTCACTAGCTAGATTCACTGCATCTTCATCAAATAGACATACATAAAACAAGATGCAAATGTTTTAAAGAAATGCAGTTCTATACTTGTATGGGTAAACAAAGCATGGCCAGAGTCAGTGGCAGAATTCGTGTAGCAGATGAAGGAAAAGGAAAATGACTGAAAATTAGTCTTTAGTATTATTATGCGAAGGCCTCACTCTTTCATTCCTAAATGACCCACACTGCTTTCCATATTTTTAGAAAATACAGTTTTAAGCACAGTCCTATCTGGCCTAGATCTGGGAAAAGTAATCTCTATTTAATCTTTAAGCCTTTATATTTCATTCCTCATGGATATGCACTGGTGCCAGTGTCAACAGATGTGAACATTCTATATACACTCAAAGAGGAAAGTAATGCGCACATGAACTTACTGAGGCTACAAAAAAAAGTGGGTAGTTTTTTTTAATTTTTATTAAGGAATTACTTTTTTTCTCTACATTGGAGCATGTTTCAGACAAGTTATAGCAAGGGGTTGTTGTCTATCAAAGGATTTACAAACTGATCTTTGTAAAAATGATGTTTGCTACTGATTGCTAAAATCAATATTTTTTCTCTTGGGCATTACACATTGCTAAGAAATGGCCCTGGCTGTTATTACTGTCACGGGTGAGGTGTGTTTTGGGCACGGTAGAGGGCGCTCTGTTCTGACCGAGCACACCTGAGCTCATGAAGGCACAGGTGTGCTTCACTGGGGCTCACTAATTAAGCCCTGATGAGTCAGAACAGAGCACGGCTCATTCGTTAGGCTAAGCCTACGTGGAATGGTGGTTTTGTTAACACTTGGTTATTTGGTATCTTGGTTTAGGCTGCAGTTCCTTGGTTTTAGTTAGAACTGCAGTCCTTGGTTCTTGTTTTGTAAATATAGATAATAAAGATATGTTCCGAACTCCTGGCTCTGCATTGGTGTCCTTCCTGCACCCCGCCACCGTTACAGAAATGAGCCGCCAGCGTGTGGACGTTGCGAGTCAGGAGTGCGAGCAAGAGTGTTGCAAACGAGTGCAGCCGTGACCAAGAAGACATTGGAGCTTATTGAAACCTGGGAGATGAGGGTGCCAGCGTGCATTGAGTCTGTGGACCTCCGTGAGGAATTGGAGGGCAAGGATTGGGTACGACGGACTCTAGCAGCCACAGCCAGGGAGCTCGAGAAACGTCTGATGCAGCTGACGTCAGATATCCTGCTCGTCAGCCGCCTGGGTCCCGAGACAGGCATGCACTGGTTCGACTTCCTGCTGCAGAGACTGGCTGCTCTAGCCGCGAACACACAGCGGTGCCTGGACGTGTTGAACCACATGTCTTTTCCCACTCCGGAAAGCAGGAGGATGGCAGAGCTTTCTCCCTACGTCCTTCAAAGCGGGACATTGATAGTGGACGCGCCCTGTGCAGCTAATAGAGGAGTTACGGTAAAGAATTCTCCCTGCGCAGCTAATAGAGGCGTTACGGTAAAGAACTCTCCTTGCGTCCGCTAATAGAGGATTTACGGTAAACACGGCGCCCTGCACAGCTCAACGTGGGAACACAGCGGTGAACACAGCCAGCACAGATAACAGCGAAACAGTTGAAGTAAATGCTCCCTGCACCCTTAAACACGAGAGGAAGGCAAAGAAGGCCGCCCACAATAAGAGAAGCGAGGCAGTGGCAAAGAAGGCCATTCCTGACACAGAGAGCAGGAGGACGGTGGAGACCGCTTCCTGCATCGTGCAACCGGGGAGGTCGACCAAGCAAGCCCTTCACAGCAAGGAAAGTGTCATCAAGGAATCGACCCCCAAACCCAGCACCACTAACCCATCTGCCGGGCCAAAAGCAGAGAAGGAGCAGCTCCAGGTTAGTGGGAAGTTTAGAATGAAGTTTTCGGGTGCAGATGAAAATTGAACATGAGGCTGCTGTAACCATTCAGTCGCAGGTGAGGAAGCACTTAAGCACAAAATACTACCTGCTTAAGCTTCTGTGGGCAGCCAGGACTGTTCAGCAATATTAAAGAGCTAATAAGATGATGAAGCAAGAAATGAAGTCTTTGAAGGAAAAATAGATGGCTGCTGCTGTTCTGCAAGCCGCATTCTGAGGGATGAAGACCAGACAGACTCTGAAACAGAAGCACCAGGCTGCCACTGTGATACAATGTGCTTATAGGACTCACTGTGCTCGGACAAGATATTTATGCATCAGATATGCTGCTATTGCCATCCGGCTGAGGTATCGTTCCACACTTGATGCCAGAAAGCAGAGGGAGGAATTCTTGAAATTGCGCTCTGCTGCAATGTTCCTGCAAGCCTGCTTCAGAGGTCAGAGGGTCAGAAGGGAGATGATCCTGCAACATCAGGCAGCTTCCCTGATTCAGGCTGCGTTCAGAAGACACAGGGAGGTAGTAAAGTACCAGGCCATAAGGGTGTCAGCCATCATCATTCAAAGACATTATAGGTCCTACATTAAGGGTAAATTTGAACATGAGAAATTCCAGATGTTGAGAAGGTCTGCGACATGCATCCAGGCAGCTTTTAGAGATTATTCTGTTCGAAAGAATGTTGCTGCAATGCACAAAGCTGCTACCATTATTCAGGCTGCAGTAAGAATGCACAAGCAAAGATTGGTTTTCAAGAAGCAGCGCTGGGCAGCAAGTCTTCTTCAGAGGAGCTTCAGAAGGTGGAAGCTCGGACATCAACAAAGGCAGAGGTATCAGCTGTTCAAACATGCTGCAATTTGCTTGCAAAAGTCATTTAGAGGAAAGCAGACAAGGGACCTGGCCAAACGGATCAGAGCTGCAAGGACAATCCAATCTCACCTCATAGGTGAACAAATCAGCTGCATGAATGTTCAGATCACTGAACAGGAGGAGTGGCTGACAGAGCCCTACCAGCAGCTGACGGAGAAAGAAGCCTCTATGCCTCGGTCGCGAATGAAGGGTTGAAACACAAGGAAAGGATCACCTATCTGCTTCCTCAGCTGGAGAGGACCAAAGGACTCTTGTCCAGTTGCCAAAGGGAGATCGAAGCCATGGAAACAGAAAGAAAAGCTCTGGCTCAAGACAAAGGTGAGCTTCACGGAAAGAGCAGTAAATTCAGAAAGGAGGGAGAAGTCTCCAGAATAAAGTTGCAAGCTGTGATGGTTGTCCAAAGAGAGAGGCTGGAGAGAACGGATGAACAGAGGGACCAAACTGTATGCCAGACAACGAGGAGAGTTAATACTCCAACCATTCAGGAGAAGCTGGAAGCTAAAATAGCCACTATGGAAGAACAGCTGAATCAGACCAGAGCATAGCTGAGACGGGTGCAGGACAACAAAACGTTGCTCTGCAGGCTGAACTGAGAAAAGCCCGAAGTGAGGCCAGTAAGCTCACCGAGCTGGAGAAGCAGGTCAGAGGTATGGAAGCAAAATTGGCGATCTTCGAATCTCGACTCACTCCACAGACACCAGTGCATGCTGGGACCCTGGTGGTTAACGCCAGAGCGGAGCAGCTGAAGAACAGTCTGATGGAGAAGCAAGTAAAGATTCCAGAGGTTGAGCAGTTGCATAATGACTCCCTACCTTCAGTTCGCAATCACAATTCAGCAGACTCAGAACAAGATGGCTCGTGGAGGAGTCCATGTGGAACTTCTCGTAGTGGAACCAAGAGCTGGGATGCTGCCTCACTGAGCTCCAAGCAGCAGAGAAGTATGAGCAAGAAGAGGAAGGAGCCAAAAGACATCAGCAATGACCTGTCTCAGTTCAAAGAAAGCGAACGACAGCTTCTGCATTGTAGATTCTGTGATGAGAGACGTGAAGAACAAGGCAGGGGTTGGAAGCATAGTTCAGACTATGTTAAATATGTGAGCTGACTATGTGAAAGGGGTGTTGGTGGTCTAGTGGCTCAAGAGGTCCCAGGTTCGAATCCCACCTCTAGCACTACCACCACTGGGTCCCTGAGCAAGACCCTTAACCCTGAATTGCTCCAGGGTGACTGTCCCTGTAATTAGGACATGTAAGTCGCTCTGGATAAGAGCGTCTGCTAAATGCCGTAAATGTAAATGTAAATGAAAAAGCCTTCCTCTTTGAACCCTGTAAAATCTGTGTATAGCTCTCTTTCAGGTTCCCTCAAGGCAAGGCACTCCACCAAGTCAGGCGATTCCTCCAGTGACTCCAGGGTTGAGTCCAGGCAACAGATAAAGAAGTGGACAGAACTTCTAGGATTCCCCTTTCCACCGCCAGCAGCCCTTGACATGGCTGGTCAGAGGTCCCTTTTGTGATGAAGTGTTTTTTTGTTTTTTTTTGTTCTTGGCCTCCCCCAGAGGTTCAGCTGTGTTTTGGTGCTTCGGGAGCCGCGCCTTTTGGGGGGGGAATTCTGTCACGGGTGAGGTGTGTTTTGGGCACGGTAGAGGGCGCTCTATTCTGACTGAGCACACCTGAGCTCATGAAGGCACAGGTGTGCTTCATTGGGGCTGACTATTTAAGCCCCGATGAGTCAGAACAGAGCGCGGCTCATTCGTTAGGCTAAACCTACGTGGAATGGTGGTTTTGTTAACACTTGGTTATTTGGTATCTTGGTTTAGGCTGCAGTTCCTTGGTTTTAGTTAGAACTGCAGTCCTTGGATCTTGTTTTGTAAATATAGATAATAAAGTTATGTTCCAAACTCCTGGCTCTGCATTGGCGTCCTTCCGGCACCCCGCCACCATTACAATTACCAAGCAGTTTGGGTTTATTAGCAGATTTTTGTCGCTCACTGCAAATGAGACAGCTTTCTGAATGACCCAATTTTGCAACTAAAATTTACCATGACAATTAATCTGAACAAGATATTTATTTAACTTTCTCTGTGCTGAAGCAAAAACCCTACTTTCCATAAGATAAATGTCTGTTATTCTGTCTCAAGTCACTCTTGCCATGCCATTTACAAGGTTAATTGCTGTTTTGTTTGAAACAATCTTTATGTACAACATTGAAAAAAATACAGATCTATGATAATTCCATGTTTTTAATCATGATATTTAATACCTGTTGCCTAGGTCAATAATACTGTCTTGTCTACATGGCTCTGATTATGTTTTTTTGGCTGACCGTCATGAGCAGAAATAAAATTAGTAAAATGCACAAACACCAAAAAGTAGGACTCACAGAATTGGTGCCAAGGATTTGTAGGTTGGGTTTGTCAGCTTCCAGTAGCTTGCGCACCATAGTAAGAAAGCTTTCCACAAACAAGTTAATGCTCTGGCAATGACAGGCCATCAGCAGCTGATCCAAAGCCTCCATTGCAATGCAAACATACCTGAAAATATGCATAATCTTATTATCTTTTATAACCTTTATAGCACAGTAAGATGTAAAGTTGTAGTCAGATGAAAAAAGAAAAAAAGATGAAAAAAGTTCAGGTAAAACCGAAGAAGTAATAAAATTATATTTTTATTCATTTATTCATTTTGGATTCTCAAATTAAATCTCAAATGAGGAATGGAAGGAAAAGCCAAAGGAATGTGTGTGTTTTTTTTGAGTTATCTTATCTGAGTGTGTATGAAATGTGTGGCCTCTAGCATCTTATGGCTGCTTTTGATTGTCCTTGTTTTACCCATATCTGTGACGTGCCACATCCCTGGAGAGTCTCTCTGAAAGATAGGCACCGATGCGATCAAGCTTCTCCGGAGCAGATAGAGCGTAAAAGGTGAGCTTTTCCATGTTAGCCTTCACTAAGCCATCCTTCAAAGAGGGAAAGGGAAAAAGAAAGACTCAAGAGAGAGATCTGTTCAAGGACTTCATACTATTCTCCTATTACTACATGTCACATGTGTTTAAAATATATATTTTGTTGACTTTCTGTTTATCTTTGTAGTTTTTAAACTCATGCCAATAAAGCCATTCTAAATTATAGATACAAAGACACAAACATTCATAGGGAGACTCAATCAGAGATAAAAAAAAACTAAACAAATAAAACATGTATAACTTTAACAAACAAACAAACAAACACCACAATCATTGGCACACAATAAATTGGAAATAATTTGCAATTATTGTGAACACAATGTAATCTGCAAAATCCATTTGTGTGTAAGGATGTGGATGACTAAGGAAATTTGGTCTGTGTTACCTCATATTTTTATATATATATATATATATATATATATAAATATCTAAACTATATGAGCGAGAACTGCAACAAACTTGCCTGAAAGATAAATCAACAACAGTTAGGAGCATGGAAAAATAAGCATTTACATTTACTGCATTTAGCAGGCGTTCTTATCCCAAGTGACTTTAAAATTCCTCATTACAGGGACAATCCCCCAGGAGCAACTCGCTGCTCCTGTGTCCACCCAGGGTGCGGTCCCTGTTCATCGCCAGTTCCTGTGTCTGCCAAGAAGGGCGGTCCACTGTGGCTGCTGGCTCTTTGACCCTCTCCTCACCAGCTGTAGCCCTGGATGTGGCTGTTGCTGGGCCTAGGACCCCTTATGCTTTTGTGTCAGCCCCTGTTAGTGGGCCCAGTCATGTGACCCAATAGAAGGGGTTGTTTAGTTTTTTGGCTGTGCTCCCCATCCTGTTAGCCCCAATGTTATAAATTGGGTGTGCACCCCAAGAGTTACAATTTGGGCGGGGGGCTTCTGTCATGCTTAGTGGTGCCCTGCTCTGACTGGGCACACCTGGCATCTTGTTATGCCTTCAGGTGTGCCTCATTAGTCCAAAGGCATACAAGTCTGAGTGAGTCAGAGTAGAGTGTTAGTCATTGTGCATGTCCTGTTTGTCGTTGTGGCCTGTGTTTGATGCTTGTGCAGACTGTGTTTGGTTTATGCTTATGTAATATGCTCTGGCCCGATACCAATGCGGCACACGGTGCTGAAGCTTACAGGCTTTGGGCGTTACGTTGCTGGATATCCAAGTGGTGCTTGGAAAATAATGTGGGGTACAGTGGTGCTTTAACTTACAAGTTTAATTTCTTCTGTGACAGAGATCATAACTCAAATTACTCCTATGCCAAATCAATTTTCCCCATTGAAATGAATTGAAATACCATTAATCCGACACCCCAAAAAACGCCACTTTTTTTGTTACGTTTTAAAGTTTACTGCAATAAACTCGTTTTATTAAGTATAATGTACAGCATCTGCCTTGGTGATCTGACGACTTGAAGATGCTGACGAAGGTGGAGGAGAAAGGCTGAACTGAATAACTGAATCTTATTTGCTGATTTTTGCCCATTTCGCCATGCTTTCCTCACTTTCATGGGCAGGGGTTGTCGATAAAAACCTGTCTAATGTGGTCTGTTTCAGGTGCAGAGTGTAGAAGTGCTACACTCGTACCACTTCGCCAAGTCGACTACATGCACACCTTGGTCATGTTTTTCGATAATTTCTTTCTTTAATTCAATGCACATCACCCACTTCTTCTCGCTACTGTCCTTTGCATTCACTTTCTTTGGACACATGGTTGAAAAAAATAACTGCAAGCACAAATGCGAGTCCAACACTGATGCTTCCACTGCTAGCTAACTGCTTAAAGTGAACGAGTGAGACACAGGATGCTGGGCGGATGTTATTCACTGCGCCATCTAGCGGCGGGTGTCTGAAGCTGGCTTGTAACCCGAATTTTAGCTCTCAACACAAAGCAAAAAAACAGCTGAGAGACAGCTCGTATCTCGAAAAACTCGTTAGTTGGGACCCTTGTAAGTCAAGGTACAAGTGTATATAGATAATCTGACTACTTTTGAGGGCAAGCCTGTTCTTTTAGATCGGGATGGTACCCCTCCTTGCGGGAGGGTGCTGCTCTCATTTCTTGCAGCATAGCCCATAGTCTGTCAGTTAGTCGGCAGAGATGTTTAGGTAGCAGCTGCTGACAAACCAGGGCAGCCTGTAGACAGACTGGCTAAACTGACCGTCTGCATGCTGCAATGAGGTATCACAAAAGGTTCACCTTACAGAGAGTGTCTGTTCCCTGAACAAAACTATAAACTATAGTAAATCAAAGCACCCCTGCAGGTTATATTTATGTACACAATCCTCACTTAAGTGGCAGAGGGGGAGGTATAGCAGTTATACATAAAAACACCATAGCTTTCAGTCAGAGAACAGGTTTAAACTTCTCTTCTTTTGAAAACATTCTTCTCAATATAACTAACCGAAATCCAAAAGAATGCCTTTTCACTGATTCACCAGGACCCTACTCTCTGTTTCTAAAGGAGTTCAGTGATTTTCTAGCAAACCTGGCAGTATATAAATAATGTAATAATTGTTGGTGACTTTAATATTCATGTTGAGAATGAACAAGACTCACTGAAATTAGTCTTTATATCTATCCTTAATACTATGGGTTTTATCCAGAATGTAATGAGGTCCACTCATTCTCATAACCATACTTTAGACTAAATCCTTTCACTAGGTGTTCAGGCTGACAACATAGCTATTATTCTCCAGCTATCAGTGATCTCAGATCACCATCTTATATCTTATATATCATATTATCTATTTTATATAATCTCACTGAATGTTTAGAGAACATGTTTCATTCCACATTAGATAATGTAGCACCATTAAAATGTAAAAGAATTATGCAAAAAAAGCTTGTTCCATGGTACACTAATCAATCACATGCACTAAAGCAAAAGGCGCAGAAACTAGACTGCAAATGGCGGCCAACAAAATTAGAACCATTTTACTCTGCCTGGACAGAGAGCTTCATACAGTATAAGAGGCCACTTACATTAGCATGCTCTGCCTACCTTTCCACATTAATAGACTCCAATAAAAATAATCCTAGATTTAATGATTTAAATAATTCGTCAAGAAACCCAAAACCAAATAACAAAAACACCACGTCTGCTGCCTGAGAGAGATATAGGTATGGATCCAAACATAATGCCAATAGAGAGGTTAGCTCATGTCAGCTATTTCCTCTTCCAAATCTCCTACTTGCATCCTCAATTCAGTCCCTACCAGACTACTTAAAAAGTTAATTCCAGTAATAATCAGGCCTTTAATAGAAATAGAAAACTTTTCTCTCATGCTGGGCTATGTGCCAAAACATTCAAAATGGCAGTTTTAAAACCCTCTACTCAAGATACGCAATCTTGATTCATCCAAGTTAGCAAATTATCAACCAATATTTATCCCACATGTGTTTTTAATTAAAATCATTATTTCTGGATGAGTGATTACTTGATGTTTTTCTGAGAATAAATTAATAAATAAATACTTTAATAAAAGTTATTTAGTAAATTAGTATTTAAAGTTAATTAGATGTTTCTATTTTTTGGTGTGAAGCTACTTCACTGAATGGTAGATTCTTTCTAACTTTTACATTGTTAAAATGGGTGCCATTCATTTTGTAAGGCACTGTAAATTCCAATGTAATCTTAGAATAATGTAATGATTAGCAGACATTCATACCTTTTTACACATGGTGCCAAAATAGTAAATCCAGTAGTTCTGACTGCCACCAGATATATGCTCTATACACATAACACAAGGAACTGTATCCAATATTGTGTATCTAGTATCAAATATTTACTGATGTCAGCCCCATTTGTTTGCAACAAACCTTAGCTAAACGCCATATTCTGTTGTGTCTTATAGAAGCAAGCTCTTACAAGCTCTTACCTCTGGGTTTTCCGGAAAGATGTTATCCACCAGCCTTTTGTATCGGGGTCTCAATGCCCCACAGCAGCCACACACACCTAAAATGTAAAAGAGAAACTGACTTGGAGATATGTCCATTGGAAAGGTGATCCTACTGCCACATGTTAGTACACTCACACATACACACTCAAAAAGGAACCTAGTTTCTCATCAGCATGAAACAGAAAAGTGCACTGTCATCTCCATACTGTGGTTCTCCATTGATTGAGAGTCTGTGCAATTACTTTTGTTTATTGCTCCAACACATTAAGTGAATGAGGTTGGACAAGTGCAATCTTGTAAGTGACCAAGTCGATCAGGAAAAGGAATTAGTCAAAGTATAGGAAAGGTCTAAAGTCCTAAGAAAGAAAACCTTTGGTATTAGGATGTATATTTTACATTTGAATATAAATGGAAAAAAGTTTTTTTGTTCAAATAGTTGACAAATTGTTCTGTTAAAAGAAAATAAAACGTTATGCTCAAAAAATATACACATAAACCCATAAATCTCCCTACTGCCACCTGTCCTGATGAGTCAATAATGAACATCATGGCAGAACCCCATTGCCATAGTGAGACTGTCAACATAATGGAGAATAAACAAGCACAAACCAAGCAGAGTGATGGAACAGCCTGCTTCAACCACACATACCTGCCATTACTGCCTTAATAATGAATAAACCAAAAATGAATATATCTTCCCACACCACATACACAAATCTAGAGGCAGTCACACTAAATGTATTATGTGAACCTACTATGCAACACTGATTGGGTATTTTATCAAGCATGCACTGTGTGCACAATTATTAAGTGTATCAGGTGACAACTTTTCCTCAGGCAAAATGGGCCAAAAAAGAGATACAGCTGGCTATGAAAAATTTAAAATTTATAAGCCCCAATGAGTCAGAGCAAAACATCTGTCATTTTTTGGATTTTGGAGTTTTTGGTGTTTTGGTTTTTGGTGTTCATGGACTTCCTGGGTTCCTGTGGTTCTGGAGTTTTTGTTTATTTCTAATAAAGTTGAGCACAAGATCCCTGGCTATGGGATTACGTTCAAACAACAACAGTTCCATCCTCGTCTAATCCTCGTCTATCCTCTTCACATGTCCAAACGAATGCAATCTAGCTTTTTCTAGCTTTGTCTTCAAGTTGTCCAACCTCAGTTGCCCCTTAAATATACTCATTTTTAACCCTGTCCATCCTCATAACCCACAACACAAATCTTAGCATCTTTAACTCTGCCACCTCCAGCCCTGCCACCTGTCTTTACCACTGTCTTCAACTCGAATGGCATAGCTGGTCTCACTACCATCCTGTAAATCTTCCCTTTAATTCTTGCTGGTAGCTGTCACAGACTCTTCTCCACCCATTCCAACCTGCTCTAAGAGTAGTAGTCAAGTCAAGTAAGATTTTATTGTCATTTCAGCCATATACACAGTACATAGTGAAACAAAATAACATTCCTCCAGGACCCAGGTGCTATACATATGACAACAAGCGAAGCAGCATTATCAGTACAGTGAAGTGCGATGTGCAATAAAGTAAAAAATAAATAGTTGATATATGGATGGAAGAGTAATAATTGTGAGGATATTGTCAGTTTAAAAGTCTGATGGCCAGGGGGAAAAAGCTATTTCCCATCCTGGTAGTGGAGGCCCGTATGCTTTGGAACCTTTTTCCAGATGGCAGGAGGGTGAAGAGAGTGTGGGATGGGTGGGAGGGATCATCCACAATGCTGGTTGCTTTGCGGATGCAGCAAGTGGTGAAAATGTCCTGTACAGAGGGCAGAGAGACACCGATGATCTTCTCAGCTGTTCTCACTACCCGTTGTAGGGACTTGCGGTCTAAGACGTTGCAGTTCCTGTACCAGGTAGTAATGCAGCTGCTCAGGATGCTCTCGGTGGTTCCTCTGTAGAAGATGGTGAGAATGGAAGGTGGGAGATGGGCTTTCCTCAGTCTGCGCTGGAAGTAGAGACGCTGCTGGGCTTTCTTTGTGATGGAGTTGGTCTTGAGGGTCCACGTGAGGTCGTCGGTTATGTGAACACCGAGAAACTTGGTGCTCTGGACCATCTCCACAGGTGAGGTGTTGATGTTCAGTGGAGCGTGGTCCTGACGTGGTCTCCTGAAGTCAACAACCATCTCTTTCGTTTTGTCGATGTTCAGAGACAGGTTGTTGGTTCTACACCAGTCCGTCAGCTGTTCTAATAATAATAATAATCCTTTATTTATAATCCCACGAATGGGAAATTCGCTCTCTGCATTTCACCCATACACACATGTGCAGCAGTGGGCTGCTATTGAAAGCGCCCGGGGAGTAGTGATGGGGACGGCACCTTGCTCAAGGGTACCTCAGGGCAACCTATTGGGAAGGGGTTCAAACCCCCGATCCTCCGATCATGTGGCTGACGCCCTAACCACTAGGCCACCGCTGCCCAATCTCTATCTCTTCTATCTCCTCTCTGTATGCTGCCTCGTCACCACCGCTGATCAGACCCACCACGGTTGTATCATCAGCAAATTTGATGTTGTGGTTCGAGCTGTGCTTGGCTGCACAGTCGTGGGTCATCAATGTGAACAGCAGTGGGCTGAGCACACAGCCCTGAGGGGCTCCTGTGCTCAGCGTGATGGTGCTGCTACTTATCCTGAATGACTGGGGTCTCCCAGTCAGGAAGTCCAGGATCTAGTTACAGAGGGAGGTGTTCAGGCCCAGCAGCCTTAGCTTCTCACTCAGGTGCTGAGGGATGATGGTGTTGAATGCTGAACTGTAGTCGATGAACAGCATTCTGACATAACTGTCCTTTCTGTCCAGATGAGAAAGGGCCAGATGGAGGGTGCTGGAGATAGCGTTGGGCTCCGTTGAGCCGTGGGGATGATATGCAACTCTAACTCTCTTCTATACCTCTCTTCCACATTCACAGTAACTCTGAACTGCTGACCTCAAGCATTTAAACTTAAAATAAACAAATAGAGTCAAAACACAGAAGAGGGTCCAGCTTTGATACAGTATTTTTCAATGCTATTACTTTCAGTACATAACACAATAACCTGAATGTGAATAAATCGAACTCCAGGGCAAAGTTGCCACTGTTGCCAGGAAAACCTATCTTTTGGTTGCCTTCAGGCCTTGCATGTGTAACACTGGGATGGTGTGGGTAGGACGTAAGCATGTAGCCAGGATTCTCACACTTGACTTTATTAACTGAACCAAACATAAACCATATAGATAAAACTAAAGCACCATTGTGACAACAGAGCTCACCCATATGAATGACTGACACTCTGCTCTGACTCACTGGGGCTTGTAAATCCAGCCTCCAATTAAGCACACCTGTGCCCTGATGAGCCCAAGTGTACTCAGTCAGAGCAGAACGCCATCTATCGTGACAGCACGATTAATCAACTACTGTCATTTTTTACCTATACAAAAAAATTGTTCATCATTTAATGACCTTCACTCTGTCAGAACAAAGCATTTCTGACATGCTATGCGTGTATCAATAATTGAAAATGAAATCTTTGTTTAATATTGTACAACACCTGTTATGTGAAAATAACTCACTTCTGAGAATGGGTTTCATGCTCCACTGCCTTTGACTCTTTTTCATTAAAAGTTTTGACATTTTTATTGCATTTTTTTAAACTGAGATCCACTTAAACCATTGTGTGGGCTGATATGCAAAAACTTACTATAATTCCATGACTATTTTCCATCTTTTTTACAAAATGTTTACCAGTATTGTGCCTCATTCAAAAACAGTCCAGGATGAAACAACCCTTATGAATATAAATATGAAATAATGATAATGTTTTAATACATTTTTTGAACTGCAAAGAAGTAGCATAAAATGGGGGAAAGAATGTGGTCATTAAAAACTAACAAACATATCAGTCAGTAAAACCGTGCATACCTAAAATTGTTAAAAGTATGTCTACAATGTTTAGTCAAAACATACTGACAAACCAGTGCATACTGGTACTGCTCTTAAAATTTTTAGCTTGGCTAAGCTCCACTTGCATTTGAAAAAACATGCTATTTTACTTTAAACATGTGTTAAATATCTTCTTCTTTTTCTTTCAGCTGCTCCTATGTAGGGGTCGACACAGCGAATCATTCGTTTCCATTTCTTCCTGTCCTCTGTATCTTCCTCCTTGCGACCACCTGCATGTCCTCTCTCACCACATCTATAAACCTCCACTTTGGTCTTCCTCTTTTCCTCTTTCCTGGCAGCTCCATCTTCAACATCCTCCTCCCAATATAATCCTCGTCTCTCCTCTGGACATGTCCAAACCAATACAACAATGGTTCTCTAACTTTGTCTTCAAAACATCCAAACTTAGCTGTTCTTCTAACATACTAATTTCTAATCCAGTCGATCCACGTCACATCTAAAGGAAATCTCAGCATCTTTAAGTCTGACATCTCTAGCTCTTCCTCCTGTCTTTCATCAGTGCCACCGTCTCCAACCAATACAACATAGCTGGTCTCACTACTGTCCTGTAAACCTTCCCTTTAACTCTTGCTGGTACCTGTCTGTCACAAATCCCTCCTGTCATTCTTCTCCACCCATTCCAGCCTGACTGCACTCTCTTCTTCACCTCTCTACACACTCACCATTACTCTGAACGGTTGATCCCAAGTATTAAATTCCTTCACCTTTGTCACCTCTACGTCCTGCATTCTAACCACTCCACTTTCCTCCCTTTCATTCACACTCATGTATTCTGTCTTTGACCTATTCACTTTCACTCCTCTCCTCTCTAGAGCATATCTCCATCTCTTCATGCTCTCCTGAAGCTGCTCACTACAGATCACAAAATCATCAGCAAACCTCATCATCCACAGGGACTCCTATCTAACCTTGTCCCTCAACCTGTCTATTACTATGCAAACAAGAATGGGCTCAGCACTGATCCTTGATGTAATCCAATGTCTACCTTAAAAGTGTCCATCACTCATACTGCACATCTCACCACTGTCACACTGCCCTCATACATATCCTGAACTACTCTCACATAGTTCTCTGCAACACCTGACTTCTTCATACAAAACTCCTCTCTAGGCACTCTTTCATATGCTTTCTACAAGTCCACAAAGGCACAATGCAACTTCTTTTGGCCTTCTCTGTACTTCTCCATCAGCACCTTAAATATACTCGGAAAGAGCAAACATTACATCTGTAGTGCTCTTACATCTGTAGTGCTCTTTCTCAGCAACCCATACTGCTGTTCACTAACCATCACCTCTTTTCTTAACCTAGCTTCCACTACTCTTTCCCATAACTTCATGCTGTGACTTATCAACTTTACACGTCTATAGTTACTACAGCTCTTATTCTTGAAACATGTGTTAAATATGTTTGTATCAAATAATAAACAGTTCTCATTAAATGTAGTGCCTCTTTGTGCTAATCAGAGCAGTTAAAAATGCAATGATGTGCCATTAACTTCCAAAGTGCAGAACAAGTTTTAATTACAGGAAAAAATCTGGGCTAAACATCCAAGATGATTTATAAATAAACCACTTTACATGTGGGACATCTGAGTCAGGCTCCTGTCTCAGAGGTATTTACACATTAAGTGTCCAAGACTAACAGAAAGAAGCTATCCTTTCTACATCTGTCTAAAAAGCCCAGGCATACATAAGTACACTTTGAGTTAATAAATGTTGACAAATGTTGCCAATGGTGTATTCATTACAGGAAATTTGGCAACATGACATGACATTGAAATGTTGTTATTATTGTGATAAATTACTTTTTGTTCTGCAATAGCATCAGTGCACTTAACAACTGTAACAGCAAAAGTCCAAATACTGACCCCTGAAAATAAAAAAGTGTAAGTTAGATATTACAAAATATAATGGTGCAGACGTTTTGGCATTCATTGTCAAAGAATGATACTTGAATTTTAGCAAAGGCTGTAAGGTTGATGCTGGTGCATTGTCATTGTAATAACATGTTTGCAGTGCAAAGGCCATGAGCTACACCTCATTCCCCTCATCTTTATATTATTAGAGGGAATCACCTTCTTGGTGCTAAAATACTATTTCAAATGTTTTACTGTGACAGGCATACTTGGGACTTAACAAGCTTATATATATTTACACACACACAGTACTGTGCAAAAGTTTTAGGCAGGAGTGGAAAAAATGCTGTAAACAAAGAATGCTTTCAGAAATATAAATAATGATTGTTTTTTTTATCAAAATGCAAAGTGAGCGAACAAAAGAAAGTTCCTTCAAAAACTGTGTGTAAGCGTACCTAGAAGAATTGATGCTGCTTTGAAGGCAAAAGGTGGTCACACCAAATACTGATTTGATTTAGATTTCTCTTTTGTTCATTCACTGCATTTTGTTGATTGATGAAAATAAATGATTAACACTTCCATTTTTGAAAGCATTCTTTGTTTACAGCATTTTTTGCACACCTGCCTAAAACTTTTGCACAGTACTGTATATTTGCCGTTCCACCTAAATTATTATGGCTTGATGCCCTGTTCAAAGAGATATGGCCTTAGATTCACTGGCTGTCTTTCAGTGGTGTTGGAAAGTGATTACATCTCCAAACTAATGCTGTTAAATTAACAGTTAATGAATAGTTAGGCTACATCTCCAGACGCCAATTTGCACATCCTNTATATATATATATATATATATATATATATATATATATATATATGAGGAAATGAACAGGGAGTATAAGGCTGTATAATTGAGCTTAAATAGCTGGGAGTAGATCCAGACTTCATTCTGTAGGCAAGCGTTAGTGACTTGAATTTTATATGGGCAGCCATGGGTATCCAGTGGAGGTCAGTGAGTTGTGGGGTGACATGAGCCCTATGTGGCTGACTGAACATTAGGTGTGCTGCTGTGTTCTGGACCTTATGGAGGGGTTTCACTTTGCATGAGACTTAATAGCAGATCGTTTCAGTAATCAAGGCGAGACATAACCATCCTGTACCAAGAGTTGGGTGGCAAACTGAGTGAGGTACAGTCTGATTTCCCAAATGTTTTAAAAGGCGAAGTGACACAACCAACAGAAAGATGCAATATGATCAGAAAAAGATAACTAGCTTGATACCCAGGTTTCTCACGACCTTGGTTGAGGTGAGAGGCGAAGAAGCAATTTTTAGATTGATACTGTGGGAGACTGTTTTGCTGGGATGACCAGCAGCTCAGACTTAGATAGATTAAGTTGGAGGCTGTGTTCCTCCATTCAAGTGGAGAAGAAGGCTGAGATACATGTTGATAGTGTAGAGTCATCTGGTTTGAGAGGCATCTGGATGACATATTCAATTGTGTATCATCTGCATAGTAGTGGTAAAAGAGAAGACATGCGAGCAAATAAACAAGCCCAAGGAGGTAGTGTAAACTGCAAAGAGAAAGGGCCTCAACACAGAACCTTGGGGTACCCCTGTGGAGAGGTGATGTAATGTTGATGTTTGCCATTGCCATGTCACCTTAACACAATGCCCAGAGAGTTTGGATCAAAACCAAGAATGAGCTTTGCCTGAGATCCTAATTTTGGAAAGAGCAGATTTACTGCATTTACTTCTACTTTACTGTGTCAAAGGCTGCTGACAGCTCAGGTAGAATGTGACCTGAGGACTGAGCTGTAGCTTTGGCTGATATAAGGGCCTCTGTTACAGACAACAGGGTCGTTTTGGTAGAATGGCCACTCTTAAAGCCAGACTGTAGCAGATCAGGGATGTTATTCTGTGAGAGGAACCCTGAGACCTGCATGAGTACTGCTCTTTCAATAGGCTAAAACTAGTCAAGCCCAGGAACTGGACTGAAAATGAAAGCCAAAAACATTAAAGAAATTGGGAGAACTATTCTTCAGCAATACATTAAAAATACAAATGTATGGTCTGTTGTTGTTTGTCTGTTGTTGTCTGCACTTGTTTGCCTTGTCTTGTGTCTTATGTCATGTCTGATGTCATCTTATGTGTAGCACCAGGGTCCTGGAGGAATGTTATTTAGTTTCACTGTGTACTGTGTATATGGTTGAAATGACAATAAAAACCCACTTGACTTAACTTACACTAAAGTCTGGCTCTTTGAAAGCAAAATATGAAGAAATGAAGGGTGGCTCAACACTTTTGGGCAGCATTGTGTACTTTGTATATACCTTTACCCTTGGGTTTTGTTATGTTACATCGTATCCCACCATTAAAAAAAATTTATTTCAAACATCATTCATAATGGGCTAAGAAGTAAGCTGTAGAACACAGTTTTGTCTTGCTGATCACAAGCTCAAATATGTAGTAAAGATTTGCCTTATTCAGTGCCCATGTATACCCATTGCTGAAGAGATGCTGCATGCAATCTGTTGCTTTACCATCATCCTGTACTCAGCGCCATCATCTCTTGTAAATGCACATGAACATTCACTGCACAAGCAGAAGGAATGATCATTACAACCATCAAAACACAACCACTCACACATACACACTTGAATGCATACACACAGAAACATGCACAAAGGCAAAGACCACATCCACATCCATAACCAAATAGATTAGTCCTTACCGTACATCGATGGAAACTGATGAAATCCCCTGGTCTTTGCCTCAAGCGTGTTTCTCGCTCTCTCTCCCTCTCTGTGTCACATTGCCAGACACACATTCACGCACGCTCAGTCTCATACACACTTGCCCACCGCGCATGTGTCAAACCACTAATGACCTTGGATTTCCCCAACAGGGCAACACAGTTCTCGCTTTCTCTCAGAGCTGGTTTGCATACACAACATATTCAAAACATGAACATATTCACCACACATACATGCAGTCAGACATTTGCTGTACACACGCACGCTCGCATACATGCATGCATGCACACGCACAAACACACACACACACACACACACACACACACACACACACACACACACACACACACACACACACCACACACACCTCATTCCACCTCTCCTCATCACACAATGTTCCATGCCCCTGACCATTAATCAAAACAAGGAAGCCAGATTTAGAAAAGTCTGACGCAGAAAGATGAGGCAGAGAGTGAGAGGCAAAGGACCACTGGTGCAGTCACATATCAGTTCAAACAGAAAACCCACACCCATTAACCCCCACTTTTGTTGAAACACCAAGGAAATTTACCTTTCTCCATCTTTTCTTCCAGTGTTAAGGGTTTTCTAAAATTTGACTTGTTTGTCTTTAATTTAAGCAAATGTTTATAATCTTTATCTATATCTATATATTAGTATATATTTATATATACATATTATATATTTATATATATATATATATATATATATATATAGCTAATATACATTTAGTAAGGTCTACCACACAAGTTGTTCTTAAAACATGTAAATTCACATTTTAATCAAGGGACTTGAGCTTAAAATACAATTGGGTCTTGGAGAGGGGATTGCCAGCACAGGGAATAATGTGTTCCCTATGAATTTTGAATGCATAACATAAACAAGTAGCAATAGGCTGTAAAAGTCATGCAAATATATTTTGTTTAATAAACATCATTTAAATCATGTAAAATTAAAATTCATTAATGAAACAGAATAATTATCAATCTCAATCTGTTTTTTTTCTGATGACATGTTCATAATTCTGTAAATAAATCTGCTTAATTATAATGAGCTAATTGTTAGCTAATTCTTTATTCTAATGAGATTCATTTGACAGCTCTACCTGTTTGTTAACATTGACACACTGTATCTAAGTGAAGTGAGGTAAATTGAAAATGAAGTCAAGGAAAACTGGCTTTTTGTCATTGTGAATACACCACAACACAGTAAACCACACAGTACACAGTAAACCACAAAGAAATGCTTTCGCAGCATTTAACCCATCACTCCAAAGCAGAGCAGTGGGCTCTGACCATGGGTATTTTTTTCCTAACCACTAGGCCACATATCAACTATTGTGGCATGGATAAAACAAAAAAATACATAATATCTGTAAGTTAAATAAGAATAGCTGCAGGTTAGGTGGGCAGTGGTTAAGGTGGGCTAGTGGTTAAGGAGGTGGGCCCCGAATAGGAAAATTGTGTTCAACTCCCTTACCAGTAGGTTGCCATGAGGTACGCTTGAGCAAGGTACCCTCCCCATCACTGCTCCCCAGACGTTTTCAATAGCTGCTGCGTGTGTGAGTGTATGGGTTAAATGCAGTGAAATTTCATTGCGTTTGACTGTGTGCTGTGCTTTGTCTCACAATGACAAGAATGGTCACTTTCACTTCATTTTCACTAATTAAAATCATGTCCACTGGGCATTTATGCTGCAGGATGGTTGCATTTAAAGGGTCCTCTTTAGGATAAATATTCAATATTTAAAATAATGTTTGAAAATATGTAGCCATAACACACACACAAAAAGACTGAGTGAGTCTGGTAGACCTAATGTGTAGTATAAGGCCTGGTGGTGTCAAGTAAATCTAATTGCAGATGCATAATTGCAGATGCATAAAACTTAACACTATGCAACCTATCAAAAATAGACTTAATTTTTCATATTTTTTCTGGATAAGGATTAGAGTTTCTTGCAGTACTTGCAAGCCAATAACATGTGGCAACCTCAGACTAATCCGGAAGGTAGATACATACTAATCCAGCCACATACTCATACTCATACTTATCTTAGGGAGTGAGTCATGTACTGAAGGGGGTGCGTCATGTAATAAATTGGTTCTATCATGTAGTCTACAGGATCTAGATGTTCTAAGATAAATACTCCTGGATTTAATTAAAAAAATTATTTATTAATGTCCACCATATCTGAGAGTGTTAAGAGAAGGTGCAGGGAAAACAATATATTACCACCTTTCTGACAATAAATGAAGCTTTCAATTCCACGCCCTGGAACAATTTTTTTTAAACCCTGGCTACAACTATGTTTGTAATTTGCAAATTAAAATTTGCAAAGTTATTTAAATTTAATTTCAGTTTAAAAATAATGCATCCTTTAATATGTCCTTAATTATTAGCTGCATCCTTTATATGGTATCAAGACAAAAATAAGTATTGAATTTAAATAATTTTTTTTTTAAAGATGTATTTATATTTGATATAGCAGCAACTAAAGTAGGGCAAAAACTGCCAAAGTCAATTAATTATTATTTTTTTTTTTTTTTAAACCTGCTTCATAAATGTTCTCTAAATCTATTTCAGGGGACCTTGTTTGTCCTGGATTACTCAGAGTTCCATAGCAGAGGCTCAAGCGACTGATCCTTGACATGTGAAATGGCTCAGAGATAATCTGGATACAGTTTTAGACTCATAAATGTGAATTTTCACGCTGCAGCAGCATCCTGAATACAGCCCAAAATAAATAAATAAATAATAAGTAAGATTTTTTGCATAGGATTGTTGCACAGATGTGTTTTTAATTAATGAAGGTTATTAATGTATTAAAATTAATACATAATACAAATAATAATATGTTCAAATTATAAACCTTTCGGATCACAGCTTCAAAAACTGAAGCTAAAAAGACGTTCTGATTTGAAAATATTAAAATGCATGACATGCAATTGCACTAAGAAAGAATCTTATCTCATCACCCCAAGCTTGATGGTCCAAGAGAGTCCTGCAGTCCAATGAAAGTGCTCGACGACCTGGAAGACTTGGAAGACCTGGTAAACGTGGGAAACGTGGTAGACTTGGGAGATTTGGAAGACTGAGAAGACTATGTAATGGCATCTTTGCAGTTGTGAGACTACGAGCACGACTAAAGCCTATTAGCAGTCCAGTGATGATGATTTTATCATAATTTTTTTTTTTTTTTCTGTTCGGAGAGCCAATGTATAAATCAGATGAATAAAACTGTTAACTTTCTTCCACAACAGGTCCAGCCCACTTGTCAATTCCCACTGACCACCCCTTCAGGCTTAGTGGTTTTAATCACGTCTAGGAATAATTTAATACTGACTGGAAATGGGCATTACTAAGGACAGTCCAAATCCATAATTAAAATGTTTTATTTTATTTTATATTTTATTTTATGTCGAATGTGCTGTTGCAATTGGCACACTTCGCATATATTGCAGCCTCGATTACATTTAAATTGATTTAGTTCTAATTATAATCTTTTAAAAAAAGAGGTTTTGCAGTTGTTTTATTAACCCTTCTCTTGTCATATTAGCATGTGAACTGACTAACAGGAAAGTCCTCGTATTTTTTTTTCTCATATATGTGAGGAATCTGTTGAGCCGAATCGTAGAATAAATATATGGCTGCTAGGCAGCCAGCTAGTTATAAACATAAGATATAGCAGGGGTATGTTCTTAAATTTTTATATACCGGGGTGCATTCACGGTTATAACCAGTGACGTATTTATGTTTTTAAAAATCTGTGACAAGAAAATGCAGAAGACATTCTTAAGCGAGGTTTTTGGAAATGCCTTCAACTGCTTTAACTGCATGCCCTCGTTACCCTAACCTATTATTTATAAGTAGCCTGTGTAGAAGTGGCTAACTGTTCTAGCTTCCAGTTTTATCGAAGAAAAACTTTACGTGGCTCTGGTAGAGTTTTACTGAAAATATGGATTCCAACGTCCAGAAAAGGAGAGAAAATAAAAAGTCGCTAAGAGTTAAGGTTATCAGCCTCGGGAACGCAGAGGTTGGAAAGGTGGGTGTTTGGCCGGTTGACAAGTGGTGCCATAAAGATAACGTAAGATTCTTTTGTACAACAGCGTAAACTGCAGATATTACAAACATGTTTCCGTGTCAGCTGCTTAGCTTAATATTTATTTTAATTGATAATGATACATATTCTCTCGCACATACACACATACATGCACATACACGTACGTCTCTCAATCTATCCATTGCCTCTCAGAGGCAGTGATCTGTCATTAAATCACTGTCAGTAGCTTTTTCTTTCAATATAGTTGAACTGTATGCACTTAAGACAATGTGTGAGTTTTTTGATCAGTACTTTTCTTTTCAGAGCTGCATCATTAAACGGTACTGCGAGAAGCGATTTGTACCTAAATATTTGGCCACAATAGGAATAGATTATGGCGTGACCAAGTAAGTAATGGACCAGCATTATCAGTTAATTTAGCCTCATTAGCTGTTGATACCTTTTTTGAGTTTCCTGTGCAACATCCAGTGATATTTGTTATTGATGTGTTTATTTAGATTTTCAATTTTTATTGTAGTACATTTCCAACCCAGCCACTAGGGATGCACAAGGCAGTGTATTTCTTTGTGCCGGTCCCAAACCCGGATAAATGGGGAGGGTTACGTCAGGAAAGGCATCCGGTTTAAAACTTTGCCAAATCAATATGCGGACAACAAAACAGAATTCCATACCGGATCAGTCGATGCCCAGGTTAACAACGACCGCCACAAGTGCTGTTCGCCTACAGGGTGTTGGTGGAAATTGGACTGTTGTTAGCCAAAGGAGAAGGAGAAGGAGAAGAAGAGGAGGAAGGCATGTCCGGAGGGAGGAGGAGAAAAAGTAGTGGAGGAGAGAGGAAATGAGGGTTGGGACTTGTTGAATGTTGGCAGCATGACTAGTAAATTTAGAGATTTGGCTGATATGATGGAGAGAAGGAAGGTTGACATTTTGTTAGTGCAAGAGACTAGATGGAAGGGTAGTAAGGCAAGGTGGATTGGAGGAGGATTTAAATTGTTTTACCATGGTGTGGGGGAGAAAGAAGAATTCTGGAGTGAGATGATAGATGAAGTGATAGAGAGTTCACCCAGGGGAGAGAGAGTGGTGATTGGTGCAGATTTTAATGGTCATGTTGGTGAAGGGAACAGGAGGTATGGTGTCAAGGAGAGGAATGCTGAAGGTCAGATGATTGTAGATTTTGTGAAAAGGATGGAAATGGCTGTAGTCAATACTTATTTTAAGAAGAGGGAGGAGCACAGGGTGATGTATAAGAGTGGAGGAAGATGCTCACAGGTGGATTATATCCTTTGCAGGAGGGCAGTCTGAAGGAGACTGGAGAAAGCAAAGTAGTGACAGGGGAGAGTGTAGCTAAACAGCAGGTTAACAGTAGGATGGTGGTCTGTAGGATGACCTTGGAGGTCAAATAGAGGAGGAAGATGAGGGTAGAGTAGAGGATCAAGTGGTGGAAGCTGAAGAAGGAGGACTGCAAGGTGGAATTAAGGCAGGAGTTAGTACGGGCACTGGGAGGTGAAGGTGAAAGTGACTACTCTTGTCATTGTGAAGCACAGCATAATACAACGAAATTCAACCTCTGCGTTTCACCCATACACACGTGCAGCAGGGGGCAGCTATTGAAAGCGCCTGGGGAGCAGTGACGGGGATGGTACCTCAGGGCAACCTACTGGTAAGGGGTTTGAACCCACAATCTTCCGATCCTGTGGCCAATAGTGGAACCAGGAACTGCAGCAAATAAGCAAGACGGAAGTAAGGGCAATGATGAAGAGGATGAAGAATGGAAAGGCTGTTGGACTGGATGAAATACCAGTGGAAGCATGGAGGTGTTTGGGGAGATGGCAGTTTAGTTTCTTACCAGATTGTTTATCACAATCTTGGAAAGTGATAGGATGCCTGAGGAGTGGAGACAAAGTGTACTGGTACCGATTTTCAAGAATAAGGGTGATGCACAGAGCTATAGTAACTGTAGAGGGATTAAGTTGATCACCCACAGCATGAAGTTATGGGAAGGAGTAGTGGAAGCGAGGTTAAGGAAAGAAGTGAGGATTAGTTAACAGCAGTATAGTTTTATGCCAAGAAAGAGCACTACAGATGTTTGCTGAGAGGGTGTTGATGGATGGGCAGAGAAGAGTGGCTGGAGTGATTTGTGACAGACGGGTACCAGCTAGAGTAAAAGGGAAGGTTTACAGGACAGTAGTGAGACCAGCTATGTTGTATGGGTTGGAGATAATGAAGACAGGAGGCAGAGCTGGAGGTGAGTTAAAGATGCTGAGATTTTCGTTGGATGTGACGAGGATGGACAGGATTAGAAATGAGTATATTAGAGGGACAGCTCAGGTTAGACATTTTGGAGACAAAGTTAGAAAAGCAAAGTTGTGTTGGTATGTCCAGAGGAGAGACGAGGAGTATATTGGAAGGAGGATGTTAAAGATGGAGCTGCCAGGAAAGAGGAAAAGAGGAAGACCAAAGAGGAGGTTTATGGATGTGGTAAGAGAGGACATGCAGGTGGTTGGTTTGAAGCAAGAAGATGCTGAGGACCGGAAGAAATGGAGACTTGATCCACTGTGGCGACCCCTAAACGAGAGCAGCTGAAAGAAAAAGAAGAAGAACATTGTAGAACATAGTACACTTATTAACAGCAGTTTTTTCACTTGCCAGCAGTGTAAAATATAATAAAATCTAATAAATTATAATAATTACACCTGAGATGTTATTATTTTCATGGCACAATGAACGTTAACATTTAGAAAAATGTGAAAATTGTGAATTTGAAAAGTTTTTGAGTTATGCATGAATTATTAAAATAATTGTATTTGTCATTTTCTATGAGGAAGAGTCATGATTTTAGATTTAAATACTTCTTATTTTCTCTGTTTCTTTTCAAGGGTTCAAGTGCGGGACAGGGAAATCAAAGTAAACATTTTTGATATGGCAGGACATCCCTTTTTCTATGAGGTATTGATGGTTTTTGTTTATAGGAAAGTTCTGACAGAAATTGTTATGGTTTTTTTTCTCACATTTCATGTGCTGTTGCCCTAAAAAGTAAAGATTCTGATAACAGAGATGTGGGTTTGAGCTGTTGGCACTGAGAGCAGGTTTTGCTGTAGACACTCCCAGTCAGTAATAACCATTCAGTACTGAATACAGGTCAAAACATTTTACATTACAGTCACCTGGTTTTGATGAGTAATTCCTGAATTGAAACTCATTATGTTATGAATGACAGATGTTGTTGAATAAAATATCAAGCTTCTTCTGATAATGATGTGTTGTGCTTCTCTAGGTGCGTAATGAGTTCTATAAGGACTCACAGGGAGTGATCCTTGTGTACGATGTGGGACTAAGGGAAAGCTTTGATGCATTGGACAGCTGGCTCACAGAGATGAAACAGGAGATGGGCTCACAAGCCAACATGGAGAGCATTGTTTTTGTTGTGTGTGCAAACAAGGTTGGCTTTTTCTTTGCAACCTGTTCTTAATCATTGTCTTATTTAGATTTTGCTTCATATGTAAATAGATTGTGTCTGGTATCTGAGAATGCTTCTTCCTTTAAAGCAATTATTCCCAGGCTTTGTCCTGAAATAGCCCCTACCCTGCACGTTTTTCTATTTTCCCCGATCCAATTATTAGCTAATTAACTTAGCCCTCCTTGAATTGAAGTGGGGTTTTAACAGCAGGGAAACACTCCAGCTCCAGGGCTGGGAATACTTTAAGGTTATTGCATGGTTTAGATGGAGTTCTCTAAAGTGTAGCCACTTACTATTGCAGGTTGATTTAACTAAGAGGCGTGTTGTGGATGAGAGTGAAGGCAGGCTGTGGGCAGAAAGCAGAGGTTTCCACTACTTTGAGACATCTGCTCAGAGCGGTGAAGGTATTAGTGAAATGTTCCAGGTTTGTGTTCTTAGTCTTTGCATTTTACTGAAATGCTTAAACCGATTGACTCTAACACATTTCATGTTAAGTTTGTGTTTGAAACATTTTCAAAGCTGATTAAAGTTGTTCAGTATAAGCATAGTATATTAGCATTATATAAGAATGGTATAAATCTCAACAAATTCACATGCAGTGCCTGTGCACAAGCATCTGATAATCACTGCACAAAAGCTGCTGTTGCTAGTAGTAAGTGGGGAAAAGGTTTAATGCCAATAATGTTCTATTCTATGTTCTATAATCTGCTATAAACAGATTCCATCTCTCTATATATAATCTTTGACATTAAATACACTTTCTTATTGCCCACTGAATTAATCACTCACTTACCATTAATCTTTTATGTTTTTATGAATGTTTTTCAACAGGCCTTTTTCTCCTCTATAACTGATATGTGTGAAAATGGAGGGAAGAAGCCAACCCCAGAAGTCAGTATAGGCTTCACCAAAGAGCAGGCTGACACAATCCGTCGTATTCGCAATAGCAAAGACAGCTGGGACATGCTGGGAGTTAAGCCTGGGGCAACGAGGTAAGAGAGAAGAACAAATTTTCTTTTTTCACCGTTAGGGTAGAACCTTTTTTGGTCTTAAAATAAGAGTTTTTTTTAGATGCGCACACAATTTTAGGTAGTTACACCCTATTACTTTATTTCTATTCTTTTTTATTACTGTGAAATTTTTACTTTATACTTTATAGACTGTTTATAATGTACCTCATACTAACCTAAAAGGTGAGATTAATAATTTGCTGTATTATAGTCTTTCTATAGAGTATAAAACTATAGAATTGACAGAGCTTGACAGTACGAGGTGCTATGGAGAATTTTATTTATAGATTTTCTTATCTGTGACTAGCATACATAATGAACCCTTAATTGTCAATTCTGTTCATTCTGTGTAGTCAATTCAGTCATGAAACTCAAACTCTTCAGACGTTTCATTGGGAAGTTCTCATATTAGATTTGATATCAAATATATGCACAGGATTTATTGTTTTCACTAACAGGGAGGAAGTGAACAAGGCATACAGGAAGTTGGCCGTGCTGCTTCACCCAGATAAATGCGTGGCACCAGGCAGTGAAGATGCTTTTAAAGCTGTTGTCAACGCGCGAACATCATTGCTCAAGAATATCAAATAGGGGTGTATGCATACAAACGCATAGAGTAGGACATCAGCTTTCAGGTTAATTTCTCTTTGTTTTTAACAAAAGAAAAATCTTACCTGAGAACCTGCTGTCAAGTGATTTCTTTTTTTGTTTTGTTTTTGTTTTACTATGGCTCAGACAGTGAAATTTGTGGTGCCAAGAGTAATTTACTGTAATGTTTATGTATGAAAGGACAGACTACTGAAACTTATAATACAGTGTTATGTTTAAATGCAAAAAACAACAAAAGATGGATTTACACCCCTATATATGAAAAAGTTGTTTACAGAAGCATAGCATGAAAAATAATGGTACCATTGAATGCTAAACAAGTTGATTCAATTTTAGGATGTTCAGGCTATATAAGATTATGAAAAAACTGTGTTTTCTGCTCTTTTTGCTTTTTAATAAGCAACGATTTTAAATTCAGTAAGTTCGCTATAGTTATTTTGAATGCAGTTTGTCTCAGAGCTGGTTGTATAGCTATTGTATGAATGGGAAACACGTGCATAGGTGTGCCAACACTGGTTGTCATATTAACATGTAGATTTACATGTAAGTTATCACTATCACAAGTGTGTAACATTTCTTGCATGGAAGAACTGAATATTTTTATATGAATTTACATACATAAACCATACTCTTTGATGTTCATGTGCAATGTTACCATAATTTATATTTTTACAAAATATATTGTTTATATACCAACAATTTAGTTAGTAAAATATTAATTTATTATATGTATGTACTCTAATTTATTCAGCTTTTTGTGGGCATTGAAAAATGTGTTGCCTTGTTTGCTCTGCTGGAGAATTTGTGTTCTTGTTTCCTTTATGTAATTTAGCATTTTCACATTCTTGAAATGTTGATAGCTAAGTGTTTCACTGTCTGTTTTTGACTTTCTGTGGAAGCACAAAATACAGTTTATTAACTAAATTAAATTTTATTATTGTTTTTGTCCAAAAAAATACTGTTTTTTTTTCCTTTCACTCATTCAATTAAGAAATGAATTAAAAGAATTAATAGCAAGGTTGGGTTAATGGTGCATGCTTGATCAACTGTCTTAGAACATGTAACATTGGATATATTACTTGAGACGTGCTATGAGTGTTTGTGTCACTTCTCTGTGTGACAAGGTTTTAGATTTTTACATCATAGTCACATTTTCCATTTTGATTTTTTATTGTAATAAAAGAACACTCACAGTCCAGCCGGACGTTTCATTTTATTGTAAAAACAACAGCGCTAAGCATTGGTTAGTTTATTAGCAGTATAAAGGTTTTTGGATTTAAATTATTGCATGATCGCATGATCGTTGACATCAGTAACATTGCTAACATCATCTGAAATTGAAGACATACGGACTTACTAGTATCAGTGCAAATCTGTCCCATAAAAGAATGATGACTTGTTGATTTACTTGTATTGTGCTCAAATACCAATCTTAATAGAAACTTGTAAACCAACATTCACCACCTTACTTCTGTTACAGCAATGGGGACTGAGCAAGCACAAGCACAATTAAAACAGCATAAAATGTAGTCCAATAAATTAAACAATTTTCCACTTACCTCATATAGTATCTCACAAAGGTGAGTACATCCCTCACATTTTTGTAAATATTTTATGTCTTTTGATGGGACAACACTGCAGATATGACACTTTGATACAATGTAAAGTAATCAATGTACAACTTGTATAAATTTGCTGTCCCCTCAAAATAACTCAGCACACAGCCATTAATGTCTAAACCACTGTCAACAAAAGTGAGTATACCCCTAAGGGAAAATGTCCACATTGTGCCCAAAGTGTCAATATTTTGTGTGGCCACCCCTATTTTCCAACACTGCCTTAACTCTCTTGGGCATGGAGTCACTAGAGCTTCACAGGTTCACCTGCAGTCTAGTTTCCAAAGGGAGGGGATCATGCTTTGCTTCAGTATATCACAATACATGTTGGCATTCATGGTTCCCTCAATGAACTGTAGCTCCCTAGTGCCGGCAGCACTTATGCAGCCCCAAACCATGTCACTCCCACCACCATGCTTTACTGTAGTCTTTGTACTCCTCACCTGGTTGCTGCCACGCAAGCTTGACACCATCTGAACCAAATTAGTTCATTTTGGTCTCATCAGACCACAGGACATGGTTCCAGTAATCCATGTCCTTTGTTTGCTTGTCTTCTTTTTTTGCATCTTTGTCATCTTTAAAAAAGGCTTCCTTCTGGGGCGACAGCCATACAGTCCAATTTGATGCAGTGCGTGGCATATGGTCTGAGCACAGACAGGCTGACCCCCCCACCCCTTCATCCTCTGCAGCAATGCTGACAGCACTCATACATCTATTTTCAAAAGACAACCTCTGGATATGACGCTGAGCACGTACGTCTGTCCTGAAATGAACCTGTCCTGTTAAACCGCTGTATGGTGTTGGCCACTGTGCTGTAGCTCAGTTTCTGGGTGTTGGCAATCTTCTTATAGCCTAGGCCATCTTTATGTAGAGCAACAAATCTTTTTTTTGCAGATCCTCATAGAGTTCTTTGTGATGAGGTGCCATGTTGAACTTCCAGTGACCAGTATGAGAGAGTGTGAGAGCAATAACACCAAATTTAACACACCTGCTCCCCATTCACACCTGAGACCTTATAACACTAATGAGTCACATGCCACCGGGGGGGAATGGCTAATTCGGCACAATGTGGACATTTTCACTTAGGTGTGTACTCACTTTTGTTGCCAGTGGTTTAGACATTAATGGCTGTGTGTTGAGATATTTTGAGGGGACAGCAAATTTGCACTGTTATACAAGCTGTACACTGACTACTTTAAATTGTATCAAAGTGTCATCTTCAGTGTTGTCCCATGAAAAGATATAACACTTTTGTGAGATACTGTCTATGTTTTTCTGTTTTTTGTTTTCGTTTGCAACTGGAGCTGCAGGGGTAACTTTGCTAACCAATACTAAAAAACTGAAAATGTCTGGTCTAGATTTTTGTGCATAACTATTCTACTTATGTATATTTTGTTTAATTTTATTGATTATCAAATTTTTGGCTCCTTAAAGTTTACATTAACAACAGGAATGAGCAAGGCTATTGGATGCTGGACAGATGGCGTGGTTGCTTTCTGACCTGGCCCACATTATTGGTAATTGACCAGATCAGTGAGAAGGACTTTATCCAGCTTACACCTCATATTCTCTGGATCAGCAGCCTTACCTTGCACTGCCCAGAATCCAACCAATCACTTCCAGCCAGATATTCTCCTCCCTTTGCATATGTGCACCTAAATCCATTGTGAGGAAAAGGAATACTTTAAATAAAGAAATATATACATAATATTAATGAAGTCATTTAAACATAATTCACAACAACATAAAAGCTTTTGAAGTATGTCAATGGAGGTTTTTCAGCTTGGTAGCATGCACCAGTACAATGGCTAAAGAGCACTACTCCTGAGTAGATAATCCCTTATATTTGTGTCTATGCAGAGTGTATGCATTTGAGTAAGAAAATGTGGGATTTCACGCTGCTCACACCCACTGCTAACCTGAAAGTGAGCAACTTTTTCTACTTATGTGCCATTGTTTTTTTTATCAAGTCTGGCTAGAACACATGGGATAAGCTCTAGCAGATTGCAGTTGTTTAAAATCAGAATGGGTGAGGATGCCTTTCCGGGCCATATGGTCGAGGGCTGACATCATTACCTGAGGACACCACTGCTTAATACCAATCCCTCAAACAGAAGAACCACTTCGGACTAAAGGAGCAGGCTTGAATTTTTGTCCCTGTGCCTAGAACTGTTTTAAGGGAATGCAAAGAAGATGATTTAATGGTTAACACAAAGAGTCTAATAATTTCTATGCCGATGTTTTGGTGGGGACGGACTGACAGACAGATCTGCAATGAACTACTGACAGACTGGAATGTTGTTTGGCTACTTTATGTGCATGTACATGGATGAGAAGAACATGCACTGGTCATTAATGTATCTACCAGAACTGCAGCACTGCATTAAGGGCAAGTAAACTCACACTCCTTGTTTTCTTTTGTTACTGTATTTACACACACCAGTAATTGTTAAACCCATTGTATGACCTGTGTAAGCATATGACATTGTTTCTTTTTCATTTTTTTAATAAATGTATAATAAGAGGTTTTTTTTACATATCATTACTACTACTACTACTACTACTACTACTAATAATAATAATAATAACAAAAATAATATTTCTAATAATAAATTGTATTACTTATAGGGAACTTTTTTTTTTACAGTGTGTAGCATTTTTTATTTTGTTAGATGATAAATTGTTAACTTTTTAAAATAAGTACTCTAGAATAAAATGAAAAATTACACTGCAAAGAGATAATAAAAGAGTATTAACAGAATGCTCTTTTAAATTAAAAAAGAAAATGTTTAAGCTGTAGATGCCTAGTGAATATCCTCTGGTATTCTCTGGTGTTCCAAAGTTTTGAGTATGGGGTACTGTCCCATTGTTTTTATTTTCATGTTCCATTTTAAGAACCTTTGTAAAGCAGCATGAAATGATCTTAAGACTATATATGCACACAATGCATATACAATAAGGAGTGCAATGTGAGGGGTGTAAAATGGCTTTAAGTTCAATTCTACACCCTTAGAACATGTTTAAATAAATGCTTATATTAATTTATCACATTGCTCTTGTTATTTGCCTTAGTTCGATGAGATTTGGTGTGGCTTATGAGAGTTGCTGGGTGTTTACATGTGGGCCTGTGTCAACATGGCTATCTCTGAAGACATCTGCAGCACCAAAGATGTCACACTGCAGCCACCAGCCGACCATCCCCGTCCCAACATGAAACGCAAGCAGCTCATGTGGCAGAATGCTGTTCGTCACATCATAGATCAGCGAGAGACCCATCAAGATGTCCCAAATGCTTCCATACACAAAATAGTCATCACTGATGCTTACATTGATGACATCAACAGGCAGATTCGCAGCAAGGCTTCACGGGGCAACTTTGGGCAACACAAGCACCGTTCGTCAGGTGCACGCATCCACCCTATTCGGGAACGCGAATCAACAGCCACGCAGAAATCCACTGACTTTTTGAATGATGCTGACTTCTTCATCAGCTGGGGCACCATAGTGCGTGGGGTCTTCCTTCCGACCCTCCACCACACATTTAAATCATCTGACTTGGAGCGTCTGTATCAGCAGCACTCCTTGACTCAGCGTCGCAACTCCTTGGTAGTCACCAACGTCATCGACATGCTAACCAAACTCCACATTCTCTTTATTTACCTGGCCTTGGCTCCTGAGATGGTGGATTCACTGCGTGGCTGGTTTGCTGGGCTATTCGTGGCCATTGGTGCAATTTTGTGCATCCTAGTTCTCACCTGTAAGGGAGCCATGTCTCCAGAGTACCTCCATTATGCCGGTTTGGCCAGCTGGTTTTCTCAGACTGTGCAGGCTCTGGGTGGACTGGTTTATGGACTGGAAAAGGACCAGTCTTGGTATGTACTCTTCACGCTTTTTGCCACTTACACATTGTTGCCTCTGCCTTTGCTGTGGTCCATCTGTACTGGCTGTCTAACTGCAGCTGTGCACTTGCTGGTGGAGGCCCTCAGAAACTACAATGAATCTGCCATTGTCAGAAAGGTATTGAGATCTTCTTTTTCTTTTCATTTTAACCCAGAAAAAGTATATAGAACAAACAATATGTTTTTACAAATTTTAAAAATAAAAGTCAGAAAATATTTCTTGGGAGATAGGCCATTTAGGAACTCTTTGTTCCTAACAGAGTATGAAGAATGGTTTGTTAAGTATTGTTTTTTATAAAGGTTTGAATGTGAAGACTAGATCTTTTGCAGTTTTGTAAGGTTTTTTAGTCCATGAACAATTTAGAAATCTTAGTTTTGAAGACCTTGGCAATGCCTTTGGATCATAAAGCGTGTATATGCCTCCACTTGTGGATAGCTCTACCTTCTTAGTCATTGAAGCACTAGGCTCTATGTCTAGAATTAAGAAACCCTCCTTGCAGCTTATATCCTAATCTCTTTACTTGTTAGATCTATGTCTAAGAAGGTATAGATCCAAGACGTTAGAAGAGAAAAAAGCTTGAATGTTGAATAAACTGATATATCTTTAGCAAAATCCTTCACTTCAGGTCTTTTTAAAAAAAAAGTGAAAGTGAAGTGACTATTCTTGTCATTATGAAACGCAGCACAACGAAATTCAACCTCTGCGTTTTACCCATACACGTGCAGCAGGGGGCAGCTATTGAAAGTGCCCAGGGAGCAATGACAGGGATGATACCTTGCTCAACGGTACCTCAGTGCGACCTACTGGTGAGGGAATTTAACCCATGCTCTTCCGAGCCGGGGCAAACTCCCTAACTACTAGGCCACTGCTGCCCGCTGTTTACAATCTAATATTACTATAATGCAATGGGAAACTAGGATGGAATGTAGGTAAGATGTTTATACACACATGTGATGGCATAGCAGGATGTAGGTGCAGACTTTGTTTTTATTAAATGAAAGAAAACCAAAAAATGAAACCCAAAGCAAGTCTGTACCAAGATGATTAGCAACAGATCATGGAAAGTACATCAGAATTACAAAGACCAGATAAAGACTAACATCAATAAAAGTGTATAAATAACAAGACCTACCATACAAATCAATGGCAATGGTGAAGACAAGAACAAAACACACCTGGAAAAACAAAATGACGACACATGGTACAACAAAGATAGTAAAGACAAGCCCATAATATGACAACAAATCAACCATAGAATTTAAACCAGTGGCTAGTGAAGTGAATTATAATGTTTAGCTTGTTACAGAGGCACTTGTCAAGGGGTGGGATAGATCTTGGACCAAAATGAATAGTCAGTTTTCAAAAAATGGCTTGTTGAATGCAAGAAAAATTTAGCAGCTTTGACAAAAAAAAAGGTAAAAATGTTATGACAAGACGACTATATGATTGGGAAAAACGTTTATAATGCATAATTTGACACACAGTGTCAAAGAGTGGATTTCAGGATTTTAGATTGAAAACAAAGAGTTTTGAATAAAGCGTCTAATAGGGTCATAGCATCATCCTTGACATATGCACTTTAAATCTTGCTTTGCACTGTTTGATGAGCTTGTTAGTGGGATTTCATAAACATTTCAACATCCTTTTTTTCACATTTACATATAAGCTTACATCAATATTTTGTATTTTGTTTTTTTTTTTAGCTTATAGCTAAAGGTCTGCTGTATATGGGGATGAACACTGCAGGACTTTTTATCCATTACCTGTCAGATCGTACTCAGAGACAAGCCTTCCTTGAGACCCGTCGTTGCATTGAAGGTCGGGTCAAACTTGAGCAAGAGAATCAAAGACAGGTCAGAGAACATGTGTTTATAATTTATTATCAACATTATTATTAAAGTATTTTAAGAAGTCTTGTTACATATAGTCATCAGGACTTAGAGACCAAAACCTGTGCTTGATTTATTTATTAAGGCTGTTCCTGATGATATAATGATATGCACGAGTTGTCATGTTGTGTTATTAAATTTAATGCAAATTCCCATAGACAGTTATAAACCATTTATATTTTTATTCTATTTCTTTTTAACCATTTTTATGCAGGAGCAATTGGTGATGTCTATTCTACCTCGTTTCATTGCCTTGGAGATGATGGCAGATATGAGTACCATGGATGATGACTTGCTGCCTCAACAATTCCACAAAATCTACATCCACCAATACAAAAATGTCAGGTAAATACAACATTCTTCAGTGCTGTCAGGCTATAACAGGTAGTTGATGTGATCTAACATTTTTTGTTTTCTTTCCTTCTTCAGTATTCTATTTGCTGATATAAGAGGCTTCACCATGCTCTCCATGACAATGTCAGCACAGGACCTTGTACGCACACTGAATGAGTTGTTTGGTCGCTTCGACCACCTTGCAGAGGTGTGGGATTGTGACAAATGATGACTAAATCAAGGCACTGTCTGAAAAAGCTAGGTCTATCACAAACTATTTCTAATCAAAAAGTTCTTGATTGTAACATATTAGCAAGTAAGGAATGATAAATAAACCTAAACAAAAAATAATCTTTTTTATTGGAAAAACTTCATGCTTTTGTGATTTTCTTTTCAAAATAAAAATGTATTTAAGTATCTGATTGCAAAAAAATATTTAACTATTTGTTTTTATACTTTCTTTTTGATGCTAAAATTTTAAATAGGTAATGTAAAAACAGACAGTGGACTAACCTGATTTTGATATTTAATTTGTATGAGCTGTGCACCTGGAAGTTTTTCACTTCTTTGTGTTTTAAATGAATCCCAGGAATGGATACCTGGAAAGTTACCTTACCATTGAAATGTATTTAATATTTGTTGTATATTGGGCTCTCAGTTTGGAATTTATTACTAATCTAAGTTATTTCTTGTGTCAGGCTCTTCTTCTTTCTCAAAAGGGATATATTAAAACTGAAAATGTGAGCTTTTCCATTCAGTCTTTCCATTTGCCAACTAATCATCAAAAGGTTAATTTTGGTTGACCAATGTATTTTAAGTTATCGTTAACTTAATCTAGTAATCATGACAGCCCTAAATATGAATTTCTTACAATAGCTGTTTTCTATATAATTTTTTTTTTTGTCATGCATTTATGCACTGTGTAATATGTACTAAAATGTCCAATGACATCCCAGGAACACCACTGCATGAGAATAAAGATTTTGGGGGACTGTTATTATTGTGTTTCTGGAGTACCAGAGCCTCAAACGGCCCATGCCCGCTGCTGCGTGGAGATGGGTCTGGCCATGATCAACACTATACGGTATGTTTGCGTGAGTATGTGTGTAAGTGTATTGTGTAACTACATTAACATCAAATGTGTTTACCATGATCAGACTATTCATCTGAGTATGAATGACATTCCATAACATCTTTAGAGCATCTTACTTTTTTAAGAAGATTAGTTATTTCCAATAAACTATGGTTTTGCCATTTAAATGTATAGAAATAACTGACAGTTTATATATATATAATCATGTATATCAGATTTCATCAAGTTTGTGGTAATTTTTCATATGTTGTTCTTTAGTGTAAAGAAATGGTTTATGTAATAAGCTTATTACTGAGTGCCAAATCCCATTGGAAGAAGTTGTACTGAGTCTGGAGAAATTGTGCAGGCAAACAAAACTCAAATGCAACAAAAGCCATAGACCTTTTTTCAAGCCTTTGTCTGAAAGGTTTAATCTTTCCTTATGTTTCCTAGTTGCGTTCGCAATGAGCTGAAGCGTGAAATGGACATGCGCATTGGAATCCACTCTGGCTCAGTGCTCTGTGGGGTTTTAGGCCTGCAAAAGTGGCAGTTTGATGTGTGGTCCTGGGATGTTGATGTTGCCAATATGCTGGAGGCAGGTGGAATACCCGGGTGAGTAGACTTTTAACAAAGTCTTAATGTGACCTTAAGTATCTTAAAATAGTGTTTCATTACAAATATCAATATGTAAAATGCAAATGTCATTTAAAAGGAATGTTCCGTATTTAGAATTATAATCTGTATAGTGTTGCTCTTTGAACTTCGCCCTGTATTATTAATTGTTAAACAGTTTTGCATTACAGTCTGATAAGGTAAGTACAGGTAAAATGATACTGAAAGATACTCTAACATGCTAAAACATTGCTGGTGTTCTGTTTTTCCTGAAAAAAGCATGCAAACTCTTAAAAGTATAAAAGTGAACCCTTATATAATTTCCTATATTTCTTTATAAATATGTAGTCAAACATCATCAGCGCTACAAAAAAAATGTCATATAGACCACAATTTACTGTTGAAAAAAAAAAAAATATTTTATTCTACATAGTCGTCTTTAGCCTCTCTTCAGAAGAACAACTGATGGGCCAAGGGTCATTACCTTGCTACATGTCCAGTGTTCTCTTGAGATTCACTGGTATAATTTAGAATTAATGGTTCTATCACTGATTCTAAGTAATTCTGCCAAAGATGCAACATAACAAACCCAATACATGATTAAACTGCATTATATTCTAGCGATAAGATGTCATGTTGGACTGCTGTGCTGTTTTTTTTCTAAACATGACTTCTTTTTTAAACCTATAGATTGAACCCATTGAATCAACCCATTTTGATTTTATATGTTCACAAAACATTTTCCCAATAGCCTTCTGGTTTGATGTGACCTTTACTGCCAACTTTAAACAAGCAGTAAACTTTCTTTTTGAGCGCAATGACTTTCCCTATGCATACCTGCCTTTAGTTGCTTAAAAGTTACCCTCAGTTCTTCAATGACCTAATAGAAAATTACACACTTTGTCCTTTGAGTGGTCTTTGTTCCAGAGGGTAACAATGTTGATTTATCCTCCATTTGTACTTCATATGATTGCCTGGGGAGTAGTTTTGGGGATGTACCTTTATCTTTCGATTATAGGGCCTAGTCCCACTGTAACGGGGCAGCGGTGGCCTAGTGGTTAGGGAGTTGGCCTCAGGATCAGAAGGTTATGGGTTTAACTCCCAGATCAGTAGGTTGCCCTGAGGTACTCTTGAGCATGGTACAGTCCCCGTCACTGCTCGACCGTGTGCTTTCAATAGCTGCTCCTTGCTGCACGTGTGAGTGTATGGGTAAAATGCAGAGGTTGAATTTCATTGTGGTTCATTGTGTGCTGTGCTGTGCTGTGCTGTGCTGTGCTGTGCTGTGCACTCACAATGACAAGAATATTCACTTTCACTGTAGCCCCAAACAATGAGATGTTCTTTAAATCAAACCAGATTGTCATTTTATTTGGCAGTAATTTCACTTTTGAAATAACTGGTAATCCTAGAGGTTTACATTATTAGATCAATCACAGATGTATAATATTGAATCTTTTCCTCATCGAATAAATAATTTTGTCTCATAAGTTATTTTGGTTCTCTACTTTCAGGACTGATTGTTATAGGTCATTATTACACAGAAATTTGGAAAATATTAAATGTTTGATAAACTTTCAAACACCACTGTAGCAATAATTAATGGAATTTTATCTTAGAAATTACTCTCTTTTCATCCATATTCAGACAGGTTCATAAATCAGTTTCATAATTTGTTGTAACATGGCAGTATGTGTGGATACTTTTGGAAAGTATCTACTAGTATCTAATGCATAGTATCTATTTTGTATATGTACATCAATCAACTACAAGACCACATTCCCTAAGTGGAATGAACTGATTAGGTTTCCTGGGGCTAATGAAATATAGTGAAATAAACTTCCAAAATAAAATTATGGAATATGTTTTACCAGGCGAATCCATATCTCCCGAGCCACCCTGGACTGTTTGGAGGGCATATATGAGACAGAGGAAGGCCGTGGTCATGAGCGTAATGAATTCCTGCGCAAGCACAAGATTGATACATATCTCATCTGCCAAACGCCCCAGGACAACACAGAGCCTCTTAAAGCCCATCGGCCCTGTCGTGAGGAGACATCCTGGAATGCTGAGCTGCCTTTTGGCAATATTATTGGCATGAACTATGTATGGTTATAGTGCCTACTTTAATATATTTCTCTTTCCTAATAAGAAAATACATTTTTCATCTCTGATGAACCATTAATTGCATTTGTTTTTAACTTATAGAACATAATCTATGTCTTGAAAGCCTTCATTATGTCTATAATAAACTATTTTTTTTATTTAAACAAGCTAACATAAGGATAAGAATATAGCTCACACCATTAATTGTCTTTTTCAAATTTTTAAAATTTTTTTATTGTCATTTTTCTGACACATCAATGGTATAAATGCATCAGTGCTCAGCATTCAATGGGGTTGCAGTGGCCTAGTGGATAGGACTAGCCACAGACCATTAGGTTACCCTGAAATACCCTGAAATGTTGTCTTCAACGCTGCCCCCCTGCTGCACTAAGTGTCTATGAGTCAAATCGAGAGAAAGCATTTTCTGTGGTGCACTGTGTGCTGTACTGTGTATTCACAATGATAGTTGTCACTTTTACTTCGCTTAGAAATCTGAATTTTGTCAATAGTGTATACGTTTACTCAAAATTCTTTTGTAGTGTATCCAGCTTTTAAAGTGTAAAATAAAGGTATCATGTATTTGAAAGTAATAAAAAGTTTCGAAAGCTCCTACATACATGCAGAATGTGGAATTTGTCCCAGTTACTGAGGGAGCAGATTTGAATGTATAGCAACCAAATGATCTGATTGATGAAGTATTAGGTATAATGGAATTAGTACAAATGTATCTTTTATCTGTTCCAATCATGTCCATATGCCTCAGATCTTAGCCACTTTCACCAATGGGTCCCTGGTGCAGATGCCTAATCCAGTTGCTGCTTCGTGCTCTGGTTCCCGAGAGATCAATATGAGAATTAAGCAAGCCATTGAAGTTCGCAGCAGTGAGCGCATGCGAAATGAACACATCACACCTCTAACACTAGTCTTCAAGGACACAAATGTAGAGGGAAAGGTATGAACAAACGATGTCTGTGGATGTCTTATTGTTTCCCTGTATGGAGAACTGGATTTCTGTAGGGTTTTTTAGGATAAACTATTAAAAAATGTTCAATATTTGAGGTTTTTCCATGCCTTTCACACCTCACCTAGGGCCTGGCAGGCTGGGAAATGCAAAAGAACACAAGTTTTAATCAAAAAATTTCATGCAGTGTCAAAGCTGGCGATTTGCTGAAGATTGTAATACTTTGATTCACCAAGTGCCTTAAGTAGATGTTTGGCATTATGGACATGAATTACCAGGAATTTTGTAATAAAAAAGTTTAAAAACCTGGTTACTTTTGTCAAAACAGATTCAAAGCTTCATTGGGAAGCTCTCTGTTCTCCAATCTTATTTAAGATTATAGAAGACAATGTTAGTCAAGTCAGTTTGGACAGTCATTTTTCTGTTTGTTAATATTGATATAAAAATAATATTAAAGCAATAATACATTTTTAATCAATTGAATTGACATTACAGTGAGCTTACTGGTTGTTCATTTAAGATATTTAGTTTTATTTTTAACTTTTTCAGCTTGAACTTGTTCATAGCTACATGTTATTTCATGTTCATATCTCAAATTTGTAACATACATTTATTTATTGTCTTTCAGTTTTCTCAAATGAGAGATGAAATGTTTAAGTCCAATATGGTCTGCTCCTTCCTCCTGCTGCTCTTCAACATGGCTGCCCAGTGTCTCATCCCTGCCCCACAGTGAGCAAACTTGTCATTATGATTAACTTAATATTTCTACCTTTAAATTTCTTAGAATATACACCAATGATGCTAATTCTGTTCCAGATGATCCATGTCCTGCTACTGAACACTTGTTTTTGCTATGAGAGTTTTTTTTTGTGTGTGTGTTCTTAGAATCCGCTCTATGGTGATCCAATTTGTAATGTTTCTAATGGCCTACTTCCTGGTGTTGCTGATCACTCTGGCTGAGGAGTTCAAGTGCACACCAGCATATCTCCAATACCTGTGCTGCTGGATCCATGAGACTAAAAGCATTCGCAATCTGCTTGAACTGACAGCAATCGGGATCAACTTCGGGATGGCTTCCTCAGACATTGTGAGTGCATCATATTTGTATTATAACCCAACTGATCTGAAAAAGTTCCAATTATATCAATTCTTCTTTTTACTTCATTATAAAAATACATATACATAAATATTGTAATGCTGGGGATGGAGCTTCACAACAATCAAAATGGTTTGTTTGTTGTTTTTAGTTAGTTGTAGTTTAATTTTTTTTTATTTATCAGGCCTTTTCATTTAAATATTTTACATGTTAATCTCATGCTGTTGATAAGGCTTAAATGGAGTTGGCATGCTTTCTTACATATTCTACCAATATTATTATAGTAAGAGTGCTAACACTAGTAGTCTATGAAAATATATAATGCAATGAAAATAAATAATGCAAAAAAAGCAACTTTATTGGTGTGACATCTGCAGAACCTTAATATCAGATCTTTTAATTAGCCATCTGAAATATCAGCCTAGTTCATAGTAAATATGATATATACAGATGCATCCAAAGGTATGCTGTCTCTGTGAATACTTAAGTAGGCAGAAGATGAACTGGTCACCAAAAGTTGACATGTTTCTTTCATATTTGAAACAATATTAGATATATATTTGTATATCTTTATATTTGACATAATTTACAGGCACAAAATATCAAAAAATGAATTCATTGCACATTGTGGCAATATGCATACAAAGAAACAGAACTCCATACCGGATCAGTCCAGGCCTGTGTTAACAACGACCGCCACCAGTGCTGTTAGCCTACAGGGTGCTGGTGCAAATTGGACTACTGTTGGCCAAAGGAGAAGAAGAGGAGGAAATCATGTTCGGAGGGAGGAGGAGAGAAAGAAGTGGAGAGAGAGTGGTGATTGGTACAGATCTTAATGGACATGTTGGTGAAGGGAACAGAGGTGATGAGGAGGTGATGGGTAGATATGGTGTCAAGGAGAGGAATGCTGAAGGTCATATGGATGTAGATTTTGTGAAAATGATAGAAATGGATGTAGTTAGTGTTTATTTTAAGAAGAGGGAAGAGCACAGGGTGACGTATAAGAGTGGAGGAAGATGCACACAGGTAGATTATATTTTTTGCAGGAGGGTCAGTCTGAAGTAGATTGGAAACTGCAAAGTAGTGGCAGGGGGGAGTGAGAGTGAAAGTGACTACCCTTGTCATTGTGCAACGCAGCACAACAAAACACAACGGAATTCAACCTCTGCTACACACATGTGCAGCAGGGGGCAGCTATTGAAAGCGCCCAGGGAGCAATGACAGGGATGGTACCTTGCTCAAGGGTACCTAAGGGCAACATACTGGTGAGGTAATTGAACCCACAATCTTCTGATCCGGGGCCATCTCCCTAACCACTAGGCCACCGGATGCCCTTGGAGGTCAAGAAAATCAGGCAAATGAGGGCAGAGTCAAGGATCAAGTGGAAACTGAGGAAGGAGGACTGCAAGGTGGAATTCAGGCAGGATTTAACACAAGCACAGGTGTTGAGGAGCTACCGGATTGCTGGGTGGGAAGGGAGACAGATAGAAAGGTACTAGGTGTGACATCTGGAAGGAAGAAGGAGGAAACCTGGTCCAAGTCCAGGAGTATATACGGAAGAAGAGGCAAGCGAAGAAGAAGTGGCATAGTCAGACAGATTAAGAAAGTAGATAGATGTACAAGGAGATGAAGCAGTGGCGAAGGCTAAAGATAAGGTGTATGGTTAATTGTATGAGAGGTTGGACAGTAAGGGGGGTGAAAAAGACCTATACCAAATGGCTAGACAGAGAGACAGAGCTGTAAAAGATTGGAAGAATGGAAAGGCTGTTGGTCCGGATGAAACACCGGCGGATGGAGGCATTTAGGAGAGATGCCAGTTGAGATGTATTTTTCATTTCCAGGGGATATTATGTCTTCTTTGAAGGAAAGTTAGGCCCTGAGGTTGCTCCTCTGTAAAAGAAACTGTTACGTTAACTAAGGACTATCTAGAGAACAGTTTCTTTCCCTCATCAGTTTAGATTTAATGGTCTATTACTGCTTCGAAAAGAGCAAAGGCAAGTAAATGATGGATCTTAAACATTTAGAGATTAATAAAGTTCATAACCATCAAAAAAAACCTCTGTTTATCTCCATGACTAGATTTTACTGACAATTATTGTCTGTTTGTCTATTTAACTGTGTGTCTGAACAGTTGTGGTGCAACACAGGGGATGGAGAGGCTACAGAGAGCAACAAGAGCTCTGAACATCAAGGAGTTCTTTGGCAAGTCAACATCTGCACACATCCAGAGGTTTGTCTCTGCATGGATATCGACTGTGTTAAAATATAACTGGAACTAAAGCAGAAACAGTTTTTAGTGTGTCAAAGAGATGTCTGAATAGTGACTTTATGAACAATACTGTTGGACTGAAAAAATACACAAATTAGGAAGTAAAGTATAAAGGTGAAAAATTTGACGAATTATGTGATTAGGATGAAATAGTAATATGCTCTTACTAGAAAATATTTTTGCAGTTCTTTGTTCTGAGTGGGGTGGTGGCTATGGTGACATGTGCTGTTTTCCTGAGGCTGAGCTGCCTTTTGAAGCTTGCAGTGCTAATGCTGGTCATTGCTGTTTACACATACCTCATTGAAGTGGCCTTTTCTGTGCTCTTTGTTGAAGAACACCAAAATGACCAAATTCAAAGGTATAACCTTTCTTTTTCCTTTTTCATTAAATCTTTTTTTTTTTTTTTACTGATCATATAACTGAATGAAATTTTGTTAAAACAAACATATGATATTATTAATAGGATATTTGAATATCAGTTATTTTTTTGTATTGCTTTGTTTCAAGATACCACTTTGTAATTTGGAACTGTGATGACTGCATTTTCCTTTGCTTTTTTTTGTATGTTTACCAGGTCTCAGTATTTAAAAAGAAAAGGTATCTCTGTGCTGCTGATGGCCATGTTTGTTGTAGTTGTACTCTACAACAGCAGACAGGTAGTCACTTTTGTTTTTAATTTTCTAATTCACACTTACAAAACTGCCTATTTGAATTTCTTGAAGTAAGTTTTAAAAGACAATCATGCATACAGCTTTATGGCTGTCACAGTCTGTCATGGTTTTGGGCACGGTAGAGGGTGCTCTGTTCTGACTGAGCACACCTGACCCTTTAGAATGTTCTGTATTTCTGCATGTAAAGCATAATCAGATTTCACTCCCAGTAAATTAAAAAAATAAATTAAGACCAAAATTGGAGTTCTTTCTATAAATGGAGTGAGAGTCAGCTGTTATTGTCCAATTTGAATCTTTAATATGTGTTTGTGAACATGTATCATAGTACAAAAGAGCTTTCTAAGGAACTTAGAAGCTCTAGGTTGACCAGCAAAAATCATTCCAAGGCAGGCAAAAGTCTCTGAGGTCAGAAAGGATAACGTTTAAATTTTTTCAAGCATCACTTTATACAATGCCATGCTGCTATGCTTATAGACTGGTTACATATAAAAAAAACTGTAGACACAGATCTGTGTAACATAGTACCCATGTTTTTGTAGACATATTATGATTGGGTTAATACAATATCAAATTAAATTAATGACTTTAGTGTCACTTAAGAATATAATGGTTGAAACAGATTTTTATATATGTGTCAGTTATCAGAATCTGTGTCATGTACTGAAAGACCCATATCATTTGTTTTTCCTCAGTTAGAGACAACTGCCCGGCTGGACTTCTTGTGGCGACTGCAGGCCAAGCAGGAAGTGGAGGACATGAAGGAGTTGAGAGAACATAATGAATGTCTGCTTTACAATATTCTCCCTGCCCACGTTGCCAAACATTTCCTTGAGAGAGATAGAAATGATGAGGTACTTAATGAATATTGTGAAAATATAATCAATGCGACTAATTCTTTGTGGAGGCTAATGAAATGGAAATGGCATAACATTTTTTTAACACGTTAATTAATACTTATTTTAGAGAATCTATTATAAAATAATTAATCTTTGAAAATAGAACTCTGGATGAATCCTAACTTTTGGTTTGTGGTAAAAGCATAAAGAATTTGTTAAACTATCATTGACATCTGCTGGATGTATTACCAAAGACAGAGGATACTATCTTCTTGTACCATTGGCTCCTGTGTTTACCAATTGTAATTACGTAACAACAATGATAAATCTGGGTCACTGGCATGGAAAAAATCTCTTTTCAAACAGGTCTTCAGGACATAATCCTTGCTGTGTTTTTTTTTATTTCACATTTGTTTCTCTCTGTTTGACAGAACCTATACTCTCAATCTTATGAGAGAGTAGGGGTGATGTTTGCTTCCATTCCAGATTTCACAGACTACTATGAGCAAAAGGAGATGATTAATCAAGATGTGGAATGCCTGCGCTTGCTTAATGAGATCATTGCAGACTTTGATGAGGTGAGATATTGATAGACTAGCTACTGATAGATTGATAGACATTCCATTACGATCACAAGGGTTATATAGGGTTAATTTTCAGACAAAATAAGTGTTTTCTTAAGCAGGAAGTGACATTTATCATCTTTATAGCTGTTGGATCAGTCTTACTTCCAAGAAATTGAGAAAATCAAAACTATTGGCAGTTGTTATATGGCTGCCTCTGGCCTTTCTCCAGAGAAGCAGGTAAGCAGCTCTTTCTCAGTGCAATAGTGCCATAGTTCTCTAATAATAACCATGTACAGGATCTATGTATTGTGTCATTTTCAGAAACTTTCCAAGACTTTACTTTTTTCACTTAATGTGTCCAAAAGAATTGTTATTTTTACAGATGTATATTTGTAAGGTGATATTTATGTTTCAGGAGTGTGAGGATGAATGGGCTCATCTGCGAGAATTAGTCCTTTTTGCTTTGGCCATGCAAGAAATTCTTAAAGAAATAAACAAACGTACTTACAACAACTTCCGGCTACGTGTTGGTAAGAATGTAGAGAACCTATCTACATGCTTTCAAAGATTATCACAGCAGATTGTTTACAGTAAATTATTTTAAGTAGTTTCTATTGTGAGTACAAACAAAGCAGTCCAGTTTAATAGAAGTGGACAACATGCTAATCGGCTTAAAAAAGTTTGCATTGTTTGGTACCCCTCATGCAGCTCTGACCCATCAAGGCATAGACTTACATTACATTAAAATTTACAGCATTTAGCAGAAGCTCTTATCCAGAACAACTTACATGAGTGCTTTATTTCCACATCTGATCTCCTGAAATAAGTTATTAGCTACAAGTAGTTTCAGGACTTTCCCTGTCATTAAGTAATTTACATCCCTCTGCAAAAGGGCATCTGATAAATCATATATATGTATAAGCATAATAGTAAGAAATAGCATCTACATTATGCTAATAATTTCTTACATGTTATGAAACATAATGTTTTCATGTAGGTATTGCCCATGGACCAGTAGTGGCAGGAGTCATTGGTGCCACCAAGCCACAGTATGATATTTGGGGGATGACAGTCAACCTAGCCAGTCGCATGGACAGTACTGGTGTGAGTGGGCGCATTCAGGTCCCTGAGAACACCAGCCATATTTTGGGTGACCATGGCTTCATTCTGGAACTTCGGGGCGACATTTATGTCAAAGGGGTGAGCGAGCGACAAGGAGGTGTCCGTACATACTTTGTTAGCAGCAGGGAGCAGAGGTCCTGTCATCCTGAGAGGAGTGACACCCAGAGGCTCTCTCTGGGGAGGAATACTTTGGCTGCAGTGGTATTTGGTCTTGTGCAAGCCCGCAAGAGGGAGACATTGCTTGAGGCTAATGGAGGCTTTCATCTAATGGAGGCATTGTGAGATTGATAAAAACGTGTTTATGTTCATAGCAGCGGGTCCACAAGGGTGGCTCCTACACAGTTATGTGACTCACTGTTAAGAGTCCTTACCTCAAGAGATTTAAAATGCACTCTATATACCTCAAGTTTCATTAGCCATAAAAAAATTACTGTACTGTAAAATGAAAATACTGTCAGTCTTGTTAATTCTGACAGATGCAGTTTTTATTGTGACTTAAAGCCAATGCAGTATATCAACATAATGTATATTAATATGTTTAGGTTGCTTGAGACAGCTTCTTTGTGGGACTCTTTGGGGAAAATGTACAGTTGAGGCCAAAATTATTAGCCCCCCAGGAATTATTAAACATTTTTCTAAACTTCTTCCCAATGTTTGCAGCATTGATGAAAGTTGATATAAGCATATAAAACATTTACCACCAGTGCTATTTAGTAGCTTTTGGTACATTTTGTAATATAAAATACATTTTTAGGCTTGCTTTATATCAAATGTAGTAAAAAAATGGGGTGGTCAAAAATATTAGCCCCATGTGAATGTTTGCTTTCAAAACACACCTACAGTAATTAACCAATCAGTTTTGAAACCACACCTGTGCAGTCAGTTGGCTTCCTAACAACACCTGCAGTCAATTGGCTTACTAACAACATTCAATCAGCATGAAAAGTCCCAAGAAACAGGGCACTTGAACACATGAGAAGGACTACTGTTACTCACCATGCCAAAGACAAAAGAAAACAGTCTGGAGCTCAGAAAGAAGATAGTAGAGGCAGAGTCAGAGATATCAGTAGGGAGCCCCAGACATCTGCCAAGTTGATTGTTGCTGACCTGGCCTCTTCTAAGGTTGATGTTTCAAGGAACACAGTTGTGAGGGCTCTTCATCGTGGTGGGCTTCAGGGCCATCGTCCCAGAAAAACCCTTTTACTTAAAGAGCAGCACATCACAGCCCAACTGAGGTTTGCCTGTGAACATTTGAAAAGTAAAGATAAGTTTTGGAAGTCTGTGCTTTGGTCTGATGAGACTAAATTAGAACTGTCTGGGCACATGGATGTTGCTTATGTTTGGCGGAGAAAGGGAGAGGCCTTCAACCCTAGGAACACAGTTCCCACAGTCAAACATGGTGGTGGGAGCATCATGCTGTGGGGCTGTTTTGCAGCCTCAGGTACAGGGAGCTTTGTTCGGGTGCATGGCATCATGACAAAAGAAAATTATGTTGACATTTTGAGGTAGAATAAGCAGAAATCTGCACATAGTCTAGGCTTAGGTCGTCGCTGGGTCTTCCAACAAGACAATGACCCAAAGCATATAACGAAATTAGTCCAACAGTTCCTCAAGGATACCAAAACAAAGATCCTGGAGTGGCCCACACAGAGCCCAGACATCAATCCTATTGAGAATCTGTGGCAGGTGCTCAAAGTGAATGTCGATGCTCGGAAATCATGCAATTTGGACCAGCTAGAACAATTTGCAGTGGAAGAATGGGCCAAAATCCCTCAGGAGACCTCTGCCAACCAAAAACTACTCTAAGAGATTGTTGTCAGTTGTGGCTCAGAAAGGGTACACTATTGACTATTAATGGCCAGGGGGCTAATAATTTTGGATGTCTCATTTTTGCACTTTCTTGTTTCAACTCGGTGTATCAATAAAATATCTGAATTATACTTAGTGGATATTGTTTTTTATAGTGTGTTTCAAGTCAAGTCAAGTAGGGTTTTTTGTCATTTCAGCCATATACACAGTACATAGTGAAACGAAATAACGTTCCTCCAGGACCCTGGTGCTACACACAAGACAACATCATAACAACATAAGACACAAAGACAACATAAGACATAACAGAAGACACAACATGATACACAAGACAAGGCAACAAGTGCAGACAACAGACAACAACAGACAGCACAATAGACAGTACATCCATCAAGGAACAGGGCCACAGTGTTATAGAACAAAGCAGCCAAGGTTGCTGGGCAGTGTAACAGTGTAGCGGAGCAGCGTCATCAGTAAAGTGCAGAGTGCAAGAAGAAAATAAATAGATAATGATAGAAATATATGAATAATAATAGGTGTGGAAACATTAGCGGTTTAAATGTCTGATGGCCAGGGGGAAGAAACTATTTCCCATCCTGGAAGTAGAGGCCCGTATGCTGCGGAACCTTTTCCCAGATAGCAGGAGGGAGAAGAGAGTGTGGGATGGGTGAGAGGGATTATCCACAATGCTGGTTGCTTTGCGGATGCAGCGAGTGGTGAAAATGTCCTGTAGAGAGGGCAGAGAGACACCGATGATCTTCTCAGCTGCTCTCACTACCCATTGTAGGGACTTGCGGTCTGAGACGTTGCAGTTCCCGTGCCAGGCAGTAATTCAGCTGCTCAGGATGCTCTCAATGGTTCCTCTGCAGAAGATGGTGAAAATGGAAGGTGGGAGATGGGCTTTCCTCAGTCAACGTAGGAAGTAGAGACGCTGCTGGGCTTTCTTTGTAATGGAGTTGGTGTTGAGGGTCCACGTGAGGTTGTCGGTTATGTGAACACCAAGAAACTTGGTGCTCTGGACCATCTCCACAGGTGAGGTGTTGATATTCAGTGGAGTGTGGTTCCGACGTGGTCTCCTGAAGTCAACAACCATCTCTTTAGTCTTGTCGACATTCAGAGACAGGTTGTTGGTTTGCACCAGTCCGTCAGCTGTTCTATCTCCTCCCTGTATGCTGCCTTGTCTCCACCGCTGATCAGACCCACCACGGTTGTATCATCAGCAAATTTGATGATGTGGTTCAATCTGTGCTTGGCTGCACAGTCGTGGGTCATCAGTGTGAGCAGCAGTGGGCTCACTGAGAACCCATTATCACTACAAATGATCACAGATTGAGAACATTATCACTACAAATGAGTCAGTGTGTAATCACTCTAATAAACTGGTTCCCATTTCAGCACTTTACACCATAACCATTAGCCAGATACACACTCACCCTTTATACATACTGACATTTGGCTATGGACATAATAAATATAAATAATTTTAAATACTATTCTAACTAGCAAACTGTAATTGGGCTATATCCTGCATAACCAACCTCCATTTTATTATGAAACAGTATTTTGTGGGGGTCCTTTTTTTTTTATTAACATCAGTACTTGTTCTTTTCAGTTTGATGAAATTTTACTCCCAACTGCAAAGTTAAAACACAAATATTCAATTTATACTCTAAATGCTAGGATTGCCAGGGTTTTAGCAAAGGGTGGTAATTAAAAAGGGCTCAGTCAATGACTGTCACATACCATAACCAGTTATAAAGTTGACCAATATGGATGCACTGGCCCTGGACACAATGGTACACATAAATAATGTTAGTAAATTTAAAAGAAACATTAAAGTAAACAATTATAATTGATTATATGATTATAACCCAAAGTTATGGTAGGTGAAAATGACAACCCTTGTTATTGTGAAATGCAGCACAGCAAAAACACAACAAAATTCAACTTCTGCGTTTCACCCATACAGCAGGGGGCAGCTATTGAAAACGCCCAGGGAGGAGTGACAGGTTCAAGGGTACCTCAGGGCAACCTACTGGTCAGGGAATTGAACCCACAATCTTCTGATCTGGGGCTAACTCCCTAACCACTAGGCCACCACTGCCTCTTACCACTCTGCTCACATCTCCTTCCTCCAGACTGTGGATCACAGCAGGAACCGTCCTCAATGATGGAGAGCAGATGATGTCACTCATCACTCTCCTTCAGATTCACACTCAGAAGGAAATGCCCGTCATTGTGGTTAGAGAGACAAAACATTTTCACATCAAATTTCCAAGTTAAGCACTATAGAAATGATCCCTGAAAGTTAAGTCTGTGAAAGTATAGACTGTGTCAGTAAAAAGAACACAGATAGAGACAACTTTAGTTGTGTGTGTAACTAATTTCAGCAGCTCCTCTCTATGTCATTGGTGATGCTGTCATATCAGGAAAAAAATAATTAAGCACCTACAACATTTATCAGAGTTTGTGACATGAGGTGTTCTGAAATTCTGATGTTGTTATATCATTTGTGCCATGTACCTGCTTCAAAATAAAGTCAAATAAATGTTATTGACTGAAACATTTTTTTTGCATAGCAGTGATAACATTTACAAATGAACTAGTAAATAAGTAAAATAGTAGTAAAGTATTAAATTAGTAAAATAAGTAAACTATTTAAGTTATTTTATTTCCATTAAATTGGGTAATGTATGACTTTGCTTTTATGCCTTTCTGTCAAATTAGCTAGCAGAGATGAATTTAAATTGTACAAAAAAATAAGTATTCTTCTAGGGATTTTTCAGCAAAGAAATTCTACTGATGGCAGATTCAGCTTTAGGATCTTTTCAGATTAGTATTTTTTTTTTTTTATTTATGTTAGTTCATGTCCCTTGTCATATTAAGCATAATTCATCCTGTCATATAATGTAAAACGAAAATGCTTCTATACTTTTGTCCTTATATAGTTCATAATGACATTATTTTCATAACTATTTTCATGTCAAAGTTCACAAGAATGTCTGAATTATTTGGTAAGCCCTCTTTAATCATACTTAGCAGGTGAGCTAGCATGGCAAGTCTACACAAGCGTAGACTGAATGTCTCTCTGAGACATCACATTCTTCAGTGGAAGGGATAAGCTGGAAAACATTTTACTTAATCAGTGTCTTAACTTACATTAGTGACCAAGAAATGTGCATTTTCAGAATTCTAAAACATTCCATGAAATAAAGGCACATCAGAGATTTGTGACATTTAACACTATATTTCTCAGAATATATAATACTTTTCTTGACATCTTCACCCTGACGCACAAGACGATGAAATATGGGAATCATATACAGCACTGCATCATCAAATATAAAGTTAACAAAGTTAAAAAGCTTCCTACAAACTGATGGAAGAATGTTAGCACCACATAATAATCATTTAATTATCTACAAAATGAGTAAATATATGAAAACAGTGATTCCAACATTTTGTCAGGGTTTGGAGGCAGGATGTATGTCTGAGTAGGAAACAGATAACTAAATTATTGAATAAAACATAAAACATTAAATAAGACATAAACAAAAGATAAATAGACTGATAAACAAACACTGAAAACTATGATTAAACAGATTAACACATTAGTAAAAACAGCACATAGAGAAGAGGCAATATTAAGAAAGTTTGATCAGATAGTTCTGATCAAATTGTTTAACACAATATTGGAAAGTGAGAAGATGTCTGAAGTGAGAAGGAGTTGCATTGTGCCTTTGTGAGCTTGGAGAAAGCATTTGACATGGTGCCTAGAGAAGTTTCTCGACACATTTATTTGTTAAAGCCTGAAACAAATCTTTACTGGACAAAAAAAAAAGTTATGGGTGTAAATTGGGGACACTGAAGAGAACGTTAAAAAAGGGGAAAAGGGGATGAGTCACGTGTTGCTAAACTGTCACAAACTTTACTCCAGATCACCCTCCTGTCACATTTGAACACGCGTCTCTCTCTCTGTCTGTCTGTCACTCATTGCCGTCGATAAGCATGTGTCACGTGTTTGTATTCTCGATCACACTGCTTGTTTCAGGAGCGTGCCCAAAGACTGCGGCAGACTGCAGGGACCAGAACCATGGAAGACATCAAACCAAACCAACGGGATGATTTAGTTCTCTTCGTGAACGGGAAAAAGGTAATTTGACTAGATAATTAGCTTTTTACAAGTTTGATTCTCTTTAACTTTCACAGCCTATAAACCAAACGCCAGAACTTTTGTTGTTAACATTTTCAGTAAAAATCTCCCGTCAGCGGTGTGATTCTTTTGCAGGTCGTGGAAAGAAATCCAGATCCAGAAATGACGCTGCTGACGTTCCTGAGAACAAAGTGTATCCACACACACACAAGGACACGCATCAGTCACTTACAAATCTATAGCGCGTCCTTTGTAATAAATTACTATGTAATCTTGAACCGCCCTTCATGTTAAGCTAGGAATTTGAGACAGTTACAGTGGTTTCTTGCCATATTTGTTACATGCACGTAAACACAGTATACATGTTTTTATAGTTCTAACTAGTCAGTATTTGTTATTGCTTTATTCTTTTTCAAAGCCTGACATTTTATTTTGAAATTGGCACATATTTAGTTCTTGGAGGATATTCCAAGGCTCTTAGGCTACTTTTTTTCCAGTTGATCTTACACTGCTTCTGCCCATGAAACTGGTCAGGTACAGAAACTGGGGTGAAAAAGAGAGCC